>CM065743.1:34358460-34478460 GCA_033310375.1 Conus canariensis
TTGGTGGTAAGGATCTTTTCGGGTACAGGTTTGTAAAACATTGTTTTTCTATACCGAGATGAAGAAACGAACAAGCAAAGAGGAAAGTTATTAGATGTGTGCATGATTAAAATCATTTTGGTTGTCTGCACAAGTTCTGTGTGCACGGACCTCATTGAATGTGCTATATAATGGAGATCTGAACTCTGGATGGAAGAGGGGTAAATGTTCATTAGTTACAAGATGTCTGTGAACAGTTCAGGAATGCTGAAGCTGGATGTCAAGGGGAAGGGGGTAGGGGGAGAAAGAGGGTTCTTATGGTACATTTTATCGTTTTTCGTCTTTTTGAAAAAAAAACTCTTTATATGCGTTCGTCAGACTTATGTCAGCACAGACTATTTTCTCAAAATGTCCTTGTGGAAAGTCGGATAACAAGAACGTATTCTTTCTTGTTGTACATCATTCCCGGTGTTCGTCCGCCTTTCATCAACAGTAACAATCTGAAGCTGCACAGGACTTTTTTTTTTTTTTTAAGAAAAGAAAAGAAAAAAAAAAAAGAAGAAAGTATAATGTGAAAAGAAAAACATGACGAGTAACCTCCTTGAACACTGTTGATTTCACTTAGAGCTAGTTTTCACTGTTCCCAGCGTGTCAGCCATGTATGGGCAGCAGCACAACCCTCCAGTCACAGCATGCCACTCAGCACAAGGGGGCATACTCTGAGAGCACAAAAACGCTTTTTTTTTTTTTTCTTTTCAATACCCTGAACCTACTTGGCTTGCCAGGTCAGGACATAGTGTAGTAGATGACCTCAAACAGTGATGATTCGTTCCGTAAGGAATTGGAGTTCAGTGAGATCGTATGGAAACTCTTCCATGGTGAGCTTTTTTAAGGTGAGAACATGCCACGCTTTGCTTCATGGAATTTTGTTGTTGTTTGGTTGGTGACAGGCTGATTTCCAAATATAATTGATGTAGAGGTTATCACCTAGATAGCATTTCCGTGAAAGACTGTCGGAAAGATTAGTTTGGGGTGTTTCTGATTTCTTCTAATCATGTGACAGTACGAATGATAATCTTCTGAAGGTGGCCTGTATTGCCATGAGCAGTCACAGCAGTCTCTCCTGTAGAGGCTTTTAGGTGATCTGAGCAGCTAGATTACTCCAAAAATGCACACCCGTTTTGCACGAATGAATACACAGCCAAGCTTCAGGACACTGTTTAGTGTTGAATTTCCATTAGTTTTCAGCATGGAGATAAAACAAACAGAACAGAAACCTTTCTCTTTTTGTTTGAAAGAAGAGCTATCAGAAATTGTAAAAATGAGATTTCAGTGTATACGTGAGAAAAAGAGTGAAGTTGAAGCTCACGGCTCAAGATTAGCGAGTCAGTTTGTGACTGTGAGGTGTACATCCGACTCTGCCATGGTAGGCTGTGAAACGCATCAGCCAGCCCTTTGAAAAGGTGACAATACCTGACTGATTGTTAGCTGTGTTGTTCAAGGAGGTTATTGGGTCACCTCACTCGCAAGCTGTCGAGCAGATAGAAGCACTGGAGAGTGATGTGGGATGTATATATATTGTAATTTTCTGTTTGGTTTTAAACGCAAGGCATGCATGCTTTTGGCCTGATGGTGTGTGGGCTTTTAATCAGCTGCTCTGCTCCTTCTGCCCCTCTCTCTCTCTCTCTCCACATCACCCTTCACCATCCTCTATCCCACCTTATCATCATCACCCTCCTCCTCCTCGCCCGCCCGCCCGTCCGCTGGCCTACCTACCTACCAACCAACCAACACCTACCTGCCCACCGTGTTGCTGTGGCGATGTTGACCCTGCAGGCTTTGCGCTTAATCTCATAGCGGGGCTGCCCACAGAGCACTCCGTCAAGTCCATCGTCAACCGCTACCACGAGCTGGCCTGCCCCACCGGCCCGGGACCTGGGGAAGGTGAAGCCCCCGCCTCAGAGAGCAGGTGAATTCACAGGTCTCCTCACCACCACCCCCCCTCCCTTTTTTACACGCGCACACACACACATGTGTACACGCACGCGCACGCACACACACACACACACACACCGCTTCGCTTTCAAACCAAACCAAAAAAAAGAACCACACAAACACACACACACACACACACACACACACACACACACACACACACACACACACCTTCTATGTTTTGTCATCAGTTTGGATGCAGAGGAGATGGGTATGCTAGACCTAAAAGTGGTCAATCAGAAATTGTTAAACATGAACGGGTAAGACTGGTCCCCATTAAAAATGAATGGGGGGGGGGGGGGGGGGGGGGGGGGGACAAGGGAGCTGGGATGGGATGAACAGCGGGGGAAAAGGTCTCGGCCTTTTTGTCACCTGCTAAGGAAGAAAAAAAGAAGCCTAGATAAATGTCATGTGTACTCACAGTTTGATTATCGCCGCATCCCTTACAGCAGAGCTGTCTGTCTGATCAGTGGAAAAGTAGGGGATTTCAATCTGTTCAGTGTTGGAAAAAAAAAAAAAAGGTGTTTTTATTGCGACAGTGGTGCAGAAATCCAGAGAGAGTGAGAACAGAATGGGGAGAGGGGGGGGGGGGGGGGGTAAGGGTGATGGGATGGGGGGGGGGGGGGGATAAGATGGGGGGAATGAAAGGATTTTAATGTCGCCCCCAGCCCCAAGCCCTTTAAGCCAGCTACACACACCTGCATCAGATTTGTTATTTTCATGGGGGTCAGCAGATCTGTGCACCCTGTACACTGGTGGAGTGTTTTGTCCACCAAGTTATGAAACAAACAATAATTAAATATGTTATCTACCACACTGCAAAAATATGCAGCAAATAAAAGTGGTGTAATGTATTGCCAGCTGATGACCCAAATGGTTTCTCCGTGCTTTGTAGCTGACATTGTCACAATAAACGCTCCCAGGTTCTGTGAATCGCCATGTTCTGGCTGTTATTTTAATGAAGCACAAAATGTAAGTCACCTTCAGGTGAGTGGTCTTCAGTTTCAATTTAAATTAAAACATTTTTTTGTTGTTGAATTGATGTGTTTGCAGAAAACACCAGTTTTCACAAAAAAAAATAAAATGCTTCAATCTTATGTAAAAAATTTCTCCAAAATAGAAGTTCCAAGAGGGTGCCAGAATAGCTCAGTTGGTAGAGCGCTGGACTCGTAATCCAAGGGTTGAGGATTTAAATCTCTGCTGGGCCGTTTCAGTACAGGGGGATTTTTCCCTCGGAGTTAACATTGGTTCTGACTCCATTTCCCATACAGTCCTTTGAATAAGACTATAAACCGAGGTTCCATGTGTGAACACACACATAACATCTTGCACACACGTAAAATCCCATCACCAACTTTCGGAAGAGAAGGCCAGTTTGGCTGTTGGTATGGATGACACGTTACAAAAGCATGCACCTTCCCCACAGATGGAGTGTGGCTGCCTTAATGGTGGGATAAAAAAAAAAAAACGGTCATACATACTAAACTCCACTCCCTTTGTAGGGTCGATGGGATTAATACTTGCCTGTCCATGTAGGGAGTGTCCACAGGAGTATCAGCCTGCGTACACAGAAGAAGTTCCAAGTACTCAATTATGTGTCAGTTTTCTGCCTTTTTTTTTTTTTTAATTTTTTTAATGGAATCCCTGATGTATGGTAGTGATTGTGTGGCCTGCACAGTGTGGGTGGTAGGTCACAGTGGCTGGTGTCTGCTTTCAGGAAAGCCAGCGTGGATCTCAGTCGGTCGGAGAGCCTGAAGGGCAAAGGCGATGTGAGTGCTCTGTGCTGTGTGGTGTGAACCACTTGTCCTCTGTCTCCTGTGGTCTGTCGCTTCTCTGTTCTGGTCTGGCGCTGTCCTGTCAGCAGCTCTTGGGGTTGATAACACACATAGATGTCAGCTGACCGTAATGAATGCTATTCTCTTTGAAAGAAATTAGGTAACGGTATGCAGGTACGTGTTCAGGAACCACACACACATGCACACACACCATGCATACATGTGTACAGACATGCTTAGCTTCATGCATGCATTAGTACAGCAGAAGGTAGGTAAACCATGACACACTTGCATGTTTGTTTTGTGTGTGGCATTCTGTCCATACCGACTTCCAGGAATCTGTACACATGGAGTCTTCATTGGGTTGCCAGTCTAGTCTGGGCAAGGGTGAAAAGGTCACAGAAAAAAAAAAAATTAACCCTCTTTGTCCTGACGTTCAGTGCATGAAACGCTCTCTAAATCCTATGGAAAGGGAAGCAACTCTGTAACGATAGGGTAGCATCACAAATTTTTTTTTTTTTAATATAACCAAGCAATGTTTCACTTTTTTTTTTTTATGTGTGTGTTATTGAGATGTTTGTCAACACTTTAAACAAATATTTTATTACTGACAGGTGACACATCGATGTTGTCAAAGTCAATATCTAGGTCATTTTCATTACCTTCACCTTGCGCAAATCTGCGATGTCGTAGCCTTAAAAAAAAACGAGTCTTCGTCGCTATCCTCGTTCAACATTCACCAGAAGTCCTCCGCCTCCATGTTGAAATCTTGCTCACTCGCTAGGTCAACTTGAAAAATTCGTAATTCACAAAACGCACTGGTTGCCGCCATGAAATGGAGTCAAATGGAAGTACATTGTGTACTGAAAGCGAGGCTAAAGCGGTCATGTGACTGCCATGTGATATGAACAAAATGGATGCGCCCAGAGCGACCACGTGGAATCCGAACGCTCCCGTACGTTCGCCGATTTCGAACTGTTTTTTTTAACGCTCCTGATCGTTCACCGCAAAAGAGGGTCAACCAGAGTTTTCTTTTGGAGGTTTGACTGTATCACTTCTGATTGACTGTTTGACTGTCATCTTTGAAAAAGATTGGGGGGGGGGGGGGGGGTCTTTTTTTTTCAAGGGTTTTTTGTGGGGTTTTTTGGTTTGGTTAGCACAGTTGGTAAGATTCCATTTTATTTAGCTATCATGACATCGTCTGAAAAAAGAAAGACTGTCTTGAATCTTCTTGAATGGCATCTGTAGAATGGGGTTTTCATGTTTTGAATTCTCTGGCAAAGCATCTGTAAAAAAAAAAAAAAAAAAAGGATTCATGCTTTAAGTGTTCTTCATGCCTTGAATGTTCTGTCTCCTCCATTATGCTTGATGTAGGCTTCAGCAGTATTTGTGCAGAGGCTGTTCATTCACTGGGATTTACATGTTCCTTGTCATTTTAGGGGTTATTCTTTTTTTTTGGGGGGGGGGGTTGGGTTTTTTTTTCTAGCCATACACATTTTGTTTCACCCGGGGACCTGGTATGCTTCTCAGCCCATCAGTGTGAAAGCTGTCTGAAATTAGATTGTGCCCGTAACACAGGATCAGCGGTGTGTCGTGTGTGTTTTCTGCAGTGTATTCTCAGAGAGACTCGCAGTTTTGGTTATTTTCTTTTTTGTTTTTTGTTGTTGTTGTTTATTTGTGTTTGTTTGGTTTTAAAACCATGAAAAACATCCTATTCTTCCTTTGGGAATTGTCTCTTTTTCTCTGTAAGTTCTATTTCCTTGTTGTTGGTTGTGGTGGTGGTGGTGGTGTGTCGATGTGTGTCTGTGTGTGTGTATATGAGAGAGAGAGAGAGAGAGAGTATCGCTGAGCTCGTGATGTGGATGTAGGACCTGAATATCGACTAGCTCCATCCACTTCCGATGGACTGACAGGATCCATGCATTCTTAAACATTTTCTTGAATCCTTACAGGGATTTTTTTTTTTTTCCAATGAAAATGTCATGTTTCTATTTAAAACAAAAAATTCAAAAGCGTGTGTGTGGAAAATTAGTCTCAGCCTTGCGTATGTGGATGTGTGTGTGTGTTTGAGAGAGAGAATTTGTGTTTAAGTGAGTGAGTGTGTATGTGTGTGTGTGTGCGTGCGTGCGTGTGCACGCGCGTACTTGCGGTCAGTTTTGGTATATGTGTTGTTGTGTATTTAATATAGGTTGTTGAGGTATGCTTGTTCGTTTACTTGCTGTCGTCCATACCCCAGAAGGTGCAAGTGCATGTGTGTGTGGGTGTGTGTGTTGCAGAAGGCAGAGCGTCCTCCAAGGAGGTCCAAGAGGTGAGTCCTATGGTGTTACGGATGGTGTGCGGTGCGTGTTTTGCTGTCTGACTCTCGCTCTCAAAAGTTTGGATGCGTGTAATAATTATTCCCTACACACACTTACACCATACGTACATGGATAGCCAGGCAACACACGAGTTAGATTTTTTTTCTTTATAATTATGCTGCCTGAACCATCAAAATATACATTCATGTGAATTGGTACAAATCAATACATGTCACTACATAGCATATAGATCAAGATATCAATACATAGGAACTTCAATCATCAGATATCATATTACACATCTTGATATAACTCGCAGATCTCGCCGGCGCCGTCCACAGTGTCTCGCATATACAATCAACACACTTGGTTCCGCAGAACCCAAGCCAGTCTACACACTAAAAGAAGACTTAGAAGGATAACCAAGGTCCCCACATGATAAGCACAGCCGTTCACAAACACAAGCGATGAAGAAGAAGAAACAGTCTCCACACAACAAGCACAATAAATCACGTAGAACTTTCAGAAGAAGAACCGCAGATTTACATTCACAAGGCACAGTAATCCATAGCAGAAGAACCGCAGATTCACAAAGCACAGCAATCCATAGAAGAAGAATCGCAGATTCATAAAGCACAGTAATCCACAGAAGAAGAACCGCAGATTCACAAGGCACAGTAAACCATTGAAGAACTGCAGATTTACAAGGCACAGCAATCAATATTAAATCCCCGAGAACACGATTTCAGCAAAGTCCCATAGAACACAATAAACTTCGATTCGACGTATTGCTGATCTAAAACAAAAATTAATTAGCTTCTCCGTGTATTGATATTACAATGTTCACATCAATAAATTCAGCCCACCAACACACATGAGGTGGTACAATTAGAGCACATAAATATTCTTGCAGGAGTTTTAAGTCACTCTCGGCGACACAGCATTCACAACAATTTTATAACAAATAAATTTCCTGGTACATATTTCGCTGGTACCGTCATCAGAAGTATCGCACATACACAATGAACTTCGACGCACTACTGACTTGAAAGTCAGCCTCTCCACATAGTATCACTACGGAGAAACGACGATTAAAACAAAATAAAGTAGGCTTGACACCAAAGCCTCGGCCATTAGTTCTTGCTCTCTTTTTTCCGTCCAATATTATTATTTTCGTCATGTAGTTACCTACGTCATTTTAAGTTGACGTCATAATTTACGTTGACGTCACATATGGGTTTAGTATTGTGTCAAATTATACACGTAAAATGAACATGACGTGGTCATGGAGTGATGCCTATTTGACGATTGTTGAACATCTGCTGTCTAGTTGTTTTTATTTGAACTAAAGTCCTGATGCTGAGGAGGTCCTGTTTGGCGCAGGATGTAAAGCTGTGAACCGTGTGAAGTATAGCACTAAAACTACAGTGACCAGTCCCACACAACTTCCCAGTTCTCATTCTCACCCTGTGTCTGTCTGTCACTCAGCGTCTTGCAGTATTGCATTTACTCTTTGTCTGTGTGTGTAGTGGTGTGATAATATTGTATATGTAACAAAATCGGAAAGTTTCAAAACAATGGCAACAAAACAATCATACAACTGGATTGCATGCAAACTTTTTGTGCAGCCTCCATTGGTCAAGGGTTATTTTGTAGCTAGTGCAACCTTTCAGCTTTAAAATCTTTAGGGGGCCGGAATAGCTCAGTTGGTAGAGCGCCGGACTCGTAATCCAAGGGTTGCGAGTTCGAATCTCCGCCGGGACGTTTCGGTACAGGGGGATTTTTCCCTCGGAGTTAACATTAGTTCTGACTCCATTTCCCTTAAAGTCCTTCGAATGAGACTATAAACGGAGGTTCTATATGTGAACACACGTATAACATCTTGCACACATGTAAAATCCCATCACCAACTTTCGGAAGAGAAGGCCAGTTTGGCCGTTGGTATGGATGACACATTACACACAGCATGCTCCTTCCCCGAAGATGGAGTATGGCTGCCTTAATGGCGGGATAAAAAAAGTCATACACACAAAACTCCACTCCCTTTGTTGGGTAGATGGGTTTAATACTTGCCTGTCCGTATAGGGAGTGTCCGCAGGAGTATCAGCCTGCGTACGCAGAAGAAGAAGAAGCTTTAAGATTTTAGATGTGTGACTGATGACATGATGGTGATTCTGTCCTGTGCTGTCTGTCTGGCTGTGCAGGATGTGGACAGAGATGACATGTTCCGTGCCCTCAACCAGCAGTCTGGCAGTTCTTCCGCCTCCAGCCTGTCCAATCGGTAAGCCTGACACTCCTGAGAGGTGTGGATTCTCAGCTTTTATTCTGTTTGATTGGTCGAGGCACAGGCACTTGTTTGCACTGTCACTGGCCGACGCCATTCTTTTGTAGGTCATCCCCTATTATGCCCAGATGAAGTTGGTCTTTTATACCAGAAGTAAAATCTAAAAAAAAAAAAAAAAAAAAAGGAAAATGCTTTTTTTGTTGTTGAATTATTCATCTGCCATATATACTGCTAGATTTTTATACAGATTTGATATGATTTGACTTGGCTTTTGTTTTTGTTTTTTTGTTGTTTTTTTTTTTAATTGGTACTGTACTTGCATAAGCTTGTCTGCTGCTCCAGAGGATCGATTTGATAGTAACTTATATGTTAAGTTAGAAAGAAAAAGATTTTAGAAAAAAAGGAGGGGGGGGGGGGGGGATCGTGTAATCAAAAGGTCTATTTTCAATTCACTATAGAACATATATAGAAGATTTTTCTCTATTGGGTAGCGTGGACTGTTTCTTTCTTTTTTTCTTTTCTTTTGTAAATGTTTTTGATAATTTGAAAAAAAAAAAAAAAAAACCTCAAAAAAAAACCCAGCCTGGGTACCATGCCATGCAGTGCTATGCAAAGCAACTCAATACGAGCATAACATACACAAAAAACAGTACACAAAATGAATACTATGCAAAATATAATTCAAATGATGCAAAAGAATGCACAGTAACACAGTTGCAGTACTAAAACACAATACTTACATTACCATACAAACGCAACACAAAACGGGGCAGAAAAGTATTAACACAGTATAACAAAACACAGTAACATGACGCAGGACAATACAATACAAAAAAGGACAGTTGTAGTGTAGACTACGAGGGTTGACTGCCAGAACCCAGTATCTCATATACATATGTATAAGAGAGATACTGGGTTCTGGCAGTCAGCCCTTGAAGAAAATTAATAATTTTCTTTGTTCCACGTTGCACAGCCCCCAGTACCATTAATGATAACGATAATAAGAGAGTATTTGTAAAGCGCCTTGCCAAAGGTTCTAGGCAGTGACAGTCCACACTCGCGTGTATGGAACGGGCTGCCCACCTGGGTATGCCGATTGAAGAGCTACCTGCCGGCGCTTCATTCAGTTGTTTCCTGTGTCTTCCAATCAATTTTGTTGACTCGTTTCCTTACTTCCTTCCATTGTTCTCCCATGGTTCTCTGCAGGAGCGCGGAGAGCCCCAGTGCCTCATCAGAGCACGTCAACGACGCCCCGAGCTCTGCGACATCCCCACTGTACGACTCGGACCTGGAGGTGGAGGAGTTGCCTCCCTTGAAGCAGGTGTTGGGCGAGGATGTGTTGAAGAAGTTGAAGCCCAAGGAGAAGAAGCGTCAGGAGGTGATCAACGGTGAGTGGTGGCTTTGTCCAGCTGGCTCCTCTGTGTGCAGCTTCTTCTCATTTGATTGGTCTCGGGTGAAGCTCGGTTTACTTCTCTATGGAAATTTGTTACGCTAAAAGGTCATAGGTTGAAGGTTGAAATGTTAGAAAGAAAAAGCGAAAGAGGAAAAGTGAGAGCCCAAAAGAAAGACCAGGAAACATGCAAGTGAATTAGTGTGAGTGTTGTCTGTGTGCGCATGTGTGTGTGTGTGTGTGTGTGTAAACTGGAAACGGAACTGCTAGTCAGAGGTCGTACAATGTGCCGCCAGTGTGTGCCCTGTGGAGCAAAGAATCATTTGTTACTGAACAACAGCATGTTACGCATGTTTCTTAGTGTTTTGTAGGAGGTAGACAGACAGAAGGAAGCAAGACAGCGTTCATGGAGAAAGAAGTCTCGTTGGCCATTGTCTTCTCTACTGTTGAAAACAAAAGGAGATTGCCATAGCTTCGCAATACCAACAGTGACAGAAATCCGTAATGTGTGGTGTGAGAAACTCAAGTGTACCATCTTCTGATGCATATTGAAATCATGTTTCTTTGCTTTGACTGGGTGTTTATGTGTGTGTACATGCCCATGTGTGTGCGCATGCATGCGCTTAATTCTTTTTATACTTCTTAGACATGCAGGTTGATCAAAAGATTGATTTCAGACCTTTTTTTTTTTTTAAAATCATGCACGTATATGTTATTAGCTTATATGGAGGAGTGAAATTTAAAGCAACAAAACTTGTTTTTCTTATTGTATATCTAGTATTTTGTGTTTTAGGGGCTAGAAGAATTTAGAGGGCTGGCTGCTGGAAGTAAATAATCAAGCCAGTGAAAGTTTTGGAGCACCAGCCAAAGACTAGCAGGGAAAAATCTGTGACTTTCAGGGCTTCAAATTTTAAAAAGTGTTTTTAAGGCACCACCGAAAAACGTAGACAAACGAATCACAAAACACAATGCGTTTTGACCTCTTAGGTTTTCTTCAGGCAAGATACACAGCCCTCAGGACAACGAAAATGAACGAGCAATCGCTTATCTTCATAAGTTCGGCGCAAGATGGGCGTTTCAGGGCTTCAGTTAAGGTGGAGAGAATGAATGTGTACTCAGAACAAGACTGTTGAGGGTGGGTGGGTGTGGATTCATATTGGATGAGCTATAGCAGTGTGTGATGCGTGGTGCGTTGCAGAGCTGTTCCACACAGAGAGAGCCCACCTGCGCAACCTGAAGGTGCTGGACCTGCTGTTCTACCGGCCCATGGTGGGGGAGGGTGGGGGCGTCATGACGGAGCTGGCGCGCGCCCTCTTCCCCAACATTGAGGAGGTCATCCGACTGCATGGTCAGTGGACGCTGGGTGTGGCTGTGTGAGAGAGCTATCTGCTGTGAGCCAAGGCCAGTGTGTTGAACGTCTCCCATGTTGTATTGGGTGTACTTTGGTTTTGAATTCGTATTTGCTTTTCTCCTCTTTATTCATACACACACACTCACACACACACACACACACACACACACACACACACACACACACACACACACAAATGTCTCAAAATGTAAGTTTCCTTGCGGTTCAGAGTGGTAAAAAAAAAAACTGACATTCCAAACCATCTGATTTTGGGTAGGTTGCCGGATGAGACAGAAGGGAGGCAACTGTGGCTCCCATGGTGAAATAATGACTTGCACCTGTCACTCCGTACAGCAACGTACCACAGCTTCACATAGGAAACACTCGCACATAACAAGGACATAGTTTACATCTCCTCACCCCCGTTCAAGACTTGCTTCCCCTTTGAATCACTTCAACACATTACTGACTGTGGTTGTCTGTTTAATAACCGCCACAGTGTCCTCGAGTTTTGACAAGCGCTTTTGGAGGTCAGATAGTGAAGTGTGGCATGTTGAGAGAGAGAGAGAGAGTGAAAGGGGCATAATTCATTGAACTTTATGAAACACTCGTAGGCTGATGGTAAACAAGGAATGAAGGGGTGGGAATGGAAGAGGGATGGGGGGGTGGGGTGGAGGTGGTGGTACCGAGCACTGCGGCAGTGATCATTGTGAATTGTAAAGCGTGCGGCTTCTGATGTTTGAACCTGGGTGTTGCAGCCTCCATGAACAAAGTGATGAGGGACCGCCGGAGCCAGAATCCCGTGTTGGGAGACGTGGGGGACATCCTTCTGGAGAGGGTATGTTGCTCTGTGGCCTGTCTGTCTTGGAGTAGTAGCTGATAAGGAACAGCTAACATTAACAAGGAAATGGAGTGGCCGGTTGTTTTTCATGGTTCCTTTCCCACTTTATGACCTTGAAATGGAGTCAAAGATATGTGCCTGACCAAGGCACCAGCAGACAATCCTCTTCAGACTGAGGACCGGCCATTGCAGACTGCTGAGCCACCTTAACCGCTTCAAGATCACCTACACTGACCAGTGTCCATGCGGCACTGGACCCCAGACCCCGAACATGTCCTCCTGCGCTGTTCTACTCACGCAGCTCTACGACACAAAACCTGGCCGGGGGGAGCGGAGTGACAGGCGCAGCTTTGGGGAGCCTGTTCTGACTGGAGAAGACCGCGGGCTTCATCATGGTGGCCAGGTTACAAGTCTGACGCATCCAGCTTCAATCAACACAAAGAGAGAGAGAGAACCTGACCATATTTTTCCTGGCTGTATGTCAAACGAGCGGCACAAATGACCTCAACTTCTCCTGCTTGATCACCATGTAATGCTGTGAAATTTGTTTCGAAGCTGAAGTGTTTTTCATCTTTTAAGATTTAAACTGTGCATGTAGATGATGTACGGTAATACATGAGTTGTTTTGATTTGGGCGGGGGTAGGGGAGGGGTGGGGAGGGTGTAAAGATGTGAAAATGTTTCAAGGAAATTCTCGCACATCTGAATGCATCTGTTCTTTCTATGTGAGCTTGAAGTTACAGATGTTTCTTGCCCTTCTTCTCTCGTCACTTGTCTTACTCCACCCAACTTCTCCTCTGTTGTTGCCCTCTCATACATTCAGGTTTCATGTTCACACCCACCAACAATGACATAAGTGAGAGGGAGAGAGGTTGGGGGGGGGGGGGGGGGGGGACGTATTTGATATTAGGCTATCACAACCAGAACATCATCAAGTAAAGATGGGCAGTGGATGCGAACATTTTTATAGTGAGCGGCAAGGAGAGTCAGATTCACTGGGGCTGCAAATTTGATGCTTCAACACTGAGCTGGCCAGCTACCCATCAACTTCTCTTTGTATTTCTGTTGAGGTACATCCACAACCCAACCCTCTCCATCTCTCTTGGCCACCCCCCACCCACCCTTCCCTACTTCCTGCTGCTCACCGTGTCTTCATTGTTGACGTTGTGGATTCTGTCATTGCAGTTTGACGGGGAGCAAGGGGACGAATTCCGCAAGGCCTGTGCGGAGTACTGTCGCAACCAGTCCTTCGCCCTTGAGGCTCTGAAGCGTCATCGTCGGAAAGACCAGCGACTGTCCCAGTTTTTAGCGGTAAGGGGTTTTGGATGATTTTGTTTTGTGGGTTGATAGGTTTATCTCTGACATTGGTTATCTGGATTTGGATCTGTACGAGTTGATTTGTGATTGCTTTGCCTATTGATATCCGCCTAGTTCATTTTTTTCTCTCTCTCTCTTTTTTTTTTTTTTTTTTTTTTTAAACAAATGTTACAGTTCAAGGTTCCTGTCTTACTGAACTCTATTACTTGATCCCATGTTGCTTACAATTTGGTACATGTTGAAAAAAGAGAGAAAAAAAAATAGGAGAAAAATAGGGAATTTAACTTGGCAACAAAAGTGGTGATAGATTATTTAGGAAATGTGATTTTGTGAGAGAGAGAGAGAGAGGAGAGGATGTGTGTGATGTATGCGTTCTGTGTGATTTGCAGCAATGGTGAGGATCTGCATTGACCTGATAACTGTCACGTCTAAGCATCATTTGATGGAGGATATTGTTACAGAGATGAAGAGTTCACATCTGGAGTTTAGGTCTGAACCCTGGGTTTTTATCATACCTTCGCCAAGGTGGTTCCGTTCACAACCTCACCTGTCAGTTTGTGTCTGTCTGCCTGTCAGTGAGTCTAGGTAAAATGAACTGAACTGAATTCAGCAGAACTTTGCGTGGAGATGGAATGTAGCCCTGGAATGAGTTCATGACTTGTGTGTGAAGACTCTGACTGACTGAGGTCTCTACTCTCCCAGTTATGTTTTCACCCGTGCTGGTTGCTTTGTCTCTCTGTCAGCCTGATCAAGCGAAAACTCAGATTGATTTCAGCAGATCTCGTTGGAAAGACGGAACACGTTCCAAGAACGGGTACGTTTAAAAGTTCGATGTGGATCTGGATCAGAGGGCAGATCCAGGATCTGTTTGACCGTGGCAGAGGTCTGGGTACTCCCTGAGTTCCTTTCTGGGTGTGTATGTTGTCTTGGGTTTGACTTGCTTTCAGCCTTTGACTTAATTTGATGTGTCTGGGTGTGTGTGTGTATACGCATGTGTGTGTGTGCCTGCCTGTCTGTGTCTGTGTGTGCATGTTCGTATATATGCAGGAGGCGGAGGCAGACAAGCTTTGCCGCAAGTTGGAGCTGAAGGACCATGTGCCATGTCAGATGCAGCGTCTGACCAAGTACCCTTGTTGATAGAGAACCTGCTACGTCACTCTCAGAACAGTAAGTTACATATGTACAGTACCCCTTGTTGATAGAGAACCTGCTGCGTCACTCTCAGAACAGTAAGTTACATAATTATGTACAGTACCCCTTGTTGATAGAGAACCTGCTGCGTCACTCTCAGAACAGTAAGTTACATATGTATAGTACCCCTTGTTGATAGAGAACCTGCTGCGTCACTCTCAGAACAGTAAGTTACATATGTATAGTACCCCTTGTTGATAGAGAACCTGCTGCGTCACTCTCAGAACAGTAAGTTACATACAGTGACCCTTGTTGATAACCTGCTGCGTCACTCTCAGAACAGTAAGTTACATATGTACAGTACCCCTTGTGGATAGAGAACCTGCTCCATCACTCTAGAAGCAGTAAGAATCATTTCTGCTCTTTAACTGTGTACCTCATGAAATCCCAAACATTCAAAGAATAAAGCGCTTTGACCTTGAGAACTGTCAGGACAAGGGGTGTTTTCAAGCCAGCCCATGTTGCACAGTGTGCCTGCCATCAAAGCTGAATGCTAATGTTGACAGAATAGTGCACAGTCACTCTTCTCTCTGTCAGACTGTTTTTGTGTGAAGCTGCAAGAATTATCCTTGCTGAATTTTTGAGGGAGATACACAAGATGCAAACAGCCCTCTGACTCCTCCCACCTCCCAGCACAGAATCTGTGTGATAGCAGGGACAGTGTTATGGAATCTGTGTGAAGATACATGTGATAGAGTGCATTATGCCATAGTTACTGGTAGAATGAAATCTGTGTTTCTCAACAAGCAAGCATTGAGTCTTTCAGAATGGAATAGAAGTGTTTCAGAATGGAATAGAAGTGGGAAACCTCTATTTCCACAGAACTCGCCATTCTTTTCTTTTCTTTCATTTCTTTTATTGTATATTTTCTTTTCGTTGCTATGTCAGATTCTCAGGAGTACAAGAACCTGGAGCGGGCATTGGAGCGCAGCAAGCACATCCTGGCCTACGTGAACACAGCGGTGAGGGAGTGTGAGAACTACCACAAGCTGAAGGAGATGCAGAAGAGGCTGGACAAGCGGGCCATCGACGCCTCAGCCGACCCCAGCCTCGTCGAGATCAAGGTCAGTGCTTGGTGGTGTGTGGAATTGAGAGGGGGGGGGGTGTGGTCAAGCAAAGGGAAGTTTACACGGATGCCGTAGAGTGAGAAACGATGCCCGAAAGTCCCTGGAGCGCATAGGAATACAGGAGCACGCAGACATAAATGCATGTTTACATACATGTATGCATGTGCTAGCACACACACACACTCACATATGCAGGTGCACACACACACGCATGTTGATGGTTACTTTCTGTTTTCTTTCGAAACTGAATACACGTCAGCAGTGAAGTGATGTTCCCAACCCCAATCATCATTAGAAGCCAGGTGTGTGTTAAAGCTGTGTGTAGTGATGTCCCCATCTCCGATCAGTCAGTAGAAGTCAGGTGTGTGTTTAACATGAACTGTTTCGTAGTGATATTCCCACCCCTAATCAATCAGCAGAAGCCAGGTGTGTGTGAAACGTGAAGCCAGACGTGTGTTCAAACCGTGTGTCTTTGGGACAGAAACTTGACCTGACCCAACACAAGCTGGTGTATGATGGGCCCTTGGTGTGGCGGCTGCGCTCCCACCGGCAGATTGAGTTGCACGTGCTGCTGCTGGAGGACATTCTGGTGCTGCTGCAGCGCGCCGACGAACGGCTGGTGCTTAAGTGCCAGTCCACCAACCTGCAGGCCATCGGCAACGACTACAAGTACACCCACAGCCCTGTCCTCAAGCTGCAGAATCTGCTGGCCAGAAATGTAGCCACCGGTCAGTTAGGGTCGTCAGGGGTCATGGTAGATGTCGGATCATTATTGTAGCAGTGAAAATGCTTAACAGTTTGGCTCTTTATAGGAAGGGTGTGTACAGTTAGGTGTATGTCGGGGTCTGAACAGGGCTGGGAGGGTGTGTACAATTAGGTGTATGTCGGGGTCTGAACAGGGCTGGGGAGGGTGTGTACAGTTAGGTGTATGTCAGGGTCTGAACAGGGCGAGGGAGGCTGTGTACAATTAGGTGTATGTCGGGGTCTGAACAGGGCGGGGGGAGGGTGTGTACAATTAGGTGTATGTCGGGGTCTGAACAGGGCGGGGGAGGGTGTGTACAATTAGGTGTATGTCGGGGTCTGAACAGGGCCGGGGAGGGTGTGTACAATTAGGTGTATGTCGGGTCTGAACAGGGCCGGGGAGGGTGTGTACAATTAGGTGTATGTCGGGGTCTGAACAGGGTCAGGAGGGTGTGTACAATTAGGTGTATGTCTGAACAGGGTCGGGGAGGGTATGTACAATTAGGTGTATGTCTTGAACAGGGCTGGGGAGGGTGTGTACAATTAGGTGTATGTCGGGGTCTGAACAGGGTGGGGAGGGTGTGTACAATTAGGTGTATGTCGGGGTCTGAACAGGGCGGGGGGAGGGTTCAGGGTCTGAACAGGGTCGGGGAGGGTGTGTACAATTAGGTGTATGTCGGGTCTGAACAGGGTCGGGGAGGGTGTGTACAATTAGGTGTATGTCTGAACAGGGTCGGGGAGAGGTGTGTACAATTAGGTGTATGTCGGGGGTTGAACAGGGCGCGGGGGGAGGGTGTGTACAATTAGGTGTATGTCGGGGTCTGAACAGGGCGGGGGGAGGGTGTGTACAATTAGGTGTATGTCGGGGTCTGAACAAGGGGGGGAGGGTGTGTACAATTAGGTGTATGTCTGAACAGGGTCAGGGGAGGTGTGTACAATTAGGTGTATGTCGGGGTCTGAACAGGGCGGGGGGAGGGTGTGTACAATTAGGTGTATGTCAGGGGCCAGGGTGGGGGTGTTACAATTAGGTGTATGTCAGGGTCTGAACAGGGCCGGGGAGGGTGTGTACAATTAGGTGTATGTCGGGGTCTGAACAGGGCCGGGGAGGGTATGTACAATTAGGTGTATGTCGGGGTCTGAAAAGGGTCAGGTGAGGGTGTTGTACAATTAGGTGTATGTCGGGGTCTGAACAGGGCGGGGGAGGGTGTGTACAATTAGGTGTATGTCGGGGTCTGAACAGGGTCAGGGAGGGTGTGTACAATTAGGTGTATGTCAGGGTCTGAACAAGGGCTTGGGGAGGGTGTGTACAATTAGGTGTATGTCGGGGTCTGAACAGGGTCAGGGAGGGTGTGTACAATTAGGTGTATGTCGGGGTCTGAACAGGGTCAGGGAGGGTGTGTACAATTAGGTGTATGTCGGGGTCTGAACAGGGTCAGGGAGGGTGTGTACAATTAGGTGTATGTCGGGGTCTGAACAGGGTCAGGGAGGGTGTGTACAATTAGGTGTATGTCGGGGTCTGAACAGGGTCAGGGAGGGTGTGTACAATTAGGTGTATGTCGGGGTCTGAACAGGGTCAGGGAGGGTGTGTACAATTAGGTGTATGTCAGGGTCTGTAACATGGGTCAGGGAGGGTGTGTACAATTAGGTGTATGTCGGGGTGTGAACAGGACTGGGGAGGGTGTGTACAATCAGGTGTATGTCGGGGTGTGAACAGGGCCAGGGAGGGTGTGTACAATTAGGTGTATGTCAGGGTTCTGAACAGGGTCAGGGAGGGTGTGTACAATTAGATGTGTGTCGGGGTGTGAACAGGGCTGGGGAACCTGGATAAGTCGTTGGAAAAATATTGGAGCTTGTTTCCGGTCATTGGTAATTTAAGAAAAATTTGGATTAAAAGTGGGGGAAGTTGCTGAGATAATGATCATGAACACCAGAGTAAAGGAACCCCAAAAAAAAAAGGTAAAATATAAAAAAAAAAAAGAAAAAAAAAGAGAAGTATTCACAAGTCTTCAAGATCACAATTAGGAGTGGGGAAGACTATTTTTTTTCTCGTGTTAACACACAAGATCAGATTGATAACTATAGAAATCTGGTGTGAGAGCCTGTTCTGATCAGATTGTAAACTACAGAAGTCAGGTGTGAGAACCTATTCTGATCAGACTGATAACTATAGAAGTCAGGTGTGAGAACCTATTCTGATCAGACTGATAACTACAGAAGTAAGGTGTGAAAACCTATTCTGATCATACTGATAACTACAGAAATCAGGTTGTGATGAAACATATTCTGATCAATGTACACGACTGAAACCCTATCGATCAGAGATAATACAGATCAGGTGTGAAAACCTATTCTGATCAGATTGATAACTACAGAAGTCAGGTGTGAAAACCTATTCTGATCAGATTGATAACTACAGAAGTCAGGTGTGAAAACTATTCTGATCAGATGATAATACAGAGTCAGGTGTGAACTATTCTGATAGATTGATAACTACAGAAGTCAGGTGTGAAAACCTATTCTGATCAGATTGATAACTACAGAAGTCAGGTGTGAAAACTATTCTGATCAGATTGATAACTACAGAATCAGGTGTGAAAACCTATTCTGATCAGATTGATAACTACAGAAGTCAGGTGTGAAAACCTATTCTGATCAGATTGATAACTACAGAAGTCAGGTGTGAAAACCTATTCTGATCAGATTGATAACTACAGAAATCAGGTGTGAAAACCTATTCTGATCAGATTGATAACTACAGAATCAGGTGTGAAAACCTATTCTGATCAGATTGATAACTACAGAAATCAGGTGTGAGAACCTGTTCTGATCAGATTGATAACTACAGAAGTCAGGTGTGAAAACCTATTCTGATCAGACTGATAACTACAGAAATCAGGTGTGAGAACCTATTCTGATCAGATTGATAACTACAGAAGTCAGGTGTGAAAACCTATTCTGATCAGATTGATATCTACAGAAATCAGGTGTGAGAACCTATTCTGATCAGATTGATATCTACAGAAGTCAGGTGTGAAAACCTATTCTGATCAGATTGATAACTACAGAAATCAGGTGTGAAAACTTATTCTGATCAGATTGATAACTACAGAAATCAGGTGTGAGAACCTATTCTGATCAGATGATAACTACAGAAATCAGGTGTGAGAACCTATTCTGATCAGATTGATATCTACAGAAATCAGGTGTGAGAACCTATTCTGATCAGACTGATAACTACAGAAATCAGGTGTGAGAACCTATTCTGATCAGACTGATATCTACAGAAATCAGGTGTGAGAACCTATTCTGATCAGATTGATAACTACAGAAACCAGGTGTGAGAACCTATTCTGATCAGACTGATAACTACAGAAGTCAGGTGTGAAACCTATTCTGATCAGACTGATAACTACAGAAGTCAGGTGTGAGAACCTATTCTGATCAGACTGATAACTACAGAAGTCAGGTGTGAGAACCTATTCTGATCAGACTGATAACTACAGAAGTCAGGTGTGAGAACCTATTCTGATCATACTGATAACTACAGAAGTCAGGTGTGAGAACCTGTTCTGATTGTGCTGTCACTGCTTTGGATTCATTTTGATCTAGGAGACGCAGTTTGCCAAGAAACTGTGTTGCACAGGGTGTTGCACATTTTGCAAGATCGGTTACATCATGGTCAGGGGAAATGTCGCAGAAGTTGGGGAATTCTTTAGTAGTAATGCTGTGAGAAACATGAAAGGTATTCCAAAACTGTTATTATTCAGATTTTTTTTTTAATCCAAAAGAAGTGCGTCACAGGGCTTGATGTTAAACAGAAAATGAGAACCCAGTGGAACCTGTACACAAAGGCTGTGAAAATGTCATGGGAAAATAGGTGTTTGTGGAGAGAGGTCTGTATAGAGAGGTACACTGACCTGCACATTCCTTGTTCTGACATTGGTGAACTTACTTCCAAGTCTTTTTGCTGGAGTTTTGCGCTCTTTCTGTTTTTTTACACATACTCGGATTGAATGCATACTCAGCTATCTCCTTTTTCTGTTTGACGTGACAGCCGTGTTTTTCCCACAACGAAATTCTCGACGATCATTTTGTTGTTTTCCCCCTTTCTCTTCAGGTCACAGGTTTTACCTGCTCTTCTTGTGCTAATGTTCTGCCTTTTGGGACAGTCAGCAGTGCCACTTTTGCAAAGATCTCCCGCTGCTCAGAATAAAACTGTGCTTTCCAAACTGTCATGCATGTGCTTTCTCACAAACATGTTGTCGGAATCATGAACTGATATCAGTTCTCAAAATTCACAAAAGAAAAAAAAAGCTCTCAAGTCATCATAATGTGACAGTCACATCAGCGCTTGGAAGAACAGCCAATTCCTGCCCTGCCCTCAGCTCATGAATCCAAAGGGTTGGTGAATTTATTGGATTGTCGAGAGACTGATGCTACAAATGTCAACGACCTATGAGAAAAAAAAATTGTTTGGGGTCATTCCACAGAGACTGAAAATAGTCTGAAAATAATATCACAGTGTTAGAAAATGACCTGTGAAAATATTGTTTTTTGTGTGTGTGTGTCTGTGAGGAGGGAGAAGTTAATTTGGAACAGTTGTTGCTTAAAATTCTACTGCATTCATATCTGATGGCTCCAAACTGTTGATTGGCTTTTGCATTTGGAATCATGGAAGGGGGGGGGGGGGGCGCAGATATTCAGGACATTGTTGTACAAAGTTCTTATAAGAGTTATTATTATCATTTCAGACAAGAAAGCGTTTTTTCGTCATCAACACGTCGGACACGGGACCTCAGATCTACGAACTGGTGGCCCAGACCCAAGATGCCAGGAAAACGTGAGTGATGGTCAACACACTGTGTGAGTGATGGTCAACACACACTGTGTGCAGCTGACAGAGGAGGGAGATTGGTGGGAGAGAAGAGGGGTGGAGTGTCCTTGCAACCTCTCTTGGCTGTTCTGATTGTGTTTAACCCCAGTTAGCTTGAAGCTGAAGATGTTCCTGCTTGGTAAAGTAGTGTAAAGTTTGTATATATTCCTACAGATGTGTTATGTTGAAATGTACGCTAACAGATGAAGTGATGGTATAGTCCAGATAGCTTTTCCATGTGTTTGTATGTACATATTCCTACAGATGTGTTATGTTGAAATGTACCACTAACAGATGAAGTGATGGTACTGTGCCGATAGCTTTTACCAGTTCAGGACTGATTCTTTAAACAGATTACATCAGTTTTACAGTAGAGCCCTGCCGTTTCTGTGCTTGCCTGAAGTCCAGCTTCTTTGTATCGTTGTAATGGTGCATTGATTTTTTTTTTGTTTTACTTCTACAAAGAAAAAAAAAACAAGGAAAAAAATGTTTTGATGTCTACAAAAATGCATTTCAGAACAATAACAACAAAAAAAAAGTCATAAAATTTATGTGTGTCTGACCCTGTGACCCTGACAGGTGGTGCAAGCTGATCAATGAAAAAGCGGAGGAGCACAAGAAGTCCCTGGGCAACGCCAAGATGACCTCCCCCATCCAGAAGAGCACGCCCAGCCCCGAGCGAGAGGAGATTGAGCTGGTCCGCCGACAGATCTTGGGGAAGTCGCAGTGAGTTATTGCCCCTGTCTTGAGCCGATATTGTGTGAGTGTGGATATAAAGTATGACAGAAGGTGTGGGGGGGGAGGGGATGGGGGGATGTAAGAGGTAGATTGTGGCGGGTCAAGTCAGGAGGGTATTATGCTGCGTGGTGACGTTTGTTCTGCAGGTTTTATCTGATGTGTATACCAGGGTGTGGGTGTATATAGGTTAATAATTGTGTGTGTGAGTGAGGATGATTTATCAAAGTCTCCTGGACTGCAGACTGGCCTTGGGGAAAGAGAAATGTATGGAGGTGTGGTTCGGGTCTCTGTACATGATGGGTTTTTCTGTGTGCTGGATGTCAAGTTTTGGTAGCAAGGCTAGATTTGGGGATGAGATGTTAGAGGGTTTGTTGTGCAGGGAAATACACCAAACAAACTCGCGCACACGCAGACACACACACATGTATATCGCGAGCGCATACACACACACACACTCTCACACGCGTGCACACACACACACACACACACACACACACACACACACACACACACACACACACACAACACACAATCACGTGCACGAACACACACAGACATACACTCACACACACATGCATGCGCGTACACACATACACTCACGCACACACGCGCGTGCACACATACACACATACATACGCATCACACGTGCACACACACACACATACACCTATGCACACAGTTCCTTCCCCTTCCTATCAGCCGCCCCCCATGCCAAAAATAAATAAGCAATAGTAAAACTGTGACAGATGTGTGGCTATGGACCTAACCCTCCGACTCTCCCTCCCCTCCCTATCCCCTCAGGGAGCCTAGCCCTCTCCCAGCCACTCCCTCAGAGCAGGACACAGACACGACGGACAGCGTCTTTCCCTTCGCCACCCCGGACTACCAGCCGGAGTTGATCCAGCCTGACCAGGTGGACGTGTCGGGAGCCCGTCACCGTCCAGGCCCTACCAGTTCTCTCCCCTCGAGGTGAGTGAGTGGAGGGTGTGAGTGTTCTGACGGTTGGGGGTGGTGGTGGTGCTGAGGGTTGTGTTGTCTATCCTTTTTGGTATGTTGAGGGTTTTGATAATAGGTTTTGCTAGTGTTGTTCTTGTTACTTTTTTTTTTCTATTTGATGTTTTTGTGACGTTCTGTGTCTGTATGTTCCAGTGGGAGTATGTGGTAGACCTGTAAGATTGGTCTAGTTTGTTGCGACAGGTTGACAGCTGTGTTGGGGGAGGCTCGTGACTTTGTGCATGTATGCTTACAAGTTTAAGCTGACATGTATGTGTTACATAGAAAGTTTGTGGATGGATCAGTCAGTGTAGGGATATGTGGTCGGGGTAAACGATGGGATGTCCATGCATTTTGTGGTCAATTGAGCATTCTCTGAATTTTGTCTGGATGTTTCTCTTGCAATAACCCATGTAGTCCTTGGCAAGTGTTTTGCTGCATTTGATTGGCCAGTGCGCCTGCTTCCCATACATTTTGATTGGTCAGTTTACCTTTGAATTGTGTTGAAAGCGTGTGTTTAGTTCTGCTAATTGTGTGCTCTGCTGAAAGCGGTTTGTGGTATTGTGGGCATTTTGTCTTGTGAAAGGTATGGGTAGAGCTGAAGTCTCTGTTATGTTTTGAAGATACAAGGTATAGCCAATAACAATGATGAGCGTATTTTTATGATGGAACTACAGTTTTGAAAAGTCAGTGTTCAGGAAGTTTTATAAGGTGGATGTGTGTGTGTGGTGTGTGTGAAAAGGGTCCAGTTTCCACGATTATGATGCTTGTTCCCATGATGATATCATCACTGTGACTCTAAAGAAAAATGTCACTGTGATAATCACAGTGGTAGATTCTTTTACACTTTGAAGGAAGCTTTGTTGGTGTGTTGGAGTGAAAGCTTTTTGTTACCGAATATAGCACTTAATCACAACATAGCCACAGACAGTGGAACCCTTCTATAACAAATAACAACAGAAAGTTCAGTTGGTGTTTTAAATGGATTTGGCGAGGTTTTGTGTGTGGGTTTTTTGGTTCATTTGTTTTTCCATAAAAGAATGAAAAATGTTCTTAAACGTTGTTGAGAGAAGATCGAGTAGGGGTGAAAGGGGGGGTGGGGGCTGGAGATGATGCTTATAAAAGCATGGTCATAATGTTTTAGACGTTCAGGTGGGGGCCGGAATAGCTCAGTTGGTAGAGCGCCGGACTCGTAATCCAAGGGTTGCGGGTTCAAATCTCCACCAGGCCGTTTCTCAGTACAGGGGGAATTTTCCCTCGGAGTTAACATTAGTTCTGACTCCATTTCCCATACAGTCCTTCGAATGAGACTATAAACCGAGGTTACATGTGTGAACGCACGCATAACACTTTGCACACACGTAAAATCCCATCACCAACTTTCGGAAGAGAAGGCCAGTTTGGCCTTTGGTATGGATGACACGTTACACATAGCATGCACCTTCCCCGAATATGGAGTATGGCTGCCTTAATGGCGGGATAAAAAAAAAACGGTCATGCACACAAAACTCCACTCCCTTTGTAGGGTAGATGGATTAATACTTGCCTGTCCATATAGGGAGTGTCCGCAGGAGTATCAGCCTGCGTACACAGAAGAAGAAGACATTCAGGTCTATGTTTAAAGCGGTGCCTGAGGCAACTGTTTTTGTTTGGAAGGGTTCCACTGTTACATGGTTGTTTTTACACGATTACTTTTCTATCTATTGTCAGTATCCCAGCTAATATATGCAGTTTTCATGATGTCACTTTCAGAGGTGCCAGAGTATCATGGGATCAGATTCTGAATGAACTGGTGATCGAATGTCAGCATCATGGCCGTAGGCGAACTGCCATCTCAGCCAAACACACTCCCCCCTCCTCCCCCTTTCTCTCGGTCCTCAGTCTCTTTGAGAATCTCTGTTTCTTTGTTATGAGCTGTCGGACACACACCCACAAAAAAAAGTGTGTGTGTTTGTATGCAGGATGAATAATTTTCTTTTTTTTTTTTCCTTTAACTTTTGAAACGAAATCAAAGGGTCGGACTAATTTTCAGATGGGAAGCATGAAGAAAGGGGAGGTGGGGGAAGAAGGAGCTAGATGCCAGAAACGCTGCCTGTAAAGATCTCAAGAAAACCACAGTGTCCTTGGTTCAAAATAGGAAGAGTTTCGGTGAAAGGGAAAAGCAAACCTGGTAAAGATTGCACCGAACTAGGTCTTATGAAAGGGAGGTCATTTGGGTCAGGAACGTGTTGACAGAAGATCACAGACACGCTGAACCCAGTTCATTGGCATCTCTGAGGTGTGGCACAAGGGGATCCTTTGGCTGTACAGAACCAGAGCCTGGAGTCCTCTCTAACTTCACATGTTCCTACACAATAACCACTCACCCATTCTAATCACTCACCTGTACATTTTTCTTTTTACTGTAAACTCGCCTGACTACTAAAAAAAAAAAAAAAAAAAAAAAAAAAAAAAAAGGGAATGGTTACGCTTTTGAATATTCAGTTTTACCTTATGCTTGCTGGGTCTGAAGCTTCTTGGTCTGACACTTTATTTGAATTCCCTTCTTCCCTTTTGTCCCTCTTTGCCTCGCTTCTGCATCCTATGTGTGTGTTTCTCTCTCTTTCTCTTTCTCTCTCTGTGTCTCTGTCTCTGTGTCTCTCTCTCTCTCTCTCTCTCTCTGTCTCTCTCTCTCTTTCTCTCAAACCAGATAGGTAGCGAAAAGTCAGCGCAGGCTGTTCCCACTGATATCCGCTGACCATTAATGTGTCAAAGGTCAGCGACGATGCGGGAGGTGAAATCATCGTCTGCGCATGGACCGTGCGCTGACAGTGAACGACATCTCGGCTTTTCATGAACCCTTTCTCAGCTCTTTAGCCCACGCATCATGAACACAACTTTTCATCTCCATTTTAACCTCCATCAGTGTGAACTCTTTCGGGGACTGATTCGCACACACTGGATAAATTTGGTGTTGTGTCGGGTCTTTCTCTCTCTCTTTCAGGTGTTGACTCTTTCTGACCGTCTGGCTCCAACATTAACTTCATTGGTCTTCCTTTTGTTTGTTATTCTTGGGTTTAACTGTTGATAACTTCTGTCACCTCTTTTTCTCTTCTTTTTTTTTTTTTTTTTTTTTTTTTTTGCAAGTATTGAAACTGTCCTGTGGCCATTTTTCCTTGGTGTCGAGTCTGTATGAGGTGGTTTGTAAACCAGGGTTAACTCCTCCTCTGCCTTGTGTCACCACTGTTGGCTCCTGCATGGCCGTCGTGCATCACAGACCATTCCTGTCTTCCTTGTCTGGTTTTCTCAAGTGTAAGCTCTTTAACAGCCGTTTTCGCTAATGGCAGTAATTCTTGTACTGCCGTGTTTCTCCCACTGTTGACTCTCTCTTGGACTTCGAACTCTCCTGTGGTCATTTCTCAACAGTATCCATTTTTCGTTGGCCATTTCTCATTCTGTATAACTCTGTGAAGACCATGTGTCATGAACTTTGTACTGCATTTCACCTGAGTTGGATTGATGAACTGTTCTGTGACCATTTCTGCATCATGGTGTGGGGCATTTTAGTGCACCAGTGTGAACTCTTTTCAGGCTGTTTCTTGCACCGTTGTTAACTCTTGCAAGGCTGTTGTATTTTTTTTGCACCTTTGTTAACTCTTGTTATGGCCATTTTGTGCCACAGTGTTAACTCTTGCATGGCCACTTTGCACCAGTTAGAACTCTTTCAAGACCGTCTTTCAAAGTCTTCAACATTATACAGTGAATATTAGCATTCTGCTGTGATCGGTCAGCAGAGAAAAGTTGTCTACAACGGTGTTGTCTACAACAGTGTTGTCTACAACGGTGTTGTCTAATGGCCCTGATTCCCCAGCTGTTTTGCTTACATCACTTTTGTACAAATCAGTATAAGTGTACAGTTTCACTCAGTTGAGCTTTCCACTTGGGTCCTAGGGTGGGGATGGGGGTTACTAAAGAACTAAACTGCCAGTTTCCAGACTGTTCATTTCCTTGTGAAATTGCAAGATTCACATTCCTGATCAAAACCAGGATAACCAAGTGTTTCATCTGACTTTCCTGACCAGGATGGGCCAAGTTCACATTTCTTTTCCAGACGTTTCCTCCTCATGTGATCTGGCACTTTTGACGTTCGGGTCTGAAAGAGTTAACACACTTTCTGTTCAAACTTGCACTTTGAGTGATAGACTGACTGTGAAGGAGTTGATCACTTCTTTTTTTCCCCGTCTCTCTTTCCTCATCATTTTCAGTCCAGGAATGTGTGTCCCTTTGTGTATTATTGTGAAGGGGAGGGTGTTGGGGGGGGGAACTGTCTATCCATGCTGGTGACAACAACGCTGACAGATGCTGATGGTGGTGATGATGATGATGATGGTGATGATGACTAGAGAGGCTGAGGCGGACCGACCAAGTGATCGCTCAGGCTCTGCAGGAGAAGGAGGAGATTGTAGCCGAGATGCTGCACATGTCTCTCAGTGAATACCGCCACATAGCCCAGGTGTGTGTGTGTGTGTGTGAGGTGTGTGTGTATGTGTGTGATGGGAGGGCAGTCAAACCAGATCTGATAGTTTCAGTCACTGAAATGGGACAGGGGATGAGATGAGATGCTAAGTAAGTTACAAGAGAATTTTTTGTACCTTTGTTTTGTGGTTTAAGATGGACAAGTTTCAGTCATTAGAAGGAATTGGGGGGGGGGGGGGATATTAGTAAGTGCTTGTAATTTGATGACAGAAGTGACTATGTTCCAAAGCAGTGTTGTGATGGTCACAATTGTTAAAGAAGATGGGGGAAAGGAAGGGGTCAGTAAGGCAAATCATGACGTAAACTGCTACGAGAGACATTGAAAGTAGAGAGTTGAAAATACTAGCATTGTTATTTTCAGTCAGAAAGCGAATCAGATCAACGAAAAATTTGAAAGAAAGGCTGCGCTAAAAGAAGAAGAAAAAAAAAAATGAAAAGAAGAGAAAAAGAAAAGAAAAAACAAAGAAAGGAAGGAAAAAGAGCGAGTGCAGAGAATATTGACAGAATGAAAAATTTGATGTTGACAATACCAATGACCATTCTAAGACAAAAAGCAAATTTCAGTTCTGTTATAGGGGAGGTGGGATGGGGTTAAGAGATGTCACTGCAGAGAAGAAAATAAAAAGCCTCAAAAGATCTAAGACAACTGTGTATACAGTGTCTCTTAGGTCATAGTTCGATCAGTCATTGACAGCCTTCAGGCGGATATAGTTCGTGATAAGGATGTCAGGCAGACCTGCTCATGCATCTCTCACAGCGTATATAAATGAGTAAAAAAAATAAAATAAATAAATAAAGACAATTTCAGGACTAAAGAAAAAAAAATTAAAGACCATTTCAACGCAATCAAAACAAATGAAAATGTGATACTGGTGAATAGCAGTGCAGAAATACACATAGCGCTCATTCCAGGGTTGGACTGTCACTGTCTAGTGGCTACATGTTGACATACCTTGCTTCTTTTGACATGTAACAAGACAAAAAAGTGTGAATACTTTGTGGAACAAAAGGTTTATGAGGTCACAAATGCAGGAGAACAGGCGATGACAGTAAGCAAAAACAAAACAAACAAAAAACGAATGCATATATCGTGGGAAATGAGAAAGGTGAAAAAAAAAAATTGTGGTGTTAACTGACTGTGTAAAATCAGTAATAGAGAAAGTGGACACAACTCTAAACGCTGGGTGTGCAGTGGCGTAAAAATCGACAGCTGGCCTTGGCGAGGCATAGCTAAAAAGGGAATGAAACTTCAGCATCTCTGCAGAAGAACAGAATGAAGTTTCTGAAGTTTTTAAATGGATGTGGTCTGTATTTGTAAGTATGGACTTTCAGGCCCAGAGTAACAAGCATCAAGCACGGGAGATGGTTTGACATCACAACACTGAGTCTTGACAGACTCTTGAATGAGCTGCATCATAGTAGTTTAATCAAAGGGCGGGTATCCATGCTCGCGATCTAGTCGCTGTTAGGCACTTGGCGTCTGTTTAGCTGTAAGGCTGAGAGTGCGAACAGGGTCAAATTAAACGGATGATGTGACAAAGATTAACATCAGGTCTAGAGAAATGTACGTAAACATTATTGATTGGGTTTAGGATGTTTGTGACAGTTAACTGTAACGTAATTTGTTGTTTGTCAGTAAGGCTACATGTTGCAATCATTGATGACATCATTTGTGACTGTTACGAATGTGATGTAGACACTCAGAAGGGTACCGAAGATAGTTTCTGATTTTTGGTATTCATTTATGCATAAGTTGCAAATGATGGGAAAAGTTTTGGTTACAGCTTACAGGATACATTTTTTTTTAAGTTATGGGTAAGGGATAGATCTTAGTAACGGGCTTTGATCCATGTATAAGTACGGGATGAGTGATGTGGCAGTGAATTGAAGTGGTTAAGGTACAGGATGAGTGATATGGCAGTGAATTGAAGTGGTTAATGTACAGGATGGGTGGTGTGGCAGTGAATTGAAGTGGTTAAGCTTTCAGCTGTGTGAAAGACGAACAAATCAATGGGAAGGACTGAAGAGCCAGTTTTGGATATGTGTGTGTTTGAGAGGAGGGGAATAGTGGAAAGGAGGGGGCGAGAGAAGGGAGGAATAGGATGGCAGGTGGAAGAGGGAAGGGGGGGGGGGGGGAGGGGGGAGAGAGAGAGAGAGAAGGAAAGGGAGAGTACTAGGAACAGGACTCCTCAGCCAGCAAGGACTACTAACATGTGCGTTTGACTAATGTACCAAGTTCTCTCCCTTCATGCGTCCTGGCAGCGGCAAAACCGGAGCCGGCGGGCAGAAGACTGGGAGCAGGACGAGCATTCCCTGGTCGCATCATGTATGCAAACCAATAATCGCCTGCTTCAGCTCGTTGCCCATCGAACCTCTAGTCTCATCCCACTGCAAGGGCCCGCCGACCCTGGAGGTTATGGGTCAGGGTCAGGGTCAGACTCCCTGCCTTCCTCGGTTGCATCCGAGTCTGGGCCATGTATGTTACCCCTGTTTCTCTTTTTGGTGTGCGTGAAAGTGGGAAAGGGGGAGGGGAGGAGGGGAGTGTTGAACACAATCTTTTTTCTTTTTCGAGGATGAGCCATTATCAATTAGTGCTTTGGTTTCCTTTTGTTTCTTCTTCTTTTTTCTTTCCTTTTTACCTCTTTCTTTCTGTCTTTGTGTTTCTGAGCTCTTCTTTGGTGTCCATTTTTTTACATTCTGTGTTTTTTACCCCTTGTCCTTGCATGAGTTCTGTGTGTCCCCTTTTTAATGTTTTTTGTGAGCTGTGTGATGTGTGTGTGTGTGTGTGTGTGTGACAGTTTTCTTTAATTTCAGGCTGCTTTAAGTGACAATTTTGTCAGGCAGATAGAAACTGTTGATGACTTCATGCAGAACAGTACTGCTGAACAAACAGTGTCGTGGGATAGGGAAGTCGGACGCTGGCACCCTGTGTGGTCAGTTGCCGTCAGTTTGGTTGGGTTTTTTTTTTGTCAGCCAGAGCGTATGTGTGATGTCCAGGTTGGTTCCACATACACTTCAGTGCATTCAGTTCGTTTTTATGGTTGAATCTCAGAGTTCTTTTTTTTTTTTTTTTGACCCTGTCATTTAGCTAGCCTGACATAGTATTTTTCAGGAGCAGGTTCTCCTCCCCCCCCCCCCCCCCCCCCCCCCATCCCAAACACTATCACTAATACCAAAATCTTTGACCTGTATATGTGATCTTCAGACTGGTGCTTACACAGAGGATGAGAGGGCTGCGCCACTGGCAGGCTTCTCTGTGTACCTGCGGGTGTGTGGGAGAGTTTGGGGAAAATTTCTACTCGTAGCTCAGCAGACATGAACTTGTGAGCTTTGGGTTGGAACAACAATTCTCCAAGTCCCGTTGGTTTGTCCGGCCAGCCGTGGTTGCTGGGACAGGTGGTGGTGGTTAGCGTTCATCGGCGGGACATTGTGGGGTCGGCCAGGCATGCACCTCTTCACAAAGTGAACAGCAAATGTTAAGAGCGTGTGTGAGGGCAACATGACTGTCAGGCTCTGCTGGATGATCCTGTCTCGTTGGCAGTTGAAGCGTATCTTCAGAGGAATTGGACCATTATGTGTGCATCTCCTGTAGAGTCTTTCCAGTTTCCTTTCTCTGTGGACCGTATTGCTGAGGAGACGTTTCATTCGAAACCATCCCTGCCCCAAGAGTTGTGTTCCATTATGTGTTACATCTTGATGGTAAGACAGTGGTGATGTTTGACCAGAATAGGTAAAATCAGTCTCTTGTCGAGAATCTGTATCCCAGTTGAGGTTGCATGTTGATGGTAACACAGAGATGATCTTTGACCCAGAATCAGTAAGGCAAGCCTCTTGCCCAGAGCCGGTATCCTGGTTAGTGTTCCATGTTGATGGTAACACAGAGATGATCTTTGACCCAGAATCAGTAACGCAAATCTCTTGCCCAGAGTCGGTATCCTGGTTAGTGTTCCATGTTGATGGTAACACAGAGATGATCTTTGACCCAGAATCAGTAACGCAAATCTCTTGCCCAGAGTCGGTATCCTGGTTAGTGTTCCATGTTGATGGTAACACAGAGATGATCTTTGACCCAGAATCAGTAACGCAAATCTCTTGCCCAGAGTCGGTATCCTGGTTAGTGTTCCATGTTGATGGTAACACAGAGATGATCTTTGACCCAGAATCAGTAAGGCAAGCCTCTTGCCCAGAGTCGGTACCCTGGTTAGTGTTCCATGTTGATGGTGACATGGAGAAACCAGACATAGCAGCATCGGTCTCTGGTATTCCACTATATATGTTGAAAACAATATAGACATAATGAATGATCCAGAGTCATTAACACCGGCCTGTGTTCCAGAATCTCCACCCCAGTTCGTGTTCCATGTTGATTGTAATGTTAGTCTTTTTGCTAGAACTTGTGTCCCAATACACCATCAGTGTTGATGGTGTTTCGCCCAGAGCCTGTAGTGTCCATCTCTTGCCCAGAATCAGTGTTCTAATTCCCATTCTCAATTGAATGCAAAGGTGAGACTTTCACCCGGAAACAACGATACTAATCCTTTGCCCAGATGTTTCTGATGTCTCATCAGGGCCGTTCTGCTTACAGCTTGCTGTAACTGATGGGAGTGTTGCGGTCTTGTCAATCCACCTCGATGGATCCCGTTTGTCATTTCTTTGACTGGTGGCTGAGCTATATCTCCCTGCTTGTCTGTCTGTAGCATGGTGGTTAAGCTTTCATACCTGTCCTGTATGTACAGTGGAGGAACCGTTTGGAATATTGGGATGCTGACCCAGATAGATTGTACTCGTGTGGGCTTTGAGGAACGCGGGCCATTTTGAGTTTAGTCTCTTAGGTCATAGTTTCTGTGTTGGGCAATGTACTTGTTTATTCTGGTCGCTTGCAAAAATGTTTTCATGTTGGTTCCTATGTTGTGTTTGTTGGAGTGATTTTGGGGAGGGGGGTTCAATTGCTTGATAGGATGGAGCTCCATCTATAGGTGTCATGGAATGTTATGGTGGTGGTTGTCTGAACTGTTTGAATGTTGGTTTGTGGGAATGTTTGGCTTTAGTTGTCAGGAAGTTTGGCATTAGCTTACAGGAATGTTCGTTTGCTGGGAATGTTTGGAGCTGTCTGCCTAGCAATTTTGATGTTGGTTGCCAGGAACGTTTGATGTCGGTTGCCAGGAACATTGGTTGCCAGGAACGTTTGATATTGGTTGCCAGGAATGTTTGATGTTGGTTGCCAGGAACGTTTGATGTCGGTTGCCAGGAACGTTTGATGTCGGTTGCCAGGAATGTTTGATGTTGGTTGCCAGGAACGTTTGATGTTGGTTGCCAGGAATGTTTGATGTTGGTTGCCAGGAACATTTGATGTTGGTTGCCAGGAATGTTTGATGTTGGTTGCCAGGAACGTTTGATGTTGGTTGCCAGGAACGTTTGATGTTGGTTGCCGGGAATGTTTGATGTTGGTTGCCAGGAACGTTTGATGTTGGTTGCCGGGAATGTTTGATGTGTGTTGCCAGAAATGCTTGACGTTGATACTCGGCATGTTGGTGTTGATTCGCAGGCTTGTTTTGTGTGAGTTGTCTGGAATGTTTGATTTAAGGAATGTTTTTGTGTTTGTTGCTGGGAGTGTTTGTAGCCAGTTAGTATTGGTGATGGTTTATGGGAATGTTTGGTGTTGTTTGCCTGAATGTTTCGTGTTTGTTGCCAGAAATGTTTGGCATGTATTTTACAGGAATGTTTGGTATTCATTTCCAGGCATGGTGTACACTACCCTATGTAATTGTTTGTTGGTGTGTGTGTTTTTGGTGTTTGTTGCCAAGAAAGTTCAGTTTTTGCTGCCGTAAATGCGTGGTGGAATGTTGTTGCTTTTTGCCTGGTGGGTTGTGACATTTATTTCCAGAAATGTTTGATGTTTATCGCTAGAAATGTTTCAGTGTTTGTTGCCAGGAAATTTTGGTGTTTATTGTCAGAGATGTTTGTTGCCGGGAGGGGGGAGGGGTTTTTTGCCCAGAACGTTTGATGTTGCTTGCTGCAGGTGCTTTTTGTCACTTGCTGTGAGATTTCTTAGCAGAAATGTTTGGTGTGTATGGCCAGGAATATTTGGTGTTTTTATGCTAGGAATGTTTTGGTGTTCATTGCCTTTTTGAGGAATGTTTTGGTGTTTGTTGCTTGGGAGTTTTGGTATTCATTGTCAGAAAATGTTTGTTTCAGGGAATGTTTGCTGTTCTTTGTTAAGAATGTTTGATGTTAACTTGAAGGTTTGATTTGTTGTAAGAACATTTGGTGACTTTGAATGGTGTTTTTTGCTGAGAATGTCTTGATGTTTGTTGTCAGAGAAAATTTTGGTGTTTGTTGCAAAGAATGATTGGTATTTGTTGCTAGGAATGTTTCATGCCAGAAATGTTGGTGCTTTTTGCGGGGAATGTTTGGTGTTTGTTGCCAGGGCTGTTTCATGTTTGTTGCCAGGAATGTTTGATGTTTGTTGCCAGGAATGTTTGTTGCCAGAGCTGTTTCATGTTTGTTGCCAGAAATGTTTGATGTTTGTTCCCAGGAATGTTTGATGTTTGTTGCCAGGAATGTTTGGTGTTTGTTGCCAGGGCTGTTTCATGTTTGTTGCCAGGAATGTTTGATGTTTGTTACTTGGAATGTTGGTGTTTGTTGCGAGGGCTGTTTGATGTTTGTTGCCAGGAATGTTTGATGTTTGTTGCCAGGAATGTTGGTGTTTGTTGCCAGGGCTGTTTGATGTTTGTTGCCAGGAATGTTGATGTTTGTTGCCAGGGCTGTTTCATGTTTGTTGCCAGGAATGTTTGAGGTTTGTTGCCAGGAATGTTGGTGTTTGTTGCCAGGAATGTTTCTTACCAGAAATGTTGGTGTTTGTTGCAAGGAATGTTTGGTGTTTGTTGCAAAGAATGTTTGTTGCCAGGAATGATTGATGTTTGTTGCTAAGAATGTTTGTGTTTGTTGCAAAGATGTTTGTTGCCAGGAATGTTTGGTGTTTGTTGCCAGGAATGTTTGTTGCCAGGAATGTTTGGTGTTTGTTGCCAGGAATGTTCGGTGTTTGTTGCCAGGAATGTTTGGTGTTTGTTCCCAGGAATGTTTGGTGTTTGTTGCAAAGAATGTTTGGTGTTTGTTGCCAGGAATGTTTGGTGTTTGTTGCCAGAAATGATTGATGTTTGTTGCAAAGAATGTTTGGTGTTTGTTGCAAAGAATGTTTGTTGTCAGGAATGTTTGGTGTTTGTTGCCAGGAATGTTTGGTGTTTGTTGCCAGGAATGTTTGGTGTTTATTGCAAAGAATGTTTGGTGTTTGTTGCTTAGAATGTTTGGTGTTTGTTGCAAAGAATGTTTGGTGTTTGTTGCCAGGAATGTTTGGTGTTTGTTGCAAAGAGTGTTTGTTGTCAGGAATGTTTGGTGTTTGTTGCAAAGAATGTTTGTTGCCAGGAATGTTTGGTGTGTGTTGCCATGAATGTTTGGTGTTAGTTGCCAGGAATGTTTGGTGTTTGTTGCCATGAATGTTTGGTGTTTGTTGCAAAGAATGTTTGGTGATTGTTGCCAGGAATGTTTGTTGCAAAGAATGTTTGGTGTTTGTTGCAAAGAATGTTTGGTGTTTGTTACAAAGAATGTTTGTTGCCAGGAATGTTTGGTGTTTGTTGCCATGAATGTTTGGTGTTTGTTGCAAAGAATGTTCGGTGTTTGTTGCTTAGAATGTTTGGTGTTTGTTGCTTAGAATGTTTGGTGTTTGTTGCAAAGAATGTTTGGTGTTTGTTGCCAGGAATGTTTGGTTGTGTTGCCAGGAATGTTTGGTGTTTGTTGCCAGGAATGTTTGGTGTTCGTTCCCAGGAATGTTTGATGTGTTTTGCCAGGATTGTTCGGTGTTTGTTCCCAGGAATGTTTGATATGTTTTGCCAGGATTGTTTGGGTGTTCTTGCCAGGAATGTTTGATGTATATTGACAGGAATGTTTTGGTGTGTAACTCTAGGAACAGCTTGGTGTTTGTTGTCAGCAGAATATTTTGGTGTTCATTGCACCAGAAAATATTCCACGTTTGTAGCTAGAAATACATGGTGCTCGATGGCATGGTAGATTTGTCAGACCCCTACTAGGAGCAAGGCTTTTGTGCTGAGTCCAGTGTGGGTTTCATCGGACTGATCATCAAGGTTGTAGGCATTGTGTCAGTGTGAAGTGAGGGCGGTTGTTGTTGGCGCGGTGGGCTCTGAAGACTTACTCAGTGGCGCTGTGTCATGTACAGATTGGCTTGCCAGGTTCAGGCCGGCCGTCCAAGTGTTTCGTGATGACTGTCCATCTTAATTTTTACTTGTCAAGCTGCTCGTCATTTGTCCATTTTCAGGAGTCCAGCTTCATTTTAATGATTTTTTTTTTTCCACCTTTTTGTTTTCATTCTTTGAGGGTTTTTTTTTTTTCTCTTTCCTTTTTGATCATTTGTTTGAGTTGTTAAAGGTCTTTGTGATTTTAAAAGTTTTTTTTTTCTTTTTTCTTTTTTTCTTTTTTTTTTTTTTTTTTTAGCGTTTCTTTTCCTTCATTCCGATATCCCCAGTCTTTGCTTTCTAGATGAAAAAAAAAGCTGTAGAGTGTTCATTGCTTGAATGGTTATGTGTGCATGTGAGCGCAGACATAGTGGTATGTGTTTCCATATTGTACAGATTGAAGGCGTCAATCATTTTTGATGAGACTTTCACAAAGATGTGTGATTTACAGTTGAGGTCTTAGGCTGCTTTAATGCAAGCCTTGTCACGTGCAGTTGATTGCAGTACATACCTTATTTCTGACCTCCTGCTTTTCATACCCCCATAGTAGTCGGGAGAATGCTTCCATCCTCCCTTCAGCCTGGACCGAATGCTTCTAGTTCCTAACTGTTTTAGAGGCAGACCGGACACCATGATCACGCCACCTGTCTAATACAAGAATAATTATACGTTACAGGCTGTAGAATAGAAAATGCTTATCCTATTCAGTAATACAATAGATGTGGTTCATATCCAGTCGAACTTAACAGTGTGTCATATCCGTTATATCTATTTATCTCTATCTATCTATATATTTATCAACCCATATATATGTATACATGTATATATATATATAAGAGAGAGAGAGAGAGATTGTGTGTGTGTATGTGCGTTTGTATATTTGTGTGTATATCTTGACAACTTATATGCATGTGGAATGACAGAGTGGTTATCCAACAAGAATGTGGGTTTGTGAGGAATAAGAGTTGTTTGACTTGAATTGGGATGAGCACCTGGTTTGGCCTGTTACGGCTGAATTGCAGCCATTGCCTAAGCAAACTGACACATTATGACTAGCACAGAAAGAGTGAGTGCCGTCATGGAACCAAAGGTAGCGCTGAGGCCAAAACTTCTCAACACTCACTCTTTGTATAGGGCTTGACCACTTCAATAACATAAGCTACTGACTGTTTCTCTTTTTTTTTTTTTTCTCCGTCTGTCTCCTTTGGAGTAATACAGTGATTGGGTGGCAGTTGTCAGTGTTTTATTTACAATGCCATCATCTTGGTTTCAGTACTTCAGTTTGTATTGCTGTGGAGCCAGGTTGGCTTTGCAGGTAAGGTATGACACTCTGTTTCCGGTGTCTGAAGTTCAGTTTCCAGTGGTGACCGCCAGGATGGGGGACATTTTGTCTTTGGAGTTGCTGACTCAGATCCCCTCGCAGTTGTTGGGATGAGATTTCAAACAAGGTTCTGTGACTTGCGTTGTAGAATAGATGAAAAGGGACAACAGTAAAGCTGGAGCCAAGAACCAAGCTAGATGTGGGTAGAAGGCTTCAAAGGAGCTTCATACACCTGATCTAGGATTCAGCCCAGACCCCACAGCTTGCATCCACTGCGGGTGTCACAGGAACATTCAGAAACTGCCTCACGCCAAGTATCCACGTGACTTGCCTGCAAATATTTGCGCACAGTAAGGGACGAGACGTGGGTAGTCCTGCTCATGCGTACCAGAGAGATGGGGGGGGGGGGGGGGGGTGCGTTGCTAGGATCATCAGCTTTGATGAGTTTGACCTGGATCTGATGTGTGTCACGCCCACCCAGGGTTGTCAGGCCCTTGTGATGCGGCAGGGTGGTGAGGCTTCACTCTGGCAACGTCACGGAGGCCAGGGGAGAGACTTGCTGTGGTGTTCTAGACCGCTGTTAGGCATCATGTCTCTCCTGTTACTGGGGTGAATGTTTCCTTGCATGCTGGAGGAAAAAAAACATCCTCAGGTGCACAAGTTAATACATCAGACATCCTGTGTGTCTCAGTCATAACTTGACCATCAGCATTTTCTGTAGAAATTCACATTTTCATCAGAGATTCGTCAGCCAAGAACACCGACCTCTGACATGAAAACTGGCACTCGGTGCTTTTCTTTTTTCCATCGGTTAGTTAGCTTGCCATTCAGTTGTGTTGGTCTGTCTGTGTGAAATGTCAACCATGGTTATTAGCCTGTTGCTCCCACCAGACCCTGGTGACACTGTCTTCGTAATAGTGGTGGGAAGGGTGTTGATGTGGCGTGTGTGGTGGTGTCGTCAGCCCAAATCCGGCAGCACCACCCTGGTAAACTGTCATATTAGTGGTGGGAAGGGTGTTGATGTGGCGTGTGTGGTGGTGTCGTCAGCCCAAATCCGGCAGCACCAGGAGCTGTTGGCTCAGGGGAAGGCGGGGCAGACGATGCCCGTGCCCATGGAACAGCTACGAGGCATGGCCAACGAGATGAACTCCATCCTGTCCAACCTCATGGTGAGTGCCCCACGGGGTCATCCGTCACACCTGCTGGAAGGTCACTGCAGTGTAGCATCTGACCTGAACGGCCAGGTGCTTTGAGCAGTGCAAAATACGCATGGACACATAAAGCAAGGTGTAAAATGACGCAGATATCATGTACAATTTTTTTTTTTAAGGTGAATTTTCCACAAATGTGTCTTCTGAAGAAAATTACAACAGACCAACAACAAAGAAAAAGAAGAAGAAAAACAAACTGCAGAACAATACTACCCTGGCAGCAGTCATCCTGAGAAGGTGTATCAGTAAGCCAGGCATTTTTATGCTGACCATTGTTTAGTGCATGTTTGTCTGTCAGACGTCTGAAGAAGACACATTTGTTGACAATTTACTTTTCTTTTTTGCATTGCACACTAAATCTGCGTTGCTTTACACCTTGTTTTTGTGTGCACATTTTGCGTGTTGCCTTGTTTTCTGTACTGCTGCTGTCAGTGTCCTTTTCCCAGACTCCTGTGTGCACAGTTCGGCCTTTTTTTGATAATGTATCGAAATGTACAAGTGTCGGTGGGAAGCTGCAGGCCCTTAAAAGGAAGACCTAGAAGTTTATTCACTCTTATGTCTCTTTCATTTATTTAGCAGCTTTCATGGGAAAATAACTTTTTTCTTTACCTAGGATAGTTAGCTGTTTTCGGGGGGGGGGGGGGGGGGGGGGGGGGGGAGGATTTTTTTTTTCAAGGATTATGGTGGTTTCATGGGATAATAATTTCTTGGGATAATCACCAGTTCTCATTTAGAATTGAGGGTGTCTACAGGGATGATTTGTAATTTTGTGGGAAAATAAATTTCTGGGATAATTAGCTGCTTTCCTGTGAAAACAACTTTTTCTGGGATAATTAGTTGCTTTCCTGTGAAAACAACTTTTTCTGGGATAATCAGCAGTTTTCATTGGAATGGTGTTTTTTTCTTTCCAGGAGAATTGATTGTTTCAGGGGAAAATACTATATCGGGATAATTAGCTCTTCTGTGAAATAATTTTTCCTGGTGTGAATAGCAAAATTCCTGTAAAAATAACTCTTCTGGTGATAATCAGCTGTTTCCAGGGGGAAATAATAATTAGCCGTTTTGAAGAGGAAGAAATCTTTCCATTGATAATACAGTGTTTCAGTGAAAAATAAATGTTTTCTAGAGACAGTCTTTTTCAACTGAAAAGAATAATTTCTGGGAATAATTTGCTGTTGTCAGAGGAAAGTAATAGCTTCCCTGGGATACTATCCATTTAAAATGCATCGTTAGATAGGGTTAAAAAGTCCCCTTTCAGGCAGATTCTCTCTCTCTACTGCAGTCTCTCTTCATTGGGTAAGTTCAGCATTGCAATATCCTATGAGAGTACGTCAATATATACTTTTGATATTCAAATTTAGAAGAGACCAGGGGAGATGGGGGGGGGGGGGGGAGGGGCGGGTGTGGAGATGGAGAGGGGGGAACCAAAAGCCCTTTGAGGAAATGCAGGTCGGAATCATGCTAGTGTGTGTGGAGGGGGGGGGGGGGGGGGGGAGTTGGTGGTGGTATTACAGACATTTTGGAAAAAGAAATTGGTCAAGTCTGTTTGAATGTAAATGTTAATAGAGAAAAAAAAAAAACTGATAGTTTTCTTTATTTGATAAAATACACCAATTTAAAGAAATTGAAAGGAAGTGGTTACATAGATTTTTGACTGGGGACAGTAACTTTTTATGCCATCTTTGTTGTTGTTTGTTTTTTTGTTGTTGTTTTTTTTTGTTTTATTTTTTTGTTTTTTGTTGTTTTTTTTTTTTTTTTTTTTTGGGGGGGATATTCATTTTATTGTGTGTTTTGTTCCCTTTTTTTTGGGGGGGAGGGGGGGGAATATTATTACTCTCTTGACCATCTCTTGAAAATCCACACTCAAGTTTTGCAAACTGCATGACCCAATTCAGACATTCACCAGTATAGACCCCAATATCGACGGTGATAAGAGGGAGACATACAATACCCATTCCCCCCTCCCCTCCCGTCCCCCCCCCCCCCCCCCTCCCTCCCTTTTCCTTCCCTTGGCCTATGAACTGGTTGAACTGAAGCTGTGGTGTACGTGTGTGTGTCCCTGTTGGGCAGAGCGTGATGGGGACGACGGGGGAGGAGCGCAAGTCGATGCGTCAGGAGCTGAAGGCGGCGCAGGATCAGCTGGAGATGCTGAAGGCCATCCAGCGTCAGATGATGGACCAGCCTTCCCCCACGCCCTCCACCCCACAGTCGCGGCCCCTGAGCTTCGTCTCCATCGCCTCCTCCGTCTCAGAGGGCGGGGAGACCACCGACAGCGATCGGCAGGATGAAGGTGAGGGGGAGAGCGCCTGGCGGGAAGGGGAGGAGAGGGTGTGTGTGTTTGTGTCTGTGTGTGTGTTGTATGTGTGTCTGTGTGTGTGTTGTATGTATGTGTGTGTTGTATGTGTGTGTGCGTATGTCTGTGTGTGTTGTATGTGCGTCTGTGTGTATGTTGTATGTATGTGTGTGTGTGTGTGTATGTTTGTGTGTGTGTTGCATGTGTGTGTGTGTGAAGCTGTTTGTGTTTTGAACACTTTATTTGATACGATGGATGTGCAAGTGTCCCACAATACGTGCCAAGTTGTGGGATTGGATTTAAGACTGCACTAGGCCACAGATTGAAACAAAAAGGGAGATAACAGTTGCCAGCTACCAACTGGTTGTCCATAGCAGTATAGTTGCAGACACAAGACAGCTGACCTTAACATTGCAGACTGAGCACAGCAAACATTCTCGTTGCACCTCAAGACAGCTGACCTTAACACTGCAGACTGAACGCAGCTCACGTTCTCGTTGCAGACGCAGGCGGCCAGCTGAAGGTGGCCCAGACCCAGGAGATGGTGGAGGCCACGCAGGAGACCGTCCAGCAGCTGATGACCTCTGTCCAACCCCAGGTGGCCACCACCACCACACCCTCCCCCACCTCCCACATCGACGACGACAGTGACGATGGCTACAAGCTGGAAGACCTGCCCTTGCCCGATGAGAAGAGCGTCAGGGCGACGGAATCGATCGTTCAGGCCTCGTCGTCATCTCTTCACAGAGGATCGCCAGAGCCGATGACGACAGACTTGGACGAAGGAGGGGGAGAGGAGGAAGGAGGACGCACTACCCCTACCCCTTCGTTGTCGTCGGTGACAACGGTGACAGGGGCTGGAGAAGAGGAGGATCGGGAGGAGGACAGGGATAGTATCACCACGCTATGTGACTCCCAGAATCAGCAGTTGTCGGGGGCGAGGACAGGCGGGGAGGACGGTAGTGTGCATAAGAGTGGCGAGGACGATGGCATCAACAACAACAACAGCAGTAGTAGTAATCAGGACTCAGAACTCACGAACCCCATAGAGATCTAGCACCTTCTTCATTCCCTACCCTCCCAGCCACCCACCCCATCATACCTACCCCCCCCACCCCCCACACCCCCTCATTAGTCAAGTCTCTTGGACCACTGTGACCATGGAAACGGGTGGAGAGGTGATGTGCTTCCGGGTGAAAAAGTGAACCAACGTTTAAACGCTTCCATCCCGTCCCGCCCGTGCATGTAGGAATGTACAGCGTGCGAATGGTGTCGTCTGTTCCAAGCGCTGATTCTCTGGATACCTGGAGAGAAAGGCGAGCGCTTGGGTTCTGGGTTTTGTTCGTTTTTCTTCCTCTGTGGCATGTTTGTGCTTGGCCGAGTGATGGAATCACAGGAGTTCTGCCGCAGTGCTCCCCCCTGAGGACTGACTCCCTGGATGGAGATAGTGAAGGAGTGTTGTGCTGGTGTCCCCGTCAAGGATCAGTTCCAGGGTTTCTGAAGGTTGCCAAACCTTTCTTGGAACCCCCCACCTCAGCCTGGCTGAAAGAGCTGGTGTCTGTTGTCCTTCGGTTGCAGAAGAACCCCCTTTGGTTTCATGAGCGACATCCACACAAGTAGAGCGGGAAAAAAAACAACCCTGTTTTGACCGGAGGGTCCCTGTACTGTTCCTTTATGGCAATACCTGGCTGCAGCTACCTGGAGTTACGATACGTCTGCACCAGCGCTGTTCTTATGTTACCCAAACCTGTGTCTGCCTTGGATTACGAGTATATATCTGTGCCACTGCTGTACGTACCACTGTTGTACGTACCACTGCTGTACGTACCACTGTTGTGAAATCTGGAGTGGAGGAGCACCTGTTTCCCCCTGCTGTTCCAAAACTTCCAGTGGACTGCCTTGGGCTGTGAGGATATCAAAGACGGTGTTTTGTTTTGTTTTGTTGGGGTTTTTTTTTTGTTTTTTTTTCTTTCGTTAGTGGCAAAACCTGCTGGGACTAGGCCGGCCCTTGATGTGACAAGGGTGAATTATGCATCACTTTGTGCACATTGGAAAGCTGTCCTTTACTCCCGAGATGAAGTGCTTCTGTGCCAGTGCTTTCTTAGTAACGGTCCCTCTCTCACCAGGCCGAGTGAGTGTGGGAGGGGGGTGGGGGGGGGGGGAGTGAGTACCTCTGTGTATGGCTGAAAGGTTGTCGAAGTCATTTGTACCTGTGCCAATCTGGTCCAGTGCTGCTGCCAGAACGTCCACTTCTTTTTTTCTTTTTTGGGAGGGGAGGGTGGGGAGGGGGTATGTGTGTGTGGAGTATACTTGCAAACACTGCTGGGCTAAGAATGTAGTGATGTATGTCTGCTTTGTATCTTGCAATGTTCGTTGTATACATACATATATAGGAAGCATAGTATATTATATACATCTACTCCAGTGATGATGGCGAAACAGATGTCTAGCGTCCTTGGTGCATGCTACTGTGCGTAAGCGTTGGGCTTTTCTGGATGTCTGCTGGACTGACGGTGGATTGATCTGGGTCATGGTGGGTGGGGGGGTTGGGGGAATGTGATTGGGGCCGGCTTCATGCACTGTGGCAAGCAGAAATGGCATGCATTGGTGGGTTCTTCGCAAAAGGGAAGAACTTTCAGGTGTTGTGAGGAGGACTGTGGTTTTGTGTCTTGATTATCAGCTGTGATGTGTGGGCTGACTGGTCCCCCCCCCCCCCGCTCCCTGTTCCCCACCCGCTGGCTATTCCCCATCCCCAAGGTTGATATGTCATTGTATTTGTCTTTCTCCCCCTCCCCCCCACCCCACCACCTCCAGCTGCGATGTGTGATAGGACTGATCCCTTCCCCCTCCCCCCAGCTGTGATGTGTGATTGGTTGACACTCCTCCCCCCCCCCCCACCTTTCCCCTCCCTTCCCCCAGCTGTGATGTGTGATTGGTTGACACTCCCCCCCCCCCCCCCACCCTTCCCACCTTTCCTCTCCCTTCCCCCAGTTGTGATGAGCGATTGGGTTGGTCCTTGTCTCTCCTGCTGTGTGCATGTGATGAGTAGGTGCTGCAAGCTGTACACACATCTTCTTCATGTGAATGAAAGGAGACTGGTGGAGTGGCTTTTAGAGAGTCTGTGTGTGCGTGACAGTGTGTGTTTGATTCCTTAGTGATTTCACGTCATGGCAATATCCTCATCTTCTTCACGGACAAACGACAAAAGATAACCCATGTTCTGCATGCTTCTTCCGTTCAGGGATGTCTTTATCTGTGGTGTGGCTGTGTCTAGACAAGGGGAGAGGCCAAAGAGGACAGTCAAAGAGGACACCATAATTCAAAGCAGGTCACGCATTCTGGACAACCACCACACCGTACCAGGCCCCAAAGATGTGCTAAGGCCATCCATGCTTCTGTCTTCTCAGAGATTCGGCAAAACGAAAAAGAGTATTCATCTGCTCTCTTGGATAGAAAACCTTTGCAAGCTAACTGGATGCAGGCTTTTCAACTGTCTCTTGGCCATTACTGAATGATCTGCATACTCATATATCTATGTTTAAGTTTCTTGCTGAGACATTCTTGTCATTGGGGGAGGGGTGGGTATCTGTGTCAGTGTGTGTGCTGGTGAACATGGAAGTGGGAGTAACGATATAGAAATGACTGCATTGAAGCAGAAATGACTTAAAGATTAAGACGGAGCATTCTAAATGAAAAGATGGGAAACAAAATTGCTGGACATGTGGTGATATGTATGGCTTCAGCCAGTCAGTCAGCCTTCATGGCAATAACATAATGATTAGTGCAAAAAAAAAAAAAAAAAGAAAGCTGAAAATCTCCCATCAGCCCGCGCGCGAGAGCATGGGCTTCAGAAAACAAAATGGTGTCTCCTTGCACTGCTGTTTCAGACTTTGGAGGAAAAGTCAAGAGCGAGATGTTTGTGCTTCCCTTTGCAGGTGGAAGCTAGGGATAGCTAGCGTTGAGAATTTTCCCTGGAGGCAGGGGCTGTCACCTTGCTCTGAAGCAGTCCATCACTTTGGACCCCCCTTGCGTTAGCGACTATACAGATCTTAAAACAAAAATCATGGCAGAAAATGTCCGACTTCGCTTGTCACCTCTGCCATGTAGACAGTGCTTTCACTCGCATCTTTTAGCTCGTTTGTCTGTCTGTCGGCAAGGTTACACAAAAACTACTGAATTGATTTCAGTATGAATAGGTGGAAAGTTGGAATGTGAGTCAGGAGGGGGGAGGGGGAGGGGAGGTGGAGTTGAAATTTTGACATGGATCAAAGAGCTGTCCTAGGTAATTTTCTTTCATTTTCTGTAACATTTGGTCTGTTTTGAGAGTTGATTTCAGAGAGGTGACAGAGTAAATGTGGCCTTTGCGGTCATCTGGGCTGGGAACAACATAATCTCTTTCTGTCTTTGACATTGCAAGATCTTTGTAAATTTCTCTAGAACTTAATAAGAATGGATCCCAGTGAAATAAAAGGAAAGAAATCAGGAATGTTAGATGGATTGATTCAAATGAACCAGTAAGATTTTGTGTGAATGTGATTTACATCCTAGACCCATGACCAAAGGACTGTTTTACCGTGGCAGGGGTATGAGCTCTCCCAAGACCTCTTCTAGTTTTAACAAGGTTTTCCTTTTTGTCTCTTCTCTCCTTAGTTTGAGATCTAGATTTGAATAAAACGGAAAAAAAAACTTTGGAATGGAAAATGTTTTCTGCACAATGTTCAAATATTTCTCCCCAGCTATCAACTTCACAGTGGAGAGAATGTTGCACACTGGTGAGAATTGTTTGGACTGTGCAGGAAACTTTTGTTTTTCTTTTTTTTTTTTTAGATAATCCTAATCTTCAGAATCAGGAACCATTTTTAAAAACGATTTCATTATATTGTTTGCTTTATTTTGTTCCTTTTAATTGCTGGTCTTCTCTTTTTTTTTTTAAAGTGTTGAGTATACTTTGGGTTAATCTGGAACAAGTCTTCGGCGCTTTTTTTGTTGGGGGGGGGTTGCCTTTTTTTTTTCCAAATTCAATACAGAAGAGCGTGAACTCTGCCCATGTCAAAGGAATCCTGCATGGGCCCTGTGGTCTAGATTCAAACAGAATGAAACAGATTCATCATTGGGCCACCATCCATCTTTTCTCCAAGTTTCCTTAACGTTGATTGGCGTTGTGTCTACAGGCACAAGCTTGCTGACAGATGTGAATGAAAGCCAGCTTCCTAGCAGAGGTAGCAACAAAGGTGATCACTCACTGGACCATGTGATATAATGTTCATGGACGACAAAGCCGGATGAAGACCTCAGGGGGCGAAATTGACCGTGGACTAATTGACAGGCTTGAAACCTGATTCTGTCCTTTGTGTATTTTGGAGAAGGCTTGCAGTCGCTAGAACTGACGTTACCCATTGCTTCTCTGAAGCAGGCCTTGAAATCTTCATGAGTGTTCGTCTTGAGCGTGCAAGATGATTATCCTGAAACGTCTTTGGGCCTGGTGTCGCGTGACCTCTATCATAAAGCTTACTGGTCGATTCACAGCACTGAATATTCATTTCAAGGGTGGATTTCCTTAGGACACATTGCCACCATGGTCGTTTTTCTTTTCCTCTCTGCTAGAAAGGAAGATTCTTGTGTCCAGATTTTGTTTTGCTGTGAATCGGTTTTGAGTAGATGATCAAGGTCTTGGCAGTCTTTTCTGAGTGTGTGTTAAATGTAGTCTTGGTTTTTTTTTGTTTGTTAAAAGCTGGTGTCCTTGCCTTAGTTACCGTGACACTTACCTCAGGACAAATGAGATTGTTGCAGGTAGAAGAGGGGTTTCAGTGTGTCAGATTGTTGCTGGTTGAAGAGGGGTTTCAGTGTGTCAGAGCCATCTCTCAGCAAGGTACATGCGCATACTCTCTTCTAGAAGACTAAGGGGTAATCATATCTTCAGCAAGAATACAGGGGGTAGATGAAGTGAGTCTTTTGGGTATTTTTGTGTGTTTTTCTTAATGCTCAAAGTTTCCCTTTCCTTGACGTCTGGGACACTTCCAGTCTCTCTCAGAGCAGTGTGACATAGAGCTCTATAATTTTTAAAGTATTCAAAGGGAGTGTACTCTCAAATTACTGGACACAGTCATTGGGTGCAAGTGAGCCGAAGCCATTGTTTTCATAGAATGAGTATTCGTGTTGGCTAAGAAGTCATTTACAGATAGTTTTGTGGCTTGTGTTAGAAAAACACCTGAACTTTTTCAAGTCTGATAGAGTTGGAAAAAAGTCTGTTCAGTCCATACATCTCCACAGCAAATAATTATACTTTCCATGATTTTGCTGTTCATGTTGTTACCTTCAAAAGATACTGTGTCCTCGCGCCTGTGAAACCTAAAACATTGTGTTGATCCAAAGCTTCGCAGTTTCAGTAGCTTTTCACCAAGCTGATGTTTGCCCAATGATGGCAGGCAGCACAAGAGCGCACACCTGTAGAACGCCTTAAGGGTGTACTCAGTTCTGAATGAATCATTAGTTCACGTACAGATAAAGGATTATTGACAAACTATAGTTTCTACTGTAATTGAAGTCTGCGATTCATAAACCTAGTTCAGAGAGATCTATCTTAGAGTTGAAACGAACTGTAGTTGATTCTTGGTTGAAGTCTTTGTGATCTTTTCTCACCCTACCCCCTCTGGAGCGAACACTACCTGCAAAGTATTGCTGTCTGGTTGTGGACCGAGTTCTGTTGTTAGGTCCCCTGAGGATGGAACCATTCTGAATAGGCTGAAGTTGATCTTGATCATCTTTTCGTCTACTTTTTCTTTTTTCCAAACTATTATGAACTTGAAATATGGCTGAACTGAGTAAAACTGTTTGTTTGTTTTTTATCATTAATCGAGAATGCAAATTTTGGCCAGTCAGTGACAAAAACTGATTTCCATCACATGTTTATTTGAGAATGAGTTTTTGTTAACCTGTTTGAGATTGACATCTGTTACTGTGGTTACTTCCCTTTGTGCACATAGCCAGTTTTCAGAGAGCATCAATGGATCCTTTTTCCTAGAACCTAGAATTGATGAGATGCATAACACAGCAATCTCAGCTGGCAAACTGAAAGATTGCGCAGATTAAAACAGAGACCAGGATTGTTGAGATTGCTGCTAATAATGCCAGTATTGTATAACCAGAGGATACATTCTCAGTCTCGAAGTTTGTGAATGAAGAACGGCCATCGTGTATTGATCAAGGCAGGTTACACTGGTTATATATTTTTGATAATATTGTACACAATATTCCACAGGAAACCATGTGTTATTGAAGGGGAAAACTGGAATATATGTTATGACGCAGTAGTCCCATGGTTTGGGGCAAGTTGTCTGCAGTTGAAAGGTGAATTTGCCCCTGTTGTTGACTGTGTGCATTCACTCTCATTGTTGACGAGGAATTCTCACTCCCTAGTGTGGAACTTCAGAGACTGTAAGCTGTGGAGGTAGTGTGATGAGTTTCAAGGAGTGCAGGATCACGAGTTACACAGTGAGAAATGTACACAGAGTAGCGACATGATGTATGTGGTAAAGAGCAGTGTAAGTTGACTTGATTGTGATGCAAAGTTTGTGAGCAGTGAATTTTGCCCTGAGTGCGCACAGCATGTCTGGAGCGCATAATAAGTGCAGGTGAGGTGTTTGTCCATGTGTCTCAAACATGCATGTGGGCAGTATGAGCTAAATGATGTTTGAACCAGCTTGCCAACTGGTTACCCTTGGCGAGGTGTGTGTAACCAGGAGCGTAGTGCTATTGCTTAAGTTCAATCCACGTGTAGAGCACGGATCATAGTGATACTGTAGCCTCGATCTCGACTGCTTTTGGGGGGTACTGCAGATGCTACTACCTTGTTTTGTCTCCGATAGTTTGCTTGTGAACCGCTGATGTGATCTTGGCCATTTTTGTTACTTTTTTTTTTTTTTTTTTTTTTTTTTTTTTTTTACAATTAATAGATAATGGCCTGAGGCAGAATGTTGAAACAGGAAGCATGGTTGTTTCCTTTTTTTTTCTCCATGATGTATATTTCCAGTCTGAAGATCTTATCGAGAGCATGGGTGTGGGTGTATGTGTGCGTGTGGGTGGGTGTGTGCGTGTGTGTGTGTGTGTGTGTGTGTGTGTGTGTGTGTGTGTGTGCTGGCCTTGGTGATCTTTTTGTCTTCCATTATCATAAAAGCTCATTGGAAACATCATTACATGTCAGTGACTAGTGAGGGACAAATTGTGTAACGGTCTTGTGTGTTCAGCTAGGCTGGTGTGAAACTGAAAATTATAGCCTGAGTGTGCACGCAGTGCAGGTGATGATTTGGACTGCCATCCTTATCGCAGTAGATTGCTTCTTCAGAAAATAATGACCCGTTTTTTTCTTCTCTTTCGATATTTTATAACGCAGAGATGGTGATTGTAAACATTGATAAAGTATTGAGAAGAATTTTTTTCATCTGATCAGTATTCAAGCCCTATCTGTGCTGCTGTTTTTCTTCACCAGCTGAGTGGTACATGCCATTTGAAAACAAACATTTCGGTGCTGATCTGACTCACTGCATTGTACCCATTCATGGAGGTCAGTGTTAATTTGAGATGAAAAAAGAAAGAGGAATGAAGAAATAAAATTTGAATTACAAATGAGTTGGGAGAAATAAGCTCTGGTTTTGATTTTGATTTTGATTTTTACATTGTTTCACTAGATGGTAGCGAATGTTAAATGAATCTTGTGTTTCTTTCTGAATTCAGAAAGGAATACAATAGACTCGGAGACTTGCATGCGTACTCGTGCTCTCTCTCTCTCTCTCTCTCTCTCTCTCTCTCTCTCTCTCTCTCTCTCTCTCTCTTTATATGTGTGTCTCGCACGCACACATACACACGCACACGCACAGAATAACTTGTAATGTGCACAGACTTACGTAGTATTATTAGCTCTAACTCCATCCTTACTCTGTTGGACCGTTGATGTGATAACCATATTCTGCAGTCGTACTGTTTGGTTTACAGGCAGTACTCTAATATGCATCAGTGGATATTCAGCATTCATAAGTGTATTTAACTGATGAACATTGTGAAATTCATACAAACCGTAACACGAATTCATACAAACCATAACAGCATCTTCTATATTGTAATCCACACTTGACAGTTCAGAAAAAATCATAGACCCGCTGTCCATGCTGATTAGTAAAGTCTTCATAAACATATTCTGCGAGTGTTAGTTATTCTGCGAGTGTTAGTTAACATTGATGGTCTGTATAAAGATATTCTGCTGTCTTTGTTAACATTGATAGTCTTTATAGAAATATTCTGCAGTCTGCTAGTTAACATTGATAGTCTTTATAGTTTATGAAAAGTATTCTGCAGTCCGTTAATAAACATTGGTAGTCTGTATAAAAGAAGTATTCTGCAGTCTGTTAGTTAACATTCATAGTCTTCATAAACATATTCTGCTGTGTGTTGATGATGTTAGTTAACATTGATAGTCTTCATAAAGATATTCTGCAGTCTGTTAGTTTGCATTGGTATCTCTGTGAACGTATTCTGCAATCTGTTAGTTTGTACTGATATAGTCTTTGTAAACATGTACAGCAGTCTGTTAGTCAGTAGTCTTTATAAATATACAACAGTCTGTTGATAGTCTTTACAAACATACAGCAGTCTGTTAGTCCATATAGTAAAACATAGGCTGTAATGTTTGTGTTAATGCTGATAGTCTTTTAATGCTTTCAAGAAGTGCGCGGCAGAGAAACGTCGCTTCCCTGCAGACGCGTGGACCGGTGTGCGTACAACCGGTGCAGACGCGCAATTTTCGCACTTTGTTATTTTATTTTACATCCCCTAATATAAAGCTAACAAGCAATTGTTATACATCAACGGAAAGGGTAAAACGCAAACTTTGCAATGAGCATAGACTTTAATACATTTTGGGTAAAATAGCAACGCTACAGTTACGGAAACAACATAAATAAAACGTAGGAGAACACAATCTTGTTTATGATTGTTTGGTTAGTATGACAACAGCAAATGAGGAAGAAAAGGGGCACAAAATTTCGCTCTCACTTTGAACAGATGCAGAGAAAGCCTGAGGTGTTCAATATGTGTAATCCAAGTGAAATTTTTTTTTTAAAAAGGGAATTAAATCATTGCACACTGTACACACTTTTCACTGTTTTGGCTTCTGACGATACGACGTATAAAACTATTAAGTACACAGAGCAAATAAATCAAGCTCAGATTCTTTTCGATAAACTTGTACACCTTTACACCCCTCATCCTCTGAACCACTTTGCTGAACCAGTTCTAACACCCCATGTCATTCTTCTTCTGCCTGATATGTTGACGAGGTAGGAAATTCTACACGTGCCTTTTGCAGAAATTCCCAGTGCCAGACAGGTCTCTGTGTTTGGACTACTGTGGGGTCACAAAGGTCATCGCTAGTGCATACAACTTACCCTTCCAGTGGCTAGAACCCTGTTCTAAATATTTAGGGCAGCTGCATCATTTACACCGTACACAGAGAGAACAGGGGATTTTTTTATAGGGAGTAAAGCAGCGTTGCCGTCGTCACCACGGAACGGCTCGAGGTGAACGGGTCAACTTGAGTTGCTGTCACCATTGCACGGCACATCGCGAAAAGGTTAAAAACATACTGCAGTCTCTTAGTCCATACTGATTGTGATGGTCTTTATCAATGTAATCTACAGTGTGCTCATGGTTCTGACTGTCTTTGTAAACATATTCTGCAGTTTGTCAGCCCATATTGATAGCTGCTAAAAACATAGTCTACTGCCTGTTGTTAGTTCATACCTGCTCCGTTACGAAGGTCAACACAAAATTTCTTATTGTCACAATTATTTTAGGAGAAAAAAAAAAGGGGGGGGGGGGGGGGGGGGCTGGTCTTAATTCCTCCTTGGTTCTTTTATTGATTTTCCTTCAGGAAGGGTCTGAAATTAGTGAAAATGTGGAATTGGCCTCTCGTCAAAGACCATAGTGTCACCTGCGCTGTTGACCCCATTTTTGACAAATGACTGCTGATGTTGGCAACATTCCTCCACCTCATCCCCTCTCCCCGATTAACGACACCATCCCCATTCATTTTCTTTCTGTCCGCTTTTTTTTTAATGTTAATACAACTCAAAAATGCGAGGGAAATGAGTAGCAAAAGATCTATTTGTACAGATTTCTGTTTGTAACAATCTTTTTATTCAGTTGTTATTTTTGTAAAGAGGAATACATAGCTTCGAAGGAGCAGCATTTTTAATGGTAAGGAGAAAAGAAGGTTTAATCGGTTTACTCTGTTTGCTGGCGAGAAATTTCTGTTGGTTGACAGAAGGATGTTTTTCATTCTGTGCTGACAGTTTTGTCATAAAACCGTATTAACTAGGGAGACAAAGTGTGACATCATTTTTGTAGGCTACACACTGCTGAAGATGGTTGCACTGTTAGGGTTTTGTGTTTGTTGTTTGTTTGGTTTTTCATTGTTTTATTTTTACATTGCTGATTATACTCCGAGTTTACTGAGTGGTAAGCCTGATATATATGTAAGAGGTGGGGATAGAGATACTGTGGATGCTTTCTTTAAAAAAAAAAAAAAAAATTGTGTTGATGATTATCTTTTTTTTATCTTTCTTTTTTTCCTTTATTTGATACCTGCCCACCTACTCTTCAGTTCCTTCCCAACGTTTGCTGTCGCTGTTACGGAGCAAAATGCTGGTGGATCCATCTCTCTTGTTTTGTTGTGATTGTTTTCGTCATTCATTCGTTACTTCGTCTGACCACATTTCCTTTATTCTTGTGGTGAAAAAATGGGAAGTTCGGGTTTTTTGTTTTTCTTTTCTTTTTTTTTTTTCTTTTTTTTTTTTGTTGCTTTTTTTTTTTAATTGACATACCTTCAAATATCCACATTAATGCAGTCCTAGGTACATATTTTGTGTGTACTCGCACACAAGCTTTTCAGGTCAAAAGATTCAAAGGGGTGTATTTAGTGTGCACTCACGGTCAGCATGGTCTTGTACTCTGTAAGGGAAGGGCATGCAGACACTGCCTGCATTTTAGTATGTCACTCTAATCCATACCGTACAGCTAGGTCAGAGTTCAAGGTCATTTTCTGTAAAACTTGATTCACATGTTCTGTTTCCCCAAATCTTTCATTTCCCCATCTAAAAAAAAACCAGCTCCATAACTCCATCTAAAAAGAAGAGAAGAAAAAAAGAAAGAGAGAAAGAAAGAAAATTGAAAAAATAAGACAAAGAAAAAAATTCCAGTCTTGTCACAGTTGGAAGTTCAAGGAATTATAGCGTACAAGAACAAGAAGTTTTTAACCTTGATTGAAAGTCAACATTTTTTCCGACATTTTTGCTTTTTTATGCATGTTCAAATTTGAAGAATAAGTTTTTCAGCGCCTATCAGAGCAAACACTATAATTCACTGATTTACTTTTGTAAAATATAGAACAGTCCGACCTTTCAGTTTTGACCCCAAACAAAAAACATTTGCCCCTTGTTTTTTGCAAAAGGTGTTCAATTTTTTTTTTAAAGAATTGTCAGATTGTAGAAACTTATGGAATGTAGAAATGGATACTATGAATGCTATTTTTTCCTCATTAATGGATCTGCTTCTGGAGAAATAGCTTGTTCAGGCAAGTTCGTTTTGATGCTGGTGTTTGTATGTGTGATACAGAAAGTGTACATGCTGGATACTATATTGTATATATACATATTGGAATTTTGTATAACTTTCCTTTGGGAAATATGGTACGTCAGTTGTTAATCTGTGCTTATCATATACACAGTTTTCAGTATATTTGTGACATATAATTTATTTATTTGTATACATATGTTATGGATGTTTTTTTTCCCCCCTTTACCTTTTGTTTGCGAGCACATTGGAGGAGCAAAGCCTGACTGATAGACTTGAATGTAGACATGAATGACATAAGTGTGTGTGGACAGAAACCATATTTCGTGATGTTAGCTGGAACGCCAAATCTACGCAGCAGTTTTGTAAGAGAAAGAAATCGCCTTTTTTTTGTTATGTATATTTTTTGTGTGTGTGTATTTGTCCAATGTATTTACAACAACAACAACAACAACAAAAACCCAGCTCCATAACTCTCTGCTCCGAGTTCTGCCAGTTACACGTCATATGGTTTCACCTTCCCCTCTTCCCCCCCCCCCCCCCCCCCCCCCCCCGCTCCCCCCCACCCACCCATCCACTAGTGCAAATGTCACATCTGTTGGACATTAGCGAGTTTCACTGCCTTGTTTCTATGACAGCTTTTTTCAGGTCACCATGTTAAATTCTGGTTCTATCACAGAGGCAGACTTCAATGTCCTTTTGAATGCTGAGTTTGCCAGTATAACTATCAGACATCGTTCTGCCAATTTACTAAGAGATTTTTTTGTGTTGTTGTTGACCCATTCGTAAGAGACCATACATTTTCAGAAACAGCTTGTGATCTTATTTTTTGGCCGCTGCCTTTCAGTACACATGTGTCTTGGGTGTTCACAACATCACTTTTCTAAAGTGCACAATGGCAGAATATTCTTGATGCGTGGGATTTTTATCTGTTGACCTTGCGTAAGTTTTTCGACTTGACTGAAAGCTATTCTTTCTTTTTCTTTTTTTTTTTTTCTTTTTAAACTAGTATAAGAGCATGAACAGTGATGTTAGGCAGAATCTTAGATAATGATCGAGGCAGAATTTTAGATAATGATCGAAGAGTACATTTTTGGTCTCCACCTAACTAAGATTTGATCTTTTTCTCATTTTTTAAAAAATTCTGTCTGTTAACTTTAGGGCCAAGTCTAATGTCAACCCCCCCTCCCCCCCCCCCCCCCCCTTTTTTTTTTTCTTGAAATTCTGTTCTAGCAATTTCCTCCTTTCTTGTGCATCTCACTGACCCTGCTTCAGTGTTTGTCGTTATATTTCAATGCCTTTTGTTTTTGTTCAAAGAAAGATCTTACTGTTCTGCCATTTGTTGTGCTACCGTTGTGGGTCCGTGCTCCTGTCTGTGTTGTTTTAGAACATCATTTTGCTTTTTTTCTCTCATTGCACCACATAACCAGCCAGCTCTTTCGCTGTTATTTGGCGATTGTGAAGAGGGGGGTGGGGCAAAGTTCAGAATCGAAACTGGCTATCCGTCATTTTGACAGACCTTTTAACCAGTACAATTTCACTGTGTTTTGTTTACACTTGTGGCGAAAATGCAGCAAACAGGAAAGAACTTTGAAAAAAAAAAAAAAGAAAGAAAGAAAAGTCGGAAAAAAATCCTTGGGCAGCAGTTACACTTGTAGAGTTTAACCAGGCTGGTGTCTTGGTGCGCCAGTTCAGGTGCTTTGATCCAAGAACAACTGTTGCACGCAACATTGCGTCTGGCTGTAGCTGCTTCTTCAACGGCATGCTGAGATGGAGGAATTTGTGTTGAAAGAAGCTATTTCAGTGACTGTAATTAGTGCATTTTAATTACTGAAACCAGTCTTTTGTGTGAAGGCAGGGGAAAATCACCGACCTTTCACCCCCATTCCGAAAATTTGAAAATTTGTACTTGTAAGCGCTGTGTTGAAAATCCGCTAACATTTGTTGAAAAGTACCCCAGGAGAAGTTTATGGGTTTTTTTTTTCCCTTACCTATATTTGATTTTTTTTTTAACTGTTGGCAAGAATGCTTAGCACCCACAGTTCTGCAAAGATCTATCACCTGTTAGGGTGTCTGAACATACATGGGTGTTTTGTTGGTGGTATTGTTGTGGTCGCCACTTAAGAAAATTTTGTTTTTGTTGGGGTTTTTTTGTTGGTTTTTTTTTTTAAATTTTCCTCCTTATATATACGTAGATGCCAACCCCCCCCCCCCCCCCCCTTCCCCCCCCCCTGCCAATTTTTCTGGAATCTCCCTAGTAATTTAGAAATTGTCCCCCAGATTCCAAATGTAGTGAGGGGGAAATTATAGAAATTTAAAATGTTGTTCAACACTGTGGGCCTTTGGACGGGGGTCATTTTGAATAAGGATGATAGAATATTGTAGAATAAAGCCCAAATAATGTAATGTGGATGTTGGTGATTATTTGTTTTGAATATGCATTTTCGTTTTAAACCCCATATTTGTCAACAGAAACATAAGTGAGTTAGACATGTTTTCATTCAAAAACGGAACTGCCTCCTTTTCAGTCCACACACACACACACACCCTACTCCCCTGCCCCCATCTCCACCTTCATCTCCTGGTTCCCGAATTTTGACTCTAAAAGGCTGGCAGAGTATGATTCAGCAGCCATGGGGTGGGGGAGGGGAGGGGGGGGGTGTCTGTTTTGGTTGTCATTGCTGTAGTAGAAGTGAAACTCGGTAGAAACTTTGGTCTCCACATTGGTACGTGTTCTTTCTCTACATGTTGTACTTGTTCTTCATGTTGTACATACACATTGGGATGAATGATTTGTTCGCATCCCCAGCTTGCCAAGAACAAGTCCTGTCAGGACTGGTCAAGAGTGCAACAGGTGTGCTAACTGTATGCAGAACAGGCCTTATTTCCCGGGACGAATGGCTGGGCTTTATTGCGATACTTGAACAGGAGTGTATCTTTTGTTGCGTTTGGAAAGTTCTGTGTATAGAGTGGAGTAGAGAAATATGCTGGCTGTGGGTCTGGAAGGTGATGTTACGTTACATGATCACAGTGGGATTCACCAGTGGCTGTCTGTGTGTGACAGAGTGATTGCAAGATGATGGACTGAAACTGGAACGGAGGAATTGTTTTATCATGGAAAAATATGCACAGTCTTGATCTCGCTTGGAGAAAGAGAGAAGAGCGTCTGCGAGGTGGCGGTTATAAGTGCATGCATGTGATTCGTGCCCCAGATAGTGTTGACTGGAAGTTTTTATAGCCTTTGCAGCAAGAGGGAGAGACGCGTGGACTTGCACGCTCACACTTGCTTGCATATGCGCATGCCTGCGCGCACACACTTGCACACACACACACACACACACACACACATATGAAAGAGTGCAGTGCGTAGTGATAACCATGGCCACAATTTTAGGTCCCCCCTCTTCATAATCAAACCCTGCTCCTTCCCCTGCTTCTCCCTCTAGTCTTCCTTAACTTCTACCTGTCAGGATTACTTAGTTTAGTTTTCCAAGGAACCAAACCTTGAAAGAAAAATGACTGCACCACCGAACAAAAGAAACAAACAAATAACAAGACAAACACAATGCATTTCAACCTGTTTGGTCTTCTTCGGGCAAGACCAACAACGTTCAGGACAATGAAAACGAAGAACGGACAGACAGTCGCTTTTCTCCCCATTGTGACCAGTTTGAGGAGATCAGTGGCTGTCTGTTTGAGGAGATCAGTGGCTGGCTGTTTGAGGAGATCAGCGGCTGTCTCTTTGAAGAGATCAGTGGGCGTCTGTTTGAGGAGATCAGTGGCTGTCTCTTTGAGGAGATCAGTGGCTGTCTGTTTGAAGAGATCAGTGGCTGTCTGTTCATTCTTCATTTTCATTTTTTTGAATGTTGTATGTCTTGCCTGAAGAAGACCAAAGAGGTCAAAACACATTACATGTTTGTCTTGTAATTTTGCATGGTGTTTGTCTCGGTTGTTTCTTTCTTAAAGTGGCATTGTCATTTTTCTTTTAAGTTTGTTTCAGTTTCCACCAGCAGTTACCTCCTTTGAAACTTCCGAGGATTGGCAGCCGCATGGCCAGAATCCCACAGAGGCTGATTGTGAGCCAAACGATTGTGAATTAATTTTTCCCATGTACCATCAGTGAGTGAAAGAGTCTTCCATCAAAGGTCATGACCTCCTCATCAGCAGAAGGCCTCATGTTCCACATCTGAGTCCATCGCCACTCTCCTCTCCCACATGTGATCCCCACCTCCTTCACCACACCCTCCCGCCCCATCCCCACCCTGTGCAGGTCCACCCCGTCCCTGCCTCATTTTCCATGATCCCACTTGCCCCGTGATCTTTAGACGTGGTCTGCTTGCTGATGGTTGTCAGAATGAATCGTTCCTCAAGGTAGAGAGGATGAGAGCAGCCCAACATCCTGAAAATGACTGCTAGTTGGTGCGCTTCTGAGTCGGAGTGTTAGGGTTGAATAGTTTAGCGCAGGCAGTGAAGTGGCTTTTCGCAATGTCAATGCCTAGAGTTTCCCCTTTTTTTTTTTTTTTCCAAAGTGCTGTGAGTATACATGCATAATACGGAAGCACAGAATAGAATGTTTCTATTCGATTGTGCAAATTCGGGTCTGTCAGTTTTTATCACAATAAAGCTTTCATACAGCTAATTCTCTTCGAGTGCAGATTTAGGTCTATCAGTTACTTTCCATCATTGGAGAGCTAGTGTAAGATCAATTCGCATATGCAAATTTATAACAATTACTGAATTAGTTTAGGGGAGCTTGTGACTGGTTTCTTCCCTTGGAATGCAAATTTCCGTCAATCAGCTGTTTTCCATCATGGACTGTTCATAACTTATCTCCTCCATTGAGTGTGACTTTAGGCCACTCAGTCATTTTTCCATCATGGGACTGTTCATAACTTATCTCCTCCCACTGAGTGCGACTTTAGGCCACTCAGTCATTTTTCCATCATGGGACTGTTCATAACTTATCTCCTCCCATTGAGTGCGACTTTAGGCCACTCAGTCATTTTTCCATCAGGGTGAGCCTAGGGTTACCTTCCTTTGAGTGCAAGTTTTGGTCTGTCAATCATTTTCAGTCGTGGGAGAGTTTATGGTTACTTTCCTTGTGGGAGATTTTATGGTTACTTCCCTTTCAGTGCAAGTTTAGGTCAGTCATTTTCCATTCTAGGAGACCTTGTTTATGGTTGTTTCCCTGAAAGTACAAATTCAAATCTATTCACAATTTTCCACCCAAGAAGAGCTCACAAATGGTTCACTCTGCGTGAACTCAAACAGTTCTCAGACCAAACTGACCAGCCATTTTTTTTCCCTCTGCAAACCTGGATTGCTAACACAGGTGATAAAGTTTAGATTGAAAAGTCCGTTGAGACAACAGGTTGCCAATAGCAAGCTCTGCTGCATGCAGGTTTAAATTCCGTGATAACTACCCCTGGCAGTATCGGGTTGACGGCTTCCTGTTGAAGCTGAATCCTAAAGGCAGGGCTTGCTTTGAGGGGAGATCTTTCGGCTTCAGTAACTGTATAGTGTATGGACTGTTGTGTTCAGGACCGTGGGTGGAACGGAATGAAGTTTGGGTAGTGTGTGTGCAGGAGAGGAACACACACTGCTTACAGTAGAGATGCTTTGAGAGGTTTCTAAGCTAATTCACCGTTTAGACTTGTTACACCAGGTCAGCAGATTCATGGGTAAAATGTGAATCATGACATACAGCATGCTCTGTGCAACCCTCCCAGAGCCAACCCTCCCACACACGCATCCACACACACCATTACCCCAACTGCTCCCTTTTCATGCCTATTTCTCTTTCAAAAGAACAAGAAAGTGTGAGTGTGTGTGTGTGTTAGATATGATTTCAGCAAGCTTTTTTTTCTGTCTTATAATTGGCTGATTCCAGTCTCGGACTGCCCACGAATTATGTAGTCGAAGAGTACGTTTATATGTAATGTTCTCATTTTCTCCCTGTGAGCGTGTGTGTGCGTGTGTGCTGCTGTTTTGCGTGTATGCTGGCTTGGTCATGGTAGCATTTTGTCGTTTGTGTGTTGCGGCAAACATGTGTATCATGTTATGGCATACATGAATATCATGTATGGGTGGGTGTTTGCGTGCGTTTGCATGTACGCACTATTTCCAGCAAAATGAGTAATTAAGAAAAAGAAAGAAGTAAAAGGAACTGATGATAAGCTTGTGTTAATAGTGATACTTACAGGATGTACAAAGTGAGTAAAACGGAAGTACTGGATATTTTGTTAGATTTCTGTGTACATGCTATTTTCATTGCTTCCCTGCTGTTTGTAAATATACTGGTGTACATAAGGGAAGCCTTTTTTTTTGTTTTGTTTTGTTTTAAGATGAACTGTTGTCGGTGTTAAACATGCTGAAGTGGAAGCAACTCCGAAGCCTCAAGGAAGGTTTGGGTTCCTGTCTGCAATTTTTCTGTGCGTTACTTAAAATACCAGACTGGTAATGTCATGCATGTACTGGTTGCACTGCGTACTATAAATATCACGGTGACCTAATGTGCTATAAATATCACAATGATGTAATATGCATGTACTACTACTGTACACACCATGTGCACAAGGTGTACAGCCTTGCCTTTGTTTAGGCAGACAGATTAAAAAAGACATGGATATTTGATTTGGGCATTGACAGACTTGGTTTTCAAGTATACGAATGCTAGAATGAATGAGGGAATGGACGGACGAATAAAAGGAACCTGCATTCTGGTTCATACACAGCAAATGAAAACAAAACTTCTAAAACACTACAAATCTAAATAAATGTTAGCGAACCGTTCTCATTCAACGCCTTCTTCCTTGCGCTGAACCCTGTGAAGTGATCTGAAGCGATCAAAGCTAAGTGAATTTTCGTTGTTTTATTTGTTTATGTCTCACCTGATGAAGACCTAAGAGGTCGAAACGCGTTGTTTTCATCTTGTGACTCGTTTGTCCACGTTCTCTGGGCGGTTTGCTAACATTTATTTAAGATTTGTTTAGATTTCCGCCTGCAGTCCTCTCGCTTTGCAACTAAAACACTACAGTTTAAGTGTTGATTGAAAAACAAAAGAAGTTGTAAGGATTTGTGTCCTGTGTAATTCAAGAGTGTGTATGCATAACATGTGCACATACAGGCACACAGTTACATACATACACTAACACCCACGCATGCACATGCACACACACTATCTCTCTCTCTCTCTTACTATCGTCTCTCCTTCACACTCATCAACAAACCACATTACTGACAAGTTCACGTTAGGTTTCACCGATGTTTAACATAATTCAGATGACCTGTAAACACAGTTTGTCGGTTGAACTGAAAGACAAGAAAGCAAGAGTTGAAAAATACAACATTAAAACCTCTGTAAGATTATATAGTAAAAGAACCTATAACTAAATCTCTCTCTCCTCTCTCTCTCTCTCTCTCTCTCTCTCTAGCTGTAGTAACACATACACTACACACACTTCGATGCACACAGAGAAACATCCTCGCACACATGTGCATGCAAAAAGTAACAGCTCCAGAGGTGACAGTCATCTGCCTCTCTTATGAAAAAATGTAAGCTAACTTTTCAATTTAAGAGCAGGTACAATGCATCAACATTGTTATTGTCAAGTTCTGTGCAGTCTGTAAGATTACTTTGGTACATCTTGTAAATATGTGCAATTGCATCAGCATAGTTACCAAGTTCTGAGCAGTCTGTAAAAAGCTGGAGATGATTTTGGTGCATCTATATATGCATTTTCATGATGATCTCATAACATTGGTACTTGGTCTTTTTTTTCATTTCAAAATAGTTCGTATCAAATAATGATTTCAATATTTACCATGATGCAACATGCATACAAGATTGGTTTGTCGGCATATCTTTTGTGTTTATTCCAGAATATTCAGTTAAATGAGAAGTATGTGTTGCTGTTGTCATCTGGAAGGGGGGGGGGGGGGGGGGGGGGGGGGGGGGGGGGGGGGCATATTATTCTCTTTCAGTTCTTTGCCTGTATAATCATTTTCACAGGTACTTGCTCTCTTTACAAACTTTGAAGTGGTAAGTTCTGGATATTCATTAAGTGGTAGAATTCCTGCCACTGTGCATGTTTCCTTTAATTGGCGCATGACTTGGAATATCAAGGGCTAGCTATAAGGCTTTCCTATTTGGAGCTACTTCTTCCAGAACTTTGCTTTCACAGGTGTTTAATGAAATAATGCAAAAACTGTTCTACATATCGTCCTGTGCTTTTTGTATAAACAGTTTATGTGCGCTATTGTCCACATTCCAGGAAATTAGCGTCACTCATGCTTTTGTTACAAAAAAAAACAAACAAACAAACAAACAAAACCAGAGCAGTGGTCACACCGAATTCAAAGTAAAGAATGTATGCATTGGATAGATTGCTGCACATAGGATTTAATGACACACTGCTTTGTTTAGAGACCGATGATATTAATGGCAGTCAAAGAATTTCATCAGTTCAGAAATTAAAAATGGTGTCTCTGGCAGTTGATCGTCTTCATTTTCCAGAATAGATTGAGCAAGGAACTAACAATCAAAAAGACATAAAAAGAGGGGGGGGGGGGGTAGGACAAGAGGAGGTGTGGTGAAGCATCACACAGATACGAAGGCAACGTTTTAAATATTTAATAACAAAACTAAAACATTCTCTGATCAACTTCTTTGACACAGTCGTTGAACAACGTGGTCATAGCAACGCTTCCGGTTTCCAACTACAATTGACTAAAAACCCAAATCGCATGCGACGTTATGTCATTAGATAAGTGCTACATCCCCCCCCCCCCCCCCCCCCCCCCCCCCCCCCCCCCCCCCCCCTCTAGAACGGCGCAGTGCGATGAATGCAAACATACCAAGGTAAAAATAGTATAATCAATAAACTCATAACAACTGTCCAATATGATGTGGAAAGTATATGCTTGGTCGAGTCTTTGAAGTATCTGTTCTATGTTGTAATGCTCAGACTCGGCTGAGTCGGTAAAATGTTCGATATCTCTTTGGCTTCTGCACCAGTCTCCCAGTGCGAGTTGTAACTGGTGGTGTCGGAGCATTTGATAAAGGATACTGTGCAGGTGCTGGAGCGTTGCCTCGAGCATCATCCGATCTGGCAAGGAAGGAGGAAGAAGGAATTTCTGTCGAATCATTACCTAATTTTTTTTTAACGAAAATATTTGTACCAGATCTCTCTCTCTCTCTCTATCTCTCTCTCTCTCTCTCTCTCTCTCTCTCTCTCTCTTCTCTAAACCCGGAGTTTGACGAATTTGAAACTTTTGTTGTCTAATTCAGCAACATACACTACTTGTCTTTGTTTTTGTCTTGATGTCACATACTTTAGAAACTAATTAAACCTGTGTTGTGCTGTTCCGTGTGTTGTTTTACACTCCTCAATTGTCAGTATCATTTTATTCGTCATCAAAGGGACATTGTCCGAATGTACAGTGATAGCTTTAGTTGGCATAAAGAGGTGTTGCTTTTTCCATTAGGATTTTTTAGAACATTTGGGCACTTCCATCTACAGATCCAATTGCTTGGCTGCACGTCCTATGTGTATACACACTTCAAAATGCACGTGTCTGTATGTGCGCACACGCATGCATGCGCGCGCGCGCGCGCACACACACACACACACACAACACACACACACACGCACAACTGATTGCTGTTCTGTTGTTTTTAATGACATATTCACTGAAAACGAAAGCGTCTTTTTCTTACAATCAATTTTCTATGAATCACGTGACGTGCCAGCCACAAAGGTCCACACAAAATGGGGACGCCACCACTGCCGCCACTTCATCGTCCAGGAGTGGTGACGGTGGTCTTCGGTTGTCCAGGCTGGAAGTGGTGACGTCACTCTTTCCGGCAGTCCGGAAGTCCGTACGGGTGGCAGTAGCACGTGGTCAGGTTGCCATCTTCTCCCACGTTCTTGTTGGTTGTAATTATGTGGGTGGGGAGAGGCTGGAGGGGGTAGGTCCCGTTCCAGATGCCAGGTACTCCCAGGTATTCCTGTATCTTGTCGTGCATCTTCTTGACGAAATCTTTGTCCTTGTGCGTTTTGTAGATGTCCTTCGTTTCATATGGATCCTGGAGGGGGAAGGGGGGGGGGGGGGCCAAAAAACGAACAAACAAACAAAAATTGTTATTTTCTGAGTGGAATTTTAGGTCTAAAACACAAAAATCAATTAGGTGTTAAATCTTTGGTGACACGAAAAAAGATGAGGTGAGACTTTGCTAATGGTTTGTCAACCCACTCAGTTACAATGTTTTTTAGAGGAATTTTGAATTTTTGACAAATGTGGAAATCTGTGTACGTTAACTTAAGCGCCAAACTAGAACTATTTGGAAATGACAGAAACAGAGATATTTTGAAATCAAATTAGCCGGTGCGATCAGTGTTTAAATTTTAGATGTAGGGTTAATATACTCAGATCAAACAATCGGAATGTCTGGCAGAATTTAAATAATATAGCCTACTCCAAATTTAAGGAAAAACGCCTTTTCTCTTCGGTCAAAGGGCAGTAACCCTATGTACTGCTCTCCTGTGGTGGGAAATAAGGTTGGTGACCAATCAGAAATTTGATCGCAGTTTGCGCTGTCGATTTTGGATCTGGATCTGTACGTTGAAGGCCTTTGCGGCATAAATTCAACGGGAGAGAGAGCGCAGGTGCGCTAGTCCCGCTGATGAACGGCTGCGCGGAAGCAGTCTGCTGTCTTTGCATGCACGGTACTCTCTTCCAGATGGTTCCAGTCAATTACAGTTTGGGGAAAAATGAGTTTTTAAAGATGTCACTATTTACACTGAAACGGTTTGAAACATTTGTATCATTAGTAGTAGAAGCATTCTAAAATATTGTCACTGTGAAAGTCAGCAAACTTTCTGACCGCGGCTCTGCGGCTAGAACGAAGCGGAGATAAGAAGTCACAAGATGGCGGTGCTGGCATCAAACTTCGTCAGTAGATCATGTACTGTAGTGACTAGTTGAGTTTCACAGGAATAATTGCTGCAAAATCCATAGTTATGCGACGTGCGTATGTTATTCCGTTCAAGATGGTCCAGCATATGTTTGCAGATGATATGTTCCTGAAGTTTACATGTAACACAAGTCAATGATACAGGGCGATAGTTTTCAGCTAGGTGCACATCCCCTTTCTTAAAGACTGGAGCGACATTCGCATTTCGCCAATCTGTCAGGAGTTTGCCTGCAGTCGATGGAGCATTGAAAGATGATTGCGAGACCAGGGGCCAATTGTGAGGCACAAGTTTTCAACACAAGGTTCGGGATCCTGTCTGGCGCTTGGGCTTAGGCAGGATTTACGCCACGCAACAGTTTCTCCACTCCCTCACTAGTAATGTCTAAGTGCGGAATACTGTCCTTGGCACGTTTCCCACCATTAGGCATATTGGGGTTGTCTCCTTCCTCCCGGGTGAAAACTGACTTAAATTGTCCTTATTGTCATTTAGTAGGGCGGCCCATCTTTTTAAGCGATGCGATACCAGCGGTGCGATTACGGGATTTCACGAAGCGCCAAAACAGTTCGGGGTTATTCTGCTCGAGGCCCGTTTGAATAGTATTGTTGATATAGTTTGTTTCTGCCCTCTTGAATGCACGCTTGCATTCCCTCTGATGTGCTTTGTAACTACCCTACTGCTTAGTTTTCTTAGCATGTTTAAAGAGTCTAGCTTTACGTCTCGTCATGCTCTTTAACTTCCCATCAAACCATGCTACTGATGATCTCTTCTTCACGGTTTTGGTAGGCACATTCTTACTCGCTGAAGTGTCAATGCCTTTTTTGAAGTCCTGCCAGAGCGATTCAATAGACGATTCCGGATCCTCCGACGCTCTAACAATATCTTCGGGTAAGTGCGACATGTCACTAGATATCTGGTCCCAGTACGCTTTTGCGAACAAGTGAATCTTTCCCGGCTGATGGCGGTTGTACTGCGGTATGATATTTATAACCGTAACAATCATGGCGTGATCGCTGATGCCGGGAACTGAGGTAGATGTTGTCACAAGCGATGGGTTATTCGTGAACACAAGGTCCAAGATATTGTTATCTCTCGTAGGCTGACTATGTACCTGAGTAAGTCTAGGCTCTATTGATAGGTCAGTTAGTGTTTGCTACACCTCACTGTTGGCTGCATCTTTGTTCAGTGACATATTTTCCCAATTTATATCTGGACAATTAAAGTCTCCTGCTAGTATGACGTACATTTCTTTCGGTGTACTTGTGAATTTCCGAATAGATTGGTCAAGTTTATTAATATCGTCTAATTTACGATGGGGCATGTGAAATGCACACATATAGGTCTTTCCCTTTCCAGGTCTTGATCTTAGACCAGACGATTTCACAATCCGTTATAAGCTGACGTTGTGCGTCAGTGATAAACTTCTCATTTGCTGCCGTAAATACACCTCCTCCGGTTCCTATAGTCCGATCATTCCTATGCACAGTGATGTTATTAGGGAACACCTCGCTGTTCATTACTGCGTTTTTACAAGGGCCTTTTTGCGGTTTAACTCCCCTGAGCCATGGCTCTGTTCCACATATAATATCAGGTTTGATGTCATCTAATGCCGTGTGAATCTCTGATCGGTTGGTACGAATGCCACGACAATTCACTGTAAGTAATCTTAGATTGATTATATTCTTTTTTAATATCCGGGTCCACATAGCTATACGATTCACGTGAAGTGGTACTACTATGAACGCTAGATGTAGATGAGCTTTGTCTTTGTGTGGTATCTTTCTTAAGGTGAGGGCTGCTTATATGCACTGGGCTAAAAATGATGACGTAATCGACTCAAGTGAAGTGTCTGCATCGACTAATGGTGAGTATACATTCGAGGTGAAAAGTTCAAAGCTGTTGTACTTGAAACTGTCAACAGTTATGCTGTCACACCTGCAACAATGCCAAACCACACTCGATCGGTTTAGGTACGACATATTCCTTGACGAAATTTCCTCACAGGTTTTATGGAACCACACACTACGACTGTTACAGCACACGCCTTGCTGAGACCAGGTTACTGGTAGATCGCATACTCCACACGGGCATATCGAGGCGTTACCTGGACCTGGGTGTGACTGAGCATCCCCAGATAGCAAGACTAAAAGCGTTGATGAACACTGATGTCCCTTGTCTGGTTGTGTTTTGCTAGTAGGTAGGTTCATGGTTTCAGCATATGGGAAGTTATTTCGGATGTGAAACACGAAATGTCAATGCCACAACTGTTGTTAGGCTAGAAGTGAACGGGTTTGTTGGGTGTACTACGAACGCTATGGTGACACAAGCAAGTAACAAGTTCATTGTCATACGGTATTTACAGGTGTAGGACGCCATCTTGCATTTCCCGCTTAGACAAGGGCCAAGGGCGGTAACCAGCACTATAAGCCGCCTAGACAGACACACTTTGGTTAAAACGAACTTCTAAAGGTTCTGCACATTAATACACAATACGAACTTCTAAAGGTTCTGCACATTAATACACAATACGAACTTCAAAGGTTCTGCACATTAATACACAATACGAACTTCTAAAGGTTCTGCACATTAATACACAATACGAACTTCGAAAGGTTCTGCACATTAATACACAATACGAACTTCGAAAGGTTCTGCACATTAATACACAATACGAACTTCGAAAGGTTCTGCACATTAATACACAATACGAACTTCTAAAGGTTCTGCACATTAATATACAATCTAAAAGATTAAACACTGGGTCACTATGCAAGAATTTTGCAAAATTTCTCTCCTCGTCTTCTCTCCGATGAAAAACACGTTTTTTTTTTCCGATTGCGCATGCGCTCTCTCCTCTGTCGTAAGTAAACGCTTTCATTTGCTACAATCGTTATGCTCAAAGTGAATAGATAAGGTAAATTTGTAACATCGACATTCATTAGATCTAGTCGTAAGTAAACGCTTTCATTCGCTACGATCGTTATGCTCAAAGTGAATAGATAAGGTAAATTTGTAACATCGACATTCATCAGATCTATTTCATAGCTCTGTGACTGGACTGGCCTTTCGATCTAATTCAGTCGATCACTCTTTCGAGAGGATCTCCCGATTGTTTAGCTGATCGGCTCTATGTTGTCATCATGTCAAGGGGGCACTGGTCAGGCTTACACTTCTCCTCCACTTCTTCCTATTCCTCTCCGTCGTTCTTCTCCTCAAAAATGGCCCTCCCCCTCATCTCCCACATCCTCTCGCCCCCCTCCTCATCTGCACCGCCTCTTAGAGTTTCCGCCTCCCCCTCCCCCCTCCTTAACCCTCGCTCCTCTTCCACATCCAGCCCCCTCCTCTTTAACTCCTTCTCTTCCTCCCACATACGTCTCCCCCCCCCCCCCCCCCCCCCCCCCCCCCCCCCCCGACCCTACCCCTCGCTATTTGTAGTTTAAGTGATTTGCTGACCTTCTCAAGGTTGTAGAGGAGGCACTGGTCATGCGTGTATTTCCTGTTCACGTCTTCCGGCTGCGGCCCGTTCTCCAGGAGTTGGTAAGGGGTGTACCACCCGCTGCGAAACCCGGGGTCCAACGGCTTCCGTGGCTCAGACCAGGCACGGCCCTGTATGACCCATCGGGTGTATTGATCAGTAGTCTGTTTGATTGATGGATCAATAAGTAATGATATAAGACACTGGATGTTTGTTTAGCAAAACCCTCTAGAGACCATCTCGCGGCACTTCAAAACTGACATTATAACTTAACAGTACTTGCACTGAATCATTCGTCCTCTCATACTTCTCAAAAGCATCGGATTTACACAAACTATCCTAATCCTACCTGAGCATACTCGGTAAGCATAATCATTCAGGCACTGCGCATACGACTGATTACCGTAAAAAATAACATTTTAAAGCCTGTTTGGTCAATCTGGTGTCCTACGTAGCTGGACTAAAGAGCACACACTCACGTCAAAGCTTCCATTTTTTCCGGCGCAGCATGGTGTGGTTGAACTTGTGGAAGTCGCTGACGATGATGAAGTCCTCCCTGGGACTGTCCAGGTTCTCCTTGATAGCCTCATACAGGTCGTAGCCGTGTGTGTAGTTCAGTCTGCCAACGAAAATATAGAATATAACCTTTTTGCTTTGTCAGCCTCTTGACCAGTAGGTCCAAAAGGTCCTGTGATAGCCACATGTACAACGACGTCGCTGCTGACGGCATTTCATACATGAACTGTTACTGCTATCTGACAATTCATTACGGCGATGTTGCTATCTGAGTGTTCAGTGGCCAATACGAATGCTTGTTTTGTGTGTGTGTGTGCCCATCTATTGACCCATGGGTTGACACATATGTCAACACATACATCAACATGTCTATTGACGCATGTATATTGACATGTGTATTGACACACTCACATTGACACACTGACAAACACAAGAACAACATTGTGGCTATCTGACTTTTCTTTATGGTATTTCCACGAAAGAGATGAGAACAGGATGCTGCTGCTATGCGAGTGTTGATCACGGGTTTTCAACGACGGATACATGAACAAAGATGTTGCTGCTACCTCAGTGTCCATACAGCATTCCAGTGACAGACACAGGAACAAAGGTGTTGCTGCTACCTCAGTGTCCATAGCAGCATTCCAGTGACAGACACAGGAACAAAGGTGTTGCTGCTACCTCAGTGTCCATAGCAGCATTCCAGTGACAGACACAGGAACAAAGGTGTTGCTGCTACCTCAGTGTCCATAGCAGCATTCCAGTGACAGACACAGGAACAAAGGTGTTGCTGCTACCTCAGTGTCCATAGCAGCATTCCAGTGACAGACACAGGAACAAAGGTGTTGCTGCTACCTCAGTGTCCATAGCAGCATTCCAGTGACAGACACAGGAACAAAGGTGTTGCTGCTACCTCAGTGTCCATAGCAGCATTCCAGTGACAGACACAGGAACAAAGGTGTTGCTGCTACCTCAGTGTCCATAGCAGCATTCCAGTGACAGACACAGGAACAAAGGTGTTGCTGCTACCTCAGTGTCCATAGCAGCATTCCAGTGACAGACACAGGAACAAAGGTGTTGCTGCTACATCAGTGTCCATAACAGCATTCCAGTGACAGACTCGGGAACGGCGATGCTGTTGCTCTCTGAGTATTCATTGGGAATAACCTTTTTATTTTTTATTTTTTCGTGTGCCCATCCATTGACACATATGTCGACACATGTATCAACAGGTCTATTGACACACATATTGACACGTGTTTCGACACATCTCTTGGCACGTGTACTGACACACTTACATTGACACACACTTGGACACATCTCTTCATACATATACCACCCGATATAATGTTTGCAACGAAGGGTGAATGCACATGGGTAGTATAAATCTGTTAAGGTTTTGAGAAGGGTCATGTGCACATTAGGTGGATGCATATGGATCAGATCTGGTTACACATTCGATTTCGCCGTATTTTGTACACATGTTTGGTGAAAATACGATGAATATGACGAACCGGGAAAAATACGGCCGTGAACAAAAAAAAAAAAATCTGGAGACTAAGTTCTTGAACGGTAGCGGCACTTGCCGTATATAACCATTGTGTTTGAGCGCCATAACGGAAGAGTGACAACTTGCGCAACATCGTGCGCGTGAACTCGCGTCTGGATGATGGTGGATCAACAGCAGGGACCCATTGTTTTTTTTAACAACAATTTAAAAATTTGGAAGATGTGTACACACATTTTAGGGACCTAACGCTCATTTTGATAGAGAAATACACCAGCAGCGCCTAAGGGTAAACCTGTCTGATGGATAATACAAATCTATCAAAGCTACGAGAAAGGTCATCTGCGCATTTCTGTCTTTTCTGGGACACAGTTTAGAACCGAACAATGTTGTCCAGCATGCATCTGTCTGTAAACACCTCTTCTCGTAAGAGTTCTTGCGTTCACTTTTTCGTCTTCATTGCATCCTTAGTATATTTTGAAGGGTATACATATGAATCCTTAGTATATTTTGAAGGGTATACATATGAGTCCACATTTGTTTGCAATTGATGGCACATTCCATTTGCATTTTTAACTATTTTTTGTGAAGAGTTATATTGTCAGCAAAAAGTTTACTGGAGGAAGAAATACGTGGAGAAAGATTGTGAAAGTAAATTCAAAATGAAACAGCACCTTAGACCGACCTTTGAGGAAATCTGTATTATTCGAGCAACAGAGGATAGTTAAGAAACTTAAAATAAAAAAAAGTCGAGAGGTTCTGGGGGAAAAAAAAATAACACAATACAAGTTTATGTTTGCTTTGTTGGTTTTTTCAACTATTGATGATTTGTAATGTATAACGTCAAAAACTTTTTGCAAACTCAACGAATACTGCTCTTGTTCATAAAACACTACTGTTGAAAAAAGTCCACTGTCTTATTCAGCTTGTTAAGACAGTATGAGCGAGAAAATGAAGAGAGAGAGAGAGAGAGAGAGAGAGAGAGAGAGAGAGAGAGAGAGAGTGTGTGTTTTTGTACACTCACTGTCCCTACACCTCCCTGCCCCCAACCACCCTCCAGCTAGCAGCACTCACGGCCCCCCTCCAGCGATGCTGACGAAGGTGGGGAACCAGTCCACAGCAAAAGCCAGTCCAGACCAGGTGCGGTTCCCCTGTACCCCGGGCCCCCTGACGATGGTGTAGGAGCGGATACCCCCCTCGTACAGGTTCTTCTTGCCGGCCCTCAACGGGTAGTTGACGGAGCCCTCTTTGGTGGGGCCGCCATTGTCTGACATCAAGACGATCACCGAGTTCTCGTACAGGCCCTGGGTCAGAACAGAGGTGGGAGCGTCAGTGAGTGCCACTACTCAAGTACGTATGCATGGTCAAAGATGCACATGTATAAGACGCATGCAGACACGCACATGGATGCATGCTCAAGCTAAACCACACACAAAACAGAAACAAGCACATGTGACAAGTTTTGGGGGGTGGCAACTGTCCTCTAGGGGAAGGTCTCAGAATGTTTTCTTTATTGCAGTTATTGAGTAGTTTGCATAATGAAATTTCACCTCCACCATCTCTCTTCCTAGCGATGGAAGGAGCAACTTTTCGGTGCTGGTCATCAAAATAGAATTTTTATTTCTATTGGGAAGTTAGAAAGTCTTAAGAGTGGCTCAGGAATACTTCTCCTTAGGCTTGTGCACTTAAAAGTGCTTGTAGCTCCGAGTAACAGACATAAATAGAGATCAGATTAAACATGAACAGCAAACCACTGACGCAAGTTAAGTAAACTTTCGCACTTCAACTTTACTTTTGTAAGCAAGAAGAAAATATACAAATCAATAAAACTTCAGTCACATCAGTCTCTGTTTGGGCTGAACTTTTCCCCACTTCATATCATCACAAAGAGAAGGGATGTTCTTGATGAATTCAGTTGTTGTCCACTTGGTGTATCAAAACGTATCTGGTTTTGGAGAGAAGAGTAGATCTCTCTCCCCTTTGGGAGGTTGTTTCGACTGCTTGGCCATATGGTAGCGTGGAATCTTGATCCTGTACTGAGTCAGTCGCAAGAAGCCCAGGAAGACCAGGATCTGGTCACAAGACAGAACCTGGTTTGTGGTTAAGTAGCTGAGAGTCCAGCTCTTCAAGTCCTCACACTTGCCCGCTTACTTTTCAGTAAATGTGTGAGAACTCAGCCGACGAAGGTTAGACTTAGACTAGCATAAAGGTACTTGCCATAATTTTCGGTCTTCATTTTAGTTCTTCACTCAGATTTTCATTGGATTTTAACAAGTGGTTGAAGACAGTAAGAAAATGCTAAACAATCCAAGGGAAACGACTCACAAATTAAGTTGAAGTAAGTAGGTATACATTTAGCCCAAGTACACATGTTGATTAGAATCATCACCTACTGCAAAGAATTAAGGCAATAGTGTTCATAAATCACCTCAACAGTTTTCACCAGGTTTAGGCACACGGTTATCCTGTCAGAAGATAGCATTCAGGATAATGTTAACAAATTGTGTTGAATTTCGGCAAAAAATCATACTGTTAAAATAGAATGTTAATCAAACATCTTAACAGGGTTTTTTTTTCATCAAGATGTGGGCAAAAGTTTAAACTATTACAATAGAATACTTATTCATCATTTTGGTAGATGACACCAAGTATTGGCGTACAGTTACGCTGTTGAAACATGTGCCAGACATACTTACAATGCAGTCTCAAGACTTAGAAACATAGTTTCAACCTACAGTTCTTCTGGGTTGAACAGTGAAACCTGACACCGGATTTCAGAGTGGGAGAAATGAGCGTTGTCCTACACACCAGTGTTATTGCCTGGTTCACTGGTGGTGATCAGTCTTACAGCCTTTGGTGGTTCACTGATGGTGATCAGTCTTACAGCCTTTGTTGGTTCACTGGTGGTGATCAGTCTTACAGCCTTTGTTGGTTCATGGTGGTGATCAGTCTTACAGCCTTTGGTGGTTCACTGGTGGTGAACAGTCTTACAGCCTTTGGTGGTTCACTGGTGGTGAACAGTCTTACAGCCTTTGGTGGTTCACTGATGGTGAACAGTCTTACAGCCTTTGGTGGTTCACTGGTGGTGAACAGTCTTACAGCCTTTGGTGGTTCACTGGTGGTGAACAGTCTTACAGCCTTTGGTGGTTCACTGATGGTGATCAGTCTTACAGCCTTTGGTGGTTCACTGGTGGTGAACAGTCTTACAGCCTTTGGTGGTTCACTGGTGGTGAACAGTCTTACAGCCTTTGGTGGTTCACTGGTGGTGATCAGTCTTACAGCCTTTGGTGGTTCACTGGTGGTGATCAGTCTCACAGCCTTTGGTGGTTCACTGGTGGTGAACAGTCTCACAGCCTTTGGTGGTTCACTGGTGGTGAACAGTCTTACAGCCTTTGGTGGTTCACTGGTGGTGATCAGTCTTACAGCCTTTGGTGGTTCACTGATGGTGATCAGTCTTACAGCCTTTGGTGGTTCACTGGTGGTGAACAGTCTTACAGCCTTTGGTGGTTCACTGATGGTGATCAGTCTTACAGCCTTTGGTGGTTCACTGATGGTGATCAGTCTTACAGCCTTTGGTGGTTCACTGGTGGTGATCAGTCTTACAGCCTTTGGTGGTTCACTGATGGTGATCAGTCTTACAGCCTTTGGTGGTTCACTGGTGGTGATCAGTCTTACAGCCTTTGGTGGTTCACTGATGGTGATCAGTCTTACAGCCTTTGGTGGTTCACTGGTGGTGACAGTCTTACAGCCTTTGGTGGTTCACTGGTGGTGATCAGTCTTACAGCCTTTGGTGGTTCACTGGTGGTAGTCAGTCTTACAGCCTTTGGTGGTTCACTGGTGGTGATCAGTCTTACAGCCTTTGATGGTTCACTGATGGTGATCAGTCTTACAGCCTTTGGTGGTTCACTGGTGGTGATCAGTCTTACAGCCTTTGGTGGTTCACTGGTGGTGATGTTCACTGGTGGTGATCAGTCTTACAGCCTTTGGTGGTTCACTGGTGGTGATGGTTCACTGGTGGTGATCAGTCTTACAGCCTTTGGTGGTTCACTGGTGGTGATGGTTCACTGTGGTGATCAGTCTTACAGCCTTTGGTGGTTCACTGGTGGTGTCAGCCTTGGTGGTTCACTGGTGGTGATCAGTCTTACAGCCTTTGGTGGTTCAGTGAGGTGATCAGTCTTAAGCCTTTGGTGTAGCAGTCAGTGAGGAGACTGAGTCTCCGATGCCTGTCTGATTGACAGGCTGTCAGAGAAACATGACAGCCAATAGTATCATCACAGAAAAGAAGGGAAGGGATGTCAGTAATCTGAGCGGGGAGGGGGGAGGGGGGGGTGGTGGTGGTGGTTGACCTGGAATAGGCCAGTCATCCCTCACTACCGTAGTGTGGGTGAATAGAAGTGAGATTAGAGAGAACAATCTCGAAGATACTGGAGGTATTTTTTTTAACCTTTATGCTAACGAACAAAGCTAAGATGCCCGCACCTGTGTGGCACGTGGTAGGTTGGGGCATTGGGCTGATCCATGTAACTGCATAATTCATGAGTATATCACGCGGCATGTTCTTGTGAGCAGGATGAGTGTGGAAGAGAAAGGACAGGGGAAGTAGAGAGTATAGATGAAGGAATCCTCTCCCCTTAGTGATCGGTCAATGCACGATAAGATAAACAAAGAAGGAGGGGGGCGGGGGGGGGGGGGGGGGCAGTGGAGCGGAGTTGGCAACCTGCGTTGTAGTTACCTGAAAATTCTCTGTCCCATTGTCGTCAGCGCCTATCATGGTTTCAGTTTACATCAAATGTCAGCCGGACAGACTAAGGGAAGAGTGTGAGAGGTGGAGGGGAATACGTAACCTAATAATCCTATTTGCAATTTGTGAGACAAAAAAGCGAGAAAGAGAGAGAGGTGATGGTTTTCAGTTGTCAGGTCTCACCTCAAATCAGATGGTTTTACACACATACACTCGCACACTCAAATGACCAGTCACAATTATTGTTGAAACAAGCAAAACTGTTACAATCGTTCATTTACTTTGGGTTGAATCACTAAAATCACTTATATCGCCTTACTTAGCAATATTTGACAGTTATAAGTCTATCTGTGGCCTATCTTACTTCTATTTCTAATAAAACATTTATTTATTTCTCCGAATGTGCTAGCAAGAGCAGGCCTGTAATGGTCCCATCTTGACAGAACTAAACTTAATACTTGTATATGTGCATGTAACATCAACTGACATGTGCATGTAACATCAACTGACATGTGCATGTAACATCAACTGACATGTGCATGTAACATCAACTGACATGTGCATGTAACATCAACTGACATGTGCATGTAACATCAACTGACATGTATTTTGTCAGCGTCAAAGTGAGGTGACTGATGGTGGAAACTGAAACAAACAAACAGAAAGAAATACTATTCGGCTGTATAAAAAGGAACAAACAAATTACAAGACACAAAGATCGAAACGCATCATGTTTTGTCTTGTCATTTGTCCCTTTCGTCTGGCAGATTAGTATTTTTTTTTTCCTTTTAAGTATGCATTTAAGTATGTATTTTGTCAGTTTATAAACATATAGATATAAGAAATTAAACTTTCTATTTAGGTGAGTTTCGTAATATTGAAATACTGCTCAGATTAGATCACTGCAGCTTTAAGGCTGATATGATTTGATGACCCCGTTATACAGAGGATAACCAGAAAAATTCTGACAATGTCTAGGTCCGTGTTTGAGCCACCAATACTGATACTTGCTTTGAACACACCAACTTTAAAGTCTACCAAGAGACGCACACATGCAAGTTCACATGCATGCATGCACGCACGAGCGCACACATACTCATGACAACCCAAACAGAATGATTACATAGACTCCCCTGCTTATACCTGGGTCAGAAAAGAAGTGAAGCACATACCTTTGCCTTGAGAGCAGCCACGAGGGCCCCCACCCCGACATCCACCACTGCCATCATGCCGCAGTGGATCTGCCGGGACAGGTTGGTGATGTTGGGGCAGTACGTGTCCATGTAGTAGTTCGGCACCTCAAAGGGCCCGTGGGGAGCTCCGTAGGACAGGTACATGAAGAACGGCTTGGAGCCGTCGTGGTCCTGGATGATCTTCACGGCACGCTCGTTCAGCAGCTCTGTCTGGTAGCGGCCCTGCCAGGAGAGACGTGTTGTGTTACAGTAGGTAATGTTTCACTACTTGTCAGCGTGGGCACGAGGGGTAGATTGGGGGTGATGGAAGGAGGGAGGAAGGGAGGGAAGGGAGGGATACCTGAGTGGTTGAGCACAGAGTTTGCAGGCAGGCAAGGCAGAGGTCAAATCCCTCTGGGTCAGCGCCCAGCCTAAACACTGGCATGTGCACTGGCTGTCTAAACGTGATGTTGTTCAGTGGTGTTGAATGGGTTACCTCCGCTGATCATTTCCCCTGAGATCGAAATCCACGTCTGCCCCTATCACCTGTAGTGAATATGGATCTTAAATGGGATTATACCCCCTTCGCCCCCTGTGGATTCATATTACTGTGGCCTTTAAACGGACTAATCTAGACCATTGGCAGTGTCCAAGCTAGGCTGAGAAATACACATATTTAGTATGGAATTGTATTCCGTCGCTTTGCATTGTATTGTGCTTTGCTGCTTCACAATGACATGACTCGTTTTTCAAACCTGGATAACAATTCAAAAATGAAGCGCGCGCACACACACACACACACACACACACACACACACACACACACACACACACACACACACACACATGCTTGTGCACATACAAATATATACAGAGAGAGACTGACAGAGAAGGACAAGCACAAGACACTCTCTAACCCTGGCAGAGGGGTCGCTAACGTTGTTGTCCCTCCAATCATATATGGCACCTTTACTTGTCGAGTGGTCGTAGTAGGAATCATGAGCGCCCAGCCAGAAGCCGTAGAAGGTGTCAAAGCCACGCCCCAGTGGGGTCAGCCCTGGGTGGCAGAAGCCCAGGTGCCACTTGCCCAGCATGTGGGTGGTGTAGCCCTGGTGTTGAAGCTCTCTGGGCAGGAAGGTGAAGTTCTCGTTGATCCAGTTGAGCATTTTGGAGTTGACCATGTTGTCCTGGAGCCCGAAGGTGTGGGGGTACCTGTGAGCAGCTATTCCGTGCTGTATATCCCCACAAAAGGCAATCACCCCCCCCCCCCTCCTCTTCCTCCATCCACCACCTCTGGAAATACCTCCCCTTCCCCTCAAACCTGCCATGCTTACTCGTACTGGCTTTGGGATTATCCGAACTGCACTTCGTTGGGAAGAGCGACGTCCTGCATTTGGTGGATCAGAGCAAACATCCCTGAACATCACCCAAGTGATTTGGCGTCATGGCAGTGTCGCCCTTGGTGAGTTTCCTCACAGTAAACATGATTGCTTCAGGCCCATGATAAGCTTTTGTCAATGTCAGTGAGTTCTAGGATAGCAAGTTACTGGGTGTTGTCGCTGCATGGGAGCGATGTACCCACGATAGTTCTGCAACTAACGTCTTGTTTCAAAAGTCACAAGATCTTGAGTGTTTTCTTTCCCAAATGACCAGCAAGTCATCTACTTTCTCCAGTCAATCAATTTCCTCTTTTCACAAGAATCAGGCTATTTTTTTTCTAACCTATTTAACTGGTCACGCCATTTTTTGTACTCCCAGTTCTTATAGAACAGGGAGTACTTTACAATGGGAACGAAGAAATGCTGTTTGTGTGGCTGGCTGGCTGTCTGTGGTCAAAATGTGTTCCACTCGCTCCAGAAATAAAACTTCTGGGCCGATCTTTCTGAAAATTTGTAGGTATGTTCATTTTGGGTCAGGGATGATGCCCTATGTTTATTTTACCAGAATAGCCGTTACTAACGGCTATGAATGATAATTTAAAAAAAAAAATCAAGTCCGATAAGGGAAATAACCACCGCGCTGTCGATTTTTTTTTTTCATTAACTGGAAACTGTCTCCCTTCTTGCAATAACGGTTTATAATTTTATGTGTAACCACACTTTGTAAGTTCCTCGGTAGTACAGTGGTTAGGATCCCCAACCTGTCACGTGGGAGACCGGAGTTCAATTCCCCGCCAGGGAGAGCAACATTTTTTTTTTTCCTTTCTCTTACATACAAGATTTTTACCACCAAACTGGGAGTACGTTTATATGCTTTGCATCTTGTTTAAATGATAAGAACACTCTCCTTCTTTCATAACCAGGCAGTTATTTCCGTTCATGACCAATCAATCGTTCTGTTTCTTTCACACTATGTCATATCATGGCCCGACTCGGGTTGATCTTGCTCGACTCAAGAAAAAATTATGGTCTTGATCGGTTTCCATGTAGTCCTGAACAGGAAGTGTCTACCGACTACTAAAACCAGTGTCGACTGACGCCGCTTGCAGCTGGGACTCCCCCCTGTCGATATAGAAGAATGATAATAAACGCAATATGTCCCCCGCCTGTTTTTATACCCCTCGCAGGAAGTCTCGATAACGCGCGCGCAGTTTTGAATCGGTCAGAACCAGTCCTAACTTGTTTTATCGGGTCGGCTTTTTTCCCGCCACAATTCGGTTCAAAGTCATGACGGGTCCTGATTGGTCCGCACTAGTCTACCGCTTGGCGCCCTTGGTCACAGTTCGTCTGCACTGGTTTGGGTATTCCAAAACAACACCCGGCCTCCTTATCTATGAAACTAGTGCAGACGAGTGCAAACTTTTTCAACCGACTAGTAATAGATAGGACTACATAGGTGTAGATAGGAATAACATGACTAATCGAGACTAATCGAGACTGTGACCTAAAAAAATAGTTGGAGTGGTCGTGAAAAAATTTTGAACCGTCCAAAGGCCTCTAAGTCGGGCACGACTGGTGCCAGACTAGCTACAGAACTAATTGAGACTAAAAGGGCTTTACCGGACCCCAGCAGACATGTTTATCCGACTTGTTAAAACAACAGGAGTCCGACCTAGATTTGAGTCCTGCAAAGACTAGGACTAGTGTGAACCTTGCTTCACCAATCACTTTCCTTCTTTCACAAACACCCAGTCACTCTCTTTTTAAAACCAACCAATCAGACACCTTTGTCTTTCACAACCAACCAATCAGCTCGGTTCTTTCATGACACACCTCCCAGTCATGAAGGCGGCCCTGGACGGGGTGCACATGGTGTAGACGTAGGACTGGTTGAGGAAGACGCCATCTTCTTTCAGAGCCGTGATGTTGCCCGTTCTCATGCGAGGATCGTTGGTCTCAAAGTCAGCCCAGCCCGCATCGTCAAGGACGATGAAGAGGATGTTGGGCTTGTACACAGAAGTTGTTTGGCCGGTTGGGAAGGTGCCCAGCAGAAGAATCACTGATTGTACTAACGCTGGGATGCTCCAGAATGCCATGACTGGCTTCGTTTGCTGATGAAACAAGAAAGACAATGCCTATTTGACTCACATGCCATGAAGGCATACCACACGACGACAAAGGGTAAAGAGAGGGAGGAACTAATTTAGTAGGAGAAGGCATGCAGATTCAGTTCCACACACATATACACTTATCTTCCACAAAAATATGTTTCAAAGGCTTCTTGATGTCGATTCAAAGTTAGTTTTGTATGACTTAAATAAATCAAACTAAACAGTAAGACAAAGTGTCATCACTGCAATCAACCATTTAATGCATTTTCTGATTTTGAGAGGTAGCAGTGCTACATCCTGTTGGGTACCTTCACATTCAGGAATCCATTTCCATGAGAGAGTGGACAGACTAGCAAAATGTGGGGCAGAATATGTAAACGATGCACACGTTAAATATTCCAGTGTCTCTCACAGAGGGGTACAACTTATGACAAAATGCTTGCTGGAATCATTTCAGAAAGAAGCAACAAGATGCAGATATCGTTATGACAACCCACACAAATAAGTTGCTACGAATCGCTGATACTGTTAAGACCCATTTGGACTCTAGTTTGTCTAATATAAGATCTGTAACTTCTTTGGTTTATAGATTCAACACAAATGCCCTCAAAACTAAATTTATTGAAAATGTCAACTACTTTTGTGGAGATACACTTATACACTTTTCCACTCCGAGCACATGAAAATGGTTTTGCCTGCTTTCTCTGAGTCTTCCATAGAAGAAGTTTTGAACAGTCATTATTATGTAGCATTGCTTTATCATCCATTCAAAATTCCTTTTTTTTTCTTTCATGGAATGCTTCCCCTACCCAGTTCCTGATCCCAAATTGCCTTTTACCCCTCGTATGTGCATTAGTTTTTTTGTTTGTTTGTTTGTTTTTTGTTTCAATAAGCGTGTTTGATGTTACCTCGTCTAAGTGTAATTTCTTAGTGATTTCTTTTCTTTTCTTTTTTTCTCTCCCCCCCCCCCCTCCCCCCCCCCCCCCCCCCCCCCCCTCTCCCCCAAAGATCGCTTGAAACGAATAAATCATAAATAGAACACACCCATACAAACACACACAACTCGCCACAGCCCTCTGTATGTCATTCCACATCCATTCCCCCACCATCTCCCCCCCCCCCCTCCAACCCTATCCTTATGCATGGAAGGAAAGAGACGAACTGTCTTTTTTTTAAATAACGTAAGCATAAGTAGAGCGAACGTTTACTCTCAGCTTTCTCCTTCCCTGCATAGAACACACGAGCAAGGCTTCATTCCAAACTCTTCTTCTCTGGGGTGAAAGCTTCAAGCCCCTTTTTTTGTTGTTTGATTAATCGATTTCAAATGTGCATATCTAAAACTTTGACACAAAACCAGTCACTTTGGCACAATGGCTTGCCTCGCAGATTTGGGGGTTGGGAGGTCGTGGGTTTGATTCCCCTCAGAGACATTATTTTATTTGCCGGATTCTTCAATCCCGCTCGGCAACGTTGAGTTTACTACGAGCCCAAGTTGGGAAGACTGGAACGACACAGTCGAGTTTGTAGACTTATTAATGGATGCGTTTCTGACAGCGTTGCTCAAACTTCCTGATGAAGACTGCAGATGTGTGTATCTCTCGGGCCTGGTTGACACATGGGTCTATTATGAAAGCAAGGTTAGTGTACAGCTCTGTCATGCAGTCTCGCAGCAAAAAGCTGTATGACATCAACTTCATCATCTTCTACCGCCTAGACCAGCCTCAAAATGTGTCAAATTCTCTGGACCGTCATGGCCTGCGTACGTGGTCACCTCAGTTTCAATATCCTCTCCATGTCTATGCTTTCGGCGTGTTCGTGTTGAGGTCCCCATTTGCAGAAAGTTCACGGGGACAAAGGGAATGTGCCCCCGTTTTATTCCCACTCCTCTCTCTCTCTCTCTCCTCTCTCTCTCTCTCTCTCTCTCTCTCTCTCTCTCTCTCCTCTCTCCTCTTTTCCTTCCTCTCTCTTCTCTCTCTCTCTCTCTCTCTCTCTCTCTCTCTCTCTCTCTCTCTCCGTGTACTTTTTTTTATCTCCCCCCCGCTTTCGCTCTGAGGTTTCTAGAGCATATACGAAGTGTTTGCAGCTACCCCTGACGAAGGCTGAATAAAGATGAAGGCATGGATTTACCTATGAGGAGCGGGCACCATCTGCTGCCTGCCTTTATTTCTCTTCAGTCTGTTCATCTCTTTGGAAACCTATTTCGTATCCGGCGTTCATGGACAGACAGACAGATAGATAGATAGACAGACAGACAGACGGATAGATAGATAGATACACAGACAGATAAATAGACAGATAGATTTATAGACAGACAGACTGACAGACAAACAGACAGACGGATAGATAGATAGATACACAGACAGACAGACAGATAGATAGGTGGACAGATATAACGAAAAGTCGAACAAGTAAATATTCGGGTGGAAGCAAGTGAATGCTCTTCTTCTCTTTCTTCCTTTGTACATAATTATGTTTCATCCATGAACTTTGCAAGCAATTTGATAGTATGTCCATCTGCTGTTGAAATTATTGGAACAAAGTTACGTCTTTTCATATTATATTGCTGAAAAACGATTGATGTCAAACGTAAAGCTTCATATTCTGTACTGTGAAAGAAGAAATGGTCTTCGTCTTCCACATAGTTTGAGCAAAGGACACATGACATCAAAAGAAAGATTTGTATGAAACCATCTTCTGTTCGCATAGAATCCTAGGGTTCTAGTTCTAAACCTTGCCAGATTGTCCCGGCGCCATTTGTGTGTTACTTCGTTGCGGTTTTTTCCAGTTGGGATATCTTTTTAAAAGAGTTGTACCATGCATGTTTCTCTGTCTCTGTCATATGAGCATGCCAGTTTTGTCGAAAACAATCAGTAAGCCGTTGTCGGAATTTCGACAAAAATACTTTTTTTTATTACCTACCATCTGGGTAACCCAAGCTATTCCAATTCCTTTTTTTTTTTTCAAAAGTTTATGTCAGATACCCAATTGAAATGTCCAATTTCATCTTGTCTGAAGAGCATTAATGTTTCATACGCCTGTCTATAAACGTTTTTTTTTTTTTTTTTTTCCCAGATAATCGAATTAGTTTTAACCAGTACCTAATACATGATGTAACGTACCTTACAGTGAATAAAAGGTCCTGTCTGATTCTTCACAGCACACTTTATTCGAAGAGTGAAGAGGTACATTAATCAAGAAATCTCCTGATTGCAAAGGAGTGTGCATTTTCCATTTGTTTGTTTTCACAGAGTCCCCAGACTTCAGCAGCGTAAGCAGCATATGTCACAATAGATTCCATCTAAGTATCAAATAGTTTCCAAAATGAAGAAGGGTCAATAGAGTTCAATCTTCTCATTGTACCAAGAATTTCGATCACTCCATTTCTAGTCTTTCTGAAAACTTCCGACCAGCCTGCCGTTAAGCTTAGTGTTCTTGTAAAAATCATACCTAGACACTTATATTGGTTGGTTACCTTTAAGACACTTATATTGGTTGGTTACCTTTAAGACACTTATATTGGTTAGTTACCTTTAAGACACTTATATTGGTTGGTTACCTTTAAGACACTTATATTGGTTGGTTACCTTTACCTTTTTATTCCTATAGCACCAGATTTTGTTTGCTGCAAGGTGTCCTCCAATACGGAAAACCAAGATGTTGGTGTCGTCCAAATTTAGTGTTAAGTGTAGTCGGCCTACTTCAGTTTTTAATACGTTAAGTTGGTTTTGTAATCCAATCGAAACATCTGATAATGAAATCATGTTCCCAGCACATAGTAGCACAAAATTTCCACGGCTCCTGCAGCTAACTGTATGCCATGTCTTCCTCTTTTGGACAACTCTACAGCAAGTTCATTGATGAAAAAATGAAATGGGTTACGGGCTTAGCACGCAGCATTGCTTAGCTGGACTTGGGCAATGGAAATATTGTGAAAATAAACATTTATCTCGTACACAGGCCACGCTGCACGACAGTCCTATAGTTTCCTCTTAGTGCTTGATATAACTTCCCATTAATGCCTACTTTTCCCAGGACATCCCATAATATATTTTCCCTCTCCACTTTTGTTTTGTTCCATTTTACTACCCTTCGCTGGCTGCTTTGAGGGTGCTGTTGGAGTCTTTTCTTGAATCCTTGGTGGTGAGAACACCACAGAATTATGGACTGTGGTGTGTCTCTATTTGACACCAAGAGCACAGACACAATCAGCCGTGTCTCCCTGATGAGTCTGATCCAGCAGACGAAAGGCCTAGGAGCAGGCAATACAAATAAATGTGCCTTTGAGAGGGATTACGATGGTTCCCTCAGGCAGCTAGTGAAGGGTTTCTCGTATTTATAATATATTCCCCCATTTTATTCCTCTTCAATTTTTTTTTTAATTTCAAATCTTTGCCAAGTCATTACTATAACGACTGAAGAATTGTTAACCTGCACTTGTTTTCCCCCACTGATTAATTGTTCAGCATTATATTGTTTGGTCAATCGGTGGGAGATTGCATCTCTTAGGAGATCCAAGTAAAGGTTGTTCTGTACAATTCTTAGCCACTCACAATGCTTGGGTTATTGAACAGCAGAGCTGACCACTCAGACTGTTCCATATCTTTTGATCTCCCTTGCATCCTTGAATGGATCCTCAAGCATAGGCTCAAAGATTGTCCCCTACATTTTATACTGTTTGAATAATGCTTTTAGTTTTTCAGCAACTTTTTTCCCTCTCCACTTCTGTTTTGTTCCATTTTACTACCCTTCGCTGGCTGCTTTGAGGGTGCTGTTGGAGTCTTTTTTTGAATCCTTGGTGGTGAGAACACCACAGAATTATGGACTGTGGTGTGTCTCTATTTGACACCAAGAGCACAGACACAATCAGCCGTGTCTCCCTGATGAGTCTGATCCAGCAGACGAAAGGCCTAGGAGCAGGCAATACAAATAAATGTGCCTTTGAGAGGGATTACGATGGTTCCCTCAGGCAGCTAGTGAAGGGTTTCTCGTATTTATAATATATTCCCCCATTTTATTCCTCTTCAATTTTTTTTTAAATTTCAAATCTTTGCCAAGTCATTACTATAACGACTGAAGAATTGTTAACCTGCGCTTGTTTACCCCCACTGATTAATTGTTCAGCATTATATATATATATATATATATATATGTTAACAGAATCGAAGGCCTTCCTAAAATCGACGAAAGCAGTGTATCATTCTGAGTTTCCAGATAGATACTTTTGAACTAAAGAGTAAAGCCTGAAAATGTGGTCAACTGTATTGTAACCCCTTCTAAACCCAACTTGCTTTTTCAATAACTTTTTCTTCTCTTTCTGCCCGTGTCGTGAGTCTGATTTAATCTGTTCCTGTTCATTTTACCTGAAACACTCCACAGTGTTACACTCTATAATGATCAGGTGATCATAATCGCCTTTTTGTACAAAGGTACAGTAATAGATTTTGATCATTTGATTGGGGAGGTTTTATTTTGAAAAGGCTTATTAAACAGGTCACATAGAAACTGAATTGCTAAATCATTTGAATTTTTCAGCGTTTCGTTTACGATTCCATCTGGACTAGCACTCTTACCAAGTTTTAAGCATTTGCTACTATTTAACTTGTGTAATTTTGCTGCTCTATAACTGAACTAAGGTTCTTGCGAATTTCGTTGTTCTTTTCGACACGATCGTCTTTGATTATCAACATTTACATGTGAGCTAAAATTACCCCGAAAATGGTCATACTACTGCTGTACTGAATTTTTTTTTTTTTTTTTTTGCTGTCCCAAACTCTGCGCCACCTCATAGGCAGTGCACCCACGCCGCTCATTCCGACACCCCGTCCACAGCCACAGCCCGGTCGGCCCCGCCGCAGCCCCGGCACCGGCAATCCACAGGGAGCAGTCAATGTGAAGTCGTCAAGAGGAAACCCACCGGAGGAGATACTGCACTGCTGCCGAGTCACTTCGGTGGTGTTCAGTGGCGCCTGTTCTGATCCAACATACACAGGACACCACCTACTAAGCCCACTACTGACGACAATAATTAGTCGCAGAGCCGGCGTGAGTGAGCTCTCCCTCCGGAGGGTGCCACCACGCCCGTCCAACGACAGCCCCCATGGACTCGCCAATACCGGTGACCCCGACGGAACCAAGGAACCAAACCAAGGCCACAGACATGGAGAGGACATCGAAATTGAGCTCACCATGAGAGCAGGGCATGAAGGGTCACAGAATTTGAGACATTTTTTTTTATGCTGATCGATGAGAATGAGGATGATTAAGATGATGCTACGGCTTTCCATTTCGGTCTGAGACTGCATGACAGGGCTGTACTCTACGCTTCCTTTCATAATATATCCCGGCGTCAACCAGGCCCGAGAGATACAGGCACCTGCAGTGTTGGTCAGGAAATTTGAGCAACATTCTCAGAAACGCATCCATTAAGTGGATGAAATTCGACTGTGTGGTCCCAGTCTTTCCAGCTGAGTCTGCAGCAAACTTAACTCTGGGTAGGAGCCGGTCAGGGCAGAAAAACCCACATAACTCTGATGGGATTCGAACCCACGACTTCCCAGCCGGGAGTCCGCGACGCTAACCACTTCGCCACGGCGGCTGGTGCTGTATTGAAATTTGATTATGAATGACAGACTTCTTATGGGTGAATGTAATTCTTGATTGGAGCAATGTTGGAGCTTTAACTGATTCTTTTAGTTTATTTGTGTGCTTTATAATTTTTCTTCTTCTGTTTTCAGTTTATTATGATCTGTTCCTGCCTATACCTGTGCCTCTTTGCGTTAATTCAAAGAGAGAGAGAGAGAGAGGAGAGAGAGAGAGAGTACAAATAGATGAACAGAAAAGAAGACTGTTACACAGACAAAAACTCTGTTGTCATGTGTTTTGTATGTTTGTTTTTCGTTACTGGAATTCGTATGGGTATGCGCGTTTTAGTGTAAAGACGGATTTACTTAATACGCAGGATCCGGAATTTCAATCCGCGAATGTTGGTGGGGGTTTTGTTGTTTTTTTTTTTTTCTTTTCTGAGTGCATCTCTCTCTCTCTCTCTCTCTCTCTCTCTCTCTCTCTCTCTCTCTCTCTCTCTCTCTCCCTCTCTCTCTAACTGTCCACTTTCACGTGTGCGCTCAGCCTGTAGTTTCTTGTCTGCATTTGCATTTATGTCCAAAGGTGTGTGTATTGACTCTGTTCTTTTGTAGACGGACGCGTGCATGCACACATACGTATGTGCGTGTACTGTATACATGCGTGTTTTTCTGTGAGTGGTTGTATTTGTATTTGTATGTGTGTGTGCGTGTGCGTGCGTGCGTGCGTGCGTGCGTGCGTGTGTGTGTGTGTGTGTGTGTGTGTGTGTGTGTGTGTGTGTGTGTGCGTCTGCGCACGCGGTTGTGTGTGTGTGTGTGTGTGTGTGTGTGTGTGTGTGTGTGTGTGTGTGTTCCCAATATGTTTTCCATAACATTTTATGTTTGCATATGTTTGAATACTATTCTTTCTGTCTTTCTCTTTCTCCAATTCTCCTTTATGAGAGAGAGAGAGAGAGAGAGAGAGAGAGAGAGAGAGAGAGAGAGAGAGAGAGACTCAGACATCTGTCAAACTCAGACTCACACCTTGTTTGTCGCGAGAACCCTTGAGGGCCTCTTGACACAAGAAGGGAGTGGCATAACAACATTCAGACCTCAGACAGACCATGTTTTATGCTTGGAAAATCATGATATGAAAATCACCGACATATGGCGCCATTCATTATCTTTTCAGTTTTACGCAATCACGCACATGTGTTGCGTTATAGATTTGTAGATGTCATCGTAGAGCGTTTGACAGGGCAGTGCTTTCGAAGCTTGGGTCTAGTGTGACATGAGACGGCTGCTTTATTCATTTTTGTCTTAGCTGGATTGCTTGTGCTTGGTCCATCTGTCCAGCAAATGAACTTCAACTTTGACCACACCGAACGCTGACCACACCAAACTTTGACCACACCGAACGCTGACCACACCGAACGCTGAACATTTTCTGCCCTCTCGCTTACTTATCATATTTCGACCTCTTTTCATTTGTAAGTTGTGAACGCTGATGTGAAATCTGATGAATTCGTGTCTTTGCTCGAAATGTTTGCATACATACATACATACTGTCCAGGACGGGCGAAATCGTGATGGTATTGCTTAAGTGCACTGAGTTGATGTATTATTAGTTAGGCTTGACGCACCAAGGTTATCTCTGCACTCATACGCGCATATGCGCACTCATGCACCCACCAGACATTCACCTCTCTCTGGGAATGGGATGTCACGCATTCTATTCTCTCCTAACACGACTGAGAACAAAAAATACAGTTTCTATGCTACTTATAATTAGACATGAACATTCCAGACACACAAAAGGAATAATCAAAGCACAGAAGATCAATACTTCCTAATCCCGGGTTACAACAAAATGGCTTCTTACCTGGCCAGGTTTCCACACACACACGTACACACACACACACTTGCACACCACACCACAGTTCTCAAACAAGTCACTTCAAGTTTTCTTTAGCACTGGGTGATGGTGACGCCCATGCTTGACTGGCACCAGGTTTCAGGACTGGGTCTTTGTGGTCGTCTCTGGGAATTTGACGTGGAAATCTTCTTTGTCTCCTTCACCCACGTCTGGGTTTCTAACTCCGTCTTTCTTTCTCAGCTTGTCTTTTTTCTCCTAAGACCTTGCTGTCACTTCTGTCGCCCAGACCACATTTCGCTCAGCCCTTCTCTGTCCTGCTCACTCTTCTCTCATCTCTCTCCTCTGTTCTTCTCTCTCTCTCGTGGTGCTCCCCCCCCCCCCCCCCCCACCCCCCACCCCCCGTTTTGTTCTCCCTTCAGTTTATATAGGGATGGATACAAAGGATTTCCCTTTGATCCATGCCTTTGTCTATGTTGCTTCTCTACCACCTTGGTCACAAGTACACTGAATTCCCCTCTAGCTACATTCTTCCACACACCTGCTTTTACACACATCCTTACCAAATGCTTAGCAAACAACCACTTTGCACCAAATGGACATCGAAAATTCCCGCCGACTTCAGGAGCCACTTTTGCACAGTAATTATCTTATAGGAGCTACAAAAACAACCTCCACACGCATTCAACTGGCCTGACAAAGCATCAGCGCAGTGCCCCACAACAATACCATCTGAACAAGCCCAAGACTCCTGTTCGTCAAGATCCGTTTCCAAAGCAACATCAGCTGACGGAGTTTTTAGTGCCTACTCGATGCTCCGAGGTCCTAGTGGTTACATTTTCCTCCCTTTCACTATCAGAAAGGTTCGAACTCGGGAGGGACCCTGACTACCTTAGGCGCCATCTATTATCTGACCACTTCAGCCTCCTTGACACAGTTCGACCGTATGCGCTAGGCGAGGGCCTACTGCTAATTGGCCTATTACCTTGTTCAACAGCCCACGCGGCATTCTTGTCGTTTAAAGCTCTTAAGGCCCTTTGTGAGAGGTTTCGCTCCCTTGACACATACATACGTTCGTTAATGTTGAAAAGAAAGGAGAGTCAGCTCTTTCCGCTGATTCTACATCATTTTGAGAGAGAGAGAGAGAGAGAGAGAGAGAGAGAGAGAGAGAGCACAGACTTTGTACCTTCAACTGCCGACGTTCACAGTCTTGAGTAAAATCGCTGTGTCTCTATCTACGGACGTAAACAATCATAGACGAACGATGACAGCAGACTGAAGGACGCCACGGACCGTGGCTTTTATTAAGATGGACCACAGATAGAGGGAGAAGAAAACGGAGAAAAGGGGGTGTAAGGGGAGGATGGGGAGGGTAAGTGTCTTCCCCTAGGGCGTTCCATTGTGAGCTCAGACGACATCCACCCCTTTGTGTTGATTTAATTAGCTCTCCGCCTCCTGCTCAATTGTTGGCGAGTGGTTCCCCACCATTTGCTCCTCATAGTGGCAAACTGTGAAATTAAGACCGCGCGCGCGCACACACACACACACACACACACACACAGTGATTCTGTCTTAAAATACACCACACACACACACACACACACACACACGCGCGCGCGCGCGCGCGTGCGCTCACATACATACAGAGTATTCTCGCTTCACACACACACACACACACACACACACATGCACACACACACACACACACACACACACAAGTGCGCACACACACAGACGCACACTCACATGCGCACGTGCACACGCACGCACACAGGCGCGCACACCACACACACACACACACACACACACACACATCACTCACAGTGATTCTCACTTAAGGCAAAGATTACGTTCAGGTGGTAGGCCGCCCTTTGTGTAAACACTTCAACTAGAAGCTGGCCCACGTGGTAACCTCAAAGGGCGGCCCAGCTCACTGAACAATTCCTTCCTGGCCTGCGATGTCAGCAGTTCCTGGAAGTAGCGAGTGACCTGCTTGGGCGAACAAGACTGTCAAAGGAAAGCAAGGTGAGATGTTTATCCTTCCCCTCTTCATCCGGCAAGCGTTCTGAAAAATCGTGTTCTTTCGTCTCATGAACGAGCTCTATCTGTGCCAAAAGTAGAAGACCTCTGCAAGCGTCCACGGGGCCTAAATTGCCTGGATGCAAGTCTTAACATTCGATCTGAAAGTCGACGAACTAAGGCAAATATCCTCAAAATTTAGCACATAAATACATAGGAGTGAAACGGACCACTGGCCTAAATTGCCCGGATATAAGTGGTATGTTTTGATCTGAAAGTCGACAAACTGACGTAAATATCCTAAAAATTGTTTCACATAAACTCAGAAAAACTAAAGCGTCCACTGGCGTAAATTACCCGGATATCTGTGGTATGTTATGATCTGAAAGTCGACAAACGAACGCAAATTTCCTACAAATTTATCGCATAAATTGTTGGAAGCCTGAACGCACAACACAGATAAATATTGATTTATAATCCTTTTTTTCCCATAATTCATCCAAAAATATGGAATAAAGCTGATGTACAGCAAATGACGGCAGCGATTTATATTCTAATACGCACTACATTTCATGTGAATACGCCATACCAATCGGCAGATGAGTTATGATACATGATTTTAAAATAATGATTTAAAAAAAAAATCTCCCCGGCTTTTTGCTACAAATTGACTTTGAAAAAGTTTTGATTTCCTGAAGTAGAATGTATTTTCCAGGTCTAAAGAGAATTTGATTTTGGTAAAAATATGTCAGTGGATAAAGACAAGTCATGAACATCTTAAATCAAAAGGCCTATGAATGAAATAATAAACAAGTAGGGTAACTCTTGCTCCCATAAGAAAACCTAACACAGAGTAACTTTTATTCAAGCCTTTTAAACTTGAACAAAGTCAGACAAATTTCTTATGGGAGCAAGAGTTACCCTACTTGTTTATTGTTTACTGTTCCCTTTCTCATTTTGGTTTCAGCTATGAATGAAATGTTGGTTAGGGAATTAAACTGGGTGATTTGCAATACAAAAATTTCGAAGTACGTCGCTGAGACATGATGAAAAATCGAGGCAGAATTTCTTTCAAACATTTGCCAGAACGTCAGGGTTAGACATAAACGGTAAGAAAAGCGCAGGCAGTATCGCTTGAGTTCAAAGTCTAAGCCGACACATCACCTTTGAAACAGGTATAGTAGCCCCATCAGTGTGAAAAGTTTTGGAATTTAGTTTACACAGTACTTAAACAAAGGTAAAACGGTCAGTTGTAATGTCAAATTTTCGGAAATGAAAACTGTAGTCTCTTTGTTAGAGAGAGAGAGAGAGAGAGAGAGAGAGAGAGAGAGAGAGAGACGAGAGAGACGGGGGGGGGGAGTTGTTGTTGAGAGAGAGGGGGGGGACAAAGAGAGAGAGTTTTGGAGAGATTAAAGATGCGTTTATATAATGAAAAGGAAAAACATTTAAAATAAAAAATTTAAAAAGACATAAAAGGTAATAAGATAAAGTAGAAAACTAAAAACAAAAGTGTGAAGGAAGAAGAAGAGGAAGAACAGAAAAAAATGCCCCCCCCCCCCCCCCCCCGCAAAAAGAAGGAGGGGGGGGGAATAAATACTGTATATGGGTATCCCGCTGTTTTACACAGATACACTGCATGAGTACATTATAAATATTTCATATATCAACATTTGTATGCATTGTCATAGTGTATGCAATCATTTACAATGGCAAGCTATTCTGAAGCAGTAACGACAATCACTATGGGAAAGTATGAAAACTGAGTGTTGGTGATGATATGGTAATAGCACACATGTTGACAGACATTAATAACATGATTTTTCTGCTTATTAACGTAACTAGTGAGAGTCTGCAAAATATGTACACAAGTTTATTCTGTAAGATTCTGAGCTTGTGTGGCATTTAAGCTCAGGTTGAAAGTCAGTTCTAGAGCGGAAACCAGAATGACAAAGATTTGTTTTAGATAGGTCAGGTCGAGGTATCGAAACTGGAGTTTTGTAGAATTTCTAGAGTTCAAGCTAAATTTGGATTGAATAGTTTGTGGGGCTAATCCAGATAGAATTTTTTTTTGCATGAACATTCCTTTATTGATACCAACATATCTTTTCATGGTAGGGCTCTGTTAGGTTCCAGCTTGAATAATATAATCTGATTCTGTCAGGCCTGAGGATTTCAGGAGAACTGCTTTAAGGGCACGTTTATACATACGGATCAGAGGTTTCATTGAGTTTGCACTGGCTGAGTCAAATAGTGTCCAACAGTAATTGACTGAAGAGAGGACGTATGCATTCAGGAATAACTGTCTGGCGTGAAAGTTCAGAAAGTGCTTAATCCTGCATGGCTGATGTATTTGTCTGGATACTATTTTGCATGATGCTTTGATATGAGTAGCCCATGAAAGATTGTGGTCTATCAGCATTCCTAGAACACGGTGACTGTCCACTTCCTCGATTCTTACATTGTTGATAAAGACAGATGGGAATAGTTTTACATTCTGCCTTCGTTGACAGGTCGTTATGAGCATGACTTTAGTCTCACTGGGGCTTAGTGGCACATGAATCTCACTGCAACATTCACTTAAGGTGTCAGCAGACTTTTATAATGATGCATACAGAGAATTAAGGTTAGAGTTGCTTGTATGAATCGTGGTATCATCACAGAAAAGTTCACAACATTCTTTAATGTGAAGTGGGAAATCGTTTACATAGACGGAAAATAATAGAAGACCCAAAGCTGAGCCCTGGGGTACTCCATATCTGACCGGTAAAATATTTGACGTTTGCAGAATTAATACAAACAAAATTGTTGTCGACTATCTAGGAATGATGAAAATCAGTGTGAGTGCATTTCTTGTTACACCATACACTGATAAATTTTTGCATGATAACTTGTGGTCTATGATATTAATGGCCTTCGCAAAATCAATAAACAGTGTTTCACACACACACACCACACACACACACACACACACACACACACAGAGAGAGAGAGAGAGAGAGAGAGAGAGAGAGAGAGAGAAGGACGAGGAGAGGAAGAAACAGAGGGAGTGGGAAGAAGGGAAAGACAGAGAGAGAAAGAGAAAAGGGGAGAGAGTGAGAGAAAGAGAGAGAGAGAGAGAGAGAGAGAGAGAGAGAGAGAGAGAGAGAGAGAGAGAGAGAGAGAGAGGAGAAAAACAGGAGAGAGAAGGGGAGAGAACAGGTTTCTGAAGAATATGCTAATTACATGCTGACACCCGTGATGAAGCCTTAATAGGAGGCGAAAGCTAGCAAATAAATTCGAAGAGTGTGCAGCACCTGGTGCACGCCTTTATGTTCATCATATTAATCAGTCCGTGTCCTTTGAGACCTATTTCACACGCGGCGTTACTGCTGTGCGGCGTCCAGCAGCTCAAGAGCGCGCGCGCGCGCGCGCGCGCGCGCGCACACACACACACTATATATATATATATATATATATATATATATATATATAGCACACACATACGCACACACGCGCACACACACACACACACACACACACACACACACACACACACACACACACACACGCACGCACGCACACACGAACACACGCACGCACACACGCACACACATACGTACATATATATATATATATATAAGTGTACAGCACACACACACACACACACACACACACACACACACACACACACACACATATATATATATATATATATATATATATACTACTCAAAACAATTGAAGTACCACTTAGGAAAACTGCTGTCATTCGAAAGAAAACAAAGCTGAACATAATTTAATGATTGAATATTTTATTTTTATTATTCCTCAATCCATTCAAATTTATTCAAACACCGTGACAAAAAATTATCTTTGTTTTACACTTGATTAAAGAGGCATACCCCCAAAATGAAAAGTAACAAGAGTCTATGGTAGATGTCATGATGTTAATAACGGGTATGACCACCGTTCGCGTTCAAACAAGCGTCACATCGACGTCTCATGGAGTGCACCAGGCGGCGGAGAGTGTCCTGGGGGATCGCCTGCCACTCCTGCTCCAGCAACTGAAACAGCTGGTCCACGGTGTCTGCTGGAGGGTTGTGGGCCCGCACTCGCCTCCCCAGCACGTCCCACAGATGCTCTATGGGGTTCAAATCTGGTGACCTGGCAGGCCAGTCCATTCTTGTCACCTGCTGCCCTTGTAGGAACTGATTCACGATGGCGGCGCGGTGGCACGGCGCGTTGTCGTCCTGGAACTGGGCGCCCTGGCCAACTGCCCTCAGGGCGGGCATCACAAGGGGGCGGATGATGGTGTCGCGGTAGGTGGCACCGGTCAGGCGGCCTTCAACACGGTGTAGGGGGTCCTGTGACGTAGGCTGAACCCACCCCACACCATCACGGAGCCACCTCCATAGCGGTCATGCTCCCCGACGGCAGCGTCAACGTAGCGTTCTCCAGGACGTCGCCAGACGCGAACCCGCCCGTCGTTGAACCTGAGGGTGAACCTTGACTCGTCTGTGAAGAGTGCTGTTGCCCATTCAGCTCTTGTCCACCTTCTATGACATGCTGCCCAGGCCCGACGATGAGCTCGATGCGTTGGGGTCAGTACTGATCTCACTGCTGGGGACCTTGACCTCAAGTTGGCGTCGTGGAGCCGGTTCCGAACTGTCTGGGTACTGACGTTGACGTTGCTGGCTTGTCGTAGCTGGTCTGGGAGTACTGTGGCACTGGCTGAACGGTCTCTCAGACAAGCGATAACAATGAACCGATCCTGCTGTCTGGGGGTGCTTCTCGTCCGTCCACGTCCCTGCTGTTCTTCAACACTTCCACTGTTAAGCCAACGGTCTCTGAGCCTCAGAATGACTGGGTGACTCACTCCAAGCCGTCGACCAATCTCCCTCAAGCCAATACCTTCTTGGTACCATGCTATCGCTCTTCCTCTGTCGGTGTTGCTTAGTCGTTGTCTCGCAGGCATGGTTAAATCTTCCTAAATTTCGCGACTTTTTATACCCGTCAAATGTGCTAACTGATTGCAATTCTGCTCAGAAAAGACCTTGCTTTCACGTGCATCACATTTTTTTTTCTTGCTGTGTCTGTGTCAAAATCTGGGAGCGACACAAGTTCGATAATTTCTCGGGATTTTTTTGCCTCAGATGCGACGCGGTAGATAACTGCTGACCGACTTTTACATAACAAAAATGCACGAGGAGTAGTATTTGAGAACCGGGTAAGCTTATCCAGCAGAGTTTATTCAATTATCAGTATTAATTGGTTTATCAGAGCTTTTTAAAAATTGCATACAAAAATTAGGGGTGGTACTTCAATTGTTTTTAGTAGTGTTTTATATATATATATATATATATATATATATATATATATATATATATATATATATATATATATAAGTGTACAGCAAATTGGAAAAGAAAACCACTCATCTACTATTCCTGCTATTCCAATGTTCCTCGGGTCTTTCTTTGGGCGGGGGAGGTGGAGGTTGGGGGAGGGGGAGGTTGGGGGGAGGGGGGGGGGGGGGGGGCTGTAATGCCGAAATTGGAGCCAGTCATCAAGTGATGAAAACAAGCCACAGAAAAATGTCACGCTCTCTGTGCGCGCATAAAAGTCATGTGGTGGAGATTAATGAGGACTGTGAGTGTGTGTGTACGTGTGTATTGGCACACAGATCACTCAGTCTCTAATTGCATGGACTCAAACGCGCGTGCGCGCGCGCGCGCACTCACACACACACACACACACACACACACACACACACACACACACACACACACACACACTCACAGTCACACACCACACACACACACACACACACACACACACACACACACACACACACCATTTTTCTTTCTGTCTATCCCTCATTGATTATGATAGGCCCCCCCCCCTCCCCCTCCCTTCCCTCTTGCAGTCGGCTCAGCTGTCGACAACATGAAATGAAATCTCTCTCTCTCTCTGTCCTTTTCTGTCAAATTGCTTGACTGCCCGTCTGTCTGTCTGTCTCTGTCTGTCTGTGTCTGTGTCTGTCTGTCTGTCTGCCTGTGTCTGTCTGTCTGTCTGTCTGTCTGTCTCTGTGGATGCATATTAGCTTGTACCCAAAGGCGTGTGAGGTGTGGGTACATGCGCGCGCGCGCGCGCGCGCGCGCGCGCGCGCGGTGTGTGGTGTGTGTGTGTGTGTGTGTGTGTGTGTGTGTGTGTGTGTGTGTGTGTGTGTGCGCGCGCGCCTCATGTGTGCAAACATGGGTGCCTGAGTGCATTAAAGTTTGTTTGTGTGCAGCATGCATTAATATGCAGCGTGTGTGTGTGTGTGCGCGCGCGCGCGCGCGCGCGTGTGTGTGTGTGTGTGTGTGTGTGTGTGTGTATGGCATACCTGGCTACCCTCAACCCTTCTTTCTAACTCTCCTCATTTCCATGTGTCTGTTTGTTATGTGTGTGTGTGTGTGTGGTGTACAATGGTGTACAAGGCCAGTAAGTCATTTCCAACTGTATGAACGCTTTAGTTCTTAGAAGCAAAGCTATACTGGTTCTGAAAACATAGAAAGACACACTTAAATATGCCCCCCCCCCCCCCCCCCCTGCGCTCCCTCTTTCCCCATACCACGATTTCCCTTGCACTCGTGATCCTCAAACACACACACACACACACACACACACACACACACACACACACACACACACACACACACACACTTGAGATATGAGCCCGAACACACACACACACACACAACAATCTCACACATGGCTGAGAGCTGGATGATATTTCTAATTCTTTTCCCGACTTGAAGGGGATGGATGTGTGCATGTATATGTATATATATATATATATATATATATATATATATATATTGCTGAACAATTAAGTAGTGGGGGAAAACAAGTGCAGGTTAACAATTCTTCCGTCATTATAGTACTGACTTGGCAAAGACTTGAAATTCAAAACAAAAAACAAAAAACAAAAAAAAAAGGGGGGGGGGGGGGGCTGAAGATGAAGAAAATTGGAAAATATATTATAAATATGAAAACCCTTCACTATCTGCATGTGGGAACCATCATAACCCCTCTCGAAGGCAGATCTATATGTATTGCCTGCTGTTAGGTCTTTCGTCCGCTGGATCGGACTCATCAGGGAGACACGGCTGATTGTGTCTGTGCTCTTGGCGTCAAATATACATAGAAAAAGATATAGGTATAAACAGATATAGATATGCATAGAAATTATTGTGTACAATGAGTGAGTGAGTGAGTGAGTGTGTGTGTGTATGTGTGTGTGTGTGTGTGTGTGTGTGTGTGTGTGTGTGCGTGTGTGTGTGTGTGTGTGTCTGTGTGTGTGTCCAATACACGAATCACACGCCAAGCGGTCAAGATAAGGCCGAACGGACGCCCATACCTCCCCTGGTTTCTCGTCCAGGAGTGGTGGTGGCATTCATCACTTGGCCAGACGGGTGGCGATGACATCAGTCTTTCCGGCAGTCCGGAAGTCCGTACGGGTGACAGAAACACGTCGCCAGGACGCCATCTTTGTGGAACTTAGTGGTCGTGGGGATTTGGGCGGGGATGGGCTGGAGGGGGTATTTTTCGAGGTATTCCTTGATCTTGAGGTGCATGTTCTTGACGTACTGTCGGTCCTTCCGCTTTAGGTAGAGGTCCTTTCGTTCTTCTGGGTCCTGCAAAGATTACAGTCATGTCTCAATGCAGGAACTTCCGGTTCTGGTTCACGAAGAAAGATCGCCTGGATATGACTAAAGCTCCTTTTATGAAGAAAAAAACCCCATTACTTAACAGCTGTGCCAGTTCACACAATGTTTTTGAATGGGTCTAGGGAAAAATACGTGAAACAAACCGTGAAAACTGCACAAGTTTATATATGCACCGAACTACTACTGTTACAAAGATATGATTAGTTAGATATTGCCATTGATCGATTATATTTGATTTTTTTTATATTATCATTGTTATGCTTATTATTATCATTGTTGTTGTTGTTGTTGTCGTCGTGGTCATCGTCGTCATCATCATCGTCATTGTCATAGCTATGATCATTGATGTTATTTTTATCATCATCATCATCATCATCATTTTCATTGTTATTATCGTTTTCCCCCTTTTATTATTGCTGTTGTTGTTGCTGTTATGTTTTCATCATCATTATCATGTGCTAAACTAACGCCACTGTTGATTCCCTGGTTTTTTTATGTATAAGCTACTGAGTATACAGCGGTTCCATGACTCCTGAACATAATTAAAGAAAAAAGATTGTTTAGTGATGCGATCGTATAGATCCCAAGGATCTTTGTTTTTCATAACACCATCTTTGACTTCGGGGTTCAGGATCGTTGACTTTCATTTAATGTGAAGATCCCAGGCTCATAGAGGTAAAATGTCTGCTCACAACACGGTCCTGGTACTATTCTAGTTCGCTCTAAAGGGAGATAATAACATGGAAGCTCTCCTGTAAGGGGAAACACATTTGTGATTACTCAAAAATTTGACCCACAGAATGAACTTTCGACTCTTAAGTACGCATTTCACCGGTATTGTAATGTCCATATTTCACAGATTTTGGATATAAATAGGATAAACTTAGAAATAGAGGTTTAATAAATGGAATTTACATTCGGTTCAACACGGTTTAGAAGTTGAGCTAGTCTGTCTGTACGTCTGTCTCCATCAAGCATCTCTTTTAGTGGGTGTCCGGTTATCTAGCCGATTCGCTCCAAGTACTGGTCAGGTTGATACTTCTCCGTATGTCCTCTCACTCCTGTCCTCCTCGAAACTGCTCTGTCCACCATCCCCCATGATCTCCCTTCTTCGTCCTTAATTGCGAATCCCGAAGTGTTCTACAGATCTGCTGGACTTGGTAGAGGAAGCACTGCTCATGCTTGTGTCGTTGACCTTTCCCCTCCTACTTCCTCCTCTTCAACGAACCCCTCCCCCTTTTTTTCTTCTTCCTCAACCCCCCCCCCCCCCCCCTCCTTCTCCTCACACCAACCATCTCATCCCCCACCCCTTTCCTGTTCGTTGATTACAGAGTCTTTTGCTGACCTTCTCAATGTCGTAGAGGAGGTACTGGCCAGGCTTGTACCTCTTCTTCACGTCTTCCCACGGCGCCCCGTTCTGCAGGAGTTGGTAAGGGGGGTACCACCCGCTGCTGAACCCCGGGATCCAATGGCTTTTGTTGCTTAGTCCAGGCACGGCCCTGTGTGACCCATGGGGTGTATTGATCAACAGACATCAATTGATTGAGGAGTCAGTGATAATAATAGGAGACCCTTGATATTTGTTTCGTGAACCTTCTGGAGATCAAATCCAGACAACATATGAAATTACATTATGATCAACCAGTACTTGCATTTTATAATTCATTTCTAAAGACCGAATCACGACAACATAGGACATTACATGATGACCAATCAGTTGCTGCATTCAATCACTCATTCGATCATACTTCACGAATGCATTGTGCAGACACAAACAGTCCCAATCTTACACAGAAAATACTCAGCTTCATCAAGAACGCACTGTATATCTTGCCTACTAAAGAAGAGATGTGTCTTTAAGCGCGTCTTGAATGTTGTAATAAAGAATATGGTGTTCCTTGTGACTGGAGCAGAGAGAGAGAGAGAGAGAGAGAGAGAGAGAGAGAGAGAGCTTTCATCGTTGCTTTTTTTTCTTTTCAATGCTGACAGTCTAGATAATATGCACGTCTGTGTGTGGTGGGGGGGGGGGGGTTGGTGGGGGATGATGGTGTGTGTGGGCGGGTGTGTGGATAGGTGTGTGTGTGTGTGGGGGGGGGGTTATTATTGGTAGCTACTCTTGTGTATCACTGCCTTCACACACACACACACACACACACACACACACACACACACACACACACACACACACACACGCACACACACACACCTCTAAGTTGAGCCCTAAAGTGAGTGCTCAAGGGTGGACAATTTGTCACCCCCGCCGGAGGTGGTCAATTTGTGCCAGCTTTTGCGGTAGAAACTGACCACCGATACAATTTATCCGCCGGTGGTCAATTTGTACCGGGTGGTCAATTTGTACCCCAACAACTGACCTGAAGGTGTGTAAAAATGCAGTACTCAAGACAGTCGGTTGCATCACTGAAGATACCAGCAAAACGACAGAGTGGACAGTTGACGGTCGATCTTGTCAGATAGCAGCAGCTGATCAGGTCATGAAACCAGTAAAACCAACACACTCATCATGGGGGAATCGTTGTTGCAGATAGACTGGGGGGGGGGGGGGGGGGGGCAGGAGAAGAGATGGGGAGATAGCTAAGGAAGCGAGGATAGAATGGGGAGGGGTGGTGTAGGAGGGGGGGGGAGGGGGAGTGGAGAGGGCGGAGAGGAGGGAGGGAAAAGAGAAGGTGTGGAAAGGGTGAAACGTTACGTGTAGCCAATCAGCTTCACCCACCCAGAAGAACGACCTGAGGGGGGTGGGGTCGGGAGGGGTGCGGGGGGGGGGGGGGGGGGGGCTGTGGCAAAGTAGTGATTGGTCCAGCGTGTCCATGTGTGACAACAACAGACTGATCCGGTTAAGGGACTGATCTGGTTAAGGGTCTACGCATGTACGGAAGTGGTGGCAAGTTACACATGTCTGAGGAGTCGAGTATCTGCACACACACACACACACACACACACACACACACACACACACACACACATGTGTATATATACATACATATATATATATATAATAAATTAATAAATTCCAAGGATAAGTACCGAGCACCATTCCAGCAACTTACAGAGCAGCTTGGTGTTGCACTGCAAGAAATATTCAATTATAAACAAAGCTTGCTCTTATGTCTTAGATTGAAGAATAAGGGGGAGAGATTAGCATTCATATCTGCAGTGGTAGACAATTCTGCCTAACTAACAGTATGTGCTTGAGTGGGTGAATGGGGAATAATAAGTGCTTCTCAAAATGAGCCTTCAGCAAGCTTATAGTCTCCAAGGGGGAGACAATCTCCAATGGGGAGGAAACTCACTAACATATAACACCTGGTCAGATACCGATATTTCGAAACCTGATTGTTACTCCTCAGTGACCGCGGAAAGTGATAACTTGACTCTTCTGCCTTTTCCGTTTTAAGAAGAATGCTATCCCCGAAAAAGGCTGGTGTGCAGTACCGTAGTATGTTTGTTGATTTTTCAAAAAACCAACCATACGGATACGTTTGGATGGTATGTAAGTCGCCTAGGTCTTCCACCACACAACGAGCCACGCTGTGAACCGCACAGTAGATTAGCAGGGGGCGAACTTCGAGCTGTGAAATATTGGTGGGTGGTGGTAACTCCGGGTGGTGGTAACTCCGATGGTGTTCACTCCAGGTGGTGGGATCTCCAACACGTGGTAAAAGCGAGCAGTGACAGCAGTACATGAGAAAGATCCCATACATTTATTTCAAAGCGTACACACATGAGTGACAGCCACATCGGTAGTGCTCACGACTAGCGATGGGAAATTTGGACAAAACGTAAGGAAAAAAACACAGAAGATTCAAAACAATGATCCATGAAAGGGAAATAACCGAAACGATTCCAGGCATTGAGGAGGAAATGAAAAAAAAAAAAAAAACAGCACTGTTTAATTGAAAAAGAAAGAGTGAACCAAATTAAGGAGGAGACAAGCTTGGGGTGAGAAGAGTAAAAAGACAGAGTCAAAATCTGATTCAGTAGGCCTCGAGAGGAGGAGTTAAGAGGAGGGGGGGGGGGGGGGGGGAGCGGGGGCAGGAGTCGTCGAGTCCAGGAATGGGGTGGGGGTAAAAAGTGTATGTGAGATACGTGAGCGCGCACGTGTGTGTGTGTGTGTGTGTGTGTGTGTGTGTGTGTGTGTGTGTGTGTGTGTGTGTTTGAGTCTGTTAGGATATATGAATGCATGCTTATTTACATGAGTCTGAATGAGCACAGGGGAGGGGAGAGTGGAGAAAGGTGGAGAAATGGTTCTTGGCGTCTGTGATGAGATGGGGGAGATTTTGTGGGAGTAGATTTACGTGTGGTGTGTGTGTGTGGTGTGTGTGTGTGTGTGTGTGTGTGTGTGTACGCGCGCACTCGCGATGGGGGGGGGGGGGGGGGGGGAGAGTGGGAGGTAGTGGGGGTAAGCAGCTTGCAGTGTCTTCAGCCCAATCAACCCTCTCTGGGTCACACCCACTCACCCAAACAGCTTGAATTTCTTCCAGCGCAGCATGGTGTGGTTGAACTTGTGGAAGTCGCTGACGATGATGAAGCCATTTCTGGGACTCTCCTGGTCCTTCTTTACAGCTTCATACAGGTCGTAACCGTGTGTGTATTTTGGTCTGCCAACGACAACAAATGGAATAGGATGAGGTGGGTTTTTTTTTTCATCAATCCCACGACGTAAAGGCTGTAAGGACACTACACTGACACGTGAACAACGACGTTACTGCTGCTTCTGAGTGTTTATGATGGTGTTTCAATGAGAGACACATGAACAACCTGGTCACTTTATCTCACTGTTCATCACGTCATTTGAGTGACAGGCAAATGGACAACCATGTCACTGTTATCTCAGTGTGCATCACGTCATTTTAGTGGGACAGGCACATGAACGATGATGTCACTGTTATCTCAGTGTGCATCACGTCATTTTAGTGGGACAGGCACATGAACGATGATGTCACTGTTATCTCAAGTGTGCATCACGTTCATTTTTAGTGGGACAGGCACATGAACGATGATGTCACTGTTATCTCAGTGTGCATCACGTCATTTTGGTGAGACAGGCACATGAACGATGATGTCACTGTTATCTCAGTGTGCATCACGTCATTTTGTGAGACAGGCACATGAACGATGATGTCACTGTTATCTCAGTGTGCATCACGTCATTTTAGTGGACAGGCACATGAACGATGATGTCACTGTTATCTCAGTGTGCATCACGTCATTTTGGTGAGACAGGCACATGAACGATGATGTCACTGTTATCTCAGTGTGCATCACGTCATTTTAGTGAGACAGGCACATGAACGATGATGTCACTGTTATCTCAGTGTGCATCACGTCATTTTGGTGAGAGGATGACGATGATGCATGTATCAGGTGCATCGCTTTAGGAACGGATGATGTTCACTGTTATCTCAGTGTGCATCACGTCATTTTGGTGAGACAGGCACATGAACGATGATGTCACTGTTATCTCATGTGTTCGTCACACGTTGACGGTCATTTTTAGTGGAAGTGACAGGCACATAAACGATGATGTCACTGTTATCTCTGTGTGCATCACGTCATTTTAGTGACAGGCACACGAACAACGCTGTTGTTGTTGCTATCTCAGTGTTTATCACGTCATTTCAGGGACAGACGCATTAATAACAACATCACTGCTATCTCAGTGTTCATGACGTCATTTTAGTCACAGACACATCAACAACAATGTCACTGCTATCTCGGTGTTCATCACGTCATTTCAGTGACAGACACATGAACGATGATGTCACCGCCATCTAAATGTTCATCGTGTCATTTTAGTGACAGACACATGGACAACAATGTCACTGCTAATTTCAGTGTTCATCACGTGTTGCTGCTATTTCAGTATTCATCACAGCTTTTCAGTGTGGAATTCAAGACTGATTCGGCAGTGCTCTGCCATGCTGCCTATTTCTGTGTGACCACAACCCATCAAACGCTTACATCAGTTACACGATCTTTACGTGTGTATTTGATCTTTTGCGCGTATCTAAAATGTCTGCACATAGACCCCACAAAATCAGCTATGTATATTTTTTGGAGTTTCACAAAAAGACGTGTGAACACATTTGGGTACTGAAGACAGAGAGGATTAGAGTGCGTATTTTTTGTCACTAAGGGATACAGTTTTTAGCTTAACCATGCTTTCTAACACGTAAACCCACCCCACCCATCTACCCATCATCCCTTGTGAGCGTTACTGAGTTCATTTCGTTTTGATCATATCATACACAATCGCCAAGGAACACATTTTGGTCGATCTATCTATCGATCTATTTATCTGTCTGCCTGTCAATCTATTTATGTATCTGTCCAAACAATTACTGTTTCTGAGTATTAATCATGGTCATTGAATTGTCGATGCTCTATTCAATTTCTTTCTGCAGTAATAGTGAAGAGAATGAAGAGAAAGAGAGAGAGAGAGAGAGAGAGAGAGAGAGAGAGAGACAGACAGACAGACAGACAGACAGACAGACAGGCAGACAGACAGACAGACAGACAGAGAGTAGAGAGAGAAAGAGAGACAGAGACATACAGATAGACAAATACAGAGAGAGAGAGAGAGAGAGAGAGGAGAGAGAGAGAGTTTTGACCCTACCCTTCCACCCCCTCCACCCCCTTCCCCTCCCCTCTCCTCTCGCCCGTTTTGTACCCAGCTAGCAGCACTCACGGCCCCCCTCCATGCACTCACGGCCCCCCTCCATGCACTCACGGCCCCCCTCCATGCACTCACGGCCCCCCTCCATGCACTCACGGCCCCCCTCCATGCACTCACGGCCCCCCTCCATGCACTCACGGCCCCCCTCCAGCGATGCCGACGAAGGTGGGGAACCAGTCCACAGCAAAAGCCAGTCCAGACCAGGTGCGGTTCCCCTGTACCCCGGGCCCCCTGACGATGGTGTAGGAGCGGATGCCCCCCTCGTACAGGTTCTTCTTGCCGGCCCTCAACGGGTAGTTGACGGAGCCCCCTTTGATGGGGCCGCCATTGTCTGACATCAAGACGATCACTGAGTTCTCATACAGGCCCTGGGGCACAACAGAGGGGGGAGGTATCAGTGAGTGCTGTTACTGATGCACACGTGGGAAAGAGAAGGCGCCTAGATGCGTTGCGCATACAGGCATGCAGGTGCATGCATACTCACCAAACTGTACACTCAGTAGATAAAAGTACAAAGAGGCCGACACGTTCACATGCTTGTGCGCACACACACGTGTCTCTCTCTCTCTCTCTCTCTCTCTCTCTCTCTCTCTCTCTGTATATATATATGTTATGTGTGTTGTGTGTGTGTGTGTGTGTGTGTGTGTGTGTGTGTGTGTAAGAGAGAGAGAGAAGGAAAGAGAGAGAGACATACACACACACACGCACACACACACACACACACACATGCGTGCGCGCACATGCGCTACAAAAACTATGATTACATGGACTTGCTTCTTTGCACATGTTAAAGAAAGGACGTGAACAACATGATCTGCCATTCTTTGTTTACCTTCTCCTTGAGAGCAGCCACGAGGGCCCCCACCCCAACATCCACCACTGCCATCATGCCGCAGTGGATCTGCCGGGACTGGTTGGTGATGTGGGGGCAGTACGTGTCCATGTAGTAGTTCGGCACCTCAAAGGGCCCGTGGGGAGCTCCGTAGGACAGGTACATGAAGAACGGCTTGGAGCCGTCGTGGTCCTGGATGATCTTCACGGCACGCTCGTTCAGCAGCTCTGTCTGGTAGAGGCCCTGCCAGGAGAGAGAGCAGACATGGTGAAGTGTTGTGTGTCGAGTGGTTCTCCTGTCCAGGAGGGAGATGTGTGGGGTGGAGCTGAGGAAGCAGATGGAGGGCGAGCGAGGAGGAAGAGAGATGGGGGGGGGGGGGGGGGGGGAGTCAGGCAAGTCCAGCGGTTGAGAACCAAGTTCACAGGCACAGGAGGTAGAGTTCAAATTCCACCTGTTGCAGTGTTCGGCGTAAACATGAGCGTGTTCATGCCTGTCCTAGCGTGTTGTGGATCTGGCAGTATCAGTCTAGAGCTTAATAGCTCCTCATCCTGAGAGGTAAATCCTGTATGCCTTCTCACCCGTGATGGATGTCGACCTTAAGTGATTTCTCTGCACGGAGATCGTTCTAGTCTTTAACCGTGCTCAGTTTACTTACAACAATGATCAAGCCTAGTTGAAAAACAGATATACTGTGGCATAAACATGAGCGTAAACATGAGCGTGTTCTTGCATATCCTAGCGTGTTGTCGTTCTGGGGGCGCCAGTCTAGTGCTCAACAGCTCCTCACCCTGAGAGATAAAACCTGTATGCCTTATCCCCGTGATGAGTGTCGACTTTAAATCTGAATTTAAGTGACTTCTCTGCACGGGGATTGTTCTGGTCTTTAAACGCGTTTAGTTTACTTACAACAATGATCAAGCTTAGTTGAAAGACAGATATTCTGTGGCACTGAATTGCTTCGTTCTGTACTGCATTCTGTTGTGCTGTTTAGCATTACCATAGCATGAGACGACTTTTAAAGCTAGATGAACAAAAACGTGGTCTGCATTGAACAGTATTGTATTGTACTAGGCTTTGAATTACTTTGCTTTGAATAATAATTTTTATCGCAACAAGTTTATGTGCGTGAAAGTAGGATGGCATTCGGTGGGGACAGTGCGACAGTGACTGCACCTCTGTCTGTTTGTCTATCTGTCTGTCTGTCTGTCTGTCTCTCTCTCTGTAGGTATGTATGTATGTATGCATGTATGTATGTACACTTTCGTTTTGTTTTAGTTTCTACCTTTCGCTGGCTGCTTTGCGGGTGCTGTTGGATTCTTTTTTGAACCATTGGTGGTGAGAACACCATAGAATTACGGACTGTGGTGTGTCTCTATTTGACGCCAAGAGCACAGACACAATCAGCCGTGTCTCCCTGATGAGTCCGATCCAGCGGACGAAGGGCCTAGGAGCAGGCAATACATATAAATCTGCCTTCGAGAGGGATTGTGATGGTTCCCCCCATGCAGCTAGTGAAGGGTTTTCATATTTAAAACATATATTTTCCCCATTTTCTTCAACTTTAAACTTTTTTTTTTCAAATCTTTGCCAAGTCATTATTATAATGATGGAAGAATTGTTAACCTGCACTTGTTTTCCCCCACTACTTAATTGTTCGGCATGTATGTATGTATGCATGTATGTATGTATGTATGTATGTATGTATGTATGTGTGTGTGTGTGCGTGCGTGCGTGCGTGCGTGCGTGCGTGCGTGCGTGCGTGCGTGCGTGCGTGCGTGCGTGCGTGCGTGTGTGTGTGTGTGCGCGCGCGCACGCGCGCGCGCTAAATAGAAATACGATTTTGACAATAATGTCAGATTCATTGATGATAACCCTTTTAGCTTGTTTTCGAGTTGTGGGTACTCAGGTGACTGACTAAGCTGATGTGCGCACTGATAGCATGGCAACAACCTGGACCAGAAATGTAGGGAATGTCCTCTTGATTGCTGGCGCGGGGTTTCCTTACCTGTCTCTTTTGTTGCGCTGCTGCTGTCCTCCTTTCTTCAGCTAGATTGTGCCATCTAGCTCGATCCATAACAGTTTGCTCCAATGTATCAGAGTTTATGCTTAAACGCTTTCGTGGATGTTTTGAGAGTGTCTTTGAAGTGTTTCTTCTAAAGTAGATGCCTACGACTCCTCTGTAGGCGTCAGTGAACATTGCAGAGAACACGATTCTGAACAGAGCGGGTGCCAAAACATAACCCTGCTTTACGCCATTTAGGACAGGGAATGGGATATATGTCTCTCCGTTTTTCTTGGATTTGGATCTGCAGGTCGTCATGGAATTGCCGCACCATAAAGATGAATTTCTGTGGGCATCTGTATTTGGTCATGATCTTCCACAAGCCCTCTCTATTGACAGTGTCTAAAGCCTTGGTGAGGTCGACAAAGATGGAGAACAGGTTGGCATTTTGTTCCTGACATTTTTCTTGGAGCTGTCTTGCAGCAAATACCACATCAATAGTTCCTCTGTCTTTCCTGAAATTACACGGGCTATCTGGCAAAAAGAGCTTGCTCAAGATGTATTACAAGGCGGGTCACCAGAATCCCGGAAAAAGTATTTTGCCTGCTGCGGAAATAAGGGCTATGCCTCATTGGTCGTCGCAAGCTTGGATGTTCCCTGTGTGTTGTACACATGGATAATGGATGCATCTTTGAACTCCTGCGGATCGTCTCCAGCTGCTGCATCAGAAGAAACAAATAATAATAACATGACATTTATAAAGCACCTTGCCAAAGGTTCTAGGCGCTGACAATCCACGCTCTCGTGCACACAACGGGCTGCCTACCTACCTGGGTAGTGCTGACCGAAGAGCTGCCTGCCGGCGCTTCATTCAGTCGTTTCCCGTGTCATCCAGTCAATATCATTCACTCAATTTATTTACTTCTTTCATTCTTTCAATTTCTCACGCAGGGTGCATGCGATGTGTAACGTGTCATCCATACTAACGGCCAAACTGGTGGTCTCTTCCGAAAGCTGGTTCACACAAGAAACCTCGGTTTATGGTCTGTTTCGAAGGACTATTTGGGAAATGGAGTCAAACCAATGTTAACTCCGAGTAACACCCCCCTCTCCCCTATACAGAAATGGCTCAGTGGACATTCGAACCTGCAACTCCAGGATCATCAAGACTACGAGTCCGGCGCTCTACCAACTGAGCTCTTCCGGTTTATGATTTAAGTTTTTCAGTCAGAGCTGTGCCAGCTTCTTTGTAGACTTCAGCTGGTATGGTGTCTGAGTCAGGAGCTTTTGCCATTGGACAGCAAATATTTCGCTTCCTGGGTCTCCAGGTGGGTTGGTGGTTCATCCATTTCTTTTTCGGTGGGCACTTGAGGGAGCTGGTCAATGGCTTTGTCAATGATGGATGACGGGAGGAGGTTTATTCAGTACGCTGTTGAAGTGTTCTGCCCAGCGTTCCAGGATCTGATCCTTGTCAGGATCAATGTGTTTCCGGTAGCGCTGAGCAGGGTGGATGATCCTGATGACGTAGGACCATAAACTTCTTTTGAGGCATCATTTAAGTTCTTCATACCATGCCTGTCTGCATATTCTTGGATCTCGTCAGCTTTGTTGCTCAGCCATGTGTCTTGCATCTTTCATAGTTTCTCTTGAGCTGTTCTGCGTATGTTGTTGAACGCATCTTTCATGGAGGTGGACTTGGTATCACTGATGTAACCGTTATGCAGATGTTTCTCATCCAGTAGCTGCTGTGTGTCATCGCAGCAGCCTTTCGTTCATTCCCTTTGGAGGTCCAGCTAGCTTGCCAGCAAGAGTTGTCTTCACTGCAAAGCCAACACCAGCCTGTCGCCGCTCTTCTCCTTTGTCTTTCGCTCCAAACTAAAGGTATAGCCAGAGCAAACTAAAGGCATAGCCAGAGCAAAGAAAAGGTATAGCCAGAGCAAACTAAAGGTATAGCCAGTGCAAACTAAAGGTATAGCCAGAGCAAACTAAAGATATAGCCAGAGCAAACCAAAGGTATAGCCAGAGCAAACCAAAGGTATAGCCAGAGCAAACCAAAGGTATAGCCAGAGCAAACCAAAGGTATAGCCAGAGCAAACTAAAGGTATAGCCGGAGCAAACCAAAGGTATAGCCAGAGCAAACCAAAGGTATAGCCAGAGCAAACTAAAGGTATAGCCAGAGCAAACTAAAGGCATAGCCAGAGCAAACCAAAGGCACAGCCAGAGCAAACTAAAGGTATAGCCAGAGCAAACTAAAGGTATAGCCAGAGCAAACCAAAGGTATAGCCAGAGCAAACTAAAGGTATAGCCAGAGCAAATTAAAGGTATAGCCAGAGCAAACCAAAGGTATAGCCAGAGCAAACCAAAGGTATAGCCAGAGCAAACTAAAGGTATAGCCAGAGCAAACCAAACATATAGCCAGAGCAAACAAAAGGTATAGCCAGAGCAAACTAAAGGTATAGCCAGAGCAAACCAAAGGTATAGCCAGAGCAAACTAAAGGTATAGCCAGAGCAAACTAAAGGTATAGCCAGAGCAAACCAAAGGTATAGCCAGAGCCCCTTCCCTTCAGTTTGCCCTGTTCCGCAGGCAGTGTCTCACTCAAGGCTGCAATGTTGATTATATACCGGGCGAAATCTGTTCCAATTAGAGCTGTTCTCCTCCGAGGCCTATCGTCTCTATCCAGGAGGGTGCCGCACATTCCATGTGCAAGGGTGAGAGGAACCATCCTCGGCTGTTTCTTCTTTTAGTTTTGACCGCTGTGGTAGCATCCTCTCCAGCTGCAGCAGGCTAGGGTAGGATGGAGCAAGTAATGTTTAGGGCAGCGTTCCTAGCCCCTTCCTCATGCCATGGAGGTGAGCAGTGCTATCCTAAACAGGGCTGCTCAGTCGCTCAGATAGCTGCCCAACTCCACCGCTGCTCCGGTTCAATGGAGAACGAGACTATGGCCTGAGCTGCTTATATGCAGGTTTGTGGCCATGGCTTCGTCTCTCGCCCATCGCTACAGGCTTGGGGATGAAATGAATGGACATGGAGGAGGATGACAGAAGTGACCTGCGCAGTGACTTAGTTTAAAGTGAAAAGGACTTGTGCAATTGGTTGACCTCAGTCTCTGGTCCAAAAAAAGCATCTGAGTTCAGCAGCAAGACAGGGTCAAGACGGCTGGAGATGGAGTCAGATGAAGTGGATGACCATGATGTCTTTTGTGTCTCACCAAGCTCTGTGCACTCCACAATTCATTGCTGCGCAGTCACCTTCCCACCCGTTGAATCAGTTTGTGATTTCTTCCGCGCAGTCCGCCGAGTCCAGTCTCCAAATGTTTAAGCAGACAAACTCTATCTCACCAAGGGTTTGAGACCCGTCGGCTACCCTCACCTGGTTCTGCCAGCCTGTCAGAGCTGTTACCTGGGGTGTGGCTGCTGTCGCATGCCAACAACTACGGGGAGCCACAGGTGAGAGCTGAGTGCCCAGTGAGGACCAAAGATGGAGTGCAGCCCTAAGAAGACATGGCATACACCCCCACCAGAGACGCTACCTCTACCGGACACCTCATACACCTCACTGTCATACACTAAACACTGCAAACTGACATTGAAAGCGAAGGACCTCGGACAAATTGTCGAAATATTGCCGTCTGTCTGATTTCTGCCTCCACCCTTCACCCTCACCCTTCGCCTGTCCATCTCGACCAGAGAGGGGAAGAAAGAGAGAGACGAGAAGGGAAGGGAGAAATGGGAGAGAGAGAGAGGGGGGGGAGGGAGGGAGGAGGAGAGAGAGAGAGGGTAACAAGCATAGACAGACAAGCCCAAGGCCCTCCCTAACCTTAGCGGAGAAGTCAGGTTTGTTGTTGTCCCACCAGTCGTACACGGCACCATCGACTTTCGTGTGATCGTAGTAGGAATCGTGGGAGCCCAGCCAGAAGCCGTAGAAGGTGTCAAAGCCACGCCCCAGCGGGGTCAGCCCTGGGTGGCAGAAGCCCAGGTGCCACTTGCCCAGCATGTGGGTGGTGTAGCCCTGGCGTTGAAGCTCTCTGGGCAGGAAGGTGAAGTTCTCGTTGATCCAGTTGAGCATGTTGGCGTTGACCGTGTTGTCCTGGAGCCCAAAGGTGTGGGGGTACCTGTGTGCAGTTTACACCGATAGAGGCAAACCTTTCCCCGTCACCCCTCAACCCTTGGAATCATCTCTGTCTGTCTGTCTGTCTGTCTGTCTGTCTGTCTGTCTCTCTCTCTCTCTCTCTCTCTCTCTCTCTCTCTCTCTCTCTCTCTCTCTCTCTCTTCTCTCTCTCTCTCTCCAGTACCATCACCAACCCTTCCTAAGCACACACGTCCCCAAGTCAGCCGTTGTTCTTCATATTTTGAATATGGATCATTTTTTTTACCATTTTTGTTATGATCCTGAGCCTGTCCTCGACCAGAAGCTTAACTCTGAGCCCTTAACGCTCGACGCTCCCCTTTACACAACTGGCTGCCTACCTGGGTAGTCGTTTCCCATGTCATTCGATCGAAATATCACTCACTAAATTCTTGGGTGTTTTTTTTTTTTTCACTAGAGATGCATGCTATATGTTTCGTCCATTCCAACAGTCAAACTGGCCTCTTCTGAATGTTGGTGATAGGGTTTTTTATTTGTGTGCAAGATGTTATGCGTGTGTTCACATACGGGACCTCGGTATATAGTCTCGTGCAAAGGAGCTTTTAAGAAATGGAGTCAGAACCAGTGGTAACTCGGAGGGAAAATTCCGCTACACTTAGACGTCCCAGTGGAGATTCAAACCCCGAGCCCTGGGTTCAAAGGGATTACGACTCAGGTTTTGCTTCAGGTTATGCTAAATCTGTTCACCCGTCCTTCATATCATTTAAAGCATTGACATTTGTTAACCTAGATTCATAGTTTTCCTTTCTTAACAGCTACAACTGCAATTATTTTCACAGACTATTCCTAGCCTATTTCGCCTCAGAAAAATTTTGAAATTCATTTATCAGTTCAACACCCATCTTGCGCCGAATTTGACCAGATAAATGATTGCTCTTTCTTCATTTTCGTTGTCCTGAGTGTTGTGTATCTTGCCTAAAGAAAACTTGAGAGGTCGAAACGCGTCGTGTTTTGTCTTGTGATTCGTTTGCTGATGTTTGGCGGATTTATTACATAACCTTTTTAAGACTTGTTCAGATTTCCGCCTGCAGTCGCCTCACTGTGCAACTACTGTTCTTCTTGTCCCGTGTATCAAAGGTCCTTCATTTCATGAACATATTCGTAGTCCATCTGTAAGACATCTGTTTTTCGTAGTTCATCTGTAAGACATCTGCTTTTCGTAGTTCATCAGTAAGACATCTGTGTTTCGTAGTTCATCTGTAAGACATCCTTTTTTCGTAGTTCATCAGTAAGACATCTATTTTTCGTAGTTCATCAGTAAGACATCTATTTTTCGTAGTTCATCTGTAAGACATCTGTGTTTCGTAGTTCATCTGTAAGACATCTGTGTTTCGTAGTTCATCTGTAAGACATCTGTTTTTTTGTAGTTCATCTGTAAGTCATCTGTTTTTCGTTGTTCACCTGTAAGACATCTGTTTTTCGTAGAAAGCTAGTCACGCTCTGTCTATCAGCAAACCAGTCAGGCTCCTTTCATGATAAGCCAGCCTTAACCAATCAGAACCTAGCCTCCTTTCATGATAAGCCAGCCTTAACCAATCAGAATCTACCCTCCTTTCACGATAAGCCAGCCTCAACCAATCAGAACCTAGCCTCCTTTCATGGTAAGCCAGCCTTAACCAATCAGAATCTAGCAGATGTTTTCCTTCAGACAATCCTCCTCCTTCTGTCCCGTTTATTCAACTAGTCTCCTCCTTTCACGAAGAACCAAACCCTCTCGTTCTTCCACGCCATCAAACTGATCACTCTGATTTCGCACAGACAGTAAGCTTCATTCTTCAGAAGCCAATCAAGTATTGCTTCTCCCATAACCAACCAATCACTCTTCTTCCATAACGAACCAGCCAATCAGACACCTTTTTTTTCTTTCACAACCAACCAATCAGCTCGGTTCTTTCACGACGCACCTCCCAGTCATGAAGGCGGCCCTGGACGGGGTGCACATGGTGTAGACGTAGGACTGGTTGAGGAAGACGCCATCTTCTTTCAGAGCCGTGATGTTGGCCGTCCTCATGGAAGGATCGATGCTCTGAAAGTCGGCGTAGCCAGCATCATCAAGGACGATGAAGAGGATGTTGGGCTTGTCTGCTCCACGTGTGTGGGCTGCCGAGGACCCCAGCAGAAGGGATAGTAGTAAGCGCACGAACGCTGAGACACCCCGGGAAGTCATTGCAGGTTTGATCTGCCCATGGAACAACACAGGCTATGACTATAGGACTCAGATGTGATGAATATAGGCCACACGAAGATGAAGGATGAGGGGTGAGTGAGACAACTGGTGGGAGAGACATACGTGAGGATTCAGTTACACACACACACACACACACACACACACACACACACACACACACAGAGAGAGAGAGAGAGAGAGAGAGAGAGAGAGAGAGAGATGATTCACGAAAGATGGCCTGCTGATAGCAAAGCAACTCTGATATCACAACACACACACACACACACACACACACACACACACACACACACACACGTGTGCACGCGCGCGCACAAACATACACACACACGCGTGCGCGAGCACACAGACACAGACACAGACACAGACACAGACACACACACACACACACACACACACACACACACACACACACACACACGCTCTTCACTCGCTTAATTCATCGTAAAGCAAACCCATATAGTCTTGCTCCGCCATATTTGGTAAATGTATATTCATAAGTGTTCCGTCTTATTTCTATACAAAACGGTCTGATTATGATAGAATATAATAAGTATTGGTTACAATAGTCAACATAAATGCCTTCTACCTTTCGTTAATTAGAACACAAAGCTCTCGTTGTCAATGCTCAAAATTTCTAAGAAATTATCAGTTTGATAATATTGAAAACATCTTGGAATATGCTAATCGCAGATTTAAAGCCGTTTGCATTCGATGACATCTTCATACCGGGAATCACCAGAAAGACTTTCACAATACACATTGTTGTGACAGGTTTGGCCATACGTTTACTTGTAATTGTCGAAAAAGATTTTAATGTTAAAATTGCAATGTTAAAATTTCACAGAGAGAGAGAAGAGAGAGAGAGAGAGAGAGAGACAGACAGACAGACAGACAGACAGACAGACAGACAGACAGACAGACAGACAGACAGACAGACGGACAGACAGACAGACAGACGCGCGCACGTACGCGATTGGTTCTTTTTTTTATGGCTTTGTCGCTGACGTGGAGAATAAATAAAACTGCTTGGCATAGTGTCTGCTGCACTGTTTTGTATGGCTAGCGGCGTCAATCGACCCCAAGAAATGATGCAATATGTCATCCACGTTACATTGCCGCCTGTCACTAAGGTGTGATTCACGCCAACAATATATTCGACCGATGACTCGAAAAATCTCTCCAGCTTTTCGCTCTCTGAGTGTCTGTCTGTCTGTCTGTCTGTCTGTCCGTCCCACAAAGATTGAAAACGTGCAGTGATGTGCATATGACCTATAAACAAAAGCAACAAGATGATGGACAACAAAGCCATCAAAGCTGAAATGTTATTCATCTTTGCACCAAAGTATTTGATTCATCTGTCTTTTTCATCATCTGTGATGTCACTTTTTCGTCGCCTGCGCGTAACTTTAGTATGACACATGACCTTTTGTTCCAACGGCATGTTACTAGTTTTCGTCGCATTTGTGTTCTTGAGCTGCATTTCCGTTAGTCACCTCCTGTCCAGGAATGCCACCAAATCTCTTGTCTGTGCATTTGCACTCTCTCATACTGATCATTGCTTCTTTCTTTTATCTGGTTCCCCGAGTCTTATCAGCAAAACAAAGAATGTTTATGTAATGTTCTACATTTGACCATACCAATAAATCATCCCCAGATCCTTGTTCAGTGAAGGATCTTATACTTCTTCTTCTTCTTCTTCTATACTTCTTCCTCTTCTTCTTCTATACTTCTTCTTCTCCTTCTTCTTCTTCCTCTTCTTCTTCTATTCTTCTTCTTCTTCTTACTTCTTCTTCTTCTTCTTCTTCTTCTTCTTCTATACTTCTTCTTCTTCTTCTTCTATACTTCTTCTTCTCCTTCTTCTTCTTCTTCTATACTTCTTCTTCTCCTTCTTCTTCTTCTTCCTCTTCTTCTTCTATACTTCTTCTTCTTCTTCTTCTTCTTCTTCTTCTTCTTCTTCTTCTCTTCTTCCTCTCCTTTTTCTGCATTCGACTTTATCAGTTGCGTCAGATCTTCAATCCAGTTGCCACGATAAAACCCACAGTCTTCTCGAGGTCTTGACGGCTGCCCCAAAGCTGCAACTGCAGTTCTGCACCCTCTGGCCAGGTTTGACGCCGTAGAACATCATGGGCTGGACAGTGTTGGAGGAAGCGTTCTGGGGGTCTGAGATCCAGTGCCACACGAACAGTTGTCTGTGTGGGCAATATGAATTCGGCAGAGTTGGCTCAGCAGTCGGCAGCGGACGGTTCTCAGTCTGGGATCTTAGACCAAGTTGCATCTCTTCCTCATAAAGCCATAGAATTCTTCTGTCCTGAATACCTGACTGCTCTGTTGCTCTTGTGTACCGCAACAAGTGAACTGAGTTAGTTCTCCATCTAATCATTGTCTTGTTCAAAGCCTGTTCGCATCCAGCTTCCACTTCACCCTAGGTAACTGCCTCTCTGCATTCTTTATTATCCTACTATCAATCACTTTGTTTGAGAGATGAGAGAGCGAGTGAGAGGGCACAGCTGGTGGTGTCATGATGCTTGAATGTGGTGCAAACGTTTCATTGATTATCCTTTTTATAACGGCGGTCGTTTTCTTCTGTCCTTCATTTCAAGTGTGTAGTTCTTGATTCTAAATACCTGGGACACTCAACTGGTTTGGCGTATAGGTGTTCTTTATAATAACAATAAAATAAAATAATAATAATAACAATGATTCTTCCAATATTTGTAAAAGAAATTATTGTTGGTACAAGAAATACAGTTTTATTTGTTGCTTCCTACATCTTCACTGTGTCCTTTACCATAGATGACTCATATGATCTTAAATAACAATGTATGACAAAAATTGGTTCAGGTTAGTTTTATATTCAGTAACATATCTATTTACTTCTCCAGTTCTGCTCGTTAAAAATCACATTAAAAGGTCCAGTCTTGATGAAATTAACTTAGTAATCATCACAGCATGATCTGATTGATATATTTTATCAGCGTATAAATCAGTGGCTATGAGTGACCATAGTTTTTAAGAAATTATCGACTTTGTAATAGTTAACACACTGCTAGAAATGGTAATTCCAGGTGTACGGCCATTACCGGCTAGTGACATCTTCATGCATGGGCTGGCCGGAAAGGTCTTACGAATAATAATCATTCCATCAAGTTTGATCGTACTAGTACTTGTCTGTGCTGATAAAATGCCTATGTTTATGTTTACCAGGGACACACACACACACAGCTAAAGCTATACAAACTCGCTTGTTTATGTGTGTCAAAAAATAAGTGTGTGTATATATATAATATATATATATATATATATATATATAGTACTGAGGATCAGCGTTGTATTAAAAAGAGTGCTCGACCAGAGTGGGAGCGGCATTTGCTGTATTAAAAGCAAGTTAAAATCAAGCTTAAAACCTACAGATCTGTTTCGCGCTGTCAGTGCGGTCGTCAGGGTGTAGTGAGCTTGTATTGCCAGTGTTGTGTGTATATATAGCTTGCTGCTGTTTTTCCCCGTGCTACATGTGTTTCAGGTGTTTTTGTTCACTGTTAGGAACTTCCATCCACAAAAACACCTGAAACACATGTAGCACGGGGAAAAACAGCAGCAAACTATATATACACACAACACTGGCAATACAAGCTCACTACACCCTGACGACCGCACTGACAGCGCGAAACAGATATGTAGGTTTTAAGCTTGATTTTAACTTGCTTTTAATACAGCATTATATATATATATATATATATATATATATATTATATTATATAATAATTATGTGTGTGTGTGTGGGAAAAGAGAGAGAGAGAGAGAGAGAGAGAGAGAGAGAGAGAGAGAGAGAGAGAGATGTATTTATGAAAAGATAGATAGATTACATAGATAGACAGACAGACATACAGACAGACAGACAGACAGATAGATAGATAGATAGATAGATAGATAGATAGATAGATAGATAGATAGATAAATAGATAAATAGATAGATAGATAGACAGACAGACAGACAGACAGATAGATAGATATTACATCTTCTAGGTAACCCAAGTAAAGGCTGTTCTGCACGATTCTTAGCTGCTCTCTACGTGACTGACAATGCTTGAGTCATTAAACAGTAAAGCTGACCTCTCTGACTGTTGACATCTTTTGACCTCCATTGCGACCTGGATGGGATCCTCAAGCATTGGCTCAAAGGTTTTACCCTACATTTGATACTGTTTACCTGAGGATTTTAGTTTTTCAGCAACTTATTTCTTTACCGCACTTTCTTTTTCACTCTTTGTTGTTGTTGTTGTTGTTGTTGTTGTTGTTGTTGTTTTAATTTGAAGTCTTTACCAAGTCATTGATGTAATGACGGAGGAATTGTTAGCCCGCGCTGGTTGTTTTTTTTCCTCAGCACAAAATTGTTACACACACACACACACACACACACACACACACACACACACATACATATATATATATATATATATATATATATATATATACATACATATCTATATCTATATATATATATATTCAATTATAAACAAAGCATGCTCTTTGAGAAGCATTTATTATTCCCCATTCACCCTCTCAAGCACACACTGTCAGTTAGGCAGAATTATCTACCACTGCAGATATGAATGCTTATCTACCCCTATTTCTTCAATCTAAGACATAAGAGCAAGCTTTGTTTATAATTGAGTATTTCTTGCAGTCATTGCAACACCAAGCTGCTCTGTAAATTGCTGGAATGGTGCTCGGTTACTTATCCTTGGAATTTATTAGTTTATTATAATTTAGTCCCTTGCGGATTCATTCCAAGAACTGGCCCTCAGCACTTGTGTCTTACGAGGTTATCTTTTTATATTTTCTATTTTTCACAAGAAATTGTAGCTTGTTTTGCTCTTTCATGATTTTCTTTTGCTTCTTGGGTGGCACCTTTGGTTGGTTTTTTGAAAACTCAACAAACATACTATGGTATTGCACACTAGCCTTTTTCTGGGTTTGCATTCTTCTTAAAACCGAAAAGGCAGACGAGTCAAGTTACCACTTTCCGCGGTCACTGAGGAGAAACAATCAGGTTTCGAAATACCGGTATCTGACCAGGAGTTATATGTTAGTGAGTTTCTTCTCTATTGGAGATTATCTCCTCCTCGGAGACTATGAACTTGCTGAAGGCTCACTTTGAGAAGCATTTATTATTCCCCATTCACTCTCTCAAGCACATACTGTTAGTTAGGCAGAATAATCTACCACTGCAGATATGAATGCTTATCTCCCCCTATTTTTTCAATCTAAGACATAAGAGCAAGCTTTGTTCATAATTGAATATTTCTTGCAGTCATTGCAACACCAAGCTGTTCTGTAAGTTGCTGGAATGGTGCTCGGTTACTTATCCTTGGAATTTATTAGTTTATTATATTATATTATATATATATATATATATATATATACACGATCAAAGATTTTTTAAAAAAAAAGACACACAACAAGTGTATAGATTTTGAACCAATATTTCGGCTTTTTCGGCCTTCCTCAGGGTAAATGACAAGGTCTAGGCCACATCAGTAAATGACCATGTGTACAAACCATACAAAAAACCCAATGACATACCAACCTACGTAAATATCAAAAGTAACCATCCACCATCTAGACAAAAAACAATACCCAATGGTATAAACAAGAGACTATCCAACCTGTCATGCAATGCAAAAGTATTTAATAACGCAGCAACAGAATACCAAGAAGCATTACAAAAAAGTGGTTATAATTACAAACTACAATACAGCCCAGACAACAACACGAACAGAAATAAGAAAAACAAGAAAAGGAAGATCATATGGTACAACCCCCCATACGATGGAAAAGTAAAAACAAACTTAGGAAAAGAATTCTTTGAAATCTTGACAACATCTTTCCCAAAAGAACACAAACTGTTCAAAATATTCAACAAAAACACCATTAAACTATCATACTCATGTATGCCCAACCTTAAAAACATAATTGACTCATCTAACAAAATGAAAAGCAACACAACAAAGAAGGGTGCCGAAAGGACATCTTGCAACTGCACTAAAAAAAAAGAACAGTGCCCCCTGAGCAACAAATGTCTTCACAACAATATTGTATACCAAGCTACGGTAACATCAGAAAATGAAAAAGAAACATATATAGGGATTACTGAAAACCACTTCAAAACTAGATACGCAAACCATAAACAGTCATTCAAAAAAGAAAAATACAAAAACCAAACAGAGCTGAGTAAATACATTTGGAGACTTAAAGATAAAAAAATAGACTACAGCATATCATGGAAAATCATAAAAAGAGCAACACCATACAACAATATTTCAAAAAATGCAACTTATGCTCCACAGAAAAATGGTTAATATTATGTAAACCCCACCTAGCAACTTTGAATACAAAAGTAGAAATAGTAAACAATTGCAGGCACAAATGGAAATCTTTGTTAGCGCACTCCACCTGAACAGACCCCAACAAGAACCACAGACCACACGTGCAGCGAATGCGATTGACCCACACATGCAGAAAGGAAATCAGGTCCCGCACGCTATAAAAGACCGACAACGTGCCCTCAAAGGATATCCTGATGAGAGCAAGAGGCAAGAGGCTCGAAACAAGCTTGTTGATTTCAATATTTCATTTTAATAATATTTCTTAACAGATGTTGCTCCCTAGACGGTTGAGCTTTTTTTTAGATTTTCAAAGGACATTTTTATATTGTTCGTGATATATATAATATATATATATATATATATATTAAACGCACATGAAACAAAGATCAAAACAACAGACTCATATAATTCTTCCCAATATTACGGCCTGTTGACAGGTCTTCCTGAGGGGACTTTAGTGACAAGAATGGAGCCAGGTATCCAGTCATCAACTAATGAAAACAGTCCACATGTATTCTCACTCTCTCACCCCCAGCCCCTACCCAACGCACCCACCTCCCCAACTTCCACACGGTCATGCATCATATCACAATAAGCACGTGTCGCCAATCCCCCATCCACATCCCCGCCCCACAACCCCCTCAACCACCCCAACTCCCCAATCCTTCCCCCCACCTCCCCCCTCCCCTTTTTCTTCCCT
>CM065743.1:34480960-34503460 GCA_033310375.1 Conus canariensis
AATGGAGTGTCCTGCGCGTGCCTGTACCCATCGTCAACACAGCGCAGGCCTCCAAGGGTGGTACAGGACTGCTCTAAGGGCAGGTGAAGACAGTGCTTCTCTGGGTCCTCCCCAGCACCTTCGGGTGTTTCTTTTTCTTTCATAAACTTTCCCCTTTTGATGAAAATCAAGACGATACAGATTCGTTTTTATTTCGTTTCGAAAATCACGTTTCTTCAGGTGGTTGGGCACGAGAAAAATGGACGTTGTATGCTGCCTCACTGCTTAAGGGCAGTGCTCTTACGCTGTGCCACAACCTCGCGGACCGCGAGAATGGAACGTGGGAAGATCTTAAGGCGGAACTCTTCGAAAAATTCTAGTGCACTGAGGGAGGATTTCGGGGAATATTTCGTTCAGTGCATCCAGAGAAAGACGCGTCATTTGCAACATCTTTTCTTCGTACCACACACCTTTTTGATCGCTGGACCGATCTGTCCGGTAGGGGAGAGAACTTTTGATGAGTTATGCGATTTGTCATTACATGAACAGATCCTTCACAGCGTGTTGAAAGACTTAGCTAGTATTCTGAGAGAGAGAGAGAGAGAGAGAGAGAGAGAGAGAGAGAGAGAGAGAGAGAGAGAGAGAGACAGACAGACAGACAGACAGACAGACAGACAGACAGACAGATCTTTTAACGATACTGAAGACATGTGTAAACTCACTGATCTATTACTATCACGTTGCACATCCAGAAAAAAAATTCTCAAAGAAATCAGGTCATGATTATTTGAAGCGAGCGTTGCTTCACCAGGACGACAATTTTTCTCCTGGAAGTCATGTTCGTTCTGCCAAACGAAATTTCGGTAGAGATGGCCAACAGGTTGGTCAGAAGCGTACACAGCAGCAAACTCATTTTTGATCATGTGACCCCCTCTTTCATCCCACGTGGAAATTTGTTTCACTGACGTTCAGATCACACGTTCAGACCATATCGTAGACGTGGTCAAGCATCCAATCGTGGTGTTGCATCTGGTGTCACAGACATTCGCTGCTGGCACTGCGGCTACACGTTCCACAAACGGAATGAGTGTCCCTATACACAGTCTCGGCCCCCCTACTCAGTACTTACTTAGGCCCATAGCTCAAGGGTGAGCATAGGCCATCGACAACACTCCGCCATCGCACTCGGTTCTGGGCTGCTCGCTGAATGCCTGTCCAGTTGGTCCCCTGCCTCTTTATCTCTGCCTCAGTGTCTCGCCTCCAGCTGCTGCGAGGTCGGCCTCTCTTCCTTTTGCCCTGCAGGCTCCATGTCAGAGCTTAGCGTGTGGTGCTGGATGCTGTCTTCCTGAGAGTGTGTCCAGTCCAGCCCCACTTCCTCCGCAGAATATGCTTGGCCCCCCCTACTCAGTGAGGAAGCCTTATTCTCACGGTCCAATACGTGGCAAAGAAAAGGTAGCGCAGTCAGCATCGAAACTTGTTGATTTTTAAAGAATAATTTGCGCAACGTGGATGCTTCTTTAACTGACACAAAAGAGAAGTTTTAGAGAACTTTTACATTTATTCCTTACTACAACTCCTATCTACGGGCCTCAGTTGGGAAATGATGTCTCATCTGACTGTGCAGTGGTCAAAAAATGATAATAGACGAAGAAAGGAGCTCTCTTCAATGGAGGCTCTCCTTAAACAACAATACAATGATTTATAGTTTCGACCCCCTAACTCGGATACATGAAACTGAACTACAATCGTACACGACTCATTTGTGAGAGAGAGAGAGAGAGAGAGAGAGAGAGAGAGAGAGAGGAGAGAGAGAGAGAGAGAGATAGAGAGAGACAGACAGACAGACAGATAGACAGACTGGGAGACAGAGACATCCACACACACACACACACACACACACACACACACACACACACACACACACAGAGAGAGAGAGAGAGAGAGAGAGAGAGAGAGAATGGCACAGACCTTGCTGCTTCAACCGCCGACGTTGACTATCTCGTGATGCCTTCGCTGTCTTTCTCTTGTGTAGTACACACGCAAAGCAGTATGTGCGACTGACGACGGCAGACTACAGGGTCGACAGAAGGTTACTTTAGAAAGCTGAGACCAGAGACCCAGAGAGGGGAAGGATAAGTATCCTCGCTTTTTAACAGACAGTCAGCGTTCCACTGCGTGTACCGCCTGCCTCTCGTTCGCGGGTTCGCAATTGACAGTGTCAAACTGTCCCGTCTGGAGCACACACACACGGCGGTGGGACATGTAAGGGCTAAAGGTGAGTACAGGTAGAGGGCTTACCTTGATGAGCGATGGAGAACAACTTGCTTTAACACACGGACATCTGAGAAGAACAATCAAGCTGTCAGGAATGGTGCTCAAGTTCCAGGTGGTTTTGTGTGTTTATTTGTTCAGGAAGAGTGTCGACGGAAATGATAGATCGCTAAATGTGTTGGCTATCTAAAAGGAAAGAAGGATTTAAGAGACGTGTGCTTGCGCCCATCTGTTCAAGAAAACCAGGCAGCATGCGTGCATGCATGCTGAGTGGTGAGTAGAGAGCTCAGGGAGATTTGTTATCTGTTGAATGTAGTAGAGTGTAGTTAAAGAGAGAGAGAGAGAGAGAGAGAGAGAGAGAGAGAGAGAGAGAGAGAGAGGAGAGAGAGAGAGAGAGAGAGAGAGAGACCGCGCCGTAGTTACACCGAGGCTCTGCAGGAACGCTTGCCTCTTCATTTTTTTTTTTTTTTTGTCAGACACAAGAGGTGTCTTGTGCAATTGTGAATTGAAGGCCACGGCTAGCTCATGGTAAAGAGCAAAGCACAGGAACTTTCTCCCCGGTTAGAATAAGGCGTTAGTCTTTTTAAGTTTAGAGGGGCACAGGCACAATTTATGGTTTGTTTTGTATGTCAACGGGAGGTCTCGCAGAGACTGTCAATTGATGAAGAATTGTTATAGGTCTGGAAGTACCTGAAAACTTTGTTTCTGGAAACGATTATTTTTGTGTGTGGCATTGTGGGTGCAAACTTTTAAAGAAAATGTTGGGGGTGGGGGGGTTTAGTGTGTGAGGACTTGTTGATATATTTTGAAAAAAAATGTGTATAATTACTTTTTTGTGAAAAAAGTCGAAAGAATTGGTATTCAAAAAGTGTAAACAGTTTAGTGGTTAACTAAAAGGGGTGAATTTCTTTTGCTTTGTCTGATTGGTTGCTTGTCGACATTGCGTGTGTGAGAGTGTGACACAAGCCAGTGGAAGAATTCTCTCATGGCATATAGGCGGCCCGCAAACGTAGGAGATATTAACCATGTTAAGACAGATTTCAGACATACCACATTCCGAACACGTCGCCAGCCACACGACAGAGAGAGAGAGAGAGAGAGAGAGAGAGAGAGAGAGAGAGAGAGAGAGAGAGAGAGAGAGATCCGCATACCTGACCTTTCCCCTTACTTTATGCGTGTGAAAGCTGCGCGGATTTTACCATTCAAAGAAGTAATTGAAGTCATTGCGAGATCATTACGGAATGCAAACTTGAGCAGCGTTCAAACGTTAGCAAGTAATGCAATAACGCTTTAATGAAAACGTAGATACCTGCCTGTATTCGACCAAGCTGACATACGTCTATCGTTTTTGATCGTCGCTGTACGGGAGAAGCCTATTCGTGTGTCGTTTCACACAGGCTCACTTGTCAATACGTTTTTCTACATTCAGCCAATCTTAGGTATTCGCATGCGCTTCTGCTTTGCGCGAACAATGTAGTCATTTTTTTCAATTCTCCGCATGTTGAAACTAATGAATACTCTGCTTGATAGAATTCATGACTGAATCGACGTCATCTGAATCGACGTCATTCACGTCATCTGAATCGACGTCATTGAACCAATCGCCATTTCGAAAGGGAAATAAGCTTTGCATGGATTATCTACTCCTGTTCCGGGAAAGCAAATTTGATTGGACAAACAATACTGGTAGGGGAAGATAACCCGGATAGAACACTGTTCTAATCTGTCAACTTTCTACTCGCAGTACAGCGGAGAGGTGTGACCAATGCTTGAAATCGCGTTGCTCAGCCTGTTAAGCCCCGAAACTTGGTACGTCTGCGGGCTACAATAGTGATTGTGGTCTATATCCGGAAGATGTTAGTGACATGCGTGACGTGAACGAATCCATGACAAAGACAAACAGTGGGCGCAACGAAGGTAGATACTTGTCCTGTACCTTTTTCATCTTTGGTTGCACTGGTATGTGTGTGTGTGTGGGGTGTGTGTGCGTGTGTGTGTGTGTGTGTGTGTGGTGTGTGTGTGTGTGTGTGTGCGCGCGCGCGCGCGCATGCTTATTTGTGTGTGTGTGCGTGCGTGCGTGCGTGCGTGCGTGCGTACTTAGTGTATGTGTGTGTTGTGTGTGTGTGTGTGTGTGTGTGTGTGTGTGTGTGTGTGTGTGTGCGTGCGTGCGTGCGTGCGTGCGTGCGTGCGCGCGTGTATGCTGCCTAGCTCACAAGACCATACGTGGAATATTTGTTAGTCCTAAATGCTTCAGCGAGCCTGATTTTTCACCTTGTGTTTGTTAATGTCTTGAACTTCCACAAAAGTCGTTGGAAATTTCTCTTAATCATACATAAGGGATTTAGTTATATCATGGAAGAAACTATGCAGCCCATTCTGACCTTGTATGTCATTTACATTTTTGGTCTCTGTTGTTGTCATCATGTAACCCTTCATAAGGGACCAAAGCCCATACACGAATCTCTCTCTCTCTCTCTCTCTCTCTCTCTCTCTCTCTCTCTCTCTCTCTCAGCACACACAAAAATGCACACACACACACACACACACCACACACACCGCACACACACGCACGCACGCACGCACGCACGCTCGCCACGCACGCACGCACGCACGCACGCACGCACACACACAACACACACACACACACACACACTGAATTACGATTTTCCTACTCAAATAATTTAAGGCAGCACTAGCTTTGTAACAAAGTAAACAATAAACAAGTAGGGTAACTCTCGGTCCCATTGCTGTTTATTGTTTACTGTTCCCTGCCTCATTTCATGTTCAATTTCGTTTGCAAGAAGGTAGTTTGACAAGCTCCATCAGGCTTATCTCGCACAACTGTTTACGAGTGGTATGTTTTTGTCTAACTATTGCAAAGATCCCCACATATTTTGGAGCAGTGAGTATTTCAAAGCCATTTCAGTCAAAGATGTGACAAGATGAAATACCTCAGGCAAAATGGAACATTCTCCAGCCCTTGGACCGCACGTCCAGCAGCTCGACTTGCGCACAGAATTAACTAGCGGTAAAATCCGTCTGCGTCGTTTTCAATGCCTGTTTTGTTCAGTCTTCAATACTGTCCGTCCCTCCCCTTAACCCCAAACCACCCCCTCCCCCCGAAACACACACACACACACACACACACACACACACACACACCACACACACAAGGTGCCAAAAAGAAATCAGTCCATGCCAAAATGAAGTTGTTACCATGTTCAGAATTCTAAGTGGATGTCTCGTTCCCATCTGCATATCCATTGTGAAACGAGACCTAGTCACGTGTCCTCCGACAGCGCCGTTCACTGCCTCATGATGCCAAGCGTGTTTCTCTTCTCGCTAGACTAGGATACGCCGCAACACGATTTCAATCGATCAGCCACAGCTTCAAAACTTTTTTTGATACGCCGCAAAACGATTTCAATCGATCAGCCACAGCTTCAAAACTTTTTTTTAACAATAGCATACTAGACAGCAAACACAGGAAACACCATGTTGCGTGAAATGTTGTCTGGCAACGTGTAAGACGGCCCTTAGCTGTTTCAGCAAGTGGAATCTCTTAGTTGGGAAGCTGCTGCACAGTGCGATGAATGTCATACAGGCCTGCATTGTGTGTTACAGGAGAGATCGTATGACCACAGCTGCTATCAGGAGGAACCCAGTGGTTTCCTCTTCACTCTCTGACTCTCACCGGCGGACTGAGCGCCGAGAATGCAAGTGCGTTATGTATGACTTGGAAACAGTGCGTCCATTATGTTTGGATGTCTTCACTCAAGCTCTTGGTCAATTTTACATTACATCCCCGCCGTGTTTGGTTTGGTTTGGGGTTGGGTTGGTTTTGTCCTCCAAGCTCCTTATCACTATTTTTTTCTTTCTCCATTTTTTTTCTTTTTTGGGGGGGGGGGGGGGGGGGGGGGGCCTCGGGCCTCCTATTTTCCCCACCTTTTCTGGGTTTTTTTTTCTCTCCTCTTTCCTTCTCCGCTGACTCTCCGCTCACACCATGCAGATCTGTCGGTTCCATTACTGATGGACATTCTAATGCGAACTTTAGTATTTTGACGTTTGATACAGAGCGTCAGGTTTTGATTTATGTGCTGGTGCATTGTGTGATGATCCTGTCACTCTGTGAAAAAACAACAACAGCAACAGCAAATCCGCTAGGCGCACACACACACACACACACACACACACACACCTATAAACCTACACACATACTATAAGTAGAACAGCTGTAGTAAGTACAGGTTAAAGACACAGGACCAGCGCAAAATTTATATATATATAAGCAGTTACTCTTGTATGTGCACCTGTTTGAGACCGTGGTGTTTGGGACCAACATACCCATAAGGCCAAATAACAGTGTTTTCTGGCACACCACTCCAGCACAACCTTCGCTGGGTTTGAGAGAAAGATACACAAGAAGGTGCGGTGAGGACCCAGAGAAGAACTGTCCTCAACTGCCGAACAAAGCAGCAGGGAGTAATCCTGCACCAGCCTTGGAAGCCTGCACTTGACTCTCGTAGCGTGCAGGCAGGCACACACACAGCATTCTATCAAGACGTCAAGGGACATAACTGCCCCCTGGCGCAACACACACACACACACACACACACCACACACACATGCACGCACACGCACACACACGCACAGAGAGAGAGAGAGAGAGAGAGAGAGAGAGAGAGAGAGAGACAGACAGACAGACAGACAGACAGACAGACAGACAGACAGGCAGATAATTGATTGACGCTCTGTTGCTTTTAATCATTGATTTTTCTGACAAAAACGGGACACATCGTCAACATAACCCGAGTCACAGGCCAGCCATGAAAGAGGAGACAACACGGCTGTCAACACACCACTAAAGCCCAGATGGTCTCCCTTTGGGCCGATGGTCGTGGTGACGTCAATCTTCACGGCAGTCCGGAAGTCCGTAAGGATGGCAGAAGCAGGAGTCGAGGACGCCATCTTTGGAGATGTTCATGACCCGGGGGATGACGGCGGGGATGGGCTGCTGGGGTAGGTCCCCTGCGACACGCCTGGTTCACCCAGGTAGTCCGTGATCTTGCGACGCATGTCTTTGACGAAGTCTTCTCCCTTGAGCTCTTTGTAGAGGTCGTTGCGTTCCTGGAGATCCTGGGGACATGTGATGTAACGTAATGTAACGTAATGTCATGTCATGTCATGTCATGTTGCTTATAGTTCAGCCGACCGCAAAGGGCTATATCGGGTTGTCACCGCGTTGAGGTCAACTCCCAGGGTATGTTTAAAAAACAAAAACAAAACAAAACAAAGGAAAAAACTGCAAACACCACTCATTCACACAACCCTTTTAAAATACGTCTTCTAAAAAAACACCCGGAAATTTAGTTTAAAATCTTTCTTCTGTAAAATCTGAGATAAGATGAAAAATTATTGAGCTCTTTCAGAAGTTCAAAGACCACATCAAGTGGGACATCTCTGAACAAAGACCACATCAAGTGGGACATCTCTGAACAAAGACCACATCAAGTGGGACATCTCTGAACAAAGACCACATCAGGTGGGACATCTCTGAACAAAGACCACATCAGGTGGGACATCTCTGAACAAGGTTTTCATGGAGTCTGCTGTAAAGGGAAACCGCTCTTTACCGGGGGGAATTCTTAGTTCAGAGACTGAAACTGTCTTCCTGAAACTTATAATATGCTTTTCTGTGTGGTGAAATTCTGGAGAGATACGGTACGACATTGCTCAGGTGGTGTCAGTTCACACAATGAGAGAGAGAGAGAGTGTGTGTTTGTGTGTGTGTGTGTGTTGTGTGTGTGAGTGCGCGCGCGCACGCACGTGTGTGTGTGTGTGTGTGTGTGTGTGTTGTGTGTGCTGACAAATTCAGCAGGACAAATATGAAAACCACGCAAGACTTAACACAACGACCGAACTATGATAAAAACGTTAACGCAAACAAAATTTTTAATCATATTATCTTATTCGCCAAATATTTTACTTACAGGTGTGGCATCAATAAACTTGAACCCAACACCTATATTCTTTCCAAAGTTTTTTTTTCCTCATAATGAGTTTCAGAGTGAGAAATACACTTATTCTAAAAGGAAACAAACAATGGAAGCGGGCTGACTTTGGCCGAAAAGACCCTCCACACCAAAATATAATTACCATGCACTCAGCTAGATATCGGCATTGTCCATGCATTACTGAAATTTTATTATTATAATTATTATTATCTGGGAGAAATCACTGTGACGAATGTATTAATTATTGAATATGGTTAAGATTATTCGGTGTGTGTCAGAGCCAGTCATCTGTGGCAATCTGGTGAAAATTTAGTGCTTCCACATGGCTTACCAAAACAGCATTAAAAAGATGATGGCTTTGTTAATCTATCACTGCAAATTGAAGGATATTCACGATTACTCTCAACTGCGCCGTGTTTCAGATCCTGATGAGGAGTGTTACGTTTTGAGTAGCTTGGCGATCGCAGCTTCACGGGAGAAAACACATCACTCACCACACTCCATGATCTGTTCAGATTCGTACAAAGGGAAGTAACCACATAAAAACTCTTCTATAACGGGAAATAAATTTGTGGGGAAAAAAATCTCACGTCGATTTCCACTCTGGATTTTTAAGCAAACATATCAAGCAGTATGTCCATAATAACGTTTTGGAAGTAACTAACTGAAATTTAGAACGAAAGTTCTTTAACTGATGTCATTGCTGCGCAGTTCTAATGCTCTGTCTGGTAAGAATAATGATTATCTTCACTCGAGTACGAGCGAGCGGAAGGGTACGAGGATTGAGTTCTCTCCCTTGACAAGACATCGCCAAGTGCGATCGTCTTAAAGCCGCGATCTATTCAAACGAGATCGTGGATCTTCCAGAATGCTCTCTGGTATTGTCGTAAGCCCGTGATCTATTAATGCAAACTAATAGCTCTGTTGATTTAAGGGCGGCCGAAAGTATTGTGGAAGATGAAAGAGGAGCAGGAGGAGGATTTGAAGGATAATGACACTGACAAATAATGATTACAACAGCGTCGCAAAATTGTACACAGACCCTGAATTTGTATATTATTTCTTGCACAGTTAGTAGCAATTGAAATAAAGCGGCGTCCCCTCATTGACATTGTTTTGAATGCGTTGTTTGCAACTGCAGTTTCGTCAGTGTTCTGTCATTTTAACGCCAAGAGATGTGACCTTTTAATATACCTAGATACTCACTCTCCCTCTCTCTCTCTCTCTCTCTCTCTCTCTCTCTCTCTCTCTCACACACACACACACACACACACACACACACACACTCACACACGCACACACACACACACACACACACAAAAGTCGTCAAGAGGCAACCCACCAGAGGAGACACCGCACTGCTACCAAGTCACTTCGGTTGCGTACAGTGGTGCCTGTTCTGATCCAGCATACGCAGGCACCGCCCACTAAGCACCCTTACTGACACTAATTCTTAAGTCGTGGATCCAGCAAGTATCAACACCCCCTCACCACCACCCCCCAACCCTCTCTCAATCTCCCCCCCCCCCCTCCCCCGGCGCCCGGCCCTCAGTTTTTGTTTGTTTGTTTTGAGAGCGCCTCCATGTCCGTCCAAAGACAGTCTCCATGAACTCGACGATGACACCGACATCGACATGAACTCGCCAGGGGCATAGACGTGAAGAGGGAGTGGGGGGGATGTGGCTTGTGCATCTGTTTTAGTGCTTGCTTTGTGACCTATTGTTTTTATGCCTTTTTCACAATATTGTGCAATGTTTATGGAAACTTTTATTTTTCATGTATTGTGAAGCGCTCTGAGGATGAGTCTTCTTCTCTCATCGAAGAGCGCTATATAAGCTCGATTTATTATTATTATTATTCACGTACACCCTTTTCTTCCATTCCTTTTTCCACTTCCTCCCTCCTGTCCCTCCCTATTCCTAACAGATTACGTTTGTCCTGTTGACCTGCTCCACGTTGTAAAGGAGGTACTTCTAGTCAGGCTGGCACCATGTCTCCTCCTTCCAGTCCTCTCTCGCCTCCCCCTTCTCCTCCTCCACCCCCAGCCTACCACCTTTCCCCTCTTGACCCCCTTCTCCCCTCCCTCCCTCCCCGTCATGTTTGCAGTTCCCCGAGTGTTTTGTTGACCCGTTCTGTCATGTGAGTGGAGATGCGTTGTGCTGCCGTCATGTCCCTGACAAGTCAGGACCAGCACATCCGACTTCGACTTGTTTTTTTTTTATATCAGAGTGAACGCTCTCCTAGACTGGTTGCTTTACTGGGCTGACGAGTCCAATCTACCCGGCTATTTGTCCATAGCTGGAGATGGTTTGTTCACTGGGGTGGGTTTGTTCACTGGGGTGTCCTTCCCCAGAGCTAAGACCTTATAGCGCGCCTCTTCATCGCATGATGCACCTGTCATTGGATATAATGGGGTATTTCAGTGGATATAACAGTGCCACCTATTGTCCCGCCCCATCCTGCTAGGAACATCGCCATTTGGTCTGGTACTGTTTATTCGACCAGGTAAACCCGATTTATATCGCAGCTAACCCTCATATCTGAGGGCATCCCCCTATCCGCCAACCGGGGACCTGCATGGTTGGAGATGGTCGCCCCTGCTCCAGTAAAACACTTCCTGCAGAACTGTCCCACACATCAAAAGCGAAGAGCAGAGACCTGGCCTGCTGACACACCAACGAGGGAGAAGCTCTGTGGATCTCTGGAGGGCCTCCGCCGTACAGCAGCCGCCGTCAGTGCCTCTGGGATTCCTGTCCGAGTGTACGAAGAAGTGGTTGACTTGTTCCGCGTTGTTGAGGATGCAGTGCTTATGCTTGCATCTTTCCTAGATGTCTTTCCACTCCTCTACCTCCTCTTTGCCCTCCTCCTCCCCCACCTCCCCTCCCTCCTCCTCTTCCAAACCCGCCTCCTCCTCCTCCTCCTCCTCCTCGTACTTATCCTTTCTCTCTTCCTCCTACCCTCTCCCTGTTTGTGGCCCATGGAGTGTTTAGCTCACCTCTTCCAGGTTGTAGAGGAGACGCTTGTTGTACGAGTGCTTGTCCTTCACGTCTTCCCATGGCGTGCCGTTCTGCAGCAGTTGGTAAGGGGGGTACCACCCGCTGCTGAATCCGGTCATCCACTTGTTTTCCTCGCTCAGACCAGGAATGGCGCTGTGACCTATAGGGTGAATTGACCGACAGTGTTCATTTGATAATGATAATAATATTATAGCATTTTTAAAGCGCCTCGCCAAAGGTTCTAGGCGCTGACAATCCACACTCTCGTGTACACAACGGGCTGCCTACCTGGGTAGTGCCGACTGAAAAGCTGCCTGCCGGCACTCCATTCAGTCATTTCCCGTGTCACCCAGCTAATATCGTTCACTCAATTTCTGTATTTCCTTCTTTCACTCAATTTCTCATTCAGAGTGCATGCTATGTGTAACGTGTCATCCATACCAACAGCCAAACTGACCTTCTCTTCCGAAAGTTGGTGATGGGATTTTACGTGTGTGCAAGGTATGCATGCGTTCATACACGGAACCTCGGTTTATAGTCTCATTCGACTTTTTAAACGTTTTATTTACGAGGTCTGAAGAACAAGACATATTTGTTTCAAACTACGTATTACATAAGCTCTAGTTTGTGCCTTGTTCTGTGTGCTATTTACCTTTGTTTTCAGTCACGCTGTGTGTGCGTGTGTGTGTGTGTGTGTGTGTGTGTGTGTGTGTGTGTGTAAATTAAAGGTGATGACACACACACACACACACACACACACACACACACACACACACACACACACACACACACACAGCTGATAGCTGTTTTCTCGTTTCCAATTACTTATTTAGCTAAATGAACGGAATATTACAATATATAATATATATATATATATATATATATATATATTCGGGTTTCGGGTAGAGGTCGTTTCGTTCCTCCAGTCCTGAGTAGATGAAATCCGTTATTCATTCGTGAACTTTTAAGGTCATGAACTGGGATCGTCTGGTTATAACCGACACTCCTTTCAGTGAAACTGATAAAGATTCAGTGCTGCGTTACCTATGGTGATATCAGCTCATACAAATCCTCCTCCTCCTCCTCCTCCTCCTCCTTTCATTTTCTTTTATTTTTCTTTCTTCTTTGTTTTCTTCTCGCTTTTATTTTAGGGATTTGGGAAGAGTTGTTAGGCACACATGTGAAAACAATAAGAGACTTACCTAAATCGTTAAACTACTGTTGTTTGGATATGACTGAAATATAAAAACAGACGGATTTCTTACAAGATTATCTCGCATGACAAAATTTTCAATTGTAGATAGAGGATTATGAAACTTTGACCAAACCGTCGGAATCTCTAGAACAAATCAAAGAGCAGGCTCCAAAGCGAGGAACAGGTTTATTCTCTAAATGTGATAATAATAATAATAATAATAATAATGAATATTTATATAGCGCCTATTCTCGGCTAGAGACCAAGCTCTAAGCGCTTTACAATCAACACTCGCTTACACAACGGGCTGCCTACCTGGGTAGTGCCGACTGAAGAGCTGCCAGCTGGTGCTTCATTCAGTCGTTTCCCGTGTCATCCAGTCAATATCGTTCACTCAGTTTCTTTACTTCCTTCATTCTTTCCATTTCTCACGCAGGGTGCATGCTATGTGTAACGTGTCATCCATACCAACGGCCAAACTGGCCTACTCTTCCGAAAGTTGGTGATGGGATTTTACGTGTGTGCAAGATATTATGCGTGCGTTCACACACGGAACCTCGGTTTATAGTCTCATTCGAAGGACTGTATGGGAAATGGAGTCAGAACTAATGTTAACTCCGAGGGAAAAATCCCCCTGTACCGAAACGCCCCGGCGGAGATTCGAACCCGCAACCCCAGGATCACCAAGATTACGAGTCAGGCGCTCTACCAACTGAGCTATTCCGGCTTTGATGAATGCGACCTCTACACAAAAATGGTTTCAAAACTAAAGTCTCATCAAGATATCTCAATCAGACATTGCCATTTTACATCCATTATTGCAGCTTATTGTTGTTGTTGTTGCTGTTGTCTTTGTTGTTGTTTGGGAGCGCTCATTGTAATGAATTGTGCGGACATTGTAAAATATATGGTCATGATATTATTCATTGTGTTTCTGTGTGTTCAGTTATCGAGAGTTTCCTCCCCTCCTTCCCCCACCTCCGCCAAAATCAAATCGCAAGAAAGGACCGTCCAGTTTACACATCTGAACACCCCCCCCCCCCCCCCCCCAACCCAACCAGGATCTTTGTGGTCTCACCACCCTCGCAGATCTTTGTCTTTGTTCTTACTTGTGCCATCTTTTATTTTGTTATCCGGGAGCGGTGCATGTTGTCAAACTCCACGATCCCAGGTCCACGGAGGAAAAAATCCCACAGCATGCTGTGAACTGTACAGGTTCTTTCACAGGGATGTCGCGATGCAAAGCTCTCTTGTGATGAGAAACACATTTGTGCTTCGTCAAGAATTTGACCTAAATTTGCGCTGTCGATTCGTAAATAAATCCAAGATTTCCTATGGTCACAGTATTTAGAGTTCACAGTATTCTGGAAATAACTCAGAAATCTGAGATTATTTCAATCGCTTTGACAGTCTGATCAACACAGTTCTAAAGCTCAGGTGGTCTGATGAACTGTTTCAATGAAGCATCACTTCTACAGCATCTCGGATTGTTCAGCCGACCCGACACACGTAAAATCCCATCACCAATATTCGGAAGAGAAGGCCAGTTTGGCGATTGGTATGGATGAAACGTTACACATAGCATGCACCCTGCGTGAGAAATTGAAAGAATGGAGGAAGTCAGGAAAGTGAGTGAACGATATTGACTGGAGGACATGGGAAATGACTGAATGAAGCACCGGCAGGCAGCTCTTCAGCCGACACTACCTAGGTAGGCAGCCCATTGTGTACACGAGTGTGTGGATTGTCAGTGCCTAGACCTTTTGGCAAGGTACTTTATAAATATTATTATTATATTATTATTAATCTCCTCCGGCTCTTTCATTGTACATGGGGCACTGGTCAAGCCTTTATCTCCACATGTTCAGCGCCTTTTCCTTCCTCCCCTTCTTCCAGCCCCTCTCCTCCTTCTCTTCCCCCTCCCTCAACCTCTTCACAATACCTTGTCACACGATTTCCCTGTGAATGAGTGTGTGTGCTGACCTTGTCAATGTTGTAGAGGAAGTGCTGGTCAGGCTTGTATTTCTTCTTCACGTCTTCCCACGGGGTCCCGTTCTCCAGGAGTTGGTAAGGGGGGTACCACCCACTGCTGAACCCGGGGATCCAATGGTTTGTGGGGCTCAATCTAGACATAGCACTGTGTGATCCATTGCGCATCTCGATTGTATTCATGGTTTGATCGATCAATCGATAGCAATGACATAATATCAGATATTTGTTCAGTTCTCATTCTAGAGTTCAACTCACAACACTTCTCAAGACACACATTAGTACTTACCAGTACTCGCCTATAATCGTTCATACTTCACATATGCACCGGGTATACACAAAAAGATCTAATTCTACCCGTACATACATCTCTCTCTCTAATCACGCGAGCATGAATCATGCTACCTATTGCGAAGGAGCAGTATTTTCAAGCATGTCTTGAATGAAGTCAGACAATGTGCTGTTAAAAGATCTGGGGCTTGGAAAGGGTCGTGTATTCAAGCATCTTTCCAGAGATCTACATTCCCTAAAACGCTATCGAGCTGGAGGCGGAGTCAGATGGTGAACTGGGGAGAGGGTGGGGAGAAGGGCAGGGAGACATGTTCGCAACAGAATGTATTCAAGGTCTATGAATCCACAGTTTTCACCAAAACAGCTGGAGACCGCAGGTGGAATGATGCTGGGCGGGGTAGCAAGTCAGCTAGGTAGGGGATGGGGGCTGGGGGGTGGGGTGGGAGGGGAGGGAGGTGGGAATTGCTGGTGGAGGTGGAGTAAGGGGTGGAACAGTAAAACGTTCATCTTCTTCAGGGAATCAACTTCATGCATCCTACAAAAGTAAACAAACAAATACATAAACACATAAATAAACAAATAAATAAATAAAACTAATAAATAAATAAACTGGAGGAAGGATTTTGGTAAAGTAGCAGTCATCTAGTGTGTACATGTGTGACAGCAGTAAACTAATGCAAACGGGGGCATGGTAGGAATTCCAGCAATACAGGCATGTCTGTGGAACTGAGTACCACTGTGTGCGATCATTGGGATTCCTGTCAATATATTGAAGCACGGTTGTTTCTGGATACGTCTGATCGCCGCCCAACTATACCATTTTCTCACCCATGGGCACTCTTACTGGGTGGCACCCACTCACCCGAGAAGCTTATATCTGTTCCAGAGCAGCATGGTCTGGTTCAGCTTGGGGAGGTCGCTGGCAATGATGAAGTCCTTTCTGGGCTGTCTTTCTTCTCCTTGATAGCATCGTACAGGTTGTAACCATGTGTGTAGTTTAGTCTGCCAGCAACAGTAATACAATACGACCTTTAGTTTCATTGTTCTCATGAGTAATAGATCGTAAGGTTACTGGTACTGACACAAGAACCGCAATGTTGCAGCGTGTTCATCATGACATTTCAGTGACAGGCACGTAAACAATGATGTTGCAGTTATTCATTACAGCATTTCAGCGGAACATTGGAGGATGTCTGGTGGTACCTCCTCCTTTCCAAGTATCCTGCTGCATGCTAGGTACTTTTTTGTTGTTTCCATACCTACCAAATGCTGACACCTGCACCTCTTGTTGAAATGTTGCTGCGTTTTTATTTTTCAAGAGCTTGTCTTGTATAGCGTATTGTGATTTCTCCTTCCAATAATTTTTTTTTCTGTCTTCACATGATACAGGAGCTGATTTCAGTACATTGTGTATTCTGCAGTCTTCATATTCATTTTCAATGCATAACGTTTTCATAAAATGTTTTGACTCAGTTGAAACACTTTCTTATTGGTTGATCATTGTTTTACCATCTTTAGTCACTAATTCAGGCCTATGTTTGTGATTTTTTTCTCAAGACTGCAAAATATTTAGATTTGGGGGGGGGGGGGGGGTCGGCATCTGGTATCTGTCTGGCTTTTGACAATTTTACAATACTTCTCTTTTGTTTTCTTTGATAGATCTTAGCTCAAGATTTTGTCATTCAAATACTTTTAAAATACAACCTGAGTTACTCTCAGTCTTTTCGAGGATTTGTATGTGTTTTACAAGATCAGTAATAGCAGAAGTTTGTTCTCTTCTATTTGAGTTTAGCATAAGCCATTCATTTTTGTAAAATTTTCATTGACAGAAACTGTCAAACCTGCCTATCTGAAATCTTAAATTTAATACCAGATTTCAATCATTTGGTATTGGCTGATTTTGTACCACTGATCAATCAACTAGTTCCAGTTCCCATCCGATAGGATGTAAAACTCGCCTTTAACTGGAACTCGATCAACTACCTATCAGCGTATTTATATCAAGACAAAATATTCATTTCATCAACATGTTATTTATTTTTTAAAAAGAAACTTTCTCACACACACACACACACACACACAAACACATAATGTGTGTGTGTGTGTGTGTGTGTGTGTGTGTGTGTGTGTGTGTGTGTGTGTGTGTGTGTGCATGCATGCGTGTGTGTGTGTGTGTGTGTGTGTGTGTGTGTGTGAGAGAGAGAGAGAGAGAGAGAGAGAGAGAGAAAGAGAGACTGAGACTCATTATCATGCAGTGTTTTAATACAGATGCAAACTCGCTTTAGAGCAAAGGTTTTCTGTCAGTCTGTAGTCCAAAAACAAAGAGCCTAACCCTACCTCTTTGCTCTAACATAGATTAAGTGAATGTGTGAACAGAGAGAGAGAGAGAGAGAGAGAGAGAGAGAGAGAATGGCACAGACCTCACTATTTTAACTGCTGACGTTCACAATCTTGTGATGAATTCGCTCGCTCTCTCTCTCCACACACACGTACCGACACGGGGACTGACAACAGCACACTGAAGGGCTCGTCAGAATGTAGCTTTCTTAACTTGGACCAGAGACACGGGTGGAGGGGAGGGTACATGTCTTTGCGTTTCATTGGTTAAGAGTTCTGTGACGCATACTGAAGGGGGGGGGGGGGGGGGTGTCACACCTTTGCATTAATCTGATTGGCTCATTTCCACCTGTTCATTGGTTGGCTGTCTATTCGCCACGCTGCGCCGTTGTTTATGTCAAAACTGACAAGTTTGAAGCACACACAGTCACGGTGATGTGCACGTGCACAAAGGCTGCGTGCAGAGAAGGGCAGCCCTTGATGAACAGCAGGCTATGACAAGATGGCTTGTGTGGCTATCTGGCAAAGCAGCCCGGCCATATCATGATTGTTATTATTGTTATTATTATTGTTATTGCTGTTGTTGTTAATGTTATCATTATTGTTTTTATTATCATTGCTTTGATTATCAATGTTGTTATCACTATCATTATTATCATTATTACTATGATTTTTGTTATTATTGCTGTTGTCGCCATTATCATTAACATCATCATCATCATCATTATGATGACTATGATGATGATGATGATGATGATGTTTATTATCATTATTGTTGTTGTTGTTGCAATTATTTACATGTACTCAAAATTTAAATTTGTCTCCTTGTACTTAACATAAAACTTGCAGATCATGTATCTTTAAGTGGCCAATAGATAGCTGACGCTAACAGAAGAGAAATAAGAAATCACTGTCATTATTGTTATCATTATAATCAAAATTGTCATCCTCATCATCGTTGTCATTATCAAGGATACTTATGCAGCGCAAATCCAAACTCTGAGACCAAGCTCTGTGCACTTTACAAATCACACGTTCCTTTACACAACGGTTTGCCTACCTGGGTAGAGCCGATTGAAGAGCTGCCTGCCGCACTACGTTCTGTCGTTTCTCACTTCATTCCATCTGTCAGTCAATCAGCTTTCCATTCATACTTTCATTCTTTCGATCCATGCTATGTGTATACATGTCGTTCATACCAATTGTCAAAGTGGCTTTCTCTTCCGAAAGTTGGTGATGGGATTTTACGTGTATGCAAGATATTATGCGGGCGTTCATGCATGGAACCTCAGTTTATGATCTCAGTCAAAGGACTTTTTGAGAAGTCGAGTCAGGATCAATGTTAAGTCTGAGGGAAAAATCCCTCTGTACGAAAATACCTTAGCTGAGATTGGAATCCTGCAACCTTAGAATCACCAAGATCACGAGTCTGGTGCTCTGCCAAGTGAGCTATTCCAGCCCCAAGTGAATACTTCTGCTGTAGTACGTTCTAACTGTAGTAACTGGATGTGGTGATTGACTTGCATGAGCATATAGGACTCAGATTACAGGGATTACAGTGGGAAAACCATCTGTGGTTGCATGATCGCTCCTGTGTGTATGTTGGCTGCTCTTTAGTTTTTCGTCTTTCAACTACACAATGTGATATTAGACTGGGAAAGAAAAACAAAAAAGGGGGGGGGGGTGGGGGGTGGGGTGGAGGAGGCAGAACGTTGAGGTTGAATATGTACCATGGTAGCTGAGATGGATTGTGAATTGAAACAAGTTGTGTTTGTATGTACATGGGTGGATGTGTCTGTGTGTTTGCCTCGTGATATCTTTAACGGCGTAGTTTCACAGTGTGACGGAGAGAAGAATCGGTAGAATAGTGCTTGAATAAGGACTTGGCGGAAGTAGATAACCCAGTTTCGCTTCGTTTATCTTGTAAATGGATGCATGCCTTTGTCCAAAATGCGACCTATTCTGAATTCGAGTCTCTTTTCTTTTCTTTCTTTTTTTCTGTGAGTTGACTCAGTCTCACATGACTCTCTCTCTTCTCTCTCTCTCTCTCTCTCTCTCTCTCTCTCTCACACACACACACACACACACACACACACACACACACACACACACACACACACACACACACCTCCCTCGCAGACCGTCTCTGGGGATATTCTTTTTTTTTTTTAACTTTTTAATTGCTTTAAACAAAATGACAATAACAAATACACAAAAGAAATCATAATCATAATAAATGAATCAAACATAAAGCTAGAAAAAAAAGTAAGAGAGAGAGAGAGAGAGAAAGAGGGAGGAGGAGGGAGGGGGGACAGAGAGATAGATGGATTGGGTTTGTGCGTGACCTCAAATGCTTTCAGTAACATGTTTTAAATCAAGTTTTGGATGCTGGACAAACAAGCTGTAAACCACAGTGGAGAGTACATGGGCAAACAAGACCTATATCAACCATATGTAGTGTAACACACAATATTAAATATTTGATTACATCGGGAACAAAAGTAGCCATTTTTCAGAAGAAAAAAAAATGATCACCTGAAATTAAGTGTATGCTGATCATACAGAGAACAGATCGGGCAAAGGATAATGATTGTCAGGCGAATCAAATGAATTGACACAATCCGATATAATTGTTTATTATACGTATAACTGTATTTTGTAAAGTATATTATTGATTGATTAGTCGTCAGATAATAATGGTGTGTATGTTATCCATTTGTTAGAGAAATTTGCCTGGTTTAATTGTAAACAGGCATTATATTCTTCGATTTTATATCTGAATTTTAATTTTTTCAGGAAGACAGATATCTGTGGATTTTGTTTCACTAGTTTACAAGTGTACAAATAGTATTTTGCAAACAATATTAAGAAAGAAAAGACGCTGTCTGTAAAAATGTTGCTGTCATAACCGAGCAACACAAATGATTCTGTTAATCGTACATTTCTTGCATTTATACACCTTTCTTTCATTAAATCAATGAGATTGTTCCAAAAAACCTGTACAATGTCACATTTCCAAAACGTGTGATCAATACTATCCTTGTGCATTCCACAGAAATTACAAGTATCGTGATCAACTATTCCAATTTCCCTGAGGATAATGTTCGTACCTAGGCAACGATGTACAATCTTCAACTGAAACCATTTAAGCTTTACGTCATTTATTTTATGTATATAGTGGAAGCAGGATTTCCAGTCATGGACTGTTGAGAGCTTTAAGTCCCATTTGTAACAGCATTTTGGTCTCAGATTATTTCCTAACAGTATATCATAGTACATTTTTTAGCCTTTGTTAATTGCAAATATGTTCCTAAAACAAAGTGATTCGTTTAGATGTTTATTATCCTTGATCGTAATATTATACTTTTTTACGCAATCGTTTATTGCCGATGTATAACCAGCAAAAGTAACGAAGTCAATGTTCACATTATATTTTTCTTTGAACCGCATATGCGACGAAATCTTCCCATTATCATAAAAAAAACTGTGCAAGATTGTAGATACCTTTGTTTGTAAGCTCTCTGGAAACAATAAATTTCTTCCCTACTTGAATTCGCTTATTGTAAAAAATCGGTTCGCTGTTGGCTGGAATTTGAAGGGAGTAATAACGATGGACATGGACAGAGAGAAAAAGGAGGCGGAGAGGGAAGTGGGAATGCAGGAGGTGGCAGGAGAAGCACTTTGGGTGGGTGGAGGGGGGGGGGGGTTCATGGTCCTGATCGTTCAGTTTCTTGTCTCTGTCCCTGTCTGTCTATGTCTCTGTCTCTGCCTCAGTCTCTGTCTCTGTCTCTGTCTCTCTCTCTCTCTCTCTCTCTTCTCCTGTTTGTCTGTCTGTCTGTCTCCCTCCTGTCCCTCCCTCCCTCCCTCTCTCTCTCTCTCTCTCCTCTCTCTCTCTCTCTCTCTCTTAAATGACACGCGTAAAATCGACAGAAACTATAAACATGCCTTTAAAAGGGAACTTTCTAGAATATTATCCAAAATTATTGTGCATAATATGACGGAAATAAGACTGAGAATAGAGAAGTGGTTTATTAAATTTAGTGGTTTATTAAAGTGTTAAAAAAACGCAAGCCGTAGCTTTCAAATATAGGATTCGACTGAAAACCTTTTTCTTATCGTTTCCTATTTCTTTCATTTGCATTTTGCAAACAAACAAACAGACAAAAAAAAGAAAATTCTCAAGAGGAAAAAAAGGAGAAGCAAACAAACAAACAAAAAATATCCTGTAAAACACGATTCACAAGAATTTAACATCACATTGCACATGTGAACACATACACATAAGCAAAATGTTGTACACAAAACAGCAAAGGTGATGGTCCAGGAGAAATCAAAGACTGAAACGAAGGAGACAGAAAAGTAAACTGAAATAATTGTTTATATTCATGAATGACATACAGACACGCAAGTATATTAGGCTGAATGTTAGAAAGCTCTAAAACGTGTAATTTGTGCAGATCATACAATATTTTCCGGCTGCTAGTCGAAGTTAAAAAAAAAAACTCTTTCATCTTTAAAACTGAAAAATAAAATCACCTCAGCAATATATGAAGCAATTATACATTCTTAGCATAAGAAGTGAGAAATAGACCTAATCTTTCATTTACCTATGATTATGTCTCAAACATCATGTTGCGTTCACATTTATATCTACACTCTTGATACCATGCAACTAAGTCACCTGTTACAATTAGTTAAGGAAAACGTACAGCTTGTATTCTAACCATTTGGCAAAGAAATGAACGCGAATTAATTCTAAACACGACTCTTATATTTCAGATTTGTATCAAAACTTCAATGCTGTCAAGAAAGCTGAAACTTGCTAAAGGCTGTCTTCTAGTCTGCATTTATACAAACAGGTTTTGCAAAAGTACAACGAAGTGAAATGTACTCGACAGTAATGGTGACACCCAAGTTCAGATGTCCAAATGATTTTGCCAGGCAGTTATTTCTGCGGGTTTTCACGTTTCTCCTTGACCAAATCAGCAAACACGTTCCAAAATCATTAACGCTAAATGTAAGTAAACTTCTAGAGGAAATGGTTAATACCATCGTGATGTAAACCACCACAGGTTTATTTATCGTTATTTACAATTCCAATTTCTGCTAAACAACACTGTAAATATTAGTTGTGCCTGCATCTGTGTAATATTCTTAATTGAAACCTTTTGAGATTTACAACCGTTCTTTTGAGCGCGCGGCCGCGCCACACACACACACACGTACGCACGCACGCACCACACACACACACACACACACACACACACACACACACACACACACACACACAAGGACAGAGAGAGAGAGAGAGAGAGAGAGATTTCTACTTGTGAAATTGCGACATTTTCAAGTCGCATTTAGAGCAGCATTAAGCTCTAAAACCATTTTAATCAATACATTATTATATAAATAAAAAAATTTAAATTTT
>CM065743.1:34510960-34518460 GCA_033310375.1 Conus canariensis
ACAGGTGGATGCAACAGATTAACCAATTAGATCACAGTCATAATCTGGTAACTCTGCACCGAATGTTCAGGACAGCTTTGGCTGATATTGAGCATCATTGCCTCAAGGCGTTAAGCCTCTCGAGTTGATAAAAGCACAGGAGCGTTGTATGCTTTTTGGTGTTCGCTGCAATGCAGGCTGTGTTGCCGGGACGTTATTTGCATAAACTGTGCATGTGATGTTACTCGCGGGGACACACACATACACCCACACCCACACATTTCTGTCATATGACCCACTACTTCGAAGACACTGCAGCCGCTATGACAACAAATGGGGGTCAGTGTATGTTTTGGTGGCTTATGCGAGTTCCTTGTTCTTTTGAAGCTCCTTCTGTGGAGAGTCAGAAGTGAGATTCTACATGTCTGCTGATGAGAGAACCTAGCTGTAGGTGGTGCACGTGGATAAAACACTGATGGTCCATTATCTGAAAAGAGGTCATAACCAAGCTCAACCCCCTCTCTTGGTTGTGACGAGGAGGATTTTTCAATAGAGGGAAGCGTAATAAGGGAGTGAGATGTTTCGCTTTCCACATTGGTTTTTAACATATGATTCATTATCAGCATTCGTAACCAAAGGGACGCGATTCACTCCATTGTCTCAACTCTCTCGTGATTGCTTCCTGAATATCAGCATACACAGGTAGGCAGCCCGTTGTGTAAACGAGTGTGGATTGTAAAGCGCTTAGAGCTTGGTCTCTAGCCGAGAATAGGCGCTATATAAGTATCTATTATTATTATTATTGTTATTGTTATTATATCCATCCAACTGTTGGTTTGCGTAGGTCGCAGTGCTGCTTCCCGGGAAATGTTGCCAAGCTGAGTTGTCTTTCTTCTCCGTTGTCTCCGTTGTCCAGGACGTGCAGATCCTGTTGGTTGGTACTGAAGTGGACCAGACGTGTGCTTTAGTCATGCTCAACTGACTGTCAACTGTTTGCCTTCGTCCAAGTCTGCTGTAAGTGGTCAATAGGAGGTTTAGATTTCGTTTATAGAAAAGTCCCATTTTGGGTGATTTTTAAATTTCCTGAATTAAATCAATATTTTTCTTTAATTTGATCTAGGATTTTAAGGAAGAAAGAATTTTTAAAGCACTTTCTTTTTGTTTTTAGAAAATCTTTTTGAATGTGTGTTGTCCCTTCTTATTCCTCTTCACCCCCCCCCCCCCCCCCCCACACACACACACACACACACACTTTTTTTCTCACAACTGTATAGAGAGCGCTTAGGATGAGATACCAGCCCTGATGTGGCCCTCCGAGGTCGGCTGGGCTATAAACAACATGAGTTATAGCGTCATCTGGTTTTGCAGATATAAACGCTTTTTCAAAAACTTGAAGCATTTGTCTTTGGACTGAGCTGGCGAGAAGATGTCTACTGGCTCACCTTTCGTACGAACACTTGTTTCCGTTAAAGATCTAGAACAGATTTGGAGGAATACCTCAAGTTTAGGAGGCAAGTTATCACTTTAGCTGCCCCATTTGTTTTGATGTTGTTGACTGGTGCGCTTACAACAGAAAATCCATTCTTTCGAAGGTATGAGGACTATACCATACTACCATACTCTTCAATACTCTAATGATTTAAAGAACAGAACCATTTCGGTTTTTTAAATGGATATAATGAGTGATTATGTGGCTGTACTCGCCTTTTGGCTGCATCATTGCTGTAGTGTTCAATGGTTAGAGGTTTGTGCACCAACACATTCAAATCTTTTCATCTCGGTATCTTTCAGGGCAACGAAACAGTGACCACAAACATATTTTTACAGGAAATTTATTTTTTTTAATCCGCCAGAAAAAGAAATTACAAGACAAAACACGATGTATGTGTGTATAATAGTGACGGTGAAATATCAGTTATGGCAGTGTAACTGATGACCGATTTGTGGAAATGATGGCAATGATGATCCTAACGATGATGAACACAATGGTGGTAAAACCATCACGAAAGAACACGTGATAATTCACACATGTTCTTTCCACCGTCCATCAGAGAATCAAACCTGTTATGACATCCTGGTGTACCCCAATGCTGCCAGCAATACCAGCTCTTCTCCTGGTGACCTTGGCAGCTTGCTACGCGAATGGAGCAGACAAACCCAACATCCTCTTCCTCGTCCTGGATGATGCCGGTTATGCCGACTTTGAGACCACCGATCGTTCCATGAGGACGGCCAACATCACAGCTCTGAAAGAAGATGGCGTCTTCCTCAACCAGTCGTACGTCCTCCCCATGTGCAGCCGACCCGGGCCGCCTTCATGACTGGGAGGTGTGTCATGAAAGAAGTGAGCTGATTGGTTGGATATGAAAGAAAAGGTGTCTGATTGGTTCGTTTTGACTTGGGAGTGATTGGTTGGTAGTGAGAATAAAACAGACTGATTGGTTGGATGTGAAAGAAAACGTGTCTGATTGGTTCGTTTTGACAGGGGAGCGATTGGTTGGTAGTGAAAGAAGCATAGTGAATGGTTGGTTTTGAAATAACGAGGATGAACAGTTGATCATGAACGAGTGTAACTGGTTTGCTGTCATGGAAGAAGAAGAATGAGTGGCTCTTTGTGGAAGGAGAGTGACTAATTGACTGGTCAGTTTGGAAAGAATTGATTTTTTTTCACTTTGAAAGCTGGAGACTGTCTGATTCATCATGAAAGAGAAGGATTAATTGGTTCGTATAGAAAGGAGGCTGGTTGTTTCAAAATGAAAGAATATTACCATATGGATAAACTAAATATTTTCATTAAATGCAAGAGGTTTGAAAAATGAAATGAATTCTCAAGTATTACGTAATTAAATTAGGCAAAATCATGGAAAATCATGAATACTGCTGTGAATAAATATATGAAGGTGTATTAATCTTAACAGCAACTAATCTGTGATTAAGAAAAATTACAATTCTTTCATGTTATAAAATTATGATTTTCTAGACACATTTTCATTACTTGAAATCATTGCTTTATGAAAGATAAAATACACATATGACATACAAGCAATGTGACACATATTAAGTTACATTCTCTCAAGATTGGATCATCTAATGCAATTTCTACTGTGCTGGGGTGCAGATATACATAGATATTGCTGAAGGTAGAATATGCACTGTCAACATGGAGACATATCTTTCCAAATACAATCAGATAACACATGATGAGTTTGTGGTTTATGGCAAATCAAGCAAGTAAAGCCATATCAAATCAGTAATTAAACAATCATAATTAAACAATCTTAGTTAAACAACCTTACCACTTTTAACAATTACAGATTCCTACAAAAAGTAACTAAAGGCATCATATTTTTTAAGGTTATTTCTAAAATGACAGAAAGCTGGGGCCAATCCAAAACGGATGTGTCACACAACATAATACGTCACGAGTGTTAAGATGTCATGTGATCGTTGGTGACTCTCAATCAGAATATTTTGGCATTAGCCTAACACGTCAGCCTCCAACCCAAAGCGAGGATGGCAATCAAGAATTCTGACTTAGGGAAGTTAGCATGTGTGGCTGAGGGCAGGTCTGAGTGAGGGAGAGGGATAGATGATGGGGGAAGAGGGGTGTATGTAACTGAGGTGGCTGACTGTGGGGCATGGTTTGCGGTGTTAATGTAAGGCAGTCCTGTAAGTACTAAAGATACAGATGAATGTATGGCAGTCATGTAAGTACTAAAGATGCAGACTAGTGTATAACAGTCCTGTCAGTACTAAAGATACAGATTAATGTATGCCACTCCTGTCAGTACTAAAGATACAGATTAATGTATGCCACTCCTGTCAGTACTAAAGATACAGATTAATGTATGCCAGTCCTGTAAGTACTAAAGATACAGATTAATGTAAGGCAGTCCTGTAATTACTAAAGGTACAGATTAATGTATGGCAGTCCTGTACGTACTAAAGATACAGATTAATGTATGGCAGTCCTGTACGTACTAAAGATACAGATTAATGTATGGCAGTCCTGTACGTACTAAAGATACAGATTAATGTATGCCACTTCTGTCAGTACTAAAGATACAGATTAATGTATGCCAATCCTGTAATTACTAAAGATACAGATTAATGTATGGCAGTCCTGTAAGCACTAAAGATACAGATTAATGTATGGCAGTCCTGTACGTACTGAAGATACAGATTAATGTATGCCAGTCCTGTCAGCACTAAAGATACAGATTAATGTATGGCAGTCCTGTAGGTACTAAAGATACAGATTAATGTATGACCGTCCTGTTAGTAACAAAGATACAGATTAATGTATGGCAGTCCTGTACGTACTGAAGATACAGATTAATGTCTGGCAGTCCTGTAAGTACTAAAGATACAGATTAATGTATGGCAGTCCTGTAAGTACTAGAGATACAGATTAATGTATGCCAGTCCTGTAAGCACTAAAGATACAGATTAATGTATGCCAGTCCTGTAAGCACTAAAGATACAGATTAATGTATGCCAGTCCTGTCAGCACTAAAGATACAGATTAATGTATGGCAGTCCTGTCAGCACTAAAGATACAGATTAATGTATGGTAGTCCTGTCAGCACTAAAGATGCAGATTAATGTATGGTAGTCCTGTCAGTACTAAAGATACAGATTAATGTATGGTAGTCCTGTCAGTACTAAAGATACAGATTAATGTATGGTAGTCCTGTCAGTACTAAAGATACAGATTAATGTATGGTAGTCCTGTCAGTACTAAAGATACAGATTAATGTATGGTAGTCCTGTAAGCACTAAAGATACAGATTAATGTATGACAGTCCTTTAAGTACTAAAGATACAGATTAATGTATGACAGTCCTGTAAGTACTAAAGTCACAGATTAATGTATTGCAGTCCTGTCAGTATTAAAGATACACATTGATCTGAGGGAACGTCAGATTCACCCAATATGGAGATGGAAGATACTAGATTCAACAAACACGATCTACATGATTCTGTCCTTTCCCCAGTTGTCACAGCGACTACTTGCCCATCTTCTTGTTTGATGTTTATTCATACTTAAATTAAGTAAACATTTCCTCACTTTGTATTTTTAATTTGGTTTGAGAAGTAGAAAAAAAAAACAATAACAAATTCAACATTGTCATGTAGATGTGTTACCTGAGTTTGTGCGTGGAAGGGAGGAGGCATGGAGAGAAAAAGAGGTGGGGGGTATGTCCTCCTTTGTGTACAGTACGACATAATTGTGCACAGGTACCCGCACACCTTCGGACTCCAGGATGGCACTGTCAATGCTGACGTGCTTAACTGGATCAACGAGAACTTCACCTTCCTGCCCAGAGAGCTTCAACGCCAGGGCTACACCACCCACATGCTGGGCAAGTGGCACCTGGGCTTCTGCCACCCAGGGCTGACCCCGCTGGGGCGTGGCTTTGACACCTTCTACGGCTTCTGGCTGGGCTCCCACGATTCCTACTACGAGCACGCGAAAGTCAATGGGACCATCTACGACTGGTGGGACAACAACAAACCTGACTTCTCCGCTAATGTAAGGGATGATGCTGAGCTTGTCCATCCGTCCATCTGTCTGTCTGGGTGTCTCTCTCTCTCTCTCTCTCTCTCTCTCTCTCTCTCTCTCTCTCTCTCTCTCTCTCTCTCTCTCTCTCTCTCTCTCTCTCTCTCACCTACTGGTAGTCGGTCTTGAAGAGTGGAAGACAGGAATGAGTATTTGACCGCTAGGTGAGAAAATCATTTACTCAAAAGATAGGAGAAATGGTAACATCTTACGTTAATAAACTTATGGCATCTACAAAATACCAGAAGGAATGTTAGGATATGGTCCATAACGTATCATTCGAAAGGACACAAACTAGAAATGATCTTGCTCCAGAAGCATGGATCAAACATTCTCAGGTTTTATTACAATCAAGTACAGACAATGTACACACCAAAGAGATATTGAACGACACTGTTCTTAACATTGACGATGACAAATACATAAATGGACTTATTTCTGAAGAAGCAATACCACTGCCAGTAAGAAAACTGACAAAAAAGAATGAAGGGCTGCTGGACCTGATGGTGTGATCTGTGATTTGTTCAAAATCAGTTACAAACACATGCCTCCTTTCCTTTCGAAAATGTTTAGTAAACTGTTTTGGCACCCGTTTGTACTCAGTGAACTGGAGTGATTCAATTATTCTCCCAAATTTTTAAGAAAGGTGACAATGATTTGAAAAATCATGGAGGAATTTCCTTTCATGATGTGAACTGTAAGTTCTTTGGAATAATAACTAAGAGCAAATTACACAAGTGGGTCAAAGAAAGCAAGATAACATCAAACTGGCTTTACAAGGGGATATGCTGCTGAGGACCATAATAATGTTTTGTTTACCTTGTTATTGCTTGTGCAGAAACAATTTATCTATAATAGTATTTTTTTTATCTTGTTTTCATTGACTTTGAAAAAGCCTTTGCCTACATCAATTGAAGTCTTCTCCAGCGAATTCTGCACACACAAAAATGGCATTAAAGGTTAAGCTTATAGATGTATTAGAAGTGTGTATAAATATAGCAAGAGTTCAGGTTCAGTGCGGTGATAATTTGATAGTCTTTATACATTTCACAACTGGAGTTAAACAGGGAGATATTTGTAGTCTCGCTTTATTTTCTCTGTTTACCAAAGAGCTTGCGGTTGAAGTCATTACTAATAGAAGACATGGAGGTTTATTTCCACTCAATGCTTTTGAATTGTATATACTTTTGTTATCTGACGATGTTATTCAATTAATTATCATTGTATATGTATATGTGTATCATTGTACTGAGGTACAACTACCTTCTTTTTGTTCTCTGTTGTACTTTTCATATTTAAAAAAAATCTTTTGATGCAAGGGAAAGAACACAGGGGTTACAAAAAGAAATTAAACACAAATCTGTGAGAAAAAAAATCATAACACGCAAAATCACTCTATGTAATCCAATACCATATCTTAATATGATGCAATAAGATACGATGCAGTTTCATACTATTCAATGTAATGCAACACAGTAGAGTGGTAAAATACAATAACATACTGTACATTATCATCCAATTTCGATGTGATACCATACAGAAGTGCAATACAACATGATACAATAGAGTATTATGAAACACGATATAACTTAATACCATACAGTGGTAGAATGCAATATGATAGGATACAATATTATACAGTTCAGCACTATGCAATATCATAGAGTGATACAATACATTATACAACGTTGTACAATGCAATGTAATTCAGCACAGTAGAGTAAATACGATACTGCATAATACAATACAATATAGTATAATATGATTACATCTTTTATTGTTCAAGCAGATGTGAAAATCAAATCGTGCTATAACAAGACAATGCAGCTCGCAATGCAGCGCTGTACAACACAGTGCAGCACGATTCAACAGCACAAAATATTTGTTTTTTTCAACTAGGGTCAGTTGTCTCTATTCCTAAACTGAGCCTGTTTATGGGCAAGAATACTCACCACCCA
>CM065743.1:34523460-34555960 GCA_033310375.1 Conus canariensis
GGCCATTTGATGAAAAGCAGAGGAAAAAGATGTCTTTGAAACCGTTATAACAGTTTTTTAACGGTTTTTAACGGTTTTATTTTTTTAGAGATTAGCCCAAAACCATCCTCGGGTCACAACAGACGTACCTGCTAAATTTCAAGAAGATCAGGTTTTAAACAGTTTCTTTTATAGGGTTTGGTGTTTTTAACGGTTTTTAACTGTTATAAATAACGTTTTTTAACTGCCAAATAACGGTTCTAATTTTAGAGAAGTAGTCCTGTACCTGTGCAATGTCACAACGGCTATTTGAAGAAAAGCAGAGGAAAAAGATGTCTTTGAAACCGTTATAACAGCTTTTTAACGGTTTTTAACGGTTTTATTTTTTTAGAGATTAGCCCAAAACCATCCTCGGGTCACAACAGACGTACCTGCTAAACCATCTATGTTGCAAAATTACTTACCATTACTGGACATACGCATACCGAATTTTATCAATAGTGGTGTAAATTTAGAAAATAACGGCTTTTAACGGTCAATGTTAAGTTTTGGTTCGTAAAATTTGCATAACATTCTTCAGCGCTTAAAACTGTACGTGCATACGGAATGTTATCAAGAACGGTGAAAATTTGGAAATTCAGAAAATAACGGTTTTTAACGGTCAATGTTAAGTTTCGGATCTTGAAAATTGTATATCATTGTTTAGCGTTCAATACTGCACATGTATATCGAATTTCTTCAAGAATACTCTAAATTTATAAATAACGGTTTTTAACGGTCAATTGTAAATTTCGGTTCGTAAAAGTTGTATATCATTTTTCGGCATTTAAAACTGCACATGTATACCGAATTTCATCAAGAACAGCCTAAATTTGGAAAATAACGGTTTTTAACGGTCAAATTGAATGGTCATAATGACTATCTAATGACCCTATGTTACCCGCTGGATGTTCCTGTAGGCTTATGTCAAGTTTGGTGGCGATCCGATGACTCTCGTGGCCGCCAACCTCAGAAGATCGGGTTTTAAACAGTTTTCATAGGGTTTGGTGTTTTTAACGGTTTTTAACTGTTATAAATAACGTTTAATAACTGCCAAATAAAGGTTCTAATTTTCGAGAAGTAGCCCCGTACCTGTGCAATGTCACAATGGCCATTTCAGATCTGTACAGAGTTTCCTCTCCAGGGAAGTCAGCTACGATTTTTTAACGGTCAATTTTAAGTTTCGGTTTGTGTAAGTTGTATATCATTGTTCAGCATTGAAAACTACACCTGTATACCAAATTTCATCAAAGAAAGGTCTAAATTTAGAAAATAACGCTTTTTAACGGTGATACCATCTCTAAATTTAGAAATTAACGGTTTTTAACGGTCAATTTTAAGTTTCTGTTCATATTAGTTGTCTATCATTGATCAGCGTGTAAAACTGCACCTGTATACCAAATTTCATCAAGAAAGGTCTAAATTTAGAAAATAACGGATCTTAACGGTTTTTAATGCTCAATTTTAAGTTTCCGTTCGTGTAAGTTGTATATCATTGTTCAGCGTGTAAAACTGCATCTGTATACCGAATTTCATCAGGAACGCTCTAAATTTATATAATAACGGTTTTTAATGGTCAATTTTTAAGTTTCCGTTCGTGTAAATTGTATATCATTGTTCAGCGTGTAAAACTGCATCTGTATACCGAATTTCATCAAGAACGGTCTAAATTTATATAATAACGGTTTTTAACGGTCAATTTTAAGTTTCGGTTCGTGTAAGTTGTATATCATTGTTCAGCATTTAAAACTACACCTGTATACCAAATTTCATCAAGAAAGGTCTAAATTTAGAAAATAACGCTTGTTAACAGTGATAAATAACGGTCATAAAAACTATCGAATGACCCAATGTTATTCACAGTATGTCCTTCTAGACTCATGCCAAGTTTGGTGGCGATCCGAGGACTCCCTTTGCCGCCAACATCAGAAAAGATTGTATTTTTGATCGTTTTTAGGGGGGTACGTGTTGTTAACGGTTTTTAACGGTCATAAATAACTGTCGTAGAAACTGTCCAATGACCCTATGTTACTCGGGAGATGTCCCTCTAGGTTCGATGTACCTGTGCAATGTCACAATGGCCATTTGATGAAAAGCAGAGGAAAAAGATGTCTTCGAAACCGTTATAACAGTTTTTAACGGTTTTTAACGGTTTTATTTTTTTTTAGAGATTAGCCCAAAACCATCCTCTGGTCACAACAGACGTACCTGCTAAATTTCAAGAAGATCGGGTTTTAAACAGTTTCTTTTATAGGGTTAAGTGTTTTTAACGGTTTTTAACTGTTATAAATAACGTTTTTTAACTGCCAAATAACGGTTCTAATTTTAGAGAAGTAGTCCTGTACCTGTGCAATGTCACAACGGCTATTTGAAGAAAAGCAGAGGAAAAAAGATGTCTTTGAAACCGTTATAACAGCTTTCTAACGGTTTTTAACATTTTATTTTTTCAGAGATTAGCCCAAAACCATCCTCGGGTCACAACAGACGTACCTGCCAAATTTCATGACAATCGGTTGAGCCGTTTTTGAGTCTATAGCGTACACACACACACACACACACACACACACACACACAAGAATTTGCCCTTTATATATTAGATACTAGCAGGGGCACCCGGCGTTGCCCGGGATATGAACATTCTTTGCGATACTCACGTGACGGCAAACATGTATTAATTGTTTTGATTTACAATCAATCCCCCCCCCCCATCTTCCCACCCCCTCCCCCACACAAATACATTCTCTCTCTCTCTCTCTCTCTCTCTCTCTCTCTCTCTCTCTCTCTCTCTCTCTCTCTCTCTTATACATTCTATTGTTTTCCGCCTGCCTCTGGCCCCTTTCCTCTGGATCTTCCCTAGCACGTCGAGATGCTTTTCTCGCTCAATTTTCCGCCTGCACTCACTGTTCCCATTCCCATTCTTCTCATTGCCCTTAATTTTGTAGGAATAGACTTTGTGCAGAAGTAGTTTATTTCAACGGGTCTGTGTCTAATGTAAAAATAGTGTATCAGGCTTTGCACTGTACAATCATTTTTCTGGCCCCTCTCATTCCTCCCTTTTCATCCCCCTACCCTGTCCCATCCATGTTGCAAAATTACTTACCGTTACTGGACATACGCATACCGAATTTTATCAATAGTGGTGTAAATTTAGAAAATAACGGTTTTTAACGGTCAATAAAATTTGCATAACATTGTTCAGCGCTTAAAACTGTACGTGCATACGGAATGTTATCAAGAACGGTGAAAAATTATAAATTCAGAAAATAACGGTTTTTAACGGTCAATGTTAAGTTTCGGATCTTGAAAATTGTATATCATTGTTTAGCGTTCAGATCTGCACATGTATATCGAATTTCTTCAAGAATACTCTAAATTTATAAAATAACGTTTTTTAACAGTCAATTTTAAATTTCGGTTCGTAACAGTTGTATATCATTTTTCGGCATTTAAAACTGCACATGTATACCGAATTTCATCAAGAACAGCCTAAATTTTAAAAATAACGGTTTTTAACGGTCAAATTGAATGGTCATAATGACTATCTGATGACCTTATGTTGCCCGCTGGATGTTCCTGTAGACTTATGTCAAGTTTGGTGGCGATCCGATGACTCTCGTAGCCGCCAACCTCAGAAGATCGGGTTTTAAACAGTTTTTATAGGGTTTGGTGTTTTTAACGGTTTTTAACTGTTATAAATAACGTTTAATAACTGCCAAATAACGGTTCTAATTTTCGAGAAGTAGCCCTGTACCTGTGCAATGTCACAACGGCCATTTGATGAAAAGCAGAGGAAAAAGATGTCTTCGAAACCGTTATAACAGTTCTTTTTAACGGTTTTTAACGGTTTTATTTTTTTTAGAGATTAGCCCCAAACCATCCTCGGGTCACAACAGACGTACCTGCTAAACCATCCATGTTGCAAAATTACTTACCGTTACTGGACATACGCATACCGAATTTTATCAATAGTGGTATAAATTTAGAAAATAACGGTTTTTTACGGTCAGTGTTAAGTTTTGGTTCGTAAAATTTGCATAACATTGTTCAGCGCTTAAAACTGTACGTGCATATGGAATGTTATCAAGAACGGTGAAAATTTGGAAATTCAGAAAATAACGGTTTTTTAACGGTCAATGTTAAATTTCGGATCTTGAAAATTGTATATCATTGTTTAGCGTTCAAAACTGCACATGTATATCGAATTTCTTCAAGAATACTCTAAATTTATAAAATAACGGTTTTTAACGGTCAATTGTAAATTTCGGTTCGTAAAAGTTGTATATCATTTTTCGGCATTTAAAACTGCACATGTATACCGAATTTCATCAAGAACAGCCTAAATTTTGAAAATAACGGTTTTTAACGGTCAAATTTAATGGTCATAATGACTATCTAATGACCCTATGTTACCCGCTGGATGTTCCTGTAGGCTTATGTCAAGTTTGGTCGCGATTCCGATGACTCTCGTGGCCGCCAACCTCAGAAGATCGGGTTTTAAACAGTTTTCATAGGGTTTGGTGTTTTTAACGGTTTTTAACTGTTATAAATAACGTTTCTTAACTGCCAAATAACGGTTCTAATTTTCGAGAAGTAGCCCTGTACCTGTGCAATGTCACAATGGCCATTTGATGAAAAGCAGAGGAAAAAGATGTCTTTGAAACCGTTATAACAGTTTTTAACGGTTTTTAACGGTTTTATTTTTTTTAGAGATTAGCCCAAAAACCATCCTCGGGTCACAACAGACGTACCTGCTAAATTTCAAGAAGATCGGGTTTTAAACAGTTTCTTTTATAGGGTTAAGTGTTTTTAACGGTTTTTAACTGTTATAAATAACGTTTTTTTAACTGCCAAATAACGGTTCTAATTTTAGAGAAGTAGTCCTGTACCTGTGCAATGTCACAACGGCTATTTGAAGAAAAGCAGAGGAAAAAAGATGTCTTTGAAACCGTTATAACAGCTTTCTAACGGTTTTTAACGGTTTTATTTTTTCAGAGATTAGCCCAAAACCATCCTCGGGTCACAACAGACGTACCTGCCAAATTTCATGACAATCGGTTGAGCCGTTTTTGAGTCTATAGCGTACACACACACACACACACACACACACACACACAGAATTTGCCCTTTATATATTAGATATATATATCGACCAAAATGTAGAGTTAAGGGGCAGGACACCTCTCCACAGCAAGCAGTCAAACAGACCGTTGCACAGAAGACAAGGAAACTGACAGTGGACAGACAGGACGTGACAAGAATCCATTGTGTCACAAACACAGGATATTCAATGCCATGGGAGAAAAAGGAGGGGTGAGTCTGAGTGTGTGTGTGTGCGTGTGTGTGTGCGTGCGTGTGTGCGTGTGTGTGTGTTGGGGTGTGTGTGTGTGTGTGTGTGTGTGTGTGTGTGTGTTTGGTCGTTCGTTCTTCAATTTAACGTCTATTCACATAAAGTGATTTTAGGCAGAGTTAGGGAAATAGCGTGTGTATGCATTCGTGCGCGCGCGCGCGCCGCTGTGTGTGTGTGTGTGTGTGTGTGTGTGTGTGTGTGTGTGTGTGTGTGTGTGTGTGCGTGTGTGTGTGCGTGTGTGTGCGCGTGTGTGTGTGCGTGTGTATGTGTTGATGGACCGATAAGAGATTTGTTACGAGCAGTTAGCTATATATATATAGTGATTCATACTAAAATTCTTTACAATTAACATTAGCCCAAAGCAAGTATTAAAACATAAAGGAGTACAGGATATCTGGTATAACCAAAATGTTAAGTGCTCATATCTGTAGGAACACTTGTTACAAAAAAGAGCCCATTGGACTAATCATCAAGGAATTAACAAAAAAAAAACAAGACCTGGTAAGTTCTGGAAAATACACGTGCCATCAAGTCGCAGGCAGTCAGGATTTTCCTTTTTGAAATGTGCGCAGTGGAAAAGAAGATGCTGGATTGTGAAACTTTCAACTGCTCTGCAGATGCAATTTAAATTTTTGCGAAATTTTGTACGGAAAGCGTTTAGCTTAAGCCTGTAAAACAGGGATTCAAGTTTTCGGTTGGTGTGTGTGTGTGTGTGTGTGTGTGTGTGTGTGTGTGTGTGTGTGTGTGTGTGGAGACATACATACATACATACATACATGCACGCATACATACATACATACATGCATGCATACATACATACATACATGCATGCATACATACATACATCTATAATGCATACATACACACATACATACATAGATCGATCAATCCATCCATAGACAGATAAATAGATACATGCATGCATACATACATACAAACATACATACATACACACATAGACGGATAGATATACATAGACAGATACATAGATAGATTGATACACAGATGCATAGATAGATACATAGATTTAGATACACACACACACACACACACACACACACACACACACACACACACACACACCACGCACACACACTCACACATACACACATTTGTGTGTGTGTGTGGTGTGTGTGTGTGTGTGTGTGTGTGTGTGTGTATGTGTGTGTGTGCGTGCGTGCGCGCGCGCATGTGCGTGTGTGTGTATGTGTGTGTGTGTGTGTGTGTGTGTGTGTGTGCGTGTGCGCGTGAGCATGTGTGTATATATGAGTGACTGTGTTGATTGATTATGTGCGAGTATGTCCACAGGAATGATAAGCATGAGCAAATGAATGATTGATTGCAAGTCAGTCATGATGTGATTTTGTCAAAAAGCCATGAGTAGGTCTACAGAAAATGCTTGAAACAGATATACAACGCGGTACTATTGTTTTCATTGATCGATCAATCCATGGATCAAATGATGAAAGGAGAAGTATCTCGCCTCTCTCTCCCACTAGTTGCTTTTGTTGGAGTCCTGTGTCGCTGGCGCAGGTCACTAATTACTTCCAGGCACCACACTCCGCGCACGCCACAAGAGAATCGTTCAGCTGGCTGAGGTGTCCTTTCAAGTAAACACACATGCTAGTTAGTTGGAGCTTTTGTTCAACCAGGTCGACCTTTCCACCTGAACGTGGCCTTCGCCTGAATGTGAACAGTACTCGCTCTCTCGCTCTCTCTGTCTCTGTCTGTCTGTCTGTCTGTCTGTCTGTCTGTCTCTCTTCTCTCTGTCTCTCTCTCTCTCTCTCTCTCTCTCTCTCTCTCTCTCTCTCTCTGTGTGTGCGCGCGCGTGTATGTGCTTCAGCCATGACAGTTTGACACTATCAGCGGCAATGCGCAACAAACAGCCAGCCAACCTATGAACTGGAAGCAAACAGACAGATACTCAGGTCAACAGGAAGTGATGAGTGCCTTCAAGTGTGGTAAAGGAAACCAACAAGAAGCCGAAGATACTGATCCTACCGCTTTTGATCTTGTTCAATTAAACATACTTATCCTACCACTTTTTGTGATCTCAAATCAATCAAACTATGTCCGTTGATCGATACCCTTGATGGATCAACACAGAGCCTTGCCTGGTCTGAGCCCCACAAGCCGTTGGACCCCGGGGTTCAGCAACGGGTGGTACCCCCCTTACCAACTCCTGCAGAACGGGACGCCGTGGGAAGACGTGAAGAAGAGGTACAAGCCTGACCAGTACCTCCTCTACAACATTGAGAAGGTCAGCACTCACTGTCAGAGTTCAGCAAATCAGGAAGGAGAAAGGTCGTAAGGGAGATGAGGGGAGATGGTGGAAGGAGGGGGGGGGGGGTGATTGTGTGAGGATGAAGGATCGAGTTGAAGGGCTTGGGGATGGAGGGGGGAAAGGAGAAGACGTGAAGAGCAGGTGCGAGCCTGACCAGTGCGTTCTATACATTATGGAGTAGGCTGGCAACATGTTTAAGGCTCCGCAGCAAAAGAGAAACAAAAACATCCGTAGTGGTGGTGGAGGGGGATAGATGGGGGTGGGTGTGAGGATCAAGGTCTGAATGAAAGTGGAAAGGGAGACAGTGGGAATCCTTAAGTGAGAGGTACTAGGCGGACGAGGACCTCTTCGATAATGTGGAACAGTTTAACAAAGCATTCAGGAATCCCCCAGATAAGGATCCCTGAAGAATTGCTCACAGTCCTCAAATGTAGTGTCGTCGTCGTCATCATCATCATCATCATCATCATCATCATCATCATCATCACATCACATCATCATCATCATCATCACCATCATCATCATCGTCATCATCATCATCATCATCATCATCATCATCATCATCATCACCCTGTTCAACCCCAAATAATTCAGCGTTCTATTAAGGGAAATAAATCATGTGTAATGAGCATAGCTTTCATTTTGAAATCGTTTTAAGTCTTTTTTTTTATTCTTGCATTACTCCGCCATCATCACGATTTTCATTGTCACTATGGTGTGCATTATTCGGAGCTTTGAGGTGTGTGTGTGTGTGTGTGTGTGTGTGTGTGTGTGTGTGTGTGTGTGTGTGTGTGTGTGTGTGTTCCTTATATACATGCTATGATTTCGGTTTTAAGCTCAGTGTGTTTGTAACGTCGTTGTCTACGTAAAAAACATGAATATGTATGTATCTGAATTCGTTCTTTTATAATTCTGATCTTAAACATTCGTTTTCATTTCACTTATCAAGTAACAACTTCAGCATTCAACAGATCAAATGTTAACAAAATATTGGCGTGGAAACCCTTTCTTCCCAAAGACGGCATTCCCCGTTTCTAGAGAATAAACATATCTCATTTTGGAACTGGTAAATGAAATCACACACACACACACACACACACACACACACACACACACACACATATATATATATATATATATATATATATATGTGTGTGTGTGTGTGTGTGTGTGTGTGTGTATAAGAATTAATCTGGTCATAGGGCGACTACATTGAAAAGTACCTTTAAGGCGACCGGGGTTATCTTTGTCTCCTTTGTACAACCAAGGCTGAAATTAGGCCTTAGTAATCCTTAGGCACTGGTTTGTCTCTGTTGTTGTCATTAATGATCAGTATTCAATAGAAACAGATATAGCTTTTTTTTTGCCGGTCGCCTTAATGATTTTATATATTTGAATGCTCTTAGGGCGACTTCATGAAAAAAGGCTCTTAAGGCGACCTCAACCTTACAGTAAAAAATCACTCTTATGGAGACATATTTAACACTGATGTTTTGAACTGCTCTATGACTACTTTATTTATTTATGGCATTGTGTTGACCATATCGCTTTCAACCTTGTGTGTGTGTGTCTTTTTTCTGTTGATTTGGTAATTTTATTAAGTTTGTTTTGGTACGCCAGTTACCATAGCATAGTGTTTAGCATCCCGTACTTCTGATCAGGAGACAGGGGTTCAGATGTCATCAGAGCCAAAATCATTGTGAGGATTTGGGTTTTTTTGTTTATTTGTTTGTTTGTTTGTTTGTTTTGGGGGTTTTTTTTTGGCTGTCTCAGTTTTTGAGCCACCCCAGTGGCACTGCACCCACACCGCTCATTCCAGATCTCTGTCCACAGTCGCACCCCAGATGTTCAGCCACAGCCATGGCAATGGCAGCACATTGGGAGCAGTCAATATCAAGTCCTTAAGAGGCAACCGACCAGAGGAGGCACTGCACTCCCGCCGGATCACTTCGCTGTTCTGATCCAATATTGGCTTGACACCACCCATTACACCCCCTACTGACGACAATAATGGCTTAGTCACGGAGCCAGCATGAGCGAAGTCCCCCACCGAGGGCGTCACCAAGTCCATCCAGCGACATTCCCCACAAAGTGCCGACACCAATAACCATGACATGAACTCACCAAGGGCACAGCTGTGGAGAGGAAACCGAAGCTGAGGTCACTATGAGAGCAGGGCTCTAAGGGCCACAAAACCTGAGACAGTTTTTTAATTATGCTGATCAATGAGGATGAGGATGATATAGATGATGCAACGGAGTTCCATTTTGATGAGAGACTACATGACTGGGCTGTACTCGACACTTACTTTCATAATATACCCCGGCATCAACCAGGTCTGAGAAATACAGACATCTGCAGTGGTGGTCAAGAAATTTGAATAACACTCACTCATTCATTAAGTAGATGAGACTCGACTGTGTGGTCCCAGTCTTTCCAACTGAGTTTTTTTGTTTGTTTTTTTTGTTTTTGTTTTTTTTGTTTTGTTTTGTTTTTGTCAGCTTCTGCCGGCTCTTACCCAGAGTAGAGTGAGTTTTAGATGCAAATGGGAAGACTGGGACCACACAGTCGAGAATAATCCTCTGTACAGATGCGACTTTGAAAGCACCTGCAGTGTGGGTCAGGAAATTTGAGCAACATTCTCAAAGCTGCATCTGTACAGACGATTATTCTCTACTCTTTGGTCCCAGTCTTCCTATTTGCTTTCAAAGTCCAAGCTAATCCAAACTTCCCAACCGAGTCACTCATATGGAAACAGTAGGTCATAGTCACCATCCGAAGCATGCCAAGATGCTAAGATGCTTTGCTGGTGCAAGTTTGGTCCTTGTAGGGCTTATACTTTGTCCAATACTGAGCTTATCCAAACATCTTAACCGGATGTGACGTGGACGCTTGGGGTATAGCATAAGCCCCCCTCCTCTTCGTCGAGGTGAGCTAAAAACAACAATAACAACCTGTGAACCGCCTGAAATCCTGCTTCAGCTTATGCATCATCCTTATAACCCTCATCCATCTTCAAGAAATATTGAAAAATGTCTCAGGTTGCGTGAAATTTCATGCCCTGCTCTCGTGGTAACCTCAGTTCCAATTCCCCTCCACTTCCATAGCTGTGGTGTGTGTCAAAGCCTTCAGTGCTGGGTGGTCTATGGGTGTGTTGGAGGAATGCAGTGACGGTTTTCTAATCAGGGGAAACACTTGCTCAGTCTTGCTCCGCGAGCAATCTAACACCGTTGTTAGCAGGGGGCTTAGTGGGTCACGTCCTGCGTGTTTTGAATCAGAACAGGCACTACTGAACCAAAGTGACTCAGCAGCAGTGTACGGTCCTTCTACTGGGTGGCTTCACGCTAACTAACACATTGATAGTGCCCTGGGACTCCTAGTGCTGTGACCAAGACAGAATAAACCTGGATTAGGTGTGCGTGGGGAGGTCGGATTGAGGGGCATGGGGGTTACGCTACTGGGAGTGCCACAGAACGTAAGACAGAAAAAAAAGTTTGGTTTGATTTTGTATTTGCATGATGTCCGTTTTAGAAATGTCATTTTCAATTTCATTGAATAAACTGTTATGAATTAATCTTAAATAAATGTTAGCGAACCGCCCAGAGAAACGTGGACAAACGAGTCACAAGACAAAACATGTCTTGTGACTCGTTTGTCCACGTTTCTCTTGGCGGTTCGCTAACATTTATTTAAGATTTGTTTAGATTTCCGCCTGCAGTCGTCTCACTTTGCAATTAGATCTGTTATGAATTACTTCATTTCTTGCAAGTGTATGTTTGCATGCTTTAAGTCCATGTGCAACATTTAAAAAAAAAACTGTTTGGTCTATTCCACCCTACTCTCCCTCAACACAGACACGCATATATGCAAACAAAACCAGAGAGAGAGAGAGAGAGAGAGAGAGAGAGAGAGGGCATGAAGACGAACACTGAAAAACAACCATATAGCCACATGAAAATAAACACTCAATCATTTATATGCAAATGATTTATTTAACAAAAACTAGAAACAGTATGTAACTTATAAATCATGTGGTCTACAATCTGAGCATGTGTAACACATTCTCCCTCTCTCGCTTAAAAGGTTGCTTGTCCTGTTCTCTACCCCACCCCCCACCTCCTCCTCTCCCTCTCTCGTCTGCTTCTCAGGATTCCTCCTCTTTCTCAACAAAACAGAACATGGTCACATACATATAGTTCACTGGAAATGTACGTGAATGATGCTAAAGAAAAATCAGATCAAGCTGCTTAATCATTATGTTTAAAGAGCAAAATAAACAAAGTGGAAACAGACTGGAAAAACATCAACAATCAGCAAAGGAGAGATCACCGAATCCAAACACCAAATTTGAATATTTGCCTTTCGTATCCTCTGTCTCACTTTTCCACCCCCCAACCCTCACCCACCCCCTTTCTGTTTTTTTTTTTTTTCCTGGTCAACCTTAGGATAAGTAAATTCCATAGAACTACATAACTTCCTGTTCTCTGTAGTTTACACAGTCTCATGTTAGCCTGCCAGATCTATGTTAAGAAGTTCTCTCTTTTGTTCTCTCAACCCATGCCTGGTTGACCCACACTGTCAAATAAAAAAAAGCCCAAAACGTCATTGAAGTGTGTCACCTGCACCTGAGACAAGCCGTATTTACAGAAACATAATTTTGGGAGCCGCTAGAAATTTGGAGTTAACGCTCTCACATTGTTTTAACTCGGATTTTAAAAAAAGTCCAAAAGAATAAGAATTACTTCACAAGCAGTTATAAACATGTATATTAGTAGCAGCATAAGACGCCAAATAACCACCAACCTATCAGAAAAATTCCATAATAGTGACACCGAAAATAGACGCATACATTGCCCAAACAATGGAGGATGAAAAATATTCATAAAAGAACTGAAGACAGCTCAAAACTGAAGACAGTGCAGGCATTACAATGACGTTTAAGAAGAAAAAGACAGGTAAACAGACCAAGGGAAGCCAGAAAGAACAATACAATTAATTTTCTTTTAAGAGAAAAAAGCCCACCTACACAGGGATTATGTGATGCACTCCGATAAAAGGTACACTGTCATTTTTGAGATGTTGGTATCATCAAAAACTCAAGAAGTTCAGCTTCCTTGAGGTATATATTGGTACCATTAAAAACCTCGAAAAATTCAGCTTTCTGGGGCTTTTTTGAAGGGTTTACTTAAACAAAAGTTATAGTAATTTAAAGTCATTAGGTGGTCAAGCGGCCATTTTGAGAAAGCGCTTATCAAAGTTGGAAAAGGAAATGCTGACATTTAGTGCTTAGCAACTTTTTGTTTGTTTGTTTGTTTTTTAAAGCCGAAAACAAGTAATACACACTCCTCCACCAATTCAAAGCACAGTCTATGATTATTTCAGCATGTATCTGCATCATTTTATGATTTTACTTTAAGAAAATGTATTAAAATTTGGTGCTTTTAATGCAATTTTATGCTTAAAAACCTAAATTAAGTACGAGTTGAATTGAGCCCAAAAACTTCGGGACATGAAATCAAAATGCCCAAAGAGAATTGAAAAGACTTTAAATAGAACATCTAGAAAAAGAGAGACAAAGAGAATTTGAACTGCGTATGGCAGAAGTGAAAGTTCAAAATAGCGAACGCATTTCCCAGTCAGAAACTGAAGTTGCCAAGAGACCACGTCTTCCAGCTTTCGTAGATGGGAAAGACAACCTCGACAGTTATCTGGAACGTTTTGAACGCCATTCTGAAGCAATGAGATGGCCAAAAGAGCAGTGGGCTACCAACTTGAGTGCCCTCTTGACTGGTCACGCCCTTGAGGTCTACTCAAGACTACCTCGAGAAGAAGCAAATGAATATGAAACACTGAAAACGGAACTTCTTCGAAGTTATGATTTTTCTGAACAAGGCTTCCACAAACGTTTCCGGTCCAGTAGGCCAGAGAAGAACGAAAGTCCTGCTCAATTCCTGACCAGGATTCAAAACTATCTAGAGAGATGGCTGGAGTTGGCTGGAAGAAAGAAAGACTATGATGGCTTGTCATATCTGGTCCTGAAAGAACAATCTGTAGAATTCTGTCCTAAAGACCTTGCAGCCTACCTTCTACAAGAGAAAGACCAGAGCCTGAAATCCTTGACTGAAGCTGCACAGAGGTTCCTGGAGTCTCACAATCGGACCCTTGACACTAGATCAAAACCATCAACAGATCGAATACGACCAGTCCAGGTTCCAAGTATATCAACTCCGCCATTTAAATGCTTCAACTGTGGACGCCTGGGTCACAAGGCTGCTGAATGCAGACTGCCTGGGTCACAAGGCTGCTGAATGCAGACTGCCTGGGTCACAAGGCTGCTGAATGCAGACTGCCTGGGTCACAAGGCTGCTGAATGCAGACTGCCTGGGTCACAAGGCTGCTGAATACAGACTGCCTGGGTCACAAGGCTGCTGAATGCAGACTGCCCAAGTATTCAGGTAAACGCAGCCCTCCACACTTCAGTCATGAAGATCGGAAAGACCAGCACCTAGTTGGAAATAAAAGAAGTCTAACATCTGCCAATGTTGCCATCAGGGAAAGGAGTCAGGAGAGACACCCGTTGCGGAGGAGATGGAGATCTACCTCACGTCAAGCCCGTGACAGCCCTGAAGAGCATGAGAAAGTGATGCAATGTGCCTTCTTAAACCGTGTCAAGAGTGATCTGAGTGTCATGCCTGTGGTGAAGGGACATTATGATGATAAGGAAGTACAGGTGCTCAGAGATACAGGGTGCAGTGGAGTTATCATAAAGAAGGACCTTGTTCCAGAAAAGCAGTTTACTGGCAAGATCGGCTACCTACGATGTGTCCATGGACATGTTGAGGCCGTCCCCACAGTTGATGTTGAAATTTCTAACTGTTCTTTGTTGGGAAGGTGAATGCTTTGTGCCTGCCCAATCCTCCTCATGACGTCATCATCGGCAATATTGAAGGTGCCCGTGCAGCCGATGATCCTGATCCTGAGTGGCCACACACCTGTGCGGTAACAACATGCGCACAACCCAAGAAGGAGAAAGAAGGGAAATCTACTCCATTGAAGAGCAGCAAAGCTACAGAAATCCCAGAAGTAACCAGAGAGAAACTGATCCAGTTACAGCAAGCTGACCCTTCTCTGCAACAATATTCCGGCATAACAGACGCCATGACCAGGGGTAACACCGATCCTTTGTGAAGAAAAATGGTGTCATGTACAGACAGTACAAGAAAAAAAGGTATAACTGATGGGGGTCAAATCACTTGCCAAGTTCTTGTTCCAGCCAGTCTACGAAAACCCGTGATGGGGTTGGCCCATAACTCTATCCTTGGAGGCCACATGGGTGTCACGAAGACCACAGACAAAATCATAGCAACCTTCTACTGGCCAGGTATCCAGGGCGATGTTGCTCGCTTCTGCAGATCCTGTGATGTGTGCCAGAAGACTGAACCCAAAGGAAGAACTCCAAAGGTACCCATGGAGAAGATGTCACTAATTGACAGACCTTACAAGAGGGTGGCCATCGACCTCATAGGAGAAATCAAGCCAGCCAGTGAATCAGGACACAGATACATCCTCACTTTGGTAGACTATGCCACCAGGTATCCTAAGGCAGTCCCACTGAAACACATCGATACTGAGACCGTTTGCTGATGCCCTGATGGACATCTTCAGTACACTGGGTGTGCCTGACGAAATATTAAGTGATTTAGGGACCCAGTTTGTATCTGACTGCTCAGTGTCTGCCAGTTGACCACCACGCCCTATCATCCCATGTGCAACGGCCTGGTAGAGAAGTACAGTGGAACATTAAAGGCCATGCTGAAGAAGTTGTGTTGACCAACCATGACAAAGGCACAGATATATCAATGCCTTGTTGTTTGCTTACAGGGGAGTCCCTCAAGAATCTACTGGGTTTTCTCCCTTTGAGCTACTGTACGGCCAGACTGTGCGAGGACCAATGCACAGCCTGAAAGAACTGTGGACAAAAGAAGTGGAGTCTCCAGAAATCAAAAACAGCTATCAATATGTGTTTGAGCTGCATGAACGCATTGAAGATACCCTACAGTTAGCCCGAAGTGAACTAGAAAAGTCCCGAGGCAAAAGCAAACACTACTATGACCGGAAGACCAAGGTTAGGAAATTTCAGCCTGGTGAGAAAGTCCTTGTTCTGCTGCCTACTGACAATAACAAGCTGCTGATGCAGTGGAAAGGACCCTATCCTGTAGAAGCAGTCAAGGTAGTGATTGATTATGAAGTGAAAGTCAAAGGCAAGCAGAAGATTTTCCACGCAAACATGCTCAAGAAATACTTTGAACGGGAAGAAAAGCCCGCTACAGATGCACATGCTGCTGAATTCCAAGAATGAGAACCACCTTACCCCTCCAGTGATGATGACAACTTCAATGAGGAAAGTTCTGTGAACGATGAAGAACTGTTAGAACTGAATGATTTCAAATCCCAGGAAACTATTGACAGTGTAGTTTTGGGGTCACAACTGAACAGCCACCAGCAAACAGAAATACGTGGACTGTTAAATGAGTACTCAAGTGTCTTCACTGAGTTTCCAGGAAAAACAGGAGTCCCGAGGGTCGCCATACGCGTCGCCAGTTGTCGTTGTCAAAAAGAAAGATGGTACTAACCGAGTGTGCATCGATTTTAGGCGACTCAACAAGCTGATTTACCTAGATCCCGAACCCATGCCTACAGAGACTGAGTGGAGATAAAGTTTTTTTCCAAGATCGATCTCAGCAAGGGGTATCGGCAAGTCCCCATACCAGAAGAAGACATTCCAAAGACTGCATTTGTGACTCCAGGTGGGACATACGAGTTCCTCCGAATGCCCTTTCGGTATGAAGAATTCTGGAGCAACACTCAAGTGGAGCATGAGAAAACTATTGGACAACATGAAAGGTGTCATATACTACTGGGATGACATCCTGGTCCATTCCAAAACATGGACAGAACACCTGGAAATTCTTCAGAAGCTGTTCAAATGGCTGTCTTCTGCCAACTTGACTGCAAGACCCGGCAAGTGTGTTCTTGGCGCATATGATATTGACTCATTGGTCACCGTCTCCAGGAAGGAATGAAAGGGGTGCTCAAGGACAATGTGACAAAAATTCTGGAAGCACCTCGTCCCCAGACAAAAAAACAACTGCGATCCTTTCTTGGCTTAGCGGGGTTCTACAGAGAATACATGCCTCACTTTGCAACTGTGACTGCTCCAATGTCGGACCTTCTGCGAAAGGGGAAGCCCAACCAACTGGAGTGGGAAATGCACAAGACCGAGCCTTCAACACTGAAAAACTTTCTGTCCGAGGAACCTGTGCTACGGTTGCCTGAGCCTAACAAGACGTTTGTGCTCAGCACTGATGCTTCTGACGAGGGTGTTGGTGCAGTCCTCATGCAGGAACATGATGGGAAGCTGTTCCCAGTCTCGTACGCCAGCAAGAAACTAGGCAGGGCAGAGCGGAGGTATGCAACCATGGAGAAGGAGTGCCTTGCTATTGTGTGGGCAGTACGAAAGTTTGAACTGTTTCTCCAGGGGGTTCACTTTGTATTGCGTACTGACCATAAACCTTTATCCTTTTTAGAATCTGCCAAGTTTGTGAACAGTAGGGTCATGCGCTGGGCCATGTCCCCTCAGAACTGTGATATGAAGGTTGAATATGTGAAAGGCACAGACAATCTGGCTGCAGACTTTTTAAGTCGTGCGTGAATAAATGAGACTTGTACTGGTTGTACACTTTGAACTGGGTGTGTGTTGCCAGTTGATCTTTGTTTTAAAGTCATTTGACATTTCTTTTAAATTGTAAAGGTTTTTAGAAATTTGGGAAATTTCTTTAAGTGGGGGGTTATGTTACAATTTAAAAGGGAGACAAGAGAGGGGGAGAATTTTGTGAAAGACGTCATAGCAATAATGACGCGTTGCAAGCCTCCTTTTATTTATCGCTTTTAGATCTTTGTATTTTCGGTCAGTGTAGTGCTATCGTTGATTTGTTTAAAACGTTTGGAAAGTGAATGTATGCCTAATTATTCAGTATTGTTTTTGGATAAATTGATAATGCGATTGGAATATTCAAGATTATGTTAGAATGTTCACCAGGTTTCCGTAAGTTGCTAGTGCTTTGCCGAAAGTTCGAGAATGTTGTAGAAGCTGACCGAATTACATTTGCATACGGTCGTCGCGATGTCATTGGTTAAGCTTACTGATTATGCAGAATATTCTAGAAAAGAATAATCGACTAGGTTCGAGAATATTCTTTCAATATCATACAAAACAATGAGAGCTGTGCGACTGAGAGAGAGACACACAGACGAGAGAGAGAGAGCGAAATGAGATTTGTTCAGGAGTTCTAGTCTAGAAGTGTTCGAGTCTTCATCGAGTTTGAGTCTAGTCGACGAGAAGCCGCCATTAGTAGAATATTCGCCGCTGCATGTACGATTGAGTTCCTGTACGACGTATTGAACCTGAAGGTCAGTAGTTTGTTTTTGTTCCAACATTCTTCAACGTTTGTAAATAAAAGGATCCTCTTCGTTTCAATACTGCCTGGTGTATTTTGTCGTCTGCGAGCCGAACACCTACCACAGGATCTACAATGAACTCTTACAAGCTAGAGTACTGCACTTACCTTGTACTGAGGAAGTCAGCGCTTTTAGCATTGTAACAACAGGCATATGAAATGCTCTTCAGACAAGATGAAATCGGATATTGCAACTGGGTGTCTGACATAAAGAGTATTCTGATGAAAAATGGATTTGGAATAGTTTGGGTTACCCAGATGTTAGGTAATGAAAAAGCGTTTCTGTCGGAACTCCAACAACGGCTTATTGATTGTTTTCTACAGACTTGGCATGCTCATATAACAGAAACAGAGAAATATGCTTGGTACAGCTCTTTTAAAGACATATTCCAGCCGGAGAAATACCTCATCAAAGTAACACATAAATGTCACCGGGATAATCCTGCAAGGTTTAGAACTAGAACCCTGGGATTTTATGCGAACAGAAGATGGTTTGATCAAATCTGTCCGTCGTGTGTCCTTTATGTTCAAACGGTGTTGAAGACGGAAGCCATTTCCTGTTTGACTGTAGGGAATATGAAGCTTTACGTTTGACATCAATCGTTTTTCATCAGCAGAATATGAAAAGACATAACTTAGTTCGAATAGTTTCATCAGCAGATGGAGATACTATCAAATCGCTTGCGAAAATTATCGCTGAAGCATATGAGCGAAGGAAGAAAATTCTTTCCTCTTGAATCAGTTTCTATATTACGAAGAAGAACTAGTGAACAATTCTGAGTATTGCAAATTGTTATTATTTCAATATATCGGACGATTTCGTGATCGCCGTTGGATGGTTCTAGATTACCTTTTACTTTGATTTGGTTCTGACGTATGTTTCGTCTCTTTCCTTCTTGACCCCTTTCTTTCTTTCTTTCTTTCGTATGTATGTATGTATGTGTGTGTGTGTTATATTTCTGTGTGCCCTTTGCAAAAACACTGTTAATTGCCCCCCTTGACATGAAGGCCAGTTAGGCTATTGTCTATAAAACTGTCAATTGTCAATTCTCTCCCTCTCTCTCTCTCTCTCTCTCTCTCTCTCTCTCTCTCTCTCTCTCTCTCTCTCTCAGCCCCCCAACCTTAAGGGGGGGGGGGGGGGGGGGCAAACGCTTGCGTGCACGTTACTACATGCATGTCAGAAATGTGCACAAGGCGCAAGGAAGAAGGCGTTGCGCTGAACCCTGTGAAGTGATCTGAAGCGATCAAAGCTAAGTGAATTTTCGTTGTTTTATTCGTTTATGTCTCACCTGATGAAGACCTAAGAGGTCGAAACGCGTTGTGTTTCGTCTTGTGACTCGTTTGTCCACGTTCTCTGGGCGGTTCGCTAACATTTATTTAAGATTTGTTTAGATTTCCGCCTGCAGTCCTCTCGCTTTGCAACTAGGTCTCAATTTGAGTTAAAAAGAAATAAAATGCAATAAATGCATAAATTAAGCAACAAAAAACAAAGAAATAAACAAAGAAACAAAACCCAGATGAAGGAATTCAATAAAAGGAACTTAGTGACCGAGGCTTGGACAAGAATTGTAACAAGTGCGTTTGATACATCGATAACTGAGAGAGAGAGAGAGAGAGAGAGAGAGAGAGAGAGAGAGAGAGAGAGAGACCGTGCTTCACAATTGCTTGTATCTTTGTTGCTTAGAAGCATAGTGATGCCAGTGCCATTCAAGAAACACCAATCTTGGTTTGGGGGAATTTTCTTGGTTTCTCTTTTGTTTTGTTTGCTTTTTCTCTTTTTTTTCTTTCTTTTTTTTTCTTTTTTTCTTTTATTTATTTTTTAATTTATTTATTTTTGCCTTCCCAATTTCTGTGCCACCTCAGTGGCAGTGCTCCCGCACTGCTCTTTCCAAAACCCCATCGACAGCCACAACCATGTCGGTCCCACTGCAGCAACGGCACCGGCAATCCATAGGGAGCAGTCAGTGTCAAGTCGTCAGGAGGTAACCCACCGGAAGAGACACTGCACTGCTGCCGAGTCACTTTGGTGGTGTTTAGTGGTGCCTGTTCTGATCCAACATACACAGGACACCACCAACTAAGCCCCCTACTGACGACAATAATTGCTTAGTCGCGGAGCCGGCGTGCGTGAGCTCTCCGTCCCGAGGGCGCCACCATGTCCGTCCAACAACAGCCCCCATGGACTCGCCGATACCGGTGACCCCAACAGAACCAAACCAAGGTCAAAGACGTGGAGAGGACATCAAAATTGAGGTCGCCATGAGAGCAGGGCGTAGAGGGCCACAGAATTTGCCACTTTATTTTTTAATGCTGATCGATGAAAATGACGATTATAAAGACGATGCCACGGATTTCCATTTCGGTCTGAGACTGCATTTCCTTTCATGATATATCCCGGTGTCAACCAGGCCCAAGAGTAACAGACAGCTGCAGTGTTGGTCAGGAAAGAGCAGCACTCTCAGAGACACATCCATTAAGTGGATGAAACTTGACTGTGTGGTCCCAGTCTTCCCAACTGAGCCCATAGCAAATTCAGTTCTGGGCAGGAGCTGGTCGGGGCAGAAAAATCCCACATGACTCTGATGGGAATCGAACCCTCCGACCTCCCAGCCAGGAGTCCAGGACGCTAACCACTTCACCATGGCGGCTGGTCGCTTTTTCTCTTATTTTACATTCAGATACTTTAAGCACATTACACATACCCTTGCAACTTCAAAACATTAATCTTCATATATCAAAAAAAAAAAGGTTTTCTATGTGCCGGATGTTCCCTTTCACAAGCCTGCCGTTAATGACGCAGGAAATGACGTAGGAAGAAAGGTGGCAGAGTGGTTAAGACGTTCGCCTGCCAATCCAACGTGTGAGAAGTGCGTGGGTTCGAGCCCTGCCTTTCTCGCCCTTTCTTTCCCAGTTTGAATGACAAATCGAACTGAACATCAAGTCCATCGGATGGGGACTATAAGCGAGTCGGACCCGTGTGCCTTCCTGGCCCCCTGCACACATTAAAGAACCCACGGCAATTGAAAATCGAAAAGAGCAGGGGGTTCCCCGCTGCCCTGGCAAAATTGATGTAGAGTAAAGATAGCCGCTTGGTATTTCTTACCAAGCCACAAAAATTGTCACTTACTGTTATTGAGTGCCATCGTGTACCAGTGGAAGTGGAGGACACGTATAAACATCGCATGCATCCTATGTGAGAAACTGGAGGAATAAATGAGATAAATGAAAATGAGTGACTGATAGTTGAATGGTATGGGAAACGACTGAATGAGCGCCAGTAGGCTGCTCTTCGGCCGGCTCTACCTGGGTAGGCAGCCCGTTGAGTGAGTGAGGTAGTGTGTTTATTGTCAAGTGCTTAGAGCTTGGTCTGTGACCGAGGATAGGCGCTATATAAATACCCAATATAATAAAAAAAAAGGAACCAAACTAACGTCAACACTGTCGGCAATCTTCACCTTTCCCGTGACCCCACCACACACAGGACTGTTGAAGGTGCAGGGGACAGACCCTCAGCATCTCAAAGAGAAGTCGACTCAATACCGGACCGACAACTCTCACACACTGGGGGTGGGGGTGGGGGTGGGGGTAGCTGGGTGAAGGTGGAGGGCGATCTATACAGCACTAAGGCATTGTGTCGTCTGCAATATACTGCATGCAGCAACACGAATGACACACACTTTGAACATCAAAGAGAGACAGACAGACAGACAGACAGACAGAATGACAGAATGACAGACAGAGAATGTAGGGCAGCGGGGCAGGGGAAAGAAAGAAAGGGTGAAATGGGAGGAGGGACAAACCCTTTTCCTCCAGATAATCAAGCAAGCACACACACACACAGAGAGAGAGAGAGAGAGAGAGAGAGAGAGAGAGAGAGAGGAGAGAGAGACTTATACATTCAATTATACAGGTGTTGTGTGTGTGTGTGTGTGTGTGTGTGTGTGTGTGTGTGTGTGTGTTGGCGTGTGTTGGTGTGTTTCAGATTGTCCTTTCAGAACTGTTTTAACGTCATTTATAAAACAAACAAACAACAAAAAACCAGTCAAACAAACAAACAAAAAACCAAACAAACAAACAACAAAACACGGTGATGTGTGTACCGATGGAGAAACACCACACACTGGACATGGCAGTTACCTGGATTTCTGTTTTTCGTAAACACCTCCATGCATCCATGCAGTTTCAAATCTCTAATTTAATATAGCAAAAGAACCCCCTCCAGTTTTCTGTGGACGAAGAATTCCTTTTCAGACCCGCTGTTAATGACATGAAATTCAAGCCAAACTGTTGACCTTATCCATGACCCCACCAGACACAGGTCTATTGAAGGCGACGGGGATCGGCCCTCAGCATTTCAAAGAGAAGTCTATATATACAATTTATCTCAACATGAACATGTATAAAATATATCTTGTGCATGTTTATATTACTGCGCAGGTTGATATCAATGTTTGGTAGATATATGTATGCAAAGAGGCAAGCGCGCGCGCGCACACCCCACACACACACACACACACACACACACACAACACACACACAGGTACATGCTCATGACACACACGCTCACACACATACGCTCTCTCTCTCTCTCTCTCTCTCTCTCTCTCTCTTCTCTCTCTCTCTCTCTCTCTCTCTCTCTCTGTCACAGAGAGAGAGAGAGAGAGCGTGTGTGTGTGAGAGAGACAGAGAGACAGAGACAGAGAGAGAGAAGCAGGCAGACTTTCCACAGCCCACTGTCTGTTCCAATTGAAGCCTTTCACTCCTTTCACAAGTCAACAGACGGTCAGCGCCCTGCTCTTGTCACTCCCCCCCCCCCCCACCCCCCCCCCTCCCACGTCATGTGTGTCTGGTCTGAAAAGAATCGTGCCCCTGGCAAATAGTAAATGCAAATGACAGACATCAAGAAGGATGGGGTGGAGGGAGAGGGAGAGAGAGGTGCGGCAGGAGAGAGAGAGAGAGAGAGAGAGAGAGAGAGAGAGAGAAGAGAGACAGAGACAGAGAGAGAGAGAGAGAGAGAGAGAAACAGAGAGACAAAGACAGAGAGAAGGGGGAGCAGAGAAAGAGGGCAGAGAGACAGGTAGAGCGAGAGAAGAGAGAGAGACAGACAGAGAGAGAGAGAGAGGGGGGGGGGGCTAAGGCGAGATGGGGAAGGGTGGGGGACAGAGAAAGAGCTGGAAATGGACAGACAGGTGGACAGAGAGACAGCTGACCATAGTTCGTTGTTTGTCAAGAAAGTGGATGATCTCACACGTCGTTTACACACACACACACACACACACACACACACACACACACACACACACACACACACATACACACACACACACACACACACACACACACAACACACACACAACACATACACTTACACACACACACACACACACACACACAACACACACATACACACACACACACACACACACACTCACACACACACACACACACACACACACACACACACACACACTGACTGAGTGAAACCAATTTATTGTCAGATTAACTCATTGTTGTACTGACATTCAAGAAAACATGATGAGAATATCAACGTTTTTCATTCAAAGAAAAGGAACATAATACACACAAACACAAACACACACACGCACACACACGCGCGCGCGCGCGCGCGTGCACGCACACACACATACACGCGCACGTTCGCGCGCGCGCGCGTGCGCGCACACACACCACCCACCCACACACACACACACAAACACACGCACATACATAAATACACAAATACACACATCTCAATACGAACACATCCATAAATACACACAAACTTACACACTCACACACACACACACACACACACACACACGCACACACACACACACACACAAACGCGCGCGCATACACACCCCACACCCCACCACACCATACTACCCTACACACACACGCGCGTGCGCCTGAGGGCACTCTTAATCTAGCACTCATACACACATGCACCAACTCTCACAAACACATGCATACACGCACACATACGCGCGCATGCGCGCGCGCACACACACACACACAGACACACACACACACACTCACACACATACACACACACACACACACACACACGCACGCACGCACGCACGCACACACACAAACACACACACACACACACAGAGAAAAGCATAAAACAAAAAAATTCTGGCAATTATATACAATCTTGTATCCCTTTGCACCTTTGCCAGCATCTGTCTCTCCCTCTTCAAACATCAAAGCAATATGCATATAGACGAAATATTTCTACACACACACACACACACACACACACACACACACACACACACACACACACACACACACTAAGGGCCCATATATACTGGTATACAGACACATCAATTCTGTGTGACCACATGTATATCCAATGCATGGGAGTCAAGGATCATCAAAGTATGGAACTGGCTGACATATTACTCGTAAGAGTCGAACAGCTTATGGGTGTATATGGATTGGGGAAGGGGAGAAGAGGGAGGAAGAGAGTGGGTGGGGGGAATGAAAAAGCCTTGCTCTACGTGCAAATTAGACGCCAAACCATACTGATATGCCTAGAATAAGATTTTCTCACACACTCACACACTCACACACACACACACACACATGCACACACACATTCACACACACACATGCACACACACACACACACATACGCATGCACACACATACACACAAACGCATGCACACATATATGCACACACACACACACACACACACACACACACACAACATACACGCACACATGCATATGCACACACATGCATATGGACACACACACACACACACACACACACACACACACACACATGCATATGCGCGCACACACACACATATGCACATGCACACACACATACACACACACACATGCATATGCACACACATGCATATGCACACACACACACACACACACACACACACACACATGGATATGCACACACATGCATATGCACACGCGCACGCGCGCACTCACACACGCACACACAGACACATGCACACGTACGCGCACGCGCGCACACTAATATCAAAGCAAAGCGTCTGGAGCTGATTCAGAGAACGCTACAAAAATACGTTGCTTGGTGAGGCTGATAAAAATACTCATTTAATCAAGTATGAACACGTAAATAGCATTCCTCATTTACAAGTGAAAAATATGTACCAATACAGATATTTCATTTGAATATTTCATAAATTAAAACTTGATGCCTTAAAAAAACTAAATATGTAAATGAAGCAAAATGTATATATGGAGAACAAAGATTAAGAAAAGAGTAGCAGTACTGTGGTGTCTTGATTTGCATTTTTTTTGTATATCTTACACTATTAATTCAATAGAATATTTCAATTAATGATAATTCCGTAAGAGTGCAAAAAACAAAACTAGAAAATAAAGCATTTTGGTGGGTCCTCCAACCTCCCAATTTTTCCCATAATATACCCCCACCCCATCCTCCCCACCCACCCCTTTCTTTGTTTTTAAACATTTTTAATCAAAGAAAATAGTTATACATTTACAGAAATATATCGAAGCATGATGGATTCCGCCTACTGAGCACATTCACACATTAAATCTCAAACAACACAAAGAAAAATATAAAATTTTTAAAAAAAGGAACACCCCCCCCCCCTCCATCCATATACAAACGCACACACACACACTTATGTGGTTACACATCTTAGTAGGATATGGGGGGGGGGGGACATGGGAGATGGGTGGGGGTGGGGGTGGGGGAATTCTGTTGGCAGAAGGGCAAGGTGTCTTAAATATGTTGTTAATCAGTTAAGTGTACACCATGCATAAGTATAAAAAAAAAATTACAATAGACAATACACAACTAATCACTTTATAACTAAATAACTGACTAGGTAACAAAAAAATCAACTTGTTTAGGACATGGAGCAAAACACCAGTCATAAGATCACTTTCATTGTTAGTTTCAATTGATGCACTATTTATTGGGGTTTTGGGAGGGTGGAGGGAGAGTGACACAGAGACAGAAAAGGGGGGGAGAGAGAGAGAAAGGGGGTGGAGAAAAAAAGGGGGTGGGTGGGAGGAGGGAAGGAGAGAGAGAGGACTGGAGGGGGTAAAAACAGAAATCTCTTCATCTTACACAACAACACACACACACACAAACACATACACAGTACACACACTTGAACTTGAATTTAATCCTTTCACCCCTCTTGGGTTTGGCTTAAAATCATTTGATTTTTTTTTCTATACTCACCAACTTCCGAGCTGAGCGAGAAGCTCTCTGTGACTAGTGAGGCAGCCACAACAGTCTCGCAGAACTCCATAAGAACAACAGGGCAGGTGGTGGTGTTCTCAGACGCTCTCTCCGTGCTCCAAGCCCTCAAGAACTCCCGCTGCAAAGAACAGACTGGAGAGGGTTAAAAAAAGAAATAAATCTCTTCATCTTACAACAACAACAACAACAACAACAACACACACACACACACACACACACACACACACACACACACACACACACACACATACACACACTTGGACTTGAATTCAAGGCTTTCACCCCTCTTCTATGGATTAAAATCATTTGATTTTTTAAAGTGACATACAGGCTCCAAATCAAAGGTAAACATTCCCTCCTTAGTGTGTGTGTGTGGTGTGTGTGTGTGTGTGTGTGTTGTGTGTGTGTGTGTGTGTGTGTGTGTGTCACTGTGTGTTTTCTAGTGTGTATGCAGCATTTCCATGTTTCCATCTGTACAGGCATACAACTGACTTACACAAATAAATGCTCACATTTATTTTTTTCTTTAATGAAAATAAGTTCTCAATTTATTTATTCAAATACTTACAAAACTGTGTTAAAGAAACATACGTACATCAAACCTATTTCAAATTAATAAAATTATTCTCCTGTAAACTCAAGTGTATGTTACACATTGTTCTCTCTCTATTCTTTTTTTTTTTTACTGTCATTTAAGTATGAAAGACTTTTAATTCTGAAGTAGGATTTATAAAACAACAGGTGAAGAGTAGAGAGACTTTTAATTCTGAAGTAGGATTTATAAAACAACAGGTGAAGAGTAGAGAGTTAGCTGAAACACGCAGTCACACTGCGGTGACCTACATTCATACTGTTAGCGCTGAATCTTGACAAATAGGCAGTAAACCCTTATTTGGATTTCTCAGGCAGCTTTACGGTTCACTTGTGGCTAAATACCTAACCAAAGCCACCTAATCAAAGCCTTCTTCGGGCTTAAAAATTACAAAACCAACAAGAAATAATAAGAATCTTACCACTTCACAACATGGCGTCGCCAAACTCTGTCCGTGCAAGGCTCTGGATTAACAACCAATCAGAGCGCGAGTTGCCCTGCTATCTGTCGTCGAAGTCACTTTTCCTTCTCGGCTCTAGATGATGCACATACTAAGGATCCTCGATAGTACAGTGGTATATGAAATTCCCGACATATATATCTCCAGATGTCTTTGTCTTACAAACTACAAAAGGAATTCATGTTTTTCTGAGTTTATTTTAGCAATGATACTGAACTGATGTCTGTGTTCATTTTTTCTGGAAAGAACCCATGCAGTTTATGATAAATATCCCAAAATGTACTGGTCGCCATAAGCTGAAAATTTGATGCAGTCTCCCTAATGCTAGAAGTGCAATGTTCAAAACCATTTTTCAACGGTAGCTTTTTTTTTTTTTAACCAAACTCCAACTGTACCTTATGAGGATAAACCAGTGGGTCCCCTATAGCACATTTGTTGCTGTCTGACAGTGTGTGGGGAGGTGTAAATGACGAAATCCTTAGGGGGACCCACTTTCGGTCGCCTTAAAGACAAAGTACTTTGCCTATAGGTGTTAGGGCGACAATTGGTCTCCCTAAGTGACACTAATACAAATATATATATATATATATATATATATATATATATATATATATATATGTACACTGCCGTATAATTAAGTAGTGGAAGAAAACAAGAGCAGGCTAACAATTCTTCCGTCATTATAGTAATGGCTTGGCAAAGATTTGAACTTTAAAAAAATTAGGGGCTGAAGATGAAGAAAATGGGAACAAAAAAAAGTAAGAAAATGTATCATAAATATGAAAACCCTTCACTAGCATCATGAGGGAACCATCGCAATCCCTTCCGAAGGCAGATCTTATTGGTATATATATATATATATATATATATATATATATATATATATATATATATATACTGTTTGCATAATGCTTATAGTTTTTCAGCAACTTTTTTCCTCTCCACACTTTTGTTTTGTTCCATTTTACTACCCTTCGCTGGCTGCTTTGAGGGTGCTGTTGGATTCTTTTTTGAACCCTTGGTGGTGAGAACACCACAGAATTATGGACTGTGGTGTGTCTCTATTTGACACCAAGAGCACAGACACAATCAGCCGTGTCTCCCTGATGAGTCCGATCCAGCGGACGAAAGGCCTAGGAGCAGGCAATACAAATAAATGTGCCTTCGAGAGGGATTACGATGGTTTCCTCAGGCAGCTAGTGAAGGGCTTCTCATATTTATAATATATTCCCCCCATTTTCTTCATCTTCAATTTTTTTTTTTTTAAGTTCAAATCTTTGCCAAGTCATTACTGTAACGACTGAAGAATTGTTAGCCTGTACTTGTTTTCCCCCACTACTTAATTGTTCAGCATTACACACACACACACACACACATATATATATATATATATATATATCGAATAACCAGATTAATTTCGCTAATCATTCATATACAGATAAAACATTTAACATGCGAAAAAAAAAATGTAAAAAAGCATTACTCTGTCTTTAAGTTGTCATCATCTCCAAACTGGTACGATGGATGAGTTAACTCTTGTGCGGTTTTCACATTTGTTCTTTATGATGTTTTCCATCCCCTTTAAAATAATAAACAAACAAACAAACAACAACTAAAACCTGTGTGAGCTGACACGGTCGTAAGTTATATTGCATCATATCTTTGTTCGTGAGCTGTGAATTTATCAAGTGAAGGAAGACTTTGCCCCGGTTAAGTTATGTTGCACTATGTCTTTGTTCGATCAACACAGTCATGCAAGCACTCATAAACACACACACACACACACACACACACACACACACACACACACACACAATTATGTGTATAGCTGTGTATGTGTGTGTGAATCTCTCTCTCTCTCTCTCTCTCTCTCTCTCTCTGTCCATGTAAGTATGTATGTTTCTATCTATGTATCTAATCTATCTGTGTTTCTATCTACCTATCTGTCTATCTATCTATCTATCTGTCTGTCTGTCTGTCTATCTATCCATCTATCTATCTTTCTTTCTATCCTAGTGCGGAGGGTCAGTCAACTCTTGTGCGGTTTCCACATGTGTCCTTCATGATGCATTCCAACCCCTTTAAAAAAAAAAAAAAACTGCCAAACCCTGGCGTGAGCTGAGACGGCCAGAAGGCATGTCGCACTGCATCTGGGCTCATGACCTCTGAGTTCTCTCAGTGAAGAGAGACTTTGGCTGAAATCAGAGGCATACAACATAGTTTTAGCTTGGGTTCCCAGCCATGTGAGCATTCAAGGCAACGAGGTGGTTGATCAAATTACCAAGAATGCCTCAAAGAAGAGTTGAGCAGATTGTCTATCCCTCACACTGATCTGAAACCTAAAACGCAGGCTTATGTCAAAGACCTCTGGCAAGAGGAACGGAACTTGCAGACGGATAAAAACTGTACAAAATCCGTCCAAATCTGAAAGAGTTTTTACCAGGTTCCCGAGGCGGCCGTAAAGAAGAAACAGTCTTGTGCCGTTTGCATACAGGACATTCCTTTTACACCCATTCTTATCTTTTAAAAGGTGAAGATGCTCTGTGGTGTATTCCTTGTCATGTGCCACTCACAGTTAAACATTCTTTTAGAGTGCTGGGACTTGCACGATGTGAGACATGCACATTTTACAGTAGACTCCATGAAATAAACCCTGTTCAGAGATGTCCCACCTGATGTGATCCTTGAATTTCTGAAAGAGTTTAACATTTTTCATCTGATCTAAGATTTTACGGAAAGAAGATTTTGAAGGAAGTTTCCGGTGTGTTTTTAGGTGTATTTTAAAAGGTTGTGGGAATGTTTGTTGTTGTTTTTTTTAATGACTCGTAGTTTGACTTCAATGTGGTGTAAGCAACATTAGCTTAGCTTGGGTTACATTACTTGCTTTACCTTACCTTACCGTACCTTGCCTTACCTTACCTTACTTTACCTTACCTTACCGTACCTTACCCTACCTTACCTTGCCTTGCCTTGCCTTACCTTACCTTACCTTACCTTACCTTACCTTACTTTATCTTACCTTACTTTACCTTACCTTACCGCACCTTACCGCACCTTACCTTACCGCACCTTACCTTACCGCACCTTACCTTACCGTACCTTGCCTTGCCTTGCCTTGCCTTGCCTTGCCTTGCCTTGCCTTGCCTTACCTTACCTGTCCCGGTCCAGGACCCCGAGGAACGACACAACGTCTACAACCAGCGGAAGAAGGAAGACTTCGTGCAGACCCTGCACAGCAAGATCCGCCAGTACCTGGGCTACCCGGGCCTCTGGAACGGAACGTACCCCCTCCACCCTCTCCCCGCCCACACCCCCCTGACCACCATCAGGTCCAAAAATGGCGTCCTAGCCACGTGCTGGTGCCACCCCTACGGACTTCCGGAGTGCCGGGATGACATCACCAGCACGCCTTTGTCTCCTGCACCAGACCCAGGAGGGAGTTCTGGGGTGGGTGTTGACAGGGCGGTGATGGTGGTGGTTGAGGTGGTGGTGGTGGTGGTTGTGATGCCGCTGATGTTGATGTTGAAGGAAGGCCGACTGTGAGTTGTCTTTCCTGGAGAGAAGAACAGGATACAGGCACTGTCTTGTCTCTCTTCCTCCTTTAAGAGAGAACTTATGTGGCGCCTATCCCCGGCCAGAGACCAAGCTCTAAGCGCTTTACAATCCGCATTCTCGTTTACACAACCGGGCTGCCTACCTGGGTAGAGCTGACTGAAGAGCTGCCTACTGGCGGTTCATTCAGTCGTTTCCTGTGTCATTCAGTCAGTATCGTTTATTCAGTTTGACAACTCATTCATACTTTCGATTTTTCACGCAGAGTGCATGCTATGTGTAACGTGTCATCCATACCAACGGCCAAACTAGCCTTCTCTTCCGAACGTTGGTGATGGGATTTGACGTGTGTGCAAGATGTTATGCGTGCGTTCACACACGGAACCTCGGTTTATAGTCTCATTCGAAGGACTGTATGGGAAATGGAGTCAGAACCAATGTTAACTCCGAGGGAAAAATCCCCCTGTGCCAAAACGGCCCGGCAGAGATTCGAACCCGCAACCCCAGGATCACCAAGATTACGAGTCAGGCGCTCTACCAACAGAGCTATTCCGGCCCCTTCCTTGTCTTGAATATTTTGTTTCAACCTCCCCCTACCCCCCCCCCCCCCCCCCCCCCCCCCCCCCCACCAACTACAAACCCACTACCTTTAGCTTCACTGAAACATCCCGCGCTGGCAAACAGTTCGCCGCTGTTTCATTTGTCACTGACTCTAGGTTAAGGTTATATGTTCCTTTATTTGTGTGTGTGTTTGTTTGGTTTTTGTTTGTTTGGTTGTTTGTTAAGCGTGCTTGCTGGTTTGTTTGTTTGATACTGATTCTGTTTTGTCTATTTGTTTCTTTCTTTGATATCTTTTAAGTACGTTTGCAAACAAACAAATCTGTTCTGGTGCTTCGCACAGCGAGTGGAATTCTTTTCTTTTCTTTTTTTTTTTTTCTTTTTTTTTCTTCTTGCTCTCCCCTAATTCTGTGGGAGTCACTAGGGCGTCACACTGAAGAACTGTTCACCAGACTCCTCCAGGTAGGCTATGTCCGTTGTGTGCCAAGGCCCTGGGTCTTTGCAAGCGTTTTCCGTGTCTGTTCTTCAACGTCGTCAGTCCATCGTTGCTTTTGTTTGTGTTTTTTGTTTGTTTTTTCTTCTCCTCTGTCTCTCCTCCCTTTCAACAGTTCCCTGGAGGATCATTTAAAGCAAGGCTATTGGTGAAATTTGTTACATGGTTACACAAACTTCTTTTTTTTTTGTCTTTTGTGAAATGACGTTAGTTTACATGTTGTTGGTTCTGTGTGGTCATGGGTGGTTTGAGGCACTTGTTGATCGGTGAAATGATCAGTGGATGTGATTGTGTGGTATTTTTTTGCGGTGATATCTCGTTTCGATGGCTTGGATTCCTTCTTTCCTGATCTGCTGTGAAAGTCCGAGTTATACCACTGGAGTAGAATCACACAAACACAGAAGAAAAGAAAAAGAAGAGAGAATACACCACCACCAACTGT
>CM065743.1:34560960-34563460 GCA_033310375.1 Conus canariensis
CAAAGATGATATTGTCAAAATTTAATTTAACAATGTAGCAGTTTGTGTTTTTCTGTTGCAATCTAATTAAAGTAATCAATAACGCAGATACTGTCTCTTTTCTCTCTTTTGACTATGTGCGTCTGCTTTGCAAGCCACGGTTCTGCCGCCTGGCAGGAAGGTGGTGAACGCATTCTACCTTCCCTCCCCCCACCCAACCTCACCCCCCACTGCCTCGCGGCACGGAAGGGGGCTGGCTTCAACAGCTGTTGGTAAGAAAATGTAGCAGGCCTTGGCGGAGTGAACGTTCTGCCATCTCTACTTTCTCTGGTAGAAGTACTGGGTCTTGTGTCAGCAGCGTGCAGCTGTGTCAGCAGAGGCCACCAGACCTGTGCTGACCAGCGGGGCACCAGCACTACCCCCATCGCTCGCTCTCTCTTCACCGTCCCCAACACTGCCGTGATCGTGCTAAAAGGGGGGAAAGACATAAAAGTCAAGGTCACTCCAAGGGGCGGGAAATGCGTCTACTGCGTAGGCGCTATTGTCAGGTCTGTAAGAATCATAGCGCTGCATTTGGTTCTTTAACCTGGAGGCAAAGAGATCAATGTCAGGATTTATCTGTCGTTGTATCAATGCTTTGTGGAGCTCTTCTGTGATCGGCTTCCATTCTGCTTCTAGGTTTATTTTCCTTGACTACTCATCTGCTGCAGTGTTTTCCTTACCTGGAATGTAAGCAGCACTCAGCCATACATGATTGTCAGTGCACCAGTTCCATATCCTCTGTGTCATCAAATTACATGAATCAGAATGACTTGTTCCCATATGATTAATACATACAACAGCAGTTGTGTTGTCTATCATGATACGGGCATGTCGCCCATAAACCTGATTTAGGAAACATTTCAAAGCAAAAAAAAATGCTGCCTTAAATTCTAGATAGTTGATGTGAAATTCTTTTTCTTCTGGCAGCCATTCTCCTCCAGATTTTGATTGTTCACATGCACGACCCCATCCAGTTTTTGATGTATCCAAGGTCAGGGTGACATCAGGCTCTGTTTGGCGAATAATATTATAAGCAGTCACAATGTTGTTGATCCACTAGTTAAGTTCTCTTTTGGCAAGAGGCGACACTGACATGTGTCTGTCAAAATCCCTGCATTCAGAAAGTGTTGTTCTTTTCTCTTTCTCCAGCTGCCTATAATGATGTTGCCCATACATCACTGCTAGAAAGGAAGCCGCCGGGCCTATCTTCCCGATCACTCTCGCCACTTCCCTGATATTCTGCCAGGAAGAAGAAACCATGTCTGCTACTCTCTCAGGTGTTAATGTTACTGCCATTGACTCAGTGTCAATGATAACTCCCAGATACTGAATGTCAATTGGTTAGCACATCCTGAGCCACCTGCATTGCTGTCCGTGCTCCTTCTTTTGAAAGAGCTTTATCACCACTTTTTTAGAAGAAGGATCAAGCTTCGACGAATGCCTCCAAGTAGACTTCCTAGTCCCCTGCCTTGAATATTTCTTCCTCCAATGAAGACAGGCAAACTATGACCTGCCTGAGCGCAGTAATAATCCTCATAGGCTTTACTGTTTCCCACAAAAGAAGTATGGCACACCATATTGGTGATTGATTGTAGTCAGGGCGCTTGCGATGAAAGTGAAGTGTCACGATGGTAGTCTCTCTGCTGAATGAGACTGGTTTGCCTCTGTCGGTTGTTAATCAGATCTCTGTGGAGTTGACCTAGAAGTGACTCAGGGGAACATAATGGGGTTTTTCATAGATGCTGCAGACCACCTCATTTTTTCTTTTCTTGACATCGGCTCAATTCTTAAGAGAGGAGCCATGGTGTCACCCACCAGACGAGGGCTTACAAGGTCAGAGTAAACATAGACGCTCTTCAAATCTTCATTCAAGTCCATGATGAATTCACCTAAATGATGTCCTGGACCCACAAAGATGTTGGAGCTCAGAGCAAGGATTTTTTTTTTAACTCTGGCTTAAATGCAGCGTTGCTCCCCTCTCATAGACCGTCAAGCTGGCTTTCTTTGTGGCTCTGTTGTCATAAAACTTGACTGTTTTGTCGTTGTCTTGACTGCCTAACTCATTCTTTGTCAACATGTTGAGTGCATGAATCAAAAACATTCGCTGGACTCATGCAATCCTTCGGGAACGATCACTGTTGCGGGAGTGGATCTTGCATAGTCAAGTTGTTCTCTCTTAGTGGGTCCTGCTGGTGTACATAGAATCACTGCCACTGTGGGACAAGATGCCTCAGCTGTTTTGCTTCCGTCCTTCACCTCTGGGATGAGATAAGTGAAATAGCAGTCTCTGTCTTGGATATTGAAGTATGTGTGGCTGATCTGACGATGACAATGACAGATGTCCACAGAGCTTTGGTGCCAACTGACCATGACAATGACAGATGTCCACAGAGCTTTGGTGCCAATTGATGATGACAATGACAGATGTCCACAGAGCTTTGGTGCCAATTGACCATGACAATGACAGATGTCCACAGAG
>CM065743.1:34568460-34575960 GCA_033310375.1 Conus canariensis
TATTTGGAATGAGAAAGAACGCTCTACCAGCTCTTGGTAAGAAAAACACACACACACACACACACACACACACACACACACACACACACACAAACACAACACACACACACAAACGCACACACACACTCACTCACACACACACACACACACACACACACACACACACACACACACACACACACAGATTGTATGAAACTTTTGATAACGAGAGTCCTGACCCCTTACCCCCATTCCCTGATCCCCTCCCTTTTTAATAACATTTGGAGGATAAAACAACTACAGTCAAAACGGTTGTCTGTTCATTCACCACCACCCCCCCCCCCCTTTCTGCCGCCCCCACCTCCCTCCAGCACCCAAATCCTAATGCAATATATCCTCCGACACCACTGATTAGACACTTAATGGCGGATCGTGATGATTCTCTTGAGATAACCAAGCTCTAGGTACTCCAGCCGTTGCATTCTTTAGTTGATAAGCACTTCTCAGTGTGTGTGTGTGTGTGTGTGTGTGTGTGTGTGTGTGTGTGTGTGTGTGTTTCTTACCAAGAGCTGGTAGAGCGTTCTTTCTCATTTCAAATACTCTCTGTATGGTAGAAATTCGTGTGTTCTTCGCAGTCTTCTTTCTAGTCGTCTTTCAACACTTCTTTCTTACTTTCTTTCTTTCTTTGGGTTTTTTCTGTTTTGTTTCTTGCTTTTTGTTTGTTTTGTTTGTTTTTACGGACACAGAGCCTGTGATTCCTTCTCGCCTTATAATTGTAGCGTGTGTGTGCGAATGTTTGTGTGCATGCGTCTCTTTCTTTTTTAAATGAAGCGACGACGAATATCGTCTATTTTCTAGGTGAGCGGAAGTTCGCTGTGTGAAAGTCCTATGGGGCGAAAATCATCGGGCCAAAGATCGTGCGCACTAGGCCTATCTTTGGTCGGACCCAACAATGCAGCTGTTGTGCAACCGGCCACACTGCTTATTTGAATAAAAGAGGCGTGCGGAGTGACACTCTCTCGCGAGTGCATGAATCCTCGCACGAACACACTACCGCACTGACTCTCATGGACAGCGCGAGTTATCACGTTCGTTTTCCGAATGCTGTCATCTTTTGAAACCTTTTTTTTTTTCCCCCTTGAAAGTGGAGCTCATTCAGGGGATCTGATTATTCATGGCACTTTGCAAGAAGGCTGACAGTATCAGAAAACTAGCCTCGTTCAGTCTCTGGCTCTGAGTCGATGTTGAAGGGAATTTGATTGAAGCAGACAGAGGCAGACGCACAGACTCTGCTGTTCGAAAATGTTTTTTTTTTTCTCTGCTGTTCACTCTCCTTTCATTTACATACGATAATCGATATGTGCCGGGCGACGTGATTGGCTGAGTTCTGTCACCTTCCACGTGGTTGGCACTCAGCAAGATCGCCATTCAGCTGTTGGGTTGTGCCGATGGGAATGACTGCGATGAAAGTTAAAGTGGCTAAGCTGAAAAGCTGAAGTGTGTGTATTCTTCAAAGCCACTGACGTTCTTGACCTTCGTGGGAGTAGACTCGGGCTGTGTTGCTGATACGCTCGACTGACTTTCAGCTTTTCGCTGTCGTCTTGGCCTTGGTAAGTTCCAAATGGAGGGTGTTGCTTGTCGTCTGCATTTTGTGTACGCGTTTGGGCCCTAGTGATTACCGTCGGTGCATGAAGTTGAGTTTCCAAGGTACAAATCAACGCAAAACCCTGATTTAACATGTCTGCACAGCGTTGTTGTTTTAAGAAAGTCTTATGAGTATGCATTTCAGACTTTTAGCGCTCTCTCTCTCTCTCTCTCTCTCTCTCTCTCTCTCACACACACACACACACACACACACACACACACACACACACACACACACACACACACACACACGTCCACACACACACACACACACACACACACACACACACACAAAAGAGTCCATCACATCACCCCGAACCCGTTCCATATTTTTTATACTGTGAACCGAATTTACTTTCCTTTTATCTCTTTATCAAGTGAATGCTGTCTTTTATATCAACTTAATTGACAGTACCTTAAACATGTGTTTTATTACTCAGTGTAATCTCTCTCGCTCGCTCTCTCTCTCTCTCTCTCTCTCTCTCTCTCTCTCTCTCTCTCTCTCTCTCTCTCTCTCTCTCCAGACACACTGCCCCTGTCGTTCTTGTCTCACCCCTGTTCATATTCAATGTCATCAGATACCATTTTCAGGACGAGTACCGCAGTGAAGGAAAAAAAAAACCCATATTTGTCCATATGTATTCTCTTTGCAAAACATTAATTCTCTCTCTCTCTCTCTCTCTCTCTCTCTCTCTCTCTCTCTCTCTCTCCGGTGTTCCCTCTGGATAATAAATTCTGAATGTCTTTGTGACACTTTGACGACATGTTTTTTTTAAGCGTTTTCAAATTTCATGTTAGGATCAGCTTCTTTTTTTTTTTAAGCGGAGAGAGGGCAAAAGGGGAGGGGGGGGAGAGAGAGAAGAGGGCGGGAGAGCAACTAGACGCCGTCGCTCTCTCAGTATTGTTCCTTTGCGTTTTAACTGAAGCAGACGAGGGGAGATAAGCATGCAGACGCTCTCTTCTCAACAACTGGTTTGCCTGCCGCGGTGTCATTCGACCGTGGGTTTGTTGTTTGTTTGTTTGTTTGTTTGTTTTTTTGTTTTTAATAATAATAATAATAATGAATACTTATATAGCGCCTATTCTCGGCTAGAGACCAAGCTCTAAGCGCTTTACAATCAACACTCGCTTACACAACGGGCTGCCTACCTGGGTAGTGCCGACTGAAGAGCTGCCAGCTGGCGCTTCATTCAGTCGTTTCCCGTGTCATCCAGTCAATATCGTTCAATATCGTTCACTCAGTTTCTTTACTTCCTTCATTCTTTCCATTTCTTACGCAGGGTGCATGCTGTGTGCAACGTGTCATCCATACCAACGGCCAAACTGGCCTACTCTTCCGAAAGTTGGTGATGGGATTTTACGTGTGTGCAAGATATTATGCGTGCGTTCACACACGGAACCTCGGTTTATAGTCTCATTCGAAGGACTGTATGGGAAATGGAGTCAGAACTAATGTTAACTCCGAGGGAAAAATCCCCCTGTACCGAAACGCCCCGGCGGAGATTCGAACCCGCAACCCCAGGATCACCAAGATTACGAGTCAGGCGCTCTACCAACTGAGCTATTCGCCACTCTCGTCGCGATATTTCGACACGTGACGACGTGGTGCGCGCTCATGGGCAGAGAACAGGGAAGCGACAGAGAATGAAGGAAAATAGAAGGGAAATAACTCGGACTTTTTTTCAGTGGTGTCGTCAGCTGTGGTTTGTTGGAATTCAATACACATTCGATCGAGACAAAATAATAATAATAATAATAATGTGCGTCACAATAATGCAGAATGGCATTTCTATGCGTCAGAATTGCACTTCAATGCTTAATTTGCGCATATATGTGCGCCCTCTCTCTCTCTCTCTCTCTCTCTCTCTCTCTCTCTCTCTCTCTTGACTGCATGTTGTAGTCCCTACTCAGGGCGAGGACTGGATGTAAAAAAAAAAGCACGTCAGTGCTTATCTATTATCCTCGTAAATAAAGAATTTTGTCATGTCTTGTCTTGTCTTGTCTTGTCTCTCTCTCTCTCTCTCTCTCTCTCTCTCTCTCTCCCCTCTCTCTCTCTCTCATCGTTCACAACCGAGGAACCTTGTCCCAGACGAAAGGCCCGTGTGTGATCCGCTGATAACGAAAAAGAAGCGGAGCAACTTACTCCATAGCCCTCAACACACACATACAGCATCCTGTGGAGATCAATAAATCTGACAAGCGACACCGATAGCGACCATTATCGCTATGGAAGTGGGGGGAGAGCGAGACGGACATGGGGATGGGAGAGTTAAGTGGTGAGACGACGGTAGGTTTAAGGAAGTGGGAAGTGTTGGTTTGCGGGGGAAGGGGAAGTGTGAGAGAGGGGGCGACTGGGGATGGAGGAGGGAGAGGGGGGGGGGGGGGGGGCGTATCCAGCCCTGAACTGTTGGCACCAACGATATTTCATTAGATGGACAGTCAACACGTCATCCCGTGTCATGTTGATGGGGAAGGGGGCCGTATAACGGATAACGCGCTGGGCAAGAGGGATGCGTGTGAGTCGTTATGTCCGTGGTACTGCTCGCGCGTGGAGAGGGGCGGGGGTAGGAAGAAGGGGAGAGGGTATGCCTGGCGCTGTACTATTGATTTCGGAGGCGTTCTCCCGTTAGGGTCGTGGTCGATAGCTAGGGTATCACAAAGAGAAATCCGTGGTGAGAATGAAGATAAAGGCCGTACAGTACAAGACAGTACACCACAGTACAATACAATACATACAACAAAATACATTGCAGTGCAACACAATACAGTTCGTTATAGTCTAGCACAATACAACACAATACGGTACGGTACGATACAGTAAAATACAGTGCAAAAGATGCAAATAATTCAATTCAGTTCAATACAGTATTGTACAGTACAGCATGATACAGTACTGTACTATACAATACAATACAGTTGAATATGAAACCGTGCAGAACAAAGCAATACGGTACAGTACACTACAACACAATATACTACAACACAATATACTACAACACAATATACTACAAAACAACATTAACATTTCCTTCTGTGTATTAAAGCACAAACACAAAGTGATTACTTCTTACAGTCTTTTTTATGCTAAAAATTGTCATTTCCCAGGGCAAATATCCAACTTTTAACATTTTTCACACAAAAAAATTTGCAAACTTCAACGGTACCTTTCCCATCAGCTATCATGTAACACAGGCTGTAAATGGATTTTTGGTTGTGATCATAAGAAGTTAAGTACTATTGCCGTGTGACATTGTATTTGGAGAACGCAATCCTAAGGTAATACACATCACAAATAACATTCATATTGCAGTAGCCGCTCATGGCTTTCAGTCCCGTGTTTTCTTCCTGTCTCAATGGGGAGTTTGAGATTACTACATCAAGATCTAGCCCTCCTGATAATTACATGCACAGCAGACTATTTACATACAGTTCTCTTTGAAATAATTTTATATCTATCTGGAACAGTGACATTTGTTAATCAGCCGTAGGTGGGTAAAAGGAGGGTGGAGGTGGGAGAATTTTCTACAGAAGTGTGACCGTATGTCGTAGATCTTTAACGTTCATCATCCATCCTGTCTACTGCGGTTGGGGACTGGCAGTTCGGCAGGGACACTGAAGGAGGCCGCTCTGGTCAGTCTACTTGGGGGGCATGGAAAAGCCGATTAGATACGAGTAACTGAACTGTAACGATCTCTATACATCGAAGTGACGTTACCCCTCAAACAGGAGTAACAAGATTTCACAAACATAACATGGAGCAATACTTAACATGCAGTGATATGAACCTCTACAAAGACGCATTAGATTCAAGTAAACACAAGAAGCTCTGATTAAAATTAACAGACTTTAGAGGGCAAAATGTTAGACCTTCCGAAAACCGAACCCTGACGCAATGCCACATTTCTTCCGGAGCCAAGTCCGGATTAAAAGTGACACTAAAGGTTACTACTTCATTGCATATGCCATCACCAACAGCTTTACGTACAGCATCACAATTCTCTTTATATGTTTGGCCATCATTGTCCGCTGAGTCATTCGCAAAGGGGGATGGGCGGTGCCATCGTTACCACTTACATGCTGGACCTGAAATCACGCACATGACCAAAGGCCGATAACTCGGCAAGTGGTGAGTTTCCTCTGAACTGTGTGTGACCCACTCCCAGTGCTCACAACTGTCCTGATCATGCTTTGTGACCACTTTGAGACCGCCCTTTGGCAAGGTCAAGGGGGCACGTGCTAACTGCTTCTGGTTTTATTCTTGTGAGGGGGTGTTTCAACGATCCCACAATGCAAACATGTTTCTCTCCCTTCCCCTCCCTCCCTTTCCCGTCTCGTCCTCTCTCCAAGTGTCTCTTTGTATTGATTATATTGTTGGGTCTTTTGTGTCGCGTGTGTTTCCCTTTATTAAGGCGTGGATGACTGAAAAACAACTTGTGTTTACAGCTTTTTTGTACTTGTTTTACTATGTATTTTCGTCCAGTCGCTCATTCGTACTGTCTGTCTCTCTGTGACGAGATGGATGAGTGGTAGGTGGGTCCTCTACGGGAAGGACTGGGGATAATTTCTCAGTGAGAATTATCTTAACATTTCACCTACACTCTCTCTCTTACTAGTGGTGGAAGGAGCAACTTTCCGGTACTACTCATCAAAGAAATTTTTATTTTGTTCCAGGGCTGGGTAAAATACTGAACAGTGGCTCTGAGATAATTTTCCTTAGGCCTGTACTCTTACAAGTACTTAAGCTCCGAGAGACAGAATTGAAGAGAGAAGTTCAAACATTCAACATTTGATTGAACAACGGAGAACTGACACAAGTTAAGTGCAATTTCACTCATCAACTTTTATTGCTTACACATAGGTAAGAATTGGCATGTCATGTCCCTAGGCTGGGTGTTAGTTCTCATTGGACTACCACAATGAGGGGCCCTCCCTCACTCCTACTTTACTTCCTTGCACTCAGTGCAGCAAGCTTAAGTTGGCATACAGGGGGTCTGTCTAAGTTACACTGAATGTATATGGTTATTATACATCCACTTCGCTTGCATGCACCCGGTGCTGTAGCCAAAGTGGTACTCATAGACAGGTTCTCACTGTTTCATCATAAAGTGAGGGCAAGGGTCTGATGGGTTTGAGTCCAGGTGGTTAGCTAACTTAGCTTTGCGTCGGAGAGGGTAGTTGATCTCTCCTGTGGTTGGTGACTGCCCCACTGGTGTAGATTGGTTTTCTGGTGTCGCCCCGGTTTTGGGCGAAGTCCCAGCTTCTGGTTCAGCCGCAATGTGTAGTGTGACCAGGATCTCAGTTCTGCGATAAAGAGAACTTGGTCTGTAGGTGAGAATCTGATGGCTGGTTTGTTGAGTGCACACACTGGTTTACTTTCAGCACAGGTGTGAGACTCAGCCAGCAAAGTTTTCTCTATGGTAGAGTTTCTGCTATAACTATTCATCTCCACTTTTGTTTAAAGGCTAAGTTAAGCTTACAAAAGGGTAGGAGACAGTAATACAATGTTACAGTTTCAGTCAAATAACTCTTCCATGTTTCTTATGAATTAAATCATACTGATTTGGGCTACACTTAGTCCAAGTACACATGTGGTGTAGACTTAGTCATACACTACAAATCATTCCAACAATCACCAGTATTTATAAATCAGAGTAGCAGTTCTTAACCTAGCACAGGCATACTGTTTTCCTGATCAAAATTAATCAATAAATTATTTTCTTAATAGACAGAATTGCCTACTGGCAAAAGTCAGGGTGAACACAAAGAACAGTGGTCAGATTGTTAACAAAGAATCATAACCACTGGGAGAGAGTTTTTGCCATATGATGGCAAGCAAACACCTACACAGAATAATCATTCATCAGTTTGATACATGTT
>CM065743.1:34578460-34608460 GCA_033310375.1 Conus canariensis
AGTGAAGAGATCAGTGGAAGGCGTCCATTCTGAGGCAGGGGTGTCAAGTTGCCACGGGAAATGTGTGGGGACAGCGTGAAGTGTGCGCTTGCACCTCTCTGAAAATCATTCTTCAAACGTCTCTGTAGCGATCGTGCAAACTTGCTGCTTAGTCACATGGCAATCGTTATTGATAATGTCTATTGCTTTGGCTTGCTGATCTCGCTATAAGCGTGTTAACTCACCTCTGCTAATAATGGGATTGTCCTACGCGTCATTGCTTGCGTCAGTCCTGTGTTGGTCTGCCTCTGTTGCACATGCCGTCATGCCTGTGACGAGAGTTGGGAGTGGGTAGGTGGGTTCTCTAGGGGAAGAACTTGGAATATTTTCTGTATGAGAATTATGTTAAAATTTCACCTCCACCCTCTCTCTTACCTGTGGTGGAAGGAGCAAGTTTCCGGGACTAGTCATCGAAAGAAATTTACATTTGTTCCCGGGACTGTTAAAATACTCAATAGTGGCTCTGGGATAAGTTTCCTTAGGCTTGTACTCTTAAAAGTACTTGTAGCTCCGAGAGACAGAATTAGAGAGAAGTTCAAACATTCAACACTGATTGAACAACAAAGAACTGACACACGTCAAGTGTACTTCCACACGTCAACTTTACTTGCTTACACATGGGTAAGCAGTTGAAGTTAGTTTACAACAGACATGTCAATTTTTCATGCACTTTAACACATCAACTTCACTTGCTTACACCCAGGAAAGTAGTTGACGTTAGTCACAATGGACCAGTCTGTCCTATAGGCTGTTTGATTCTCACTGTTTCATCATTAAGTGAGGGAAAGTTCTGAATAAGTTGAACTGAAGTCCCATTGGAATATCAGACTTAAATGATATTGGAGAGGATAGTTGATCTCTCTTGTGGCTGGTGACTGATCCTGCTGTGTAGACCTGCTGTGGAGTTTACGAAAGGGTAGGATACAGTAATACAATGCTAAACAATTTCTGTCAAATAACTGTTCAATGTTTCTCATGAGTTAGATTACATTAAGTTGGAATACATTTAGCCCAAGTACACATGTGGTGTAGACTTAAAGTCATACACTACAAAGCATTCCAACAATCACCAGTATTCACAAAAGAACTTAGTAGTTTTCACCTACTACAGTCATATTGTTTTTCTGATCAAAGTTTGTCATTTCGGTTATCATCTTAACAGATGGAACTACATACTGGCAAAAGTCAGATTGTTACCAAAGTATCTTAACCACATGGTGATAGCTTTTACCACATGGTGGCAAGCAAACAACTAGAACAGGATACTCATTCACCATTTTAATAAATGTCACCAAGTATTAGCGCAAAGTTACACAGTTAAACCACATGACATATATACAATAAATGCATAGATTCAAAATGTGAAAACATACTTTCAACTTACATATCTGGGAGAATAGTGAAACTTAGACTCAGAGATAGAGTAGAGCAAGGTGAGCATTCACTCTCTGAGGAACAGTGAGGGGGTGACACTATGTGTCTTCTATTTGTATGCTAAACTGTTTAGCACACAAATAAATAAATAAAAAGTGCTTCACTCAAGAACGATGAGAGGGGGTGGGTTTGTCTGTCATTCCCCACCTCTTACTATGGATTACACCAATTGCGAACGTTTGAACTACACCTGTGCCTTGGCGCCTAGATCAGTATATAATAATTCACAAAGTGCGGTACTGGTTAACATACTTGCATCATCTACCAGCTGTGCACCCGGTGCGTGATGGTAAGCATGTGGATGGTAGATATGGGGGGAGAGGAGGTAGTAGGGAAGGAGGGAGGTGAGCGAGAAGAGGGCCCCGTGTCTTTGTGTTAATAGAGGAGGGAAGGGGAGTGACTGTCGACATATTCCGACTATGATGTAAACTTTTGTGGTAAAATTTAGAAAGAGAGGGGGTAAGTTACCATCAAGGACATAGACGAACAAAGTACAGGACAAGACGTAATGCATTTCAACCTCTTGGGTATTCTTCAGGCAAAAATAAATAACATTTAGGACAGTGAAATCGAAGAACAAGAAACCATTTATTTTCTCATATCCGCGCACGATCAAAATGGCCGCTGGACGGAAACGAGGCCACCCAGGAGGGGATCATGGGAGAGGAAATAGTGAGGGGGGGGGGGGGGGGTGAAACAATGGGGTTTGTAGCTTGTTTTGTAGAATGGTATGATATATTAGTGATGGTAGTGATTATGGTGGATTGATAATAGAGCTTAGTGGGGCAAAAAATATAATAATAAAATGAAATGAAATAATGAAATAAAAATTTTAAAATGAAATAGAAATAAAAAGAATGATAAATAAATAAACACATAAATGAATAAAAGTAAATAAATAAATAAACGACTTTAATGGGTGGTGACTGTAATTATGTAGTTATGTGCGGGTAGTTGTATGTGGGGCTAGCAAAGCGATTGTACTGATTGTACTGGGAAGAAGGACGAACCTGAATACTACATCCACCATCTTCACACACACACACACACACACACACACACACACACACACACACGCACACACACACACACACACAGAGTCACACTCACACACACACACACCACACACACACACACACACACACACACACACACACACACACACAGTCACACTTACACACACATTCACACCCGCATGAGGACACATGTAAGTATACAAGCACACATTCATGCAGTCTCATACGCATTTTCACACACACAGGCACACGTGCGTACACACACATGTGCACACACGCACACACACACACACACACACACACACACACACACACACACACACACGCACACACACACACACGCACACAGCTCTGTCTCTCTTATTACTTCTTGTCAAGCTTTAGCTGCTAGAATAACCTTGCATAAATCGGTAACAGCATGTTCTTTACATTTACCCCCATCTGTATCTGTCAGTGGGCAAGAACTGGTGAGCTTGATTGAAAAACGTCCAAGTCTTTTCTCCAGTTGGGTGATTTAAATGGGCACAGTCCTCTTTGGAGCAGTGTGAATTCTCCATCCAGAGATCTCCTTCTTGAAGACTTCCTTTCAGAACCGGATCTGTGTTGTCTGAATGAGGGATCTCCAAAATATCTCCATCCTTTCTTAGGTATACTTTCGTGTAAATGTGATCCGTCGCTGGTCCTGGACTATGAGTGGTCTCGTCACAACGATTTGCACGGAAGTGACCATCATCCAATGGTCTTAAAACAAAAACAGAAAGTTAGCAAAAGCTTTACCAAAACGCCTCAATTTTCAAAAAACCGACTTGGATCTTGCTGCAAGAATCTTTTGTAAAAAAATTATAGATAAAAAAAAAAGATCAAAGAGAAAATTCAGCGAAATCATACTATACAGATGGCCTGAAAGAGATAAACACTTTTCATCCGATGTAAGGTATCATGAAAGAAGGATTTTAGACCAGTTCCAGCGTGTTGTCAAGAAAATCTTTTCAAATGATACGTGTGTGCATTGTTTGTAGAGAGTTGATTCCAATGAGCTATCAGCCCTGAAAGGGCTGGGGGATGAGCAGTGTGAAATGAATAAAGCAGGGACGATTTCTACATGTAACATAGGACTGATTTTTGACAGATTCCGAGGATGAATTCTGTGGGAAGCATTTAATCAGAGGGGAATTCTAGAGACAGTGTCAGTGGCAATTGAATTGAGGTGATTTATGCAGGCAGTAAATTGTAAGCGACTGTTCATACGTGCATCAGCTTCAAAAGCACGATTTGTTCAAACAAAGGGATGTCTGCTTCCTTACGTTAGCCTGGACATGCGATTTGTCTCTCTCGTATTACGTTTAGCTCATGATGACCATAAAAGTTGTTTTATTTTGAGACAGCGACGACGACGACAAATACTGATGGTGTTAGGGCAATATTAGGAATGATTGTGTAATGGCTGTAATAGCAGCGGAAGAAACCATCACGACGACAAGCATGACCACTACCACGTGTTCTTTTCATTGTCTTTTGGTAGATAAGCACCTGCCATGACGCCCTGGAGTATACCAGTGCGCGTGCAGTTACTGCCCCTACTGTTGATGACCTTCACAGCTAGCCGTGTGAGCGGAACAGACAAGCCCAACATCCTCTTCATCGTCTTTGACGATGCGGGCTGGGCTGACTTCGAGACCATCGATCCTTCCATGAGGACGGGCAACATCACGGCTCTGAAAGAAGATGGCGTCTTCCTCAACCAGTCCTACGTCTTCCCCATGTGCACTCCGTCCAGGGCCGCCTTAATGACTGGGAGGTGTGTCATGAAAGATGCAGGCTGATTGGTTCGTTGTGAAAGACAAAGGTGTCTGATTGGTTGGTTGTGAAAGACAAAGGTGTCTGATTGGTCGGTTGTGACAAAATGAGTCTGATTGGTTGGTTTTGACTTGATTGTGGTTATGAAAGAAAGAGAGTGGTTGGTTGGTAGTGTAAGGAGAGTATTTGATTCGTTACGAAAGGAAAATGATTGGTCGGCTGTGAGAGCAGAAAGGTGATTGGTTCTTAACGAAAGGAGCATTGTGATTGGTTCTTAACGAAAGGAGCATTGCCGTTTCGTTGTCTCTAGTAAGAAGAAGATATGGTTCTTCATGATAGGAGAGTGATTTGCTGTGAGTTTTTTTAAATGAGGACACTGGCTGTTTTAGAAGGGGGGGGGGGGGGCCTGATGTATTATAGAAGGAGGCGGATGAGTTTGTTATAAAAGAATATGTTGTCTAATGAGTAAACAATGGGGTTTTCAGTATTAGAAAATGAAATGTGAACAATATTTTTTTCACTGTTTTAAAAAATCGAATTTAAGAGAATGATTGATAGAGACCGTTTGCAGGATGCTCACACTGCTTGAATGAATTAGGCTTTCTTATGAGGAAAACACAATGGGGAGTTAGGATATTTATTCATACCAAAAACACGCTCACATACACAAAGAAGTCGGAAAGAAATCGTTTAATTGTGAAATACTTTCAAGGTAAAGGACACTTGAAATTGTCTGTGAAAATAATGTGTAGCTGTTCAAAATGAAATCATGTATATTCAAGTTAGCAAATGTTGGAGCTTCAAATAATATGAAATACAGGCTAACAGTTTTGAGAAATGTCCAGAATGTGCTGGTGAACAAAACTCTGTTCTTTGTGGAGAATTCAATTGTGAATGTAATGATCATTTGCACTGTGTCTCAGAAATACTTTACCATGAGAGAGAAGTCAGAAGGTTACATACTGCAATCAAAAATATAATCTACGTGAGCTGAAGGAAAAAGGCATCTAGGAGTGAAACTAGAGCATTCATTGCGCCTCATTGAGATTGCTGTGTTGTCTTTGAAGGAACTGTGACTGTTTGTACGTCCTGTGAATGTATGACTATACTGCCGACACTGACCGAAAGATAGTCATAATGGAAGAAAGTGATACTGATTTAGTTAAAGGTTCAGGTTACCACAGTTGCAACAATTGCTTTTTGATTCACAGGTCTAAACAAGTGAGTATAGTATTACGCATTTTCAGTTGTCTGTGTGTGTGTGTGTGTGTGTGTGTGTGTGTTGTAAGCTTCAGTATCGGCATTCCCCCTGCAACTAGTTTGCATCCGTGTCACCAGACTTGGGGAAACCATGTACATTGTCAAGATCTTTCTAGCTGTTGTTCAGGGAATGACATCAGTGAATCGTCAACAGTCTCTTCCCTCAAGGATCGTTGAAGCTGTGCTGGGACTGGCAGTCCTCTCCACCCTATTCCTCCACCTGCTGCTTTCTAAGAATGGCCGCAGGTCAGGACTGTCCGTTCCTGGGTGTGGTCTTCCCACCCCTCCCTCAACGTGCCCCTTCTGGTTCCTGGTAAAATGCCCTGCAGATTTTTTTTTTTTTTGCCCAAGGCCAGCTGATCGAAAGACTTGACAGTAACATATCAGTTTTTTGTCACTGCTGCTAACATATCTTCAAAGGGGTCAGTGGCTGCCTTAATTCTTTTGTGCGCTTCTTCAGTGGTGACATGGTCTTTGTAGCGGATGTGCAGGGTGTTGCAGTAACGTCTCATTTCAAATGTTTGAATTCTTCTTCTTCTTCTTCTGCGTACACAGGCTGATACTCCTACAGACACTCCCTGTATGGACAGACAAGTACTCATCTACCCAACAAAGGGAGTGGAGTTTTGTGTGTATGACCGTTTGTTTTTTTTATCCCGCCATTAAGGCAGCTATACTCCATCTTCGGGGAAGGTGCATGCTACGTGTAACGTGTCATCCATACCAACGGCCAAACTGGCCTTCTCTTCCGAAAGCTGGTGATGGGATTTTACGTGTGTGCAAGATGTTATGCGTGCGTTCACACACGGAACCACGGTTTGTTGTTTCATTCGAAGGACTGTATGGGAAATGGAGTCAGAACTAATGTTAACTCCGAGGGAAAAATCCCCCTGTACCGAAACGGCCCGGCGGAGATTCGAACCCGCAACCCTTGGATTACGAGTCCGGCGCTCTACCAACTGAGCTATTCCGCCCCCCCCCCCCCCCCCCCCCCCCCCTTCTCCTCTCGGTAGTGTTGTCAGGGTCCACGTTTTAAAAGCGTGGAGATTGATTGATGTCACTTTTGTGTTCACCGTTCTCACCTTGGTCCTGAGAGAAATGATGTTCTGGTTGTTCCAGATGATCTTGAGTTTTGAGAGCCAGTTGATGTTTGGGCAATTCTAGAGAAGGAACTTTGGTTTGTACCCTTCCTCTGATACAAATGTCTCCCAGGTACTTGAAGCTGATTATTGCCTCCAAGTGTTTGATCGCTTGGTTTGATGTCTTTTTGGATGCTTTTGGTCTTGTTTGTCATCAGTTAGTTTTTTGGGGTTTCTTTCTTCTGAACTGATATCTTTGTCATATACGGCAGATGTTATGTCCACACGTTTTAGTAGTTAGGCAAGTTTATCTCCCAGTCCAGCAAAGCCAGCGACATCTATAACAAACCATAGTTGGTCCTGTCCCTGATGATCACTGTTCCCAAGTGGTCTTCTAGTGCGTCAGTCATGAGTCTTTTTCAGAAACACGTTGAAGAAGGTGGGGGAAGAGTGGACTGCTCTGGTAGCTCTTTCATACAGTTATTCTATGACCCCGACAAGGTTCCTGCCATTGTTGTGCTATTTCATTGTTGCCCATTAGATTTAATGCCAGACCCGTCAAATGCTCTCTCAAAACCAATATAAAAAAACACATAGTTCAGATCTCGCTAGTGTTGTAGGTGGCGGGAGGGAGCCCACGGGAAAAGACGCTGTACTGTATTCTGTTCTTCAGCTGAGTTCAGCGGAGCTTGTTCTGATCCAACATACTCGAGAAAGCCATCTACTAAGCCGTCATACTGATCGACAATAATTGCTTAGTCCCTCACCTCCCCTCCCCCCCCCCCCCCCCCCCCCCCCCCACTACTTCGAGCGTTTCCTCCTCCTTGAGGTCGTCACCAAGTCCATGCAGTAACAGTCTCCAAGCGTGAAGCAAGGTGCAGTCTATATCACGTGGTCCAGAGGCCATCCAGCACAGGAGACACTGCGATACTGCCAACTGACTTTGGTGGTGTTCATTGTTACCTGTTGCTAAATCACTTTGGTGGCGTTCTTTGTTACCTGTTGCTGATCACTTTGGTGGCGTTCATTGTTACAAGTTCTGATCCAAATCACTTTGGTGGCATTCATTGTTACCTGTTGCTAAATCACTTTGGTGGCATTCATTGTTACCTGTTGCTAAATCACTTTGGTGGCGTTCATTGTTACCTGTTACTAAATCACTTTGGTGGCGTTCATTGTTACCTGTTCTTATCCAAATCACTTGGGTAGCATTCATTGTAACCTGTTTTGTTCCAAATCACTTTGGTGGCGTTCATTGTAACCTGTTCTTAACCAAATCTCTTGGGTGGCGTTCATTGTTACCTGTTACTAAATCACTTTGGTGGCGTTCATTGTTACCTGTTACTAAATCACTTTGGTGGCGTTCATTGTTACCTGTTACTAAATCACTTTAATGGCGTTCATTGTCACCTGTTCTTATCCAAATCACTTTGCTGGCGTTCATTGTTACCTGTTCTTATCCAAATCACTTTGCTGGCGTTCATTGCAACCTGTTCTTAACCAAATCACTTGGGTGGCGTTCATTGTTTCCTGTTCGTATCCAGGTCACTTTGGTGGCGTTCATTGTTACCTGTTCGTATCCAGGTCACTTTGCTGGCGTTCATTGTTACCTGTTCTTATCCAAATCACTTTGGTGTCGTTCATTGCAACCTGTTATTAACCAAATCTCTTGGGTGGCGTTTATTGTTACCTGTTCGTATCCAAATCACTTGGGTGGCGTTCATTGTTACCTGTTCTTATCCAGGTCGCTTTGGTGGCGTTCATTGTTACCTGTTCTTATCCAGGTCACTTTGGTGGCGTTCATTGTTACCTCTTCTTATTCAAATCATTTGGGTGGCGTTCATTGTTACCTGTTCTTATTCAAATCACTTTGGTGGCGTTCATTGTTACCTGTTCTTATCCAGGTCGCTTTGGTGGCGTTCATTGTTACCTTTTCTTATTCAAATCATTTGGGTGGCGTTCATTGTTACCTGTTCTTATCCAAATCACTTGGGTGGCGTTCATTGTTACCTGTTCTTATCCAGGTCGCTTTGGTGGCGTTCATTGTTACCTGTTACCAAATCACTTTGGTGGCGTTCATTGTTACCTGTTCTTTTCTAAATCACTTGTTGTGTTCATTGTTACCTGTTCTTATCCAGATCACTTTGGTGGCGTTCATTGTTACCTGTTACCAAATCACTTTAGTGGCGTTCATTGTTACCTGTTACCAAATCACTTTGGTGGCGTTCATTGTTACCTGTTACCAAATCACTTTGGTGGCGTTCATTGTTACCTGTTTCCAAATCACTTTAGTGGCGTTCATTGTTACCTGTTACCAAATCACTTTAGTGGCGTTCATTGTTACCTGTTACCAAATCACTTTGGTGGCGTTCATTGTTACCTGTTACCAAATCACTTTGGTGGCGTTCATTGTTACCTGTTACCAAATCACTTTAGTGGCGTTCATTGTTACCTGTTACCAAATCACTTTAGTCGCGTTCATTGTTACCTGTTCTTTTCCAAATCACTTGCTGTGTTACCTGTTCTTATCCAACTCACTTTGGTGGTGCTCATCATGACCTGTTCTTATCCAAATCACTTGGGTGGTGTTCAGTGTTACCTGTTCCTATCCAGCTTACTTGGGTGGTGTTCATTGTTACCTGTTCTTATCCAGTTCACCGGGATGGTATTCATTGTTACCTGTCCTTATCCAAATCACGCAGATCATTACCTGGTGAGCTGTGTACTTGCCGGCAATGATATCTTTGTTGCGGAGCAGAATGGATGAGCTGGGGACTTGGGAGGGTACGGTGCAGGAAGAGAGAGGAAATCAAGGAGGTGCTTCTGGGGGTAGAGGTGTATCTGGGGTGCTCTTGTGTATATGGCATGACTTCACTGCGCACAGGTACCCCCACACCTTTGGCCTCCAGGACAACACGGTCAACTCCAACATGATCAACTGGATCAACGAGAACTTCACCTTCCTGCCCAGAGAGCTTCAACACCAGGGCTACACCACCCACATGCTGGGCAAGTGGCACCTGGGCTTCTGCCACCCAGGGCTGACCCCGCTGGGGCGTGGCTTTGACACCTTCTACGGCTTCTGGCTGGGCTCCCACGATTCCTACTACGATCACACGAAAATGGATGGTACCGTGTATGACTGGTGGGACAACGACAAACCTGACTTCTCTGGAAAGGTTAGGGGGGATTTATGCTCTGTGTGTGTGTGCGCGCGCGCGCCTGTGTGTGTGTGTGTGTGTGTGTGTGTGTGTGTGTGTGTGTGTGTGTGTGTGCGTGTGTGTGTGTGTGTGTGCACTCTCTCTCTCTGTCTCTGTCTCTCTCTGTCTCTCTGTCTCTCTCTCTCTCTCTCTCTCTCTCTCTCTCTCACACACACACACACACACACACACACACACACACACACACACACACACGAGAGAGAGAGAGAATGGAATGGGAGCGGAGAGAGGGATGGGGGTGGGGTAGGGTGGAGTCTAAGGGAATAGTAAATAGTAAATAAGGATCAAGTAGGGCTACTCTTGTTCCAGTGATGAGATATTTACACGCCCATAACTCCAAACGAATGCTGCTTACGACACCAGATCGCACAGCAGAAATGTCAACACAGAGCACAAAAAACCCCAAAGAAATAGACATTAAAAAAGGGATGTCCCAAGCTTGCCCCATATACCCTGTGCCTGACTGTCTACACAGCAACAACCACTGGAGAAATAAACGAACACAAATTGACATGTATTCAAGCATAGCATAGCCTTTTGGATCTTGAACACAATGAAACACAGACCGAACAGAAACAAACACATGTAACCTAGGTTTGACTGGTATCAACGGAAATCTGAAATGAGCCAGAGATCAGTAAACAGTAAACAGCGAACAAGTAGAGAGAGGGAAAGGAAGGAAAAGGGAGAGACAGAGACAGAAAGAGACTCGAGACTCAAGATAATTTATTCTTGTTAGAGCATTGCCCCACATGAAGGGGGTTTGTCTACAAGTACATGTCGAAAGAAGTGCTAATCTAAGGTAATTTGGGGCTTTATAAAACTTCAAGGGTATATATTGAGCTCTTAATTTTTCTTTCCAAACATAACTAAACCCACACGTATATGATTTACAACAAATACTGAGGCCCAGTTTGTCACGTTCATCCAGATAAAACAACATACAATATGCCTTATACGGTAATCTGTGCTCATCCATTCAAGTCAATTGTAACCAAAACCTGATACATTTTATAGCAGAATTTATGTAGATAGGCTGTCTGTTCGTTTCTCCGCGCACCAGATCATAAGTTGTTCGTCAGTCGACGCCAAGAATCATTTGAGCGCAAACAAGTGTACGTTTTTGCAATGTAATGCTGCATTATTCCAATCCCCATAATCCCGCACCGTACTGAACAATTGGCTGAATCTATGAGAAAAATGATTTTAGAAATGTGTTTGGACAGTTACTTTTCAACTTCTGCACAGCAGAGCATTCTTGGCTCGACTAGAAAAGTAAATTCACAGGTATTTGTACTCATTTACAACAAGCGTAATTATTCAATTCTAAGTCCATTTCTCTACTAGCAGATAAATAACCCCCTTTTCTAAATGCAACAGCATCACTTTTATTCACGTTCACCCTCAAGTGTAATACTGGCATTGCACAATACAGACTATTGATCTGTGTTTGCAGACCAATAACTGTTTCAGCCAATAAAGCTACATCATCAGCCAGTAATATATAAACACTTCAAAATAATCATGTGCAAAGGTTGCACTGTGTCTGCCTCCTCTTATCCCTTCTAACGCTAATTCATGTATAATTAAAGAGAACAATACAGGGCTGCAAACATCGCCTTGTTGTACCCTACGAGTACAGTTAATGTACTCGGTCAATTTAGCTCCACATCTGACCCTAGGTTTTACATTTCTATACATACTACGAATACACTTGCCTTTAATCCCAATTTTCATAATACGTTCCCATCTATGATATCAAATGCCTTTTCAAAATCAATGAAGGCAACGTACAGTTTACGACTGAAACAAAACTCTTTTTGTATGAATATTAACAAGGCAAACATATTGTCAACTGTAGAATAGCCTCTTTAAAATCCCGCTTAGTGGTCGCCCATCGAAAGATATTCTTCTATCCATTCTTGAAGTCTATTATTCATAACTGCACAGTAGATTTTACTGCTGATGTTACACAAAGCACGCCTCTACAATCGCTGGGGTTATTTACATCACCTTTCTTTTTAAATAAAGGGAGTACGATGGACTGTGCCCAGTTGTCTGGGTAAATACCCTTGTTCAACAATGCATTAGAAATTTTTACAAAAAAAAACAAAAACATGACTGTCCAACCCCCTGCATATTTTAGCATTTCCAGTATGATTCCATCTTGTCCTGCAGCTTTACCATTTTTTCAATTTTCTTATAGCAAGCATTACTTCTCTTGATATGGGACGATTCATAGCTCTCATTTCTTCGTCCTCATAAGCATATTCTTAATCAGTATCTGTAATACCTACACTTGTGGTTGCATCTTTTTCAGGTAGGTCTTCAAAATGCTTAAACCAATCGTTAACAATCAAATCATTTTGAACTTGTTTACGTTTAAAGAATGTTTTATGACCAGTTTCCCAAAATTCTGTTTTTTCCGATAGCATGTCATTGTACTGTTTTTCTTTTCTTTTCAGCATTCGTATTCCCTTCGTGCAGTACAAAAAGCATCACTGCCATTTTTATCCCTTGTTTTCCTGAATATTGAGGGCAAACTTTTTGCTCTAATCTTGCTTAATCAGTTTTCCTTATACTCAACACTATGTTGTTTATACAAGGATCAGTCAACAACGGGTCGTCATAGGGCAACCCACTAGAGGAGACACTGCACTGTCGGTTTCATGCCAACGTTTTCATGGTTCCCCACGTCATGCATGGTTGGTGACAGTAAGCTGTCACACACTGAAGACTGAAGAAAATGTTGATGCGATGTGGGGCACTGTAACTAAGGGATTCGAAATCCTCCAAGTCTGACTGCGAACTAGGAACCAATTCCACCACCCCCTCTCTCCTCTACCTCCCAGATTCTTTCTCTACCCTATCCATCCTTCTTCCCCCCTCTCCTTCCGTCTTGGAAAGCAGGAAATCATGACACATCATAATACACCATTTCTCTCCTGGCAGGGCCTCTACCAGACAGAGCTGCTGAACGAGCGTGCCGTGAAGATCATCCAGGACCACGACAGCTCCAAGCCGTTCTTCATGTACCTGTCCTACGGAGCTCCCCACGGGCCCTTTGAGGTGCCGGACTACTACATGGACACGTACTGCCCCCACATCACCAACCAGTCCCGGCGGATCCACTGCGGCATGATGGCGGTGGTGGATGTCGGGGTGGGGGCCCTCGTGGCTGCCCTCAAGGAGAAGGTAAACAAAGAACGCCTATACAAATCTACCTACGTCAGATGTTGTGGTTCACGCCTTTTTTGGCCTAAGTGGTGGGGTCATCATGCTAAAAAAAAAAGGAAAGTATCATATTAACCCCCAGGTGCTCTGGGATTCAGCATTTCCCACATAAGGGGACAAAGCGGAAATTACTCTGTTCACGCCTTCGTTGGCAGAGATACTAAAATTCAGCAAAACCCAGAGTCAGATGGGTTTCCCCCCTGCTTTATGTTTATTCAGTTGCCTTTAACTTCATCACTTTAAAACTTTTCTCTGCACTTTGAGCAAAATGATAGGCTAGGCTCCGCCCCTCCATGTGCCGTATCTTAGACATTATTCTTCTCTTTCTTCTTCTTCTTCTTCTTCTTCTTCTTCTTTGTCTTCTTCTTCTTCTTCTTCTTCTTCTTCTTCTTCCTCCTCCTTCTCCTCCTCCTCCTCCTCCTCCTCCTCCTCTTCTTCTTCTTCTAAGTAGTAGTAGTAGTAGCGGTGGTGCCTATCATCGGTTTGAGACCAGCTCTAAGCGCTTTACAATCCGCGCTCTCATTTACACAACGGGGATGCCTACCTAGGTAGAGCCGACTGAAGAGTCGCTACATTCAGTCGTTTCCCGTGTCATTCAGTCTGTCAATCAATCAGTTTTTCTTTCATGTGTAAGTGTCATCCATACGAAACAGCCAAACTGACCTTTTCCAAAAAAGATGATGGGATTTTACATATGTACATGGCATAACGAGCATCCAAAAGTTCAAGTCTCAGCAGAAATCAAGCTATGGGACTTCATTCTTTAACCAACCACCTCCTCTGCCTCCAGTACTGTCGTCTTTTCTGTTCTTGTGCTAACTCTTTCCCATCTTCCTCTTCACGTGGTTACATGTGTGTTCTGTGTATATATGTGCATAAGCCTGTATAGATGTGTGTGTGTGTGTGTGTGTGTGTGTGTGTGTGTGTGTGTGTAAGAACATGTTTATTTCTATACGCTGAGTGTACTGTTTTTGCTTGAGCATAAACGCCCATGCCTACCAGCATACGTAGATAGTGCAGAATCCATTGCCTCCCCGTGTGTGCTCAAGCTCTCACTAATACCTCCCCCCTCTGTTGTGCCCCAGGGCCTGTACGAGAACTCGGTGATGGTGTTGCTGTCAGACAATGGCGGCCCCATCAAAGGGGGCTCCGTCAACTACCCGTTGAGGGCCGGCAAGAAGAACCTGTACGAGGGGGGCATCCGCTCCTACACCATCGTCAGGGGGCCCGGGGTACAGGGGAACCGCACCTGGTCTGGACTGGCTTTTGCTGTGGACTGGTTCCCCACCTTCGTCGGCATCGCTGGAGGGGGGCCGTGAGTGCATGGAGGGAGGACGGAGGGGAGGGGGAAATCGGGGGGGGGGGGGGGGATCGAGGAAAGGTGGTGAATGAGAAGGGGGTTCAGGACCCAGACTTTGTCTCTCCCTGTCACTGTCTCTGTCTCTCTTGCTGCCTCTCTGCCTCTCTGCCTCTCTATCTCTCTCTCTCTCTTTCTCTCTCTCTCTCTCTCTCTCTCAGTCTTAGCATGTCAATATTGTTGGAAATTAGCGGTGATACACTGATGTCACCTCCATTTGACTGTAAATTGTAACCGTTATTTGGAGAAAAAAAGAAAAGAAAAAAGATACACCCAAAGGTGCGGATGGGACCCAGAGAAGTACTGTCTTCAACTGACGATCCAACTAGCTAGGAGCAATCCTGCGCCACCCTCGGAAGCCTAGCATTGTGTTTGCATAGGGTGCAGGCACTGCACAGGGCATTCATTAAGACGTCAAGGGACATGATAGCCCCCTGGCAGATGCCATTGTGTAATGGCCACTGGATGTGGCATGACAGAACCTCCACAGGAGCTTTCCCCTGGGTGTACCAGCCCATATTTTGGAAAAAAAATAGAATAGCAGGAATTCGTGTTAACAGTACTACCGATCTGTTTATAGCAGCATAGCATTTTTTTTTAATTGGTACTTGCATTACATTAAGAAATCATGTCATGAATTTACTTTCTATCTACTCCATTTACTACCTTGTATGCGCCAAAAACCATTCTTTATAAGACAGGGTTGCAAGAAGGAAGTTAGGAAAGCTTCAGTTCTTTTAAGAGATCTTGAGATCCAGCAGATAAACTTGCTCAAATGAAAGCACGAGGAGAATATACGCATCTTAAGAATATCAGAAATCCTAGGTTTAAAACTAAAATAGCTGATGATTCTTATGCCATCTGATCTGAAATCAGTGAGTATTGCACTCGCTCCCATGATCATGCCTAACAAAAATTCTCCAATTCAACAGTGTAACCTTATTGAAGATTTATTCAATTCGGTTTTGTCCAAACTTTGGGCTAGTTGCCTTTGCCCATCTACATGTATTCCAGATTAAAATCCTATCGTAGATGTGGCAAGTCTCACACTGACACACGACACACGACACGTCTTCATGCGGCAAACGTGGAAAACGATGTCCACCCCGCGATGTTGAAAAATGTCACACTGCGTTTGATGATGATACAGCAGCCATGTTCTGAACTGTGTCAGGACTGGAAACCCAGCTAGATGTTCTTCTTGAGCGTGCTCTAAACTTTGGTCTAAAAGTTAACCGAAACAAACACAGTTAAGTCATGGTGTCTCGGAAAAGTTGCTGTTCAGGCAGTAAGGTATGTTGGTTCTTCGGAGATAATGAAATCTTCTTTGTAAATTCCCTTATAGGTGTTACTTTTTCAACAAAACTCAGTTTCGATATCGTTACTCGTTATGATAATGTCATTTGTGCAAAGTATGTTACCATAGAGATTCTGAAAATGTTAAGGAAACTCGGGGCCTTTTTGCCTTAGCCGTTGTTGAGGTTGTGTGTGTGTGTGTGTGTGTGTGTGTGTGTGTGTGTGTGTGTATGTGTGTATGTGTGTGTGTGTGTGTGTGTGTGTGTGTGTGTGTGTGTGTGTGTGTGTGTGTGTGTGTTGTGTGTGTGTGTGTGTGTGTGTGTGTGTGTGTGTGTGTGTGTGTGTGTGTGCCCCGGTTATTCCTTCTCCTTTATACGACTCAAAATATGGGGTTTCATTCTACGAAAATCAATCGAAAATGTTTTTAATGCAAACGTCTGAACTAATGCTGAATATCTCCCATTTGTCTCAAATAATACAGATTTGTGTAGATTTCCACTGTATATTATTTCGACAGTGACATATATTCAGGTCTGGTTTTGGCCCTGAACGTAACCACTGACAAGGTTTTATTTATTTACAACCTGGAAACCGAAAGATCTAAATGGGTGACGCATATAAATAATCTTTACAAAAACAAACATTTTGTCATATGACTGTCTGAAAATCCATAATGAATATTCAATTAGCAGCATTATAATTTTTCGATTGCCTGTAATGAAATGTAACGAACACGCAGAAGCAACATCGCTTATGTGTCATTCACTAAAGCGCCACGGAAAACAGTCAGATAGCAGAAACGTCGTTGCTCCTGTGTCTGTCATTGAAATTCCATAATGAACACTCAGATAACATGAATGTGTCTGTCACTGAAATGCTGCGAGAAACATTCAACAGCAACGTCTTTGCGCACGTGTCAGTCACCGACATATCACGATGAACTCTCAGATGGCAGCAACATCGTAGTTCATGTATGCGTCACGGTGCCATTCTCACCTTTTGTTCACGGGAACAATGAAAAGATCATGTTCTGTTCATGTCGTTGGCAGACTGAACTACACACACGGCTACGACCTGTATGAAGCTATCAAGGAGGACCAGGACAGTCCCAGGGAGGACTTCATCATCGTCAGCGACTTCCACAAGTTCAACCACACCATGCTGCGCTGGAAGCAGTGGAAGCTCTTCACGTGAGTGGGTGTGACTCGGTGAGAGTGCGCGTGGGGTGAGTGAATGGGTTGGTTAGGCGGCGTTCAGACGTTTCCATAAACAACGAGGCTTTCAATGTTGACAGACATACTTTCGTCCGCATACGCAGATACTCGACCCAGCTGACATATTTGTATTGTCACTACTTAAACTCGCGTGTAGGCCTTTAAATGAATCAGAAGGTCGCTATCACACATGTACATACTCGACGGGGGACCGGGTGGGGTGGGGAGTGGGAGCGTGTTCCCTCGCCAAGGCAAGGGGGACAACTGACCGTTTAGGTACGAGTCATGAAGGGATCTCTCTGACGGCAATCACTCTGTCAGCCTAACCGGTTATGGAGGCGTGGTTAGCTCCCTGTTCTCCCAATTTTTGTCTTCAGGATCCTGATAATAATAATGGCGATGTTCCACGCCAAGTAGGGACAAGACATTAGTTTGGACATGTAAGTATGAGAAGAAAAAAAAAAACTTCCGTAGTAAGTAGTACGTATAACGGTCACATGATTATGTTCATTGAGTGCGTGTAGGTAAAAGTTAAAGCTGCTAGTGTATACCCACTGCAAATGGAAGAATGCGCCAGTAAATGACCAAATGTGAGCAAATCATAATGTAAACTTATGAAATGCCTTGTGTGGGCCTCTAGAATGTGTGCTAAATGGATATCCTGTATGGTATTACTATTACCATCTGACGGATCTAACGGTGCCTGTTGACTTATCAATACACCCGATGGGTCAACACAGAGCCTTGCCTGGTCTGAGCCCCACAAGCCATTGGACCCCGGGGTTCAGCAGCGGGTGGTACCCCCCTTACCAACTCCTGGAGAACGGGACCCCGTGGGAAGACGTGAAGAAGAAATACAAAACTCACCAGTACCTCCTCTACGACATTGAGAAGGTCAGCACACACACACCTTGGAGTCTGCTTACGAGAAAGGAGGGGAGGGGAAGGAGTAAGTGTGAGGATGAGGGATCGTGGTGGAAGGGGACGGGGGGGGGGGAGAAGTTGAAGGACGTGGGGCAGATGTACAAGCTCGTGCGGTGCATCTTTACGAACAGGAACAGGTCAGCAAGGCGTTGAATTAAAGGATCCCCAAATAGGAAGGAAACGGGTCGGGCTGGTGAGAGGATGGTTTTGAGGTAGTGGTAGTGGTAATGCTGCTTATAGCCCAGCCGACCGCAAAGACAGTCTTTAGGAGCAGGAGCAGGAGGAGGAGGGAAAGGTGTGGAAAGGTATGAAGAAGAAGTACAAGTCTTACCAGAACGCTCCTCTACGACATGGAGCAGACCAGCAAAAGGAGAGTACACGAAAAGGGCAGTGGGCCCGGGAAGAAGAACGTAAGAGAAGGAGGTGGGGGTTATATGTGAGGAGAAGAGGGAGGACGGATCATGGAAACTGATTGACCAAAACATGCTGTTGTCAAAGGTCTCTTCTTTACTTCCAAACTTATGCGGATTTTTAACACTACGACCGTAGAACCGAATGAAAGCGTTTCCTTTCGAATCGAGAGCGAAAGCCTTTTGACAAGGTCTGCCACTCCCTTCTAATCCACAAGCTCCGACATTACGGGGTCACCGGCCAGGTCCACGAATGGATCAAGAACTTCCTGGCAAACCGACAGCAGGCGGTGGTTGTTGATGGAGCTTCCTCAAAGGCCGTCCAGCAGAGTCAGGAGCCCCCCAGGGATCAGTCCTGGGCCCAGCCCTTTTTCTTCTCTGTATTAACGACTTCCCTGAACAACTCTCCTCAACAACACGGCTCTTTGCAGACGACACTTTCTGCCACAAAACTGTAGCTTCCCCCCCCAAGACCAAAGGAAGCTACAACAGGACCTGGACCACATGGCAGCCTGGGAAACAAAACAGAAGATGTCTTTCCACCCAGACAAGTGCCAAGCCCTCCATATCTCCAGGAAGAGAAACACACCGACTGGCACGTATCATCTCCATGGCCAAAACCTCAAAAGAGTAGAAAAGACAAAGTACCTGAGGGGTACCTGTCCCAAGACCTCAGCTGGGACACCCACATATCCAACACAACAAACAGGGCAAACAAGACCTTAGGGTTTCTCAGGCGAAACCTGAGAGTGGGCTCCATCAACATCAAGGAAATAGCCTACGAAGCCCTTGTTCGCCCCACTCCAGAATGCGCCTCACCTGTCTGGGACCCCTACACTGCCAAAAACATCGACAACTTAGAAAAAGTCCAACGCCGTGCAGCTCGATGGGTTGTAAACCGCCACCATCACACCTCAAGTATCGATTCCATGCTGAAACATCTACAGTGGTCCACCCTAGCAGACAGAAGAAGAGCAGCAAGGCTGACCACCTTCTTCAAATACCATCGAGAAGAGGTCAGCATCAACACCCCATTCAGGCCCACACCAAACACCCCAGCACGGTCTACAGGACAGTCACACAGGAAGACTATCTCCTCCTGCCTGAGAAACGAACTACAGGAAGTATTCCTTCTTCCCGAGGACTGTCAGGGATTGGAACAGCCTGCCTCCCGAGGTTATCTCCTCAACCTCGGTGGAGTGCTTCAAGCCCCGAATCTGACCAGCCAGATTCCCCCCCCCCTCCCTCCTCTACCACCACCACCCCACCCCACAAGTCCCCCAACTGCCAGTTCTACATACCAACAACCTAGTTTATTGAAAACCCCCAGTTCTATATCAGAAGCATCAAAATGATGATGGTGGATGTTTAAAGAAAGAAGAAGAAGAAGAAGAAGCTGCAGTCAAGTTGGTTCGCTGTGCAGGAGAGCTTTTTTACATGATAGTCCCCCTTGAGCGGAACGGGACACTTCCAGAAGTGTTGAGCGACCCTTTCTTCTCTCTAGCTCTGCGAACATGAGGACATCGTGTTGCGCCATACGCAACGACCCTGGACCTCGAACTAAAGAAGCGGCACAATTAAGAGATGACAGACAAACAAAGAAACAAACAAACACAGCCAAACAGAATCTTGGGGAGTCTCCGAGGTGGCGTTACCAGACGATCATGTTTATTTCATGATTTTGTTTTCTTTGGAAGTGGTGATGAAAGATGATATACATGTACTTGCCAGCTAATGCACAAGAACACAAGCAATAAACTACATGTGGATTTTTTGTTTAGCAGCAAGGACAGTTCATTAGAATGAATTAACAACGAATGTCCCCAATTAATAATAAAGATTGTAGTATTATCACATTCCAAAATTATTATGGTATTTAAACATACAGCAAAACACACTTGCATTCACATGCAGTGCGTCGTAAAATATTTCGATTATAGATACACAAACGCAGTAACTGTTTGATTACACCTTTGAAAGATTTTGACAAGCAAACTATTCCCTTCAGTAAACGGTATATGTTGATTTTGAAAAATCAAACGTACTTTTCAGTTTGAAATCTGGTATTTAAATCCTTCAAATAAAAGGTGTAGGGTATGGTTTAATTTAGAAATCCTACATCTGTTAGTAAAATGTGATTGAAAGAACCGTAGGCATTTCTGTAGGGTATGGTTTAATTTAGAAATCCTACATCTGTTAGTAAAATGTGATTGAAAGAACCGTAGGCATTTCTGTTTTCGTTATATTACGAGCAGTTCTAGCCCAATAGTTCAGTTAATTATTGTGGTAGTTCAGGTCAATTCTGTTCAAAATTCAATAATATTCTATTAATTCACAAAATTCAACGATATTTTATTAATTCACAAAATTCAGTTATACTTTTTCAATCCACATGAAAATTCATTTGTAACTTCACAGGCTCATTATAATCGCTACCTGACGTAAAGTCTTCATGATAAAGAAACCATAAACTTAGAACACGTTATAAGTTAAAACAAAAGTCCAGTGAGTTAATTCTTGTGCAGATTTCGTATTTATCCTTCATACGTTTTTTTTTCTTCTTTTTCAAATCCCCCAGAAAGCATTGTGTGACTTGGCAAGGCAATAAGTAACGTTGCACCAAATCTTTCCACGTTTCACAAAAAGAGCTTAAGCCATAACTACATGATGTTGGTTCGCGAACTACAAGTTCACCCAGTGAAAGATCGGCCTTTACCTTTCCAGGATCCCGAGGAACGAGACAACGTCTACAAACAGCGGAAGAAGGAAGACTTCGTGCAGACCCTGCACAGCAAGATCCGCCAGTACCTGGGCTACCCGGGCCTCTGGAACGGAACGTACCCCCTCCACCCTCTCCCCTCACACATCCCCGTCAACAAAAACATCTCCCGCGACGGCGTCCTGACCACGTGCTGGTGCCACCCATACGGACTTCCGGACTGCCGGACTCCTGGACGGGAGACCGGGGCCGGTGTTGGCGTCCGTATTGACCGCTGGGCGGTGATGTTGATGGCTGTGGTGTTGCTGTTGTCCGTGGTGAAGGGGTGCTGCCTGTGATTGCTTTACTGGCGTGGGTGGGGAGAGGGCTGGGAGGTGATGGTTACTGATTTCTTTCTTTCTTTTTTTCTTTTTTTAAATGCTGATCGATGAGAATGAGGATGATGAAGATGATGCTACGAATATCCATTCCGATCTGAGACTGCATGACAGGGCTGTACTCTACGCTTCCTTTCATAATGTATCCCGGCCTCAACCAGGCCCGAGTGACACAGACACCTGCAGTGTTTGGTCAGGAAATCTGAGCAACACTCTCAGAAACGCATCCATTAAGTGGATGAAACTCAACTTCGCGGTCCCAGTCTTCCCAACTGAGCTTGTAGCAAACTCAACTCTGGGTAGGAGCCGGTCGGGGCAGAAAAATCCCACATGACTCTGATGGGAATCGAACCCACGACCTCCCAGCTGGGAGTCCGCGACGCTAACCACTTCGCCACGGGGTGTACTGTCATTTCACACTCTGCCCGGCCCCCCCCCCCACTGCTACAGCCTGATTTCTACACGCCCCCACCCCCCCCCCCCACTCCCACCCATTCCCCCACCCCCCCCTTCCCCAACTTCTGCCAATAACACCCCCTCAGTCCCCTCTCCCCCCCCCCCCCCCCCCCTTACCTAACGTTCACCTTCTTTCAGCTCACTGAAATACCAGGCGTGGACAAATTTTTGGGTTGTTGTATCAATTACACGCGATTGCTCAGACGTTATTGTTGTTGCTGATGATGAACTTACCTTTTTTGCTGTATGGTGTTTTATTTTTTTTCTTTCTGCATGTCTGCGATAAAGGCTTTTTATTTCTTCTGGTGCTCAAAAGTAAAGTAGGTGGAATTAAACAAAGAAACAAACGAAAGAAAGAGGAGAGAAAGTAAAACAACAACAACAAACGTGGAGCGAAGGCGCGCGCGCACGCGCGCGCGCACACACACACACACACACACACACACACACACACACACACACACACACACACACACCAAAACACACACACACACACACACACACACACACACACACACACCACCACCACCACCACCACCACACCACACCACACCACACCACACACACACACACACACACACACACACACACACACACACACACCACACCACACCACACCACACACACACACACACCACCACCACCACCACCACCACCACACCACACCACACCACACCACACACACACCACACCACACCATACCACACCACACCACACCACACACACACACACACACACACACACACACACACACACGAACGCCACCACCACCACCACCGCCACCGCTACCACCATCAACAACAACAGAGGAAACAACAACTATCAGCAGCAACTTCCACATTTGACATCAATGAACAAACCAATCAAACGCTTGTACAATAGGTGATAACGACATGTGCACTTAATTCAATTACATACATATATTGCGATGTTTGCGTCGTAGTTCCACCCACTTTTGCCTTTTGAAAGGTGAAGAAGCTCCGTGGTGCGTTCCGTGTGATGTGTGTACCACTCACAATGAAACAGGTTCTTACTGAGGGTTGGGACTTACATGATGTCAGACATAAAACACTTTACCGCAGACTGCATGAAAATCTTGTTCAGAGCTGTCTCACCTGATGTGATTTGTTAATTTCTGCTGGAGATCAACATTTTCCTTGTGATCTAAGATTTTACAGAGGAAATATGTTAACGAAATTTCCGGTTTGTTTGTTGTTGTTTTTTTGTTTTTTTTAAATCTGTTGGGTTTTTTTTATGAGTTCATGTGTCTATGTTTTTGTTCGTTGTTTTTTTAATCTATTTTGAGAGATGACTTCAACGAGATGACAGCCCTAACATGGCCCTTTGCGGTCGGCTGGGCTATGAGTAATATTATCGATCTATCCTATTTGTCGCAGTTTCTTTTTGAAACATGTACTTGCGTTAGAAATGTCCCAGACTGAAAAGTTGTGTTTTAAATCATACACAATAGAATCCTGTGTTATTATACTGCGTGTTTTTCGAAGATCATTAATGGTTTGTCTTAAGGTCTCTATTGACAGTGTTGTAATACAACATGGACATATTGTGTGTTGATCTTCACAATATCATCGTCTGTTAAGAAAAGGCACCGTCACTAATTTTTTTTTTTTTTTCTGAAAACTTGAAACACGAGATGAGTTTAGTCAACTTCGCGTTTGTTCGCGTAAGCGGATCATTCTACTCACGGTACGCTAGTGTGGCGCGCCTGTTGTCTTTTTCGACGCGAATGGTATGCCATAGCGGTACTCGCTGCTACCAATCCTGAGTGCCGTGGCCACGAAGATTCTCCACCCCGTCAGTGGGGTTAGTTTAGGTCAAAATTCAAATTTACCAACTTAGTGTCATTGTTTCGTTCTTTCATTTCAGGGGTAATAGGTTGTAATGAATTCTAAATTCCCTCATTTTTCCCCTCTAAGAGCTTGAAAGGAGTAGTTGATGTCGTTACTATTGGCTGAGCGAAGAGCAGTTGTCTCCCACATCGTATGTGAAATTCGCTAATGGTGGCGTTGAGCCTTGCCTGGGAGTTGTTGTTGTTGTTGTACCCTGGCTAAAAGACTCCGGGGATCATCCGAACAGCCGAAGCACTTGAACGCTATAGTACAAATGCATCAGCTAGGGATGAGAACATTACGTGTGTGACCGTTTTTGGTTACCCTGCCACGTGGGCAGCCACGCTCCGACTTCGAGAGATTTTGGAGACTGATGGTGTTATGCTAGGAGCTTGTCAAGACTGAAGACAATCCCTGCATAACTATGGTAAGCATAACAAAACAACATTTTGATGTAGCCTTGGTGTTCTAACCTGTGTCAGTTGGTCTGACACAGCCTTAAGCCAAGGCGTGCCTGGGAGTAAGACGTAGAATGATACAGGAGGAGAGGGCTGGAAGGATATGGAGAGAGCGGCGACACTGGGTTTCTTCTGTTACCCTGAAGCAGCCATCCGCTCCTATCTCGCCTCTCCGCCCTCATACAGAATCAGCAAGTATTGTCATCACCATCATTAGCATCATCAAAATCATCACCATTGGTAGTAGTAGTGGAAGTAGTAGTAGCAGCAGTGTTATTATCATTATCATCATCATCATGATGATGGTTATTATTACCATTATTATCGTTATTATCGTTAGGTTGTTGTTCTTATTGTTGTTCTTATTGTTACTATTATTTTTTTTATATTTTATTATTATCATCATTATTATCATTGTTGTTGTCGGTGTTGTTATTGTTGTGGTCGTCGTCGTCTCCTCATCATCATTATCGTGATCATCCACATCATCACTGGAAAAGACTTCTGCGAAAAGTACTCATACATAATCCGTAAATGAAAATGTGATCCTAACAGAGGTTTGTTTGGTTTTTTACTAATCAGGCTGCAGCCTTCTGGGGAGGCATGTTTTGTGCGGTGATGTGTGTATTGTTTGTATTGTGTCACGGGAAAGCGTGTCTCGCTTTCTTAATTGTGTGTGTTGTGTTGGCTTGTTTGTTTTGTGTCTTTGCCCTTTTTTGTGGTGTGTGTGTGTGTGTGTGTGTGTGTGTGTGTGTGTGTGTGGTGTGTGTGTTGTATTTTTGTTTGTTTGTTTCCAGTCACCTACAGTCCGCTTCTGTTCCCAAGTTTCTGAGGCGAGTACTTTTCTTTTTAACTGGGTGGAAGATGACTGATCGATATAGCTATCGAAACATTAGATATCATGTTATGAACTTCATGTAAATGTGTACACAGTTGTTTACTGTTCTCGGGACGTTGTTGTTATTTGTTGCTGTTGTTGTGTTGTTGATGTTGTTGTAGCCTTAGTTGTTTATTTACAGGACAGGGTTTCCTTTCCCCGGGTGATGACAGCCCTGAAAAGGCGTTGTGTGGTGGGCTGCGCTGTATTGATGAGGAACAAAGAATAAATGAATGGGACCACAGGACATAACCAGAAAATTCCGGGGCAAATCTTGAAAGGGAGTGGGGGGGGGGGGGGGGGTGGGCCAAAGTCCTTCAGCGAGACGACACAAAATCTACGGAAGCGGATGTGACGAAACTCGGTGGGAACGTGGACTATGGTCAAAGGCAAACCTGTTGTTTGTATTGATTTGTGAATGTTGTAAGCAGATCCCAATCATGGAGCGGAACAGGGTTTTTTTTTCTCTCCGTTTTATTGCTTTTCTCATTGCTTTTGTTCTAACATTTACAACCTTGTCGATTGATCAGAAACAATTGATTAAACACATATTGATCAGTCTGTTGTCTTTGCGATTGATCACTGAGAGACAGTTTCGTGTGAGCATGCAAAAACAGTCCTACCCCTAGCACACAGCATACCAAAACTGTTTTAAATTTGTTTGTTCTTGACAGAAATTATTATTCCTTATCCGTTTTCCGCCCAGATTGAGAAAATAAGTGACTGTTCGTTCTTCCTTTTCATTGTCTTGAATGCTTGTTTGTCTTGCCTGAAGAAGAGCAAACAGGTCGAAACGCGTCCTGTTTGTCATGTAATTTTGTTTGTTGTTTCGTTCAGCGGCATATGGTAATTTTTCCGTTATGTTTGTTTCATTTTCCCGCCTGCAGTCCTGTCATTTTGAAACTAGAAATAAATAAGCTTATTTCTAAGCGATCCACCATTGTTCCTCACCCCAGGTATCTGAGGAGATCTGGGTGAACAGGACCTTTCCAGATGACAGTATGGATCGCTCATCTGAAGGACACGCGGGGTTGGAAGCCTGAGGACAATCCCTGTCGGACCAGCTGCCGTGGCGAAGTGGTTCGCGTCGCGGACTCCCGGCTGGGAGGTCGCGGGTTCGATTTCCATCCGAGCCATCTATTTGTGGGATTTTTCTGCCTCGACCGGCTCCTACCCAGAGTTGAGTTTGCTACGGGCTCAGCTTGGAAGGCTGGGGGGGTCGCACAGTCGAGTTTTGCCCTCTTAATGCATGTGTCTCTGAGAATGTCGTTCAAATTTCCTGGCCAACACTGCAGGTGTCTGTATCTCTCAGGCCTGGTTGACGCCAGGATATGTTATGAAAGCAGGCGAAGAGCACAGCCCTGTCATGCAGTCTCAGACCAGAATTGAAATCCATAACATCATCTTCATCATCCTCATCCTCGTCGATCAGCATTGCAAAAAAAAAAAGTTACAAATTCTGTGGCCCTTCGTGCCATGCTGTCATGGTGACCTCAGTCTCCACGTCTGTGGCCTTGCTTCGATTCTGTCGGGGTCACCGGTAACGGCAAATTATGGAGGACTGCTGTTGAGCGGACAAAATATTAGGAAGGTTTAGTGGTCAGTATCAGCATAATACATCATCATCATCATCATCATCATCATTTTTTTTCTGTCTGTTTGTCTGTCTCTCTCTCTGTCTCTGTCTGTCTGTCTCTCTGTCTCTGTCTCTGTTCTCTGTCTTCTGTCTCTCTCTCTCTCTCTCTCTCTCTCTCTCTCTCTCTCTCTCTCTCTTTCTGCATCGCGCGTGCGCGCGCATGTGTGTGTGTGTGTGTGTGTGTGTGTGTGTGTGTGTGTGTGTGTGTGTGTGTGTGTGTGTAGTCAGTACAACATTATGTTAATCTGACAGTAAATGGTTTCAGTCAGTCAGTCTGTATCTGTGAGTGGGTGCGTGTGGTGTATACGTGTGTGTGCGTGCACGCGCGCATGGTGTGTGTGTGTGTGTGTGTGTGTGTGTGTGTATTGTGGTGCGGCAAGCACGCGCGCATGCGTGCATGTGTGTGTGTTTTGTGTGTGTGTGAAAACAAGCTTAGCGAGCATGGCATGTATGTTCTGAACGTAACTTCCCTCAAAATGGATGGTCAGGTATCTGACATGACGTCATTACCAAGAATTTACCGAACAAATAACTTGTTCTGTCGGCAAAATACTTTGCGTAAATTCGCAGTCATGTTTTCATAGCTACACACATTTGTACAATAGATTTACCGTTGTTGCTCCAACAGTTATGTTGTTTCCATGTGCTGATGGTGTGCAACACACAGCCTCATTGGGCACTGATCACCTTGCGATGCTAGGCTTAATCTGCATCTTGTTCAATTGTGTAAGGTAGAAAGCCCAAAACACAAATAACCTCATAAAACAGCTTGCAAACTAAAGCTTGTTTATACATAACATCAAAGAAAATTAGCAAGTTTTCGACAAAATCTGTCTCAACGGACATTGCAAACTCATACCGACTGCGATCTAGGAAGTAGCGTTTTGTACATGTTTGCTGTTTGCGAAGACATATTTCTTGAAAGATCCTTTGTTTGTTTTGCGTTGTGTGAATTATTTAGTTTTCACTCTCGTTTTGTGTGTGTACCGGTACTTTAACGCTTTTTTTTTTTTTTTTTTTTGTCAGTATCCCTAACTTTGTTTCAGGGTGTCCTCTTTCCCTTTCTTTTTTTTTTTTTCTTGTTTGTAATTGTGATACAGCGGTGTATATGATGTGAGTGATGTGTGTGTGTGTGTGTGTGTGTGTGTGTGCGTGTGTGTGTGTGTGTGTGTGTGTGTGTGTGTTGTGAGATCTTGAAAACAAAAAGTGAAACGAGCAACACGTTCATTTTTTTTTTTTTTTTTTTTTTTTTTTGCGTGCGAATTCCGTTGTAGCCATGCAACCGTTACGTGTTCATGAACGGATGTAAAACTAGAATGTTGATTTTGTGTGCGTTGTTACCTTGTTCACAAAAAAGAGTGCGACAGCCAGTCTTTGATTAGTTTGCTGAGATCGTTCGAATTTTTTTCGTCGGAAGTTTTTTTTTTTTTTTTTTTTTTTACACCCCTCTTTCCAGTACTTCTTCCATTTCCTCCTCCACCACCTCCCTCTTTCTTCTCTCTCGTCCTTCTAACCCATGCATTCTTCCCCTCACATTTTTTATCTTCTACTATCTGTTGGCTAGTGTTGTTTTTTTTACTAGTGGATTTTGTTGTTCCTACAACCTCTTGTATTTTTCTATGTTTATTTTCTACTAGTTTTTGTTTTTTTTGTTTATTTTCTATTCTGTTTTTTTTTGTTTTTTGTTTATATTTTCTACTAGTTTTTTTTTTTGTTTATTTTTTTTTTTTGTTGATTTTTTACTAGTTATTTCCTCCTCCTTTCTACCACTCTCTTTGTTTCTCGCCTTTCAGTTTCATTAATATATCTTTATTTTACCGTCGTCCCCATTTTTTTCTGCCATTTTGGTCCTTACACATGTGTTTGTTTTGAAAAGTCATCACATTCTCTCTGCCTCTCTCTCTCTCCCAAACACACACACACACACACACACACACACACACAGGCGCGCCGCGCACGCACCACGCACGCACGCACGCACGCACACACACGCACGCACCACGCACACCACCACACACACACACACACAAAGCAACCGCCAAACACATCAAACTGTGCTGAGGCCATTTTATTTGCAGAGGAAATGAGAGAAAAAGGACCGCCACACAATGACACCATAGCCAATGGATATAAATACACCATAATAATCGGTCTTCATCAGGCTGGACATAGAGGCTTTTTTTGTTTGTTTGTTCGTTTTTTTTTTTCGCAGACGGCCAGGGTTTTGAAACAAAAATTGCACGGGGGATCATAGGACTTTGCTGTACGTGTGAATAAGAGATGTGGGTTCCGAGGGTGGGAAAGATTTCAGAGATTACGTTCCCAAGCATGTGAGCATCAGAGAGCTGGACGTTGAAAGAATGAAGGCCTGCGGAAAAGATAACTGTATCACGCCATCTATGCTCCGGACCTTTTTCAGTTCCAGGGGCGAGGGGTTAAAACAAGAATTCAGATGAAATCATATGAACGTTGTGCGGCGCTTGAACGAGGAAAAAAAAATCAGAGCAGGGTCGATAACTGTGGAAGTTTCAGCCCAGCCAGTCGTAATAACCCGGTATCTGACACCAGACCCAGATCTTTTGGGTGGTGCCGTCTGGGAGGGCTGCAGACAGACAGAAAGAACGAACGAATGAAAATGAAATGAATGAATGAAAATTTATTGGCAAAAACGCGGATGTATAAAAGGATAAATGAAAGAAAGTAAGGAAGAAAGAATGAATGAATGAACGACTGAAAGTTAGAATGAAAGAATGGAGAACAAAAGAAAGAATGAATGAACGAAAGAACGAAAAAAAAAGTGAATGGAAAATGAGGAATTCGTAAAGAATGATATACAATGTATAACTAAACAACTGCATACAATTTATAGGTACTTAAACAAGCAAATGAATGAACAGGTGAAAAATAAACAACAGTGAAATCAGGCACAAAAGGAAGGCTGAAAAATTTGAAATACTACGGCCAAAGGAAACGGGTGTAATTCAAACATTGGAGATTTCTTTCTAATGATATATTGATGATTTCCATAAACAGTGATATCTTGATGAAAGTAACCAAGAAACTCAACATATTTTAAATGTAATTGACAGCGAGCCGCCAAGAAAACGCAGACAAACGAATCACAAGACTGTTTCTTCCCTAATTGTACACTGTGCTTCACACAAGTAGTCCCGCAGAAAAAAAAATAATTTAGGGACAATAGTAGTGTCATTGCATGACAACAGGACATGCAGTTTAAATATGCAAGGTTGTCGGTCATACTTTGGTCGGATTAAACTTTCTGTGAGAGTACGTAAGGCTTCACAACAAAGAAAATAGTGCAATAAATCCTCTTACGACCATTTAC
>CM065743.1:34613460-34615960 GCA_033310375.1 Conus canariensis
TAGTAATAATAATAATAATAATGATAATATTAATAATAATAATAATGGTGATAATGATAATAATAACAAAAACAAAATCATCATACCTACAAATAATTAACCCTCCGATAATCAAACATTGTAAAATTAATCATTAAGAGACTGCTGCACTTCATGTACAGAATATCAAAAAATAGCCTTTGACGTATACATTTAGTTTCCTTTCAGCTGTGTATAATACAGGGGCGTTTTAAAACAACAGCTTCTGTAAAAGGCTGTATGAGATGGATATGGCTTCATTGTACAATGATCTTCGTTCTGTTCGTAACATAAGCTTCTCTTCTTCTTCTTCTTCTTCTTCTTCTACTACTCTACTACTACTACTACTACTACTACTACTACTACTACTACTACTACTACTACTACTACTACTACTACTACTATTATCACTACCATGATGATGATGGTGATGTGATGATTAAGTTGATGATCATGATGATGTTTGTTGTTGTTGTTGTTGCTGCTGCTGCTGTTTTTGCTGTTTTCAAACACAACAGAAATGCAACAAACAAAAAAAACATTTAAACAAAAAAATTATAACCTTCACCATAACAGCACCATCACATCTACCACGACCCTCACCACCGCCTTCACCACCACCACCACCACCTCACCACCACCCTTTGATCGAGTCATGATGTACGCACTTGAGAATAGGCAGTCGCTCATGGGATCTTTCTCCTCTGCAAAACAAGACACAGCGCAGGTTCACCAACAGGAGACATACTTGTGGTGCAGTACTGCCTTACCTGCAGCCATAAGGACTGCTATGGCTACAGCCATGACATCTGCTATGCTGCCTGCCGCTGCCGCTGGCACTGCTGTGACTTCCATGACTACCACTACTACACTACTTCCGCTGCTACTGCTGATGCTGATGCTGATGCTACGCTGCTGCTGGTACGGATGGGCTATAAGCTAGCACCATTATCACTCTCTCGATAATGATGCTATACTGCTTCCGCAGCTTCATGACTGCTTCTGTTGCTATTATTGCTGCTGCTGCGGCTTCTACTACTGCTATTGTTGCTGTTGTTTCTACTTCTGCTTCTGCTACGACTACTACTGCTGCTTACTACTGCTTCTGCTACTACTTCTACTGCTGCTACTACTCCTACTCCTGCTACTACCACTGATGTCATTTCTACTACGACTTCTTTTAATGCTACGGCTGCTGTTCCTGTTGCTACTTCTACTACTGCTGCTGCTGCTGCTGCTGCTGCTGCTGCTGCAAATACCGAGCATTAGCGCTATATCCAAATTATTTTTCTTTAATGTGTTTTTAGAAGCACATGTTCATTTACATACCATCACAAATAAATCATAATACATTAATTCCAAACCAAATGTCTTTTTTTCTCACAAAAAAAAGAGAAAAAGAAGAGAACAGCGAGCGGGAATGGAGGCTGGGAGAGAGAGACAGAGACAGAGAGGAGAGAGAGAGAGAGAAGAAAGAGAGAGAGAGAGGAAGAGAGAGAGAGGGGGTGGGGAGAGAATGAGACAGACAGACCTACCGTGTATTTCACACTGACAAGTGATCTCCCAGGCTTTCCTCAGTCCAGACGGATGAAGAAGCAGGCCCAGAACTGGTATTCCCAACACACACACACACACACACACACACACACACACACACACACACACACACACACACACACACACACACACACACACACATTTGAACATTAATTTGCCAGTCTTTCATATAATTTATGCGGGACTAAATAGTGTCCTGATATTTAGACTATTGTCTAAGTGATATTATTGTTCAGCATATTATTCGTGACTTTAGCTAAGGACACCTTCCTCACACGAAAACGCGCCATCAGTCAGACATAAAAAACGTTGATGCTTTCCATTGCTCCCTATTCTTATTCGTTGCTGAACAATTAAGTAGTGGGGGAAAATAAGTGCAGGCAACAATTCTACCGTCATTATAGTAATAACTTGGTAAAGATCAGAACTTTAAGATGTAGAAAATGGCAACATAACATTAAGAAAATACATTATGAATATGAAAACCCTTCACTAGCTGCATGACGGAACCATCGTAATCCCTCTCGAAGGCAGATCTGTTTACATTGCTTGCTCCTAGGCCTTTCGTCCGCTGGATCGGACTCATCAGGAGACACGGCTGATTGTGTCTGTGCTCTTGGCGTCAAATAGGGACACATTGCCAAAAATGTCGTTTTGGCCGACGTGGGGCAGACCACACACACACACACACACACACACACACACACACACACACACACACACACAACACATAGGCGCACACACACACACACACACACACACACACACACACACACACACACACACACACACACACACACACACACACACACACAACAACACACACACCGCAAAAAACACACACGAACGAACGTAATAGTCTGCTGGCTTTCTTGAAAGCGGCGGACTAACAAGACTAACAGTGGTTTTGACATTTTGTACAAGA
>CM065743.1:34620960-34628460 GCA_033310375.1 Conus canariensis
ACATAAAGAGAAAAGAAGAGAAGAGGAGCAGTGGAGAAAAACAGAGCGACAAAGAGGGGAAAGAAACAAACAAACAAACAGACCGAAACACAGACAGAGGCCGTCAAATGACAGAATCACTCAGGGCCAAAGGCAACAGAGGACTGCGATTACCCAGCTACTCACTTGACTTGTCACTGGGACACTGGGGAGGACGGCCGGCCACTGCACAGTCATCGGCACACAGTGATCAGAGAGAGAGAGAGAGGCAGAGAAGAGACAGAGACAGAGAGACACAGACAGAGAGACACAGACAGAAAGGGACAGAGAGAGAGGGAGACAGGGACAGAGAGAGACAGAGAAAGACAGAGCGAGAGACAGAGAGACAGAGACAGACAGGCAGACAGACAGAGACAGAGACAGAAAGACTGAGACAGAGAGAGAGAGAGACAGAGACACATAGAGAGAGACAGAGACAGACAGACAGAGACACAGAGAGACAGACAGAGAGACAGACAGACAGAGACATACAGAGAGAGAGAGAGAGAGAAAGAGAGAGAGAGAGAGAGAGAGAGAGAGAGAGAGAGAGAGAGAGAGAGAGAGAGAGAGAGAGATGCATTTACAGGGTTCCGGATTAGCGGAGATAAGACCTGTGGGCATGCAATGTGAATGGCTCCATTGTCAAGACAAGCTGTAACGGTCCCCATTTGGTGATAGAGAAGGATTCTATATTCATTTTCTGACGCGCTCTTTTTCATTTTATTTATTCACATGCCTCGACACCCCTATCCCCACCCCCCTCTCTCCCAACGTCACCACCACCCCAACTGCCGCACCCACATTTTTTTGTTAATCTTTGCCTTTTATTTACGGATACGGATATGGATGATTTATTCAAAAAGACCATAGCCCCTCATGAAGGGGGTGGTATATACAGACAATGTCAGAAGTTATACGTTCAATGCAACGAAAAGGAGAACAATATCAGTCGTGAACACGAGAAATCGGACATTCAACACTAAGGAAAGGAGAACAATATCAATCAAGCGGATTTGGAATGGCTTACATAAGCAGATGACAAATTGTTTTCTAACATCTCGTCATCAAAATCACAAGCAAAATAAGTCTAAATGCAGAAGGATGTCTATGATGTTTTGAATTTCTAAATGTATTCAGGGCAGAACAGCAAAACACAAAATGAACCTCGCTTTCGCGAGCCTCTTTACGCAATGGACGAACAAGTTCAATCTCTGTACACTCTTTATGATAACAAAATCCATTACCGTTAATATCAGACGATCCAAATCTAAATTTTATGATATACTTCAAATGACTGTCCGTTTTCATAGATAAGTAGGTTGGGATACGATGTAACGGGTTGAAGTGTCTATACAAATCAAATCTACTACTATCTTGAATTCTGTTTAATTGATGACGGAGAGATTGTCAGCCTCCAGTTATTTTACGCCGCTACTTATTTGTTCACTATATCATGTGGTCTGCTCAATCAGTGAGAGACAGCTTCTCTAAGTTGTTGTTGTCGTACCCTGGCTAAAAAAGCTCCAGGGATCATCCGAACAGCCGAAGCATTTGAACACAATGGCACAAATGCATCAGCTGGGGATGAGAACATTACGTGTGTGACTGTTTTTGATTACCCCACCACCTGAGCAGCCACACTCCGACTTCGGGGATTTTGGAGACTGATAATGTTATGCTAGGAGCTTGTCACAACTGAAGACAATTCCCGCATAACTATGCAGAGCATAACAACATGTTGATGTAGCCTTGGTGTTCTAGCCTCTGTCAATTGGTCTGACACAGCATAACAACATGTTGATGTAGCCTTGGTGTTCTAGCCTATGTCAATTGGCATGACACAGCCTTGAGCCAAGGCACAGCTTCTCCAAGGAGATACAAGTAAAGCCCGTTCAGAAAGGACGTGGTGACGCCCTCTAGAGGGAAAGGTCACTCACTTCGGGGTCCACGACTAAGCAATGATTGTCGTCAGTAGCGGGCTTAGCAGGTGATGTTCTGTGTATGTTGGATCAGAACAGGCGCCACTGAACACCACCGAGGTGACTCGGCAACAGTGCAGTGTCTTCTCCGGTGGGTTGCCTCTTGACGACTTGACATGGACTGCTCCCTGTGGATTGCCGGTGCCGGGGCTGCGGCGGGACGGGCTGGGCTGAGGCTGTGGGCCGGGGAGGAGGGGGGATGGGGGGGGGGGGGGGGGGGAATGAGCGGCGTGGGTGCAATGCCACTGAGGTGACGCAGAAGATAGGACGGCAAAAAAAAAAAAAAAAAGCAGGTTCAGAACGATTCTCTGCTGCTGCCAGCACGGATGTGACGGACTGTGCTGGGGTTATTCAACGGCTGAACCACTTCGACTGTAGACACTTTCTGACCTCCCTTGTTTCATCAAGTATACGCTGAAAGATTCCCCCTCCCCCTCCCTACATTTATTGCCCTGTATATAACGTCTGAGCTTTGTTGTCTATGTCCTTGGCAGTAACTAACCCCCTGTCTTTCTAAATTTTTCTTTATATAACGGTTCCAGTTGGTAAGCAGCGCATCTCTTTACTATGCTTTCTTTCCCAATTTACTTACCTATACCCTTCACTGGCTGCTTTGGGTTGCCATTGGATTCTATTTCTGAACCCTTGGCGGTGAGAACACCACAGAGTTATATAGATGGTATATTTCTCCTTTTGATGCTAAGGGAGGGCCGACACAATCAGCTGTGTGTCACTGATGACTCCCAACAAGCGGACGAAAGGCCTCTAGGCACACAATACATAAAGTTCTGTTTTCAAGCGGGGCTTTAAGGTTTCTCGTGATTATGCTGTCGGTGAAAGAGCTTCATATTCTTTCACCCTCTTTTTCACTCGTATTTTCTTTCACATGCCTCCCCCCCCCCCCCCCCCCCCTCCTTTCTCTCCTACATTTTTTTTTTTTTTTTTTTTTAGATATTTGCGAAGTCACTGTTTAAATGACGGAGGGTTGTCAGCCTCAGCTCGTTTTTCCCCCTACTGCTTCTCTGTTCAACGTATGATAGGCTGGTCAGTCAGTAGGAGATTGCATCTCTTAGGAGATTTAATTAAAGCCCGTTCCAAATAATTCAAGGCCGCTGTCAGCGCTGATGTGACTGACAATGCTAGGGTTATTACACGGTCAAACTGACCACTCTGACTTGCAAACACCTTTTACTTATATACATCAAAAAACGTTTACTCCCTTCTGGCAATTCGTATTCATCAGGCCCTAAAAGCGAAGCATCTTACACTGTGCCATGAATCACTCCCCTTTTGATCTTTGTAGACGGCGCACCTACATTCAAGAGCGAGTGATTTCCCTTACAACTTTAAATATACTTCAACTATGTTTAAAACTTAACAAAGTGAATGACCAATTTACTCACTGTCTCAGCTGACTGGACAAACTCCTCGTTTTCTGGTCATTCTTTAGTCTGCGAAGAGTGGAAGAATTCTGATCATTTTCTCTACCAATTAGGGAACTTTACCGTTCGTTGCGCATGAAGAAAAAAAATGGCGATTGATAACCAGAAAAGGCTTCCCTCCCCTCGTTGAGCTCCTACGACAACATTTATCTGGTCAGAACGGAAAATGGAGTGGATTTTAAACAAACAGCACCTGAATCAGATTCGACGTTGTTTAGATACATCACTTTTCTTGATCCAACGCCCATCTTGCGCCGAAGTGGATGAAGATGAGGGATCGCTCGTTCATTTTCGTTGTCCTGAGTGTTTTGTATCTTGCCTGAAGAAGACCTAAGAGGCCGAAACGCGTCGTGTTTTGTCTCGTGATTTGTTTGTCTACTTTTTTTTTTCTTTTTTTTTTTTGGCGTTACGCTATCACTAACATTTAAAATTTGTTTAGATTTCCGCCTGCAGTTGCGTCACTTTGCAACTAGATCTTTTTATGTCTGTTTTGTATGTATGTATTCAAATGATTGTCAGGTTGTGTGTTTCATCAGTTCATGTGAACGGTCTCGCGATTGGTGCAGAAAACCTAAGGATTACACGTTGTCGCAGTATAGTATGACAGACCTCTTTTCTGCGGGGTTGGGAGGTCGCCGGATGACATGGATGCTGCCACAGACACACCAATCACCACCGTGGTAACAATCACCAATCCGCGCATGGCTCTTATCGGAGTTTGGTTGAAGATACCTGAAAGCATGAAGGATTAATCATTATCAACACAATTGGTAATTCGAAGACATGCGACTTAGATATATTTACATTTAGGTCTGGATGGGTAAAATAATCTGCATTCGGATACATGCGCATTTAAATCGCGCGCGTGCGCGCGCATATGCAAAGAGACAGACATACAGAGAGAGAGAGAGAGAGAGAGAGAGAGAGAGAGAGCGCTCTCTCTCTCTCTCTCTCTCTCTCTCTCTCTCTCTCTCTCTCTCTCTGTTTCAGTTGTAATAAAGACCAGCGAAAGAGAGAGAGAAGAAGGAGAACAACAAAACAAAAACAAAACAGGACAAGACAAGGTTTTTGTTTGTTTGTCTGTTTGTTTGCTTGCTTGTTTGTTTTTTTTTCACAATCTTGATGACAGACACACAAACCAGCAAAAAAGGCAAAGTTCAAAATAGCTTTTTTCATGGGGCTAAAACCTGTTTTTATCTGTAACGCTAATACAGAAACGAAAGAACACATTCAAAGACAGAAAATGGTTTGAAAACAGTCGCTCAATCTCACCACAGAAGTATTATTCTTTGACGAGCCACCGATCAGGCTGAAAAGTTAGAGGGGGACAAAAAGCCGTCGCACACAGGGAGGAGTTATATACCTTAATATCTGAGCTCCACTCACTCTTTATCAACACTGGGGCGGAGTAATATACCTAACTATCTGAATCCATTAACTCTTTATCAACGCTGACATCGGCGCCTGTCGCTCTCACTCGCCCTTCGATCTCAGTCACCGATCATAACATGGATGCAAAGGACCCATCCATCATGGCTAGGAACGCTTAGCTGACCATTCATGCGGAGATTTCACGAGAAAGGATAATTACAAAAAAAAAAAAAAAAAGGGGGGGGGTTGGAGAAGGGAGGGAGAGGGAAGGGGAGGAGGGGGAGAGGAGAGTGGACGATAGTTTGGGATAGAGAAGATGGAGCAGGTGGTGGGGGAGGGGGGGAGAGAGAGAGAGAGAGAAGTTCGACCGCTTCATGGATTAGATGACGTCATTATGAGTGGGGGGGGGGGGGAGGATGATTGAACTTAACTAAAACGAGTTTCCTTCCTTGCACCTCTTGTGCTGAGAGAGATTTGTTCTATTTGTATGGAAAATAAGGAGGATTCTAAACGAAGTGTAGCTGACGGTCACACCAAGTTGTTTAATCTTACATATGTACTTCCTACGCACGTATGCACATCCATGTATGTATGCGGGTGATATCAAGGGGTCTGTTTTCAAGATGGAGTATGATGGTCTTCATGTGCTGCTAGTGGAAGGTTTTAATAATTTACAATCTAAAGCCTGATTGTTCATTCTCTCCCTCCCCTCTCTCTTTTTTACTGTTTGCTAAGTTGTTATTGTAATGACAGAGGAATTGTCAGCCTGCAGTTGTTTTCCCTAACTACTGAATTGTTAAACATATGTATGTTGAACATTTTGTAGTGGGGAATCAAGTGAGGTTGACAATTTCTCCGTCCTTTCATTAATGACTTGGCAAAGATTTAAATCTGGTAAAGATGGGTAAAAGCAAAAGCGGAGGCGGGGGGGTGAGGGGGGGCGGGGGGGGGGAGGAGCGGAAAGAGAATGGAACGAAAAATTAGGAATTAGATAACAAATGTTAAATCCGTCACTTGCAGCAATGAGGACTATTGTAATTCATTCATATTGCCTGCTCCGAGGCCTTTCGTCCGCTCACTCGGACTCATCAGGGAGACACGACTGATTGTGTCTGTGCACCCTGGCATCATCTTGAGATATAACAAAGTTTACAGTTACGTGGTATTCTCACCACCAAAACTTCACAAAATGAACCCACAAGCACCCCAAAGCAGCAGCGAAGGAGAACGAAAAGAAAGTGTGGAAAGGAAATTAGCTGCTGACTAACTAAACAGTATTACATGTAAGCCAACATCATTGAGCCTATGCTTGAGGATCGGTTGAAGGATGCAAAAGAGTTTGAAGCTGTCAACTGTTAGAGTGATTAGCTCTACTGTGAAATAACCCAAGAATTATCAGTCACATAAGTGCTGACAGCAGCTAGGAAGGGTGCAGAACAGCCATTACGTTATACACACACACACACACACACACACACACACACACACACACACACACACACACACACACACACACACATATATATATATATATATATGTATACACACACACACATATATATCTTCTCTATTGTGTGCGTGCGTGCGTGCGTGCGTGCGTGTGGTGTGTGTGTGTGTGTGTGTGTGTGTGTGTGTGTGTGTGTGTATACATATGTAGAGATAGATAGATAGATGTGTGTGTGTGTGTGTGTGTGTGTGTGTGTGTGTGTGTGTGTGTGTGTGTGTGTGTGTGTGTGTGTGGTGTGTTTGCATGTGTGTAAGACATACTGTTTTAGATCTTTCGTATGTTTTTATCATAATATGAATCATCATTGTTCTCATTCAATTCATTTGTGTATTTTTTGTTGTATTTTTTTTCATGTATATTGTTTGATTTTGCTTCTTACTACATATACATTTTTTCTTGCCCAAAGGACTGGATGTAAAAAAGTATTCATACTTAGTCCACTACCCTCTTAAAATAAAATTCTCTTTCTCTCTCTCTCTCTCTCTCTCTCTCTCTCTCTCTCTCTCTCTCTCTCTCTCTCTCTCTCTCTCTCTCTCAGAGATCACTAGTAATCTCACCCATGAAAGTTGTCACTTGATAGCCATCATTTATTTTGACACCTGCCAAGCGGTGGGAGGAGATGGGGCAGCGTTTGATCAGCGGTAGGAATCACTCATCGTTGACAGACTATGGTAGAATTTCTCGTAACAGCTGTCCGGAAGGGATGTCGTCAGCAGCACTGCAGGTAGATCACGTGGTAACAGCTTGTCATAAGTGCTCTGTATTTCGCCCAAGGTAATTCATGCTCTAGAGGCAAAGATCACTGCTTGGTTTGCCAGAAGGAAACGCTATCGTTCTCTTTTTCTGGATTATGAAAAGGCCTTTGATTACATAAATAACACTTTCGTGGGAGTAAAAGTCGGCTAGCCTGACAGAATCATCACTAGACGCGTATCCTTTGAGGAGAAATCTTTCCAGAATATTGTCGACAAATGTTTGCTATATCCTCAGTGTTCTACCGGGGTACGTCAGGGTAGAAACTATCTCCGTCACCTTATGCTGTCTGCTTAAGCGATTCACTAACAAGCACTTCAAAACTAGTACTAATGAACGGACAATGACTCCCAGCACTGAAACAGGAACCATTAGAGAGCGCACAGCGCCACATCCTTATTGCTGTTATCTTCATTTATTATCAGAAATA
>CM065743.1:34633460-34648460 GCA_033310375.1 Conus canariensis
ATACAATAACTTAAAGAAAAGAGATGTGTTTGTGTGAGTTTATTTGTGTTTACTATATATGTATGTCTCCCCCCCCCCCCCCCCCCCCCCCCCACACACACACACACACACTTTTTCTTTTTAATTATTCAATTTTCATTATTGTTTTTAACCCATCCCCTTCTTCCCTCCAACCTCATAACATCAACATCCAAAAGTAGTAGGTACCTATCCACCACTGCAACATCTAACCACTATCCTCCACCCAATATACACACACATACTACTATACCTCCTACTAGTTACCTCATATATAAGTTACAGCTATCTTCCTTTCGCCTCACACTACACTCTATTTGCTACATCAGTCTTTTGTTTACTTATTTATCAACTCACTTTTCTTCATCTGCTTTTCTTTTTTTATTTCATATTCTGTCTCCACTACAAAAGCTTCTTTTCCCTCTTCCCTGTGCATATGGGTGTGTAGGCGTAGCTATGCTTAACACACACACACAACACAACACACACACACACACACACACACACACACACACACACACACACACACACATACACACACACACTCACACACACACACACACACTCTCTCTCTCTCTCTCTCTCTCTCTCTCTATCAACACACACACACACACACACACACACTCTCTCTCTCTCTCTCTCTCTCTCTCTCTCTTCTCTATCTCTCTCTCTCACACACACACTCTCTCTCTCTCTCTCTCTCTCTCTCTCTCTCTCTCTCTCACACACACACACACACACACACACACACATGCACACACACATGCACACCACCACCAACAACAACAAAATTTTTTTTTTTTTTTTTTTTTTTTTGGGGGGGGGGGGCATTGCTATGCCTTTACTCATTGACCATTTCAATTTCTTTCCAGCCATAATCATGATTACTAATATCACCACACTCTCCATTTATCTGTCATTCCATCATCCAGAAGTACTGTTTGCTTTCTATTCTTGACCATTTCTTCCTCTTCCACCATAATCATGATACAATATCACCACACACACATTATCTTCATATCATCATCCAAATACTGTTTGCTTTCTATTCTTACATTTGTTTCTTTTCTGCCAAATCATGATACTAATTCGCACACGCCATTATGCTGTCATTATCATCATGCCAAAGACTGTTGCTTCTATTCATTGACCATTTCAGTTTCTTTCCAGCCATAATCATGATTACTAATATCACCACACTTACCATTTATGCTGTCATTATCATCATCCAGAAGTACTGTTTGCTTTCTATTCATTGACCATTTCAGTTTCTTTCCAGCCATAATCATGATTACTAATATCACCACACTTGACCATTTATGCTGTCATTATCATCATCCAGAAGTACTGTTTGCTTTCTATTCATTGACCATTTCAGTTTTCTTTCCAGCCATAATCATGATTACTATATATCACCACACTTACCATTTATGCTGTCATTATCATCATCCAGAAGTACTGTTTGCTTTCTATTCATTGACCATTTCAGTTTCTTTCCAGCCATAATCATGATTACTAATATCACCACACTTGCCATTTATGCTGTCATTACATCATCCAGAAGTACTGTTTGCTTTCTATTCATTGACCATTTCAGTTTCTTTCCAGCCATAATCATGATTACTAATATCACCACACTTACCATTTATGCATCATTATCATCATCCAGAAGTACTGTTTGCTTTCTATTCATTGACCATTTCAGTTTCTTTCCAGCCATAATCATGATTACTAAATATCACCACACTTGCCATTTATGCTGTCATTATCATCATCCAGAAGTACTGTTTGCTTTCTATTCATTGACCATTTCAGTTTCTTTCCAGCCATAATCATGATTACTAATATCACCACACTTACCATTTATGCTGTCATTACCATCATCCAGAAGTACTGTTTGCTTTCTATTCATTGACCATTTCAGTTTCTTTCCAGCCATAATCATGATTACTAATATCACCACACTTGCCATTTATGCAATCATTATCCATCATCCAGAATACTGTTTGCTTTCTATTCATTGACCATTTCAGTTTCTTTCCAGCCATAATCATGATTACTAATATCACCACACTTCCATTTATGCTAGTCATTATCATCATCCAGAAGTACTGTTTGCTTTCTATTCATTGACCATTTCAGTTTCTTTCCAGCCATAATCATGATTACTAATATCACCACACTTACCATTTATGCTGTCATTACATCATCCAGAAGTACTGTTTGCTTTCTATTCATTGACCATTTCAGTTCCTTTCCAGCCATAATCATGATTACTAATATCACCACACACTTGCCATTTATGCTTCATTATCATCATCCAGAAGTACTGTTTGCTTTCTATTCATTGACCATTTCATTTCTTTCCAGCCATAATCATGATTACTAATATCACCACACTTAGCCAATTATTGCTGTCATTACCATCATCCAAAGTACTGTTTGCTTTCTATTCATTGACCATTTCATTCTTTCCAGCCATAATCATGATTACTAAATCACCACACTTACCATTTATGCGTCATTACATCATCCAAAGTACTGTTTGCTTCTATCATTGACCATTTCGTTTCTTTCCAGCCATAATCATGATTACTAATATCACCACACTTGCCATTTATGCGTCATTATCATCATCCAGAAGTACTGTTTCTTTTCTATTCATTGACCATTTCAGTTTCTTTCCACCATAATCATGATTACTAATATCACCACACTTACCATTTATGCTGTCATATATCACATCCAGAAGTACTGTTTGCTTTCTATTCATTGACCATTTCAGTTTCTTTCCAGCCATATCATGATTACTAATATCACCACACTTACCATTTATGCTATCATTACCATCATCCAGAAGTACGTTTGCTTTCTATCATTGACCATTTCAGTTTCTTTCCACCATAATCATGATTACTAATATCACCACACTTGCCATTTATGCTTCATTTCATCATCCAGAAGTACTGTTTTGCTTTCTATTCATTGACCATTTCAGTTCTTTCCAGCCATAATCATGATTACTAATATCACCACACTTACCATTTATGCTGTCATACCAATCATCCAGAAGTACTGTTTGCTTTCTATTCATGACCATTTCGTTTCTTTCCAGCCATAATCATGATTACTAATATCACCACACTTCCATTTATGCTTCATTATCATCATCCAGAATACTGTTTGCTTTCTATTCATTGACCATTTCGTTTCTTTCCAGCCATAATCATGATTACTAATATCACCACACTTGCCATTTATGCTGTCATTACATCACCAGAATACTGTTTTGCTTTCTATTCATTGACCATTTCATTTCTTTCCAGCCATAATCATGATTACTAATATCACCACACTTACCATTTATGCTGTCATTATCATCATCCAGAAGTACTGTTTGCTTTCTATTCATTGACCATTTCTTTCTTTGCAGCCATAATCATGATTACTAATATCACCACACTTACCATTTATGCTGTCATTATCATCATCCAGAAGTACTGTTTGCTTTCTATTCATTGACCATTTCTGTCCCTTTCCAGCCATAATCATGATTACTAATATCACCACACTTACCATTTATGCTGTCATTATCATCATCCAGAAGTACTGTTTGCTTTCTATTCATTGACCATTTCAGTTTCTTTCCAGCCATAATCATGATTACTAATATCACCACACTTGCCATTTATGCTGTCATTATCATCATCCAGAAGTACTGTTTGCTTTCTATTCATTGACCATTTCAGTTTCTTTCCAGCCATAATCATGATTACTAATATCACCACACTTACCATTTATGCTGTCATTATCATCATCCAGAAGTACTGTTTGCTTTCTGTTCATTGACCATTTCTGTCCCTTTCCAGCCTCTGTTATTATTGTCACTAAGATTACTTCTACCATTGTCACTAACTTTACTGTTATCATCATATCATTGTTACCATTACTGTCATCATCAACATCATGATCATTATCACTGATGTCATTGTTGCTATTACTATCATTAGTGTCGCTACCATTATGCTTATAATTACTAGGTCCTATTATCACTGATCCCATCAACAACAGAAAATTGTAGTAGTAATAGTAACAATACTTGTATACAATAACTGAATTAGAGAGAGGAAGAAAAAGTGTGTAGGTATAGGAGTGTTGTCCCCCCCCCCCCTTCCCCTCTTCCCCCCCCCCCCTCCCCCTTTCCATTCTTCCTGCTCCAATAATATTGTTAACCTTTCACTCTTTGATCATCCCTATTGCCTTTTCATCTACAGCTGACATCATTAACATTTTTACATTTATCCTCACCACCTTCTCCCTGCTCCAGCAGCGCTGTTAACTTTTACTCAGTGACTGTCGCTAGTCCTTTCCACCAACTATTCCTATTACTGACATTACTTTTATTATTGTTTCTGTCAGTATCACTGTCATCACGTCGTCATCATTTTCAGCACTATCATCATCCAAACAAACAAAAAAATACTAACTGAATTAGTGTTAAGATCACCATTTTTATCATCATTATTATGATCAGTATTATTAATGTTATTACCAAAATCTGTTCATTTATTTTTTTATTGACTGACTTGTTTTACTATTATCATCAGTATAACTGTTACAGTTTCATAACTCTCACAACTATATCATTTACTTTTATTAATATTGTTGTTATACTTTACAGTATTTCCGACATTCCAACCTAAAGATCTTTTTTTTACTATTGTCATCAATGTAACTGTTACAACTTCATAACTCTTACAGCTGTTGAATTTACTACAGTCATTAGTACTATTATTATACTTTACAATATTTCCGACATTCCAACCTGCCACTTTTTCGGCCTCCTATATCATCACTATCATTACTATATGGTTATAATCATGATCATAACTATTAATGTACCTCCAACATTTTATCCTTCCCATAATTTGTATCCTCCTCTTTGTCTTTCCTGCCCTCTCCCCCCCCCAACCCCTCCTCCTCCTCTTTGTCTTTCCTGCCCTCCCCGCCTACCCCTCCTCCTCCTCTTTGTCTTTCCTGCCCCCCCCCCTACCCCTCCTCCTCTTTCTTCCTCCCTTCCCTTATTATTAGTAGTATTATCATTATTATTATTATTATTATTGACATTGTTTTTATTGTATATTTTCATTATATTTTTGACCCATTGCTTTTATCATTATTACTATTATTACCATTACCATAACTATTATTGTTAGTATTATAAATATAATTAATACCAGTGTTATTGATACTACCATCATTACCATTATAATCACTATTACTGTTGCCATGACAACCATGCTGTTCGACAATCCTCTAACCCCTCTCCTTTCTCCCATACTACAACTGCTATTGTCATGTTATCACCAAAAGTTATCAAATGCTATTGTCATGTTATCAACAAAAGTTATCAAATGCTATTGTCATGTTGTCACCAAAAGTTATCGAATGCTATAGTCATGTTGTCACCAAAAGTTATCGAATGCTATAGTCATGTTGTCACCAAAAGTTATCGAATGCTATAGTCATGTTGTCACCAAAAGTTATCGAATGCTATTGTCATGTTGTCACCAAAAGTTATCAAATGCTATTGTCATGTTATCACCAAAAGTGGTAGTAATCCACTTTTTTTTTTCTTCTTCAATATTTCTATCATCATCATCATCATCATCATCATCATCATCAATAGTGGAATCAGTATTATTATCATTACTATCATCATTACTATTTTAACTCGCATTGTCGCCTTCCCGACGACTTCGTTTTCACTCAACGCCCACCTTGCACCGAATTTTGACGAGATAAGTACTTGAGTGCTCGTTCTTCATTTTCGTTGTCCTGAGTGTTGTTTATCTCGCCTGAAGAAGACCTAAGAGGTCGGAACGCGTCGTGTTTTGTCTGGTGATTGGTTTGTTCATGTTTGGCTGAGAAAGCACTTACATTGTTTAAGACTTGTTTAGATTTCCGCCCGCAGTCAGCTAACTTTGCAACTATCAGAATAAAGTCATCAAGGACACACACGTACACACACACATACACACACACACACACACACACACACACACACACACACACACACACACACACACACACAGAGGCGGGGGGTCGCTATCTATCGATCGAGCACCATCCTATTGGTTTCTTTTTAAAACGGTTAATTTTGGTGTCTGTGTGTTTAATGAAGAAAAATGAAACTTAAAAAAAAATCGAAGAGACTCAACCGAAAGATACACCCCCCCCCCCCCCCCCCCCTCAATTCCCGTCCGCACACACACGCACACTCACTCTTTCTCTCACTCTCTCTCTCTCTCTCTCTCTCTCTCTCTCTCTCTCTCCACACACACACACACACTCACACACACACACACACACACACACACACACACCACTCACACACACGCACGCACGCACGCACGCACGCACGCACGCACGCACGCACGCACACCACACACACAGACACTCACACACTCACCACACACACACACACACACACACACACACACACACACACACCACACAGGGGCGGAGTGGTGGGAATCAGGGTGGAGAGGGAAGGGGCGGTTGGGTAGTGAGGGGGTGGAAAAAAGATGGAGGGAGGGGTCACCAGAGAACATCTGAAGTACTCGTAGTGAGTGTGTGTTGTTGTTGTGAGTGTTGTCGTCATTGTTATTTCTGGAATTTAGCATCTATCTATGTTATAGATCTGACAGGCTATGTGTATTTCTTCTCCAGTTTAACGTTTATCCACATAAACACACGCACGCACGCACACGCACAGAGAAAGTAGAAAGGGACAAGCGCTAGCACATTTGTGTATGTGTGTATGTGCGTGCGTCTGTGTGTGTGGTATGTGTGTGTATGTGCGTGTGTGTGTGTGTGTGTGTGTGTGGTGTGTGTGTATGTGCGTGTGTGGTGTGTGAGTGAGTGTTCACGCATGCGTGTGTGTGTGTGTGTGTGTGTAGGTCTGTGTATGTGCGCGCGTTAGGGCACGCGGGAGGAGGGGGGAGGGGGGGTCCGTGTGTGGTGTGGCGCGTGTACGCGAGCGTGTGTGTGTGTGTGTGCGCGTGCGCGCGCATAGGGGTTGTTATTGTCGTTGTTTGTTATTCAACAGCTATCGACTTTAGTGTTATAAAACAGGAGGAGTCTGTACGCACCGCGCGCGCATCGTTTGCCCGTCTGAGTGTGTTTTGTGTTGTACTACGCTGTTTTGTGTTTGGTATGTGAGTGTGTAGGGGGGGGGGGGGGGGGCGGGGGGGGGGGGGGGTACGTACGCACATATGTGCTCGGGAACAGCGATTCCTCGGAATTTACTTTGCCGATTTCCGCGACAATATTAGTAATTCTTTCCTTGGTTTAAGGAAATGGATTCATCAATCAAATTCAGAAATAATCAAGATTTATAGATAACAAATAGGTAAATAAAAAGTCAGTCGAAGAGTCGGTCAGTCGAGCAGTGTAATGATCAGTCATTTGGATACTCGTTCATCCACCCTTTAATATAATACAAAACCTGTCCGCAGTTTTTCTGGCAGCAGCTTCGAGCACAAGTCCTTACCGGCGGAAAAGAAGAACGATGGCACTTCATTTATGAGCAGCCACTTGTAATGAATGAAAAGGCCCGCAAACTGCAAGACCCCTTTTTGGCAAGATTTCCGCCCCTTCCCCCCCTCTGTCAGACTTATTGTCTCCAAACGCAGGAAGAGAGAACTGTATTAGGAAGAGAACAGAAATATGTTGCGATAATTCGTTTTCTACTGTCATCATCTGTACAAGAGCTTCTTCCCGTTCCGTGTTAACCCTGATGTTTTGAATTTTTATGGCATTGTATGCTCCCGTAGCATTTAAGAACGTTGTCAGTATTTTCTGCATCTATGTATGCTCCGTGGATCTTTGGACGCCACGAAGCTCTTCACTGTAGAGAGCAGAGGAGTACAAAGGAAAAGCTTCCCCTTTATTCATCCTTTCCTTTCCTGTCTTCGTCCTCTTTTTCTGAAAATGTCATCTAACAGTGTCCCATCGTCACTGACCTTTCTCACATTGTCCCCATCGTCACTGACCTTTCACACATTGTCCTCATCGTCACTGACCTTTCTCATATCCCTATCGTCACTGACCTTTCTCACATTGTCCTCATCGTCACTGACCTTCTCACATATCCCCATGTCACTGACCTTTCCACATGGTCCTCATCGTCACTGATCTTTCTACATTGTCCCCATCGTCACTGACCTTTCACAGTATCCCATCGTCACTGACCTTTCTCACACTGTCCTCATCGTCACTGACCTTTCTCACACTGTCCTCATCGTCACTGACCTTTCTCACATTGTCCTCATCGTCACTGACCTTTCTCACACTGTCCTCATCGTCACTGACCTTTCTCACATTGTCCCCATCGTCACTGACCTTTCTCACATTGTCCTCATCGTCACTGACCTTTTTCACATTGTCCTCATCGTCACTGACCTTTCTCACATGGTCCTCATCGTCACTGACCTTTCTCACATTGTCCCATCGTCACTGACCTTTCTCACATGGTCCTCATCGTCACTGACCTTTCTCACATGGTCCTCATCGTCACTGATCTTTCTCACATTGTCCCATCGTCACTGACCTTTCTCACATGGTCCTCATCATCACTGACCTTTCTCACATTGTCCTTATCGTCACTGACCTTTCTCACATTGTCCCCATCGTCATGACCTTTCTCACATTGTCCTCATCGTCACTGACCTTTCTCAAATTGTCCATCGTCACTGACCTTTCTCACTACTGTCCTCATCGTCACTGACCTTTCTCACATTGTCCCCATCGTCACTGACCTTTCTCGCATTGTCCTCATCGTCACTGACCTTTCTCACATGCTCCTCATCGTCACTGACCTTTCTCACATGGTCTCATCGTCACTGACCTTTCTCACATGTCCTCATCGTCACTGACCTTTCTCACGTTGTCCCCATCGTCACTGACTTTTCTCACATTGTCCTCATCGTCACTGACCTTTCTCACGTTGTCCCATCGTCACTGACCTTTCTCACGTTGTCCCCATCGTCACTGACCTTTCTCACGTTGTCCTCATCGTCACTGACCTTTCTCACGTGTCTCATCGTCACTGACCTTTCTCACGTTGTCCTCATCGTCACTGACCTTTCTCACATTGTCCTCATCGTCACTGACCTTTCTCACATTGTCCTCATCGTCATTGACCTTTCTCACATGGTCCCATCGTCCTTGCTCACCATGTACCAGTCCTTCGTTTTCTCACCATGTCTTCGTCCGTCATTTTCTTTCTCAGGCCATCTAACCTTGGTTTTCAACCTGTGGCGTCCTCATCCGCCTTTTACTTTTCCACACTCGCTATGTCTTTTCTTACACGTGGTGTTTTCATACAGCTTTTTCTTTCTTACATGTTCTTTGTTTTCCTTCCTCGCCATGTTTTCACCTGTCCTTCGTTTCTTGTCTTTTTTTTTTATCAGTCCTTTCCTCTGTCACCATTTTTCTTTCTTCGTCCTTTCCTTCTCGTGATATTCCCTTCCGTATTTCTCGCATGTCCTCCTCCATTTTTTTTTTCCTTTCTTGCGTGTACTCGCCCATCCTTCCTCCTTCACAGTGTCTTGACCCGTCCTTTCCTTCCCACCTTGTGCTTATGTACCAGCTCATGGTGCCCCTCATCTGTTTTCCCTATGTCATGATATCCTCGCCCATCTTTCTTTCTTTCCTTTTGACATCTTCATCCGTCAGTTCTTCCATTTTTCTCATGATTTCCTCTTGCATAAAATCCTCATCCATGTTTCCGTTACCATGGCATCTTCGTCCATTTTCCTTTTTTTTCATATAATACTTCTGCCTTTCTTTCTTAACATATCTGTTTTCTCATTATGTCTTTGTCTGCATTTGCTTTGCTCATAATGTCCATATCTTTTCTTTCTGGTGACATCGTCATCTTTCTCATGATGCCCTCATCCATCTTTCTTCTCCCGTCTTCATTTATCCTTTTTTTTCACACGACCAATCTTTCTTTCTTTCAGTTCCCCATCTTTCTTTCTTTTCATGATGTCCTCAGTCCGATCCATTTTTTTTCTTCTTTCGTATTATGTCTTAATCTATTGTTGATCTCTAAGAAAATCCTTAAAATGCTGTGTTTTCTCACGTCTTTCCTTTTGTCTTAATGTACATCTGTTTTGCCTTTCCTGCGACGTCCTTGTACATCTTTCCTTTCTCCTGATCTCTTTCTCCTTTTTCCTCTTTATATATATATATATATATATATATATAATATATATATATATATATATATATATATGACCTCATTCATCGTTTCTTTCGTTCCATGTCCTCGTCCTCTTTTCCTTTTCTCTGCGGTGCTCCAAACCATCTGTCCTTGTTCATGATTCTCATATCTTTCCTTTTCATGATGTTCGTGCCTGTCTTTCCTTCTGTCACTTTTTTCATTTAGCATAACAGGCTCCTCTTTTATTTCTTCTTTATGATGTTTTCCTCGATCTTTTGATATCATTCCTTGTTCACTTGTCTTTTCGTTTATGTACTTAACCATCTTTCTTTGCTGAGATTTCATCATCTACATTCCTTCTTTTGATATGGCGTCTCCGCCTTTCTTTGCTGATGTGCTTTCATCCGTCTTTCTCTGCTGGTGATGTCGTTATCTGTTTTTCTTAACTGTTGTTGTCAGGATTCGTGTTTCTTTTCACAAAATGTCCTGATCTCTCTTTCTTTACTTAACATGAACTCGTAGACATTTTTGTCTGTCGTGCGCTCACTCATCTGTCCTTTCTAATGACATCTTTATCCGTCCTTTCCCATGATCTCCTCATTGATCTTTCAAGTTATGCCTTCAACCACCTTCCCTATTCATGATGTCCTCATTATCTGCCCTTTCTAAGCTCTCGTCCGGCTTCAGTTCTTCATAACGTCTTATTATTATGTCCTCAGTCAACTTTTCTTTCTCGTGATGTCTTCATCCATTTTCTTTCCCACCCTACTATGGCCTCATTCATCTTTCCTTTCTCCTGCTGTCGTCATTCATCCAACCTTTCTCATGCTGTCTTCATTCATCCTTCCTTCCTCCTGTCGTCATTCATCCTTCCTTTCTCCTGCTGTCTTCATTCATCCTTCCTTTCTCATGCTGTCTTCAGTCATCCTTCCTTTCTCATGCTGTTGTCATTCATCCTTCCTTTCTCATGCTGTCTTCATTCCTCCATCCTTTCTCATGCTGTCTTCATTCATCCTTCCTTTCTCATGCTGTCTTCATTCATCCTTCCTTTCTCATGCTGTCTTCAGTCATCCAACCTTTCTCATGCTGTCTTCATTCATCCGTCCTTTCTCCTGCTGTCTTCATTCATCCATCCATTCTCCTGCTGTCTTCATTCATCCATCCATTCTCCTGCTGTCTTCATTCATCCTTCCTTTCTCCTGCTGTCTTCATTCATCCTTCCTTTCTCCTGCTGTCTTCATTCATCTTTCCTTTCTCCTGCTGTCTTCATTCATCCATCCATTCTCATGCTGTCTTCATTCATCTTTCCTTTCTCCTGCTGTCTTCATTCATCCATCCTTTCTCCTGCTGTCTTCATTCATCCATCCATTCTCATGCTGTCTTCATTCATCCATCCATTCTCATGCTGTCTTCATTCATCCTTCCTTTCTCCTGCTGTCTTCATTCATCCTTCCTTTCTCCTGCTGTCTTCATTCATCTTTCCATTCTCCTGCTGTCTTCATTCATCTTTCCATTCTCCTGCTGTCTTCATTCATCCATCCGTTCTCCTGCTGTCCTTCATTCATCTTTCCTTTCTCCTGCTGTCTTCATTCATCCTTCCTTTCTCCTGTCGTCATTCATCCATCCTTTCTCCTGCTGTCTTCATTCATCCATCCTTTCTCCTGTCGTCATTCATCCATCCTTTCTCCTGTCGTCATTCATCCATCCTTTCTCCTGCTGTCTTCATTCATCCTTCCTTTCTCCTGTCGTCATTCATCCATCCATTCTCATGCTGTCTTCATTCATCCATCCTTTCTCCTGCTGTCTTCATTCATCCTTCCTTTCTCCTGCTGTCTTCATTCATCCTTCCTTTCTCCTGCTGTCTTCATTCATCCTTCCTTTCTCCTGCTGTCTTCATTCATCCTTCCTTTCTCCTGCTGTCTTCATTCATCCAACCTTTCTCCTGCTGTCTTCATTCATCCATCCTTTCTCATGCTGTCTTCATTCATCCATCCTTTCTCCTGCTGTCTTCATTCATCCTTCCTTTCTCCTGCTGTCTTCATTCATCCAACCTTTCTCCTGTCTTCATTCATCCAACCTTTCTCCTGCTGTCTTCATTCATCCTTCCTTTCTCCTGCTGTCTTCATTCATCCTTCCTTTCTCATGCTGTCTTCATTCATCCTTCCTTTCTCATGCTGTCTTCATTCATCCATCCTTTCTCCTGCTGTCTTCATTCATCCTTCCTTTCTCCTGCTGTCTTCATTCATCCTTCCTTTCTCATGATGGACACATTCGTCTCGCCTTTTTCATAATGTCGTCTTTTCTTTCCCATTGTGTCCTCATCCGTCTTTCCTTTCTCACAATTTCCTCATCCATCTTTCCTTTCTCATAATGTCCTCATCCATCTTTCCTTTCTCATAATGTCCTCATCCACCTTTTCTTTCTCTTGATGTCTACGTCCATCTTTCCTTTCTTACGATGTACACTTCCACAGTTTCATTCTCCTGACGTCCACACCAGTCTTTCCTTTATCATGATGGCGAACGTAATTTGTACCTGCTAAAGATGTCCACATCTGTGCTTCCGTTTTCATTATGTCAACACCCATATGCCCTTTCTCATGATGTCTTCATTAATATTTCCTTTCTCACGATGTCCACACTCAGCTCTTCTTTCTCACAATGTCCACACCCATTTTTCCTTTCTCACGATGCCTGCATCCATCATTCCTATCTCAGTATGTCACACCCCGCCTTTCCTGTCTCATGAAGTCCACACCCATCATTGCTTTCTCATGATGTCCACACTGATCATTCCTTTCTCATGATGTCCACACCCATCATTGCTTTCTCATGATGTCCACACCCATCATTCCTGTCTCATGAAGTCTACACCCATCATTCCTTTCTCATGATGTCCACACCCATCATTCCTTTCTCATGAAGTCCACACCCATCATTCCTTTCTCATAATGTCCGCACCCATCATTCCTTTCTCATGATGTCCACACTCATCATTCCTTTCTCATGATGTCCACACCCATCTTTTCAATCTCACGATGTCTATACCCACCCTTCCTTTCTCACAATGTTCACACTTGCCTTTCTCACGATGTCCATATCCATCTTTTTCTCACGATGTCTCCACCCGTCTTTTATATCTCATGATGTCCTCATCTATCTTTCCTTTCTCTTTGTGTCCAGCTCCAGTTTCCGTTGTCATTTCATAATGTCATCACCCTTTTTTTTCTCAGGGTGCCCACGTCTATCTTTCCTTTCTCATAATGTCCACACTCATCTTCCCTTTCTCTTGATGTTTACACCAATCTTTCCTTTCTCATGGTGTCTACTTCCATCTGTCCTTTCTCACGATGTCCATATCCATCTTGTTGCGATGTCCACACCAATCTTGCCTTTCTCATGGTGTCTACTTCCATCTGTCCTTTCTCACGATGTCCATATCCATCTTGTTACGATGTCCACACCGATAGAGGCACATTCGCTTGAGTCTTTCTCTTTTCTTTCCTTTCTCACGATGTCATCATCTATCTTTCCATACTCGTGATGACCACACTCATCTTTTCTTTTGTTATGGTTTCATAATCCATTTTTCCGGGCTTTCGGTTTCCATATCGATCTTTCGTTTCTCCCCATGGCTTCTTTTATCTTTCCTCTTTTCATGATGTCCTTATGCGTCTTGTTTTCTTTGATCTTTGTGTTTCTGTTTGTCGTTGCCTTTCTGATGATGTAGTCATCCTGCTGTTGGCGATATCAGGGCTGTCCACTGTCTTTACTTGTTTGGATAGTGGCATGGCCAGTCCAGTCCTTGGCACTGGCCAATTCAGGCCTGTCTGTCTATTTTATATAGTTGTTGAGATATGTACATTGGCCATAGTAGGGCTGTCTACTTAATATAGTTGTTTGGGTAGGTACATCATTCAGACGTGATGTCCACATGCACCTTCACTTATAAGAACAACCATTTCAGATTGCTCAGTGTGGGCGGGGAGGGTGGAGCACGGGCAGGGAGGAGAATAGAACAATAAAATGGGCAGTGAAAATGACAGTATTTATGTCGGTCCGAACTTCAAACTGTAATTTTTGGTGTAAGATATCTATTCATATCTGGCATCATATCATTTTCGGTGTAGGATATCCGTTCGAATCTGGCACCATGTTCTTTTCGGTGTAGGACATCCGTTCACACATTTGGTACTATGTTATTTTCAGTGTAGGATATCCGTTCACAGTTGGCACCATGTTACTTCCTCCGTAAAGTGTAGGTTATCCGTGCACACCGAGCACCAAGTTTTTTTTTTCTCCCATAGTGTGTATGCTGGCATCCATAAGACCTTTGCCGTAAGACGTAAGATATCCGTGCACTCCTTGCAACATGGTACTTAATCCGATGATGTGTAGGAAATCCGTATGCCCATGGCATCATGTTACTTTCGCCGTAAGTGTAGAATACACAGTCCACACCTGCCACTGTCACTTTCTCCGTAAGGTGTAGGGTACCGTGTCCACACCTGCCACTGTACTTTCTCCGTAAGGTGTAGGGTACCGTGTCCACGCCTGCCACTGTCACTTTCTCCGTAAGGTGTAGGTACCGTGTCCACACCTGCCACTGTCACTTTCTCCGTAAGGTGTAGGGTACCGTGTCCACGCCTGCCACTGTTACTTTCTCCGTAAGGTGTAGGGTACCGTGTCCACCCTGCCACTGTTACTTTCTCCGTAAGGTGTAGGGTACCGTGTCCACACCTGCCACTGTCA
>CM065743.1:34658460-34679504 GCA_033310375.1 Conus canariensis
TCTTGCCTTTTCCCCCCAAGTCCACCATTCCTCATGTTCACGTTCCCCCCGAGTTCAACATTTGTTGGCCTCACCCCCCCCCTCCCCCAATCCCCCAGTGTTGGCGTTTGATTTGTTATGAAAAATTGCTGAAAGATCGTTTTTAAAAGCCTATTGGAAAAAAAAAAAATAATTATATATATATATATATATATATAATGCCGAACAATTAAGTAGTGGGGGAATACAAGTGCAGGCTAACATATATATATATATATATATATATATATATATATATATCCCTAGAACATCAGGCGGGTTGAAGGAAACGTTGCTGCACATGATAATGCGAAGAAAAAAATAGGTTGCAGGCGGGTTTTTTTTGTTGTTGTTGTTTTGTTGGGGTTTTTTTTTTATGAAATCCAGTCAATTCAAAATCATGCTGCAAGACTGGAGTAAAAAGCAAGCGGTGAAGTGCCAGTGAGCTGCCTAACACTGTACTGGCTTCCAGTGAGGGTGGGTGCGTGCGTGCATGCTTGTGTGTGTGCTCGCGCGCGCGCGTGTGTGTGCGTGTGTGTGTGTGATACGTACGTCTTGCGTGCGCGCACGTAAGGTTGAATAAGTGTGCATGCTCGCGGGCATGGTTGTATATGTGTGCGCGCGCGTTGTGTTTGCGTGTGTGTGTGTGTGTGTGTGCGTGTGTGTGTGTGTGTGGTACGTGCGTTTTGCGTGCGCGCGAGCATGATCTCATAAGTGTGTGTGCGCGTGCTTTTGCTTGTGTGTGTATGTGTGCACGTGCGTGCATTTGTGTGTATGTGTGTGCGCGCGCGCGTTCTGTGATGTGTGTGTGCGCGCGCCCATTGTGTGTGCATGCATATGTGTGTGCGCTGGCGTTGTATGATGTATGTGTGTGTGTGTGAATGAATGCGCGCTTGTGTGGGTGCGTGCGCGTGCGTTGTGTGTGCTTGCGCTCGCTTGTATTTTTGTGTGTGTGGAAGGGGGGGGGGGGGGCGCACCTGTCGTCATTTCTGCGCGAACATGTGAATTGATGTGTTCTTGGAGGAGAGACAGGATAGGGGAAAAGATGGAGATGGGTGTTGAGGAAGGGGGCGGGGCGGGGGGGGGGGGGAGTATGTGTATGTAACGTTTGAAATATGTTGTGTTGGCGTATTGTGCTGTTTTTGAATGACCGTCTGCTGAACATGTCTAAATCTTATATTTCTTGTAGGTTTTTTTGTTTTTCACAGCATTGGGAACACGGCTAAGTTGATGGTGTTTCTCTCTCTCTCTCTCTCTCTCTCTCTCTCTCTCTCTCTCTCTCTCTCTCTCTCCCTCCCCCCCCCCCCCCCCCCCCACCCCTTGCACTTTTCTCTTGTGTTTACTGTTCTTCTTCATTGGTGCTTTAATATTCTATGGCGTTGACTGTGCAAGATCATAAAGTTTGTCTCCTTGTTTACTGTGTTGTCATATCTGCCAGTTATGGGCATGTGTTTATTTCATCATGGGAGCAAGAGTTTCCCTACTTCGTTGTCATTTGCTTTTGCTGGTTTTTATTGTGTTACGAAAACAAATTTCGTAATTATCATTAAAAGCTTACATTAACAAAATAACTGCTGTGAAATGTGAAAATTAGGAGAAACAGCGAAATTTTGTATCAGCAATTATTGTAATCTGGAGAATCTGAATATGTTAGAGTCGGCAAAATCTAGTCGTCTTTTCAGAATATTCATACACTTCAGTGTGTCATTATTATGTTGTTATTGCTTCCGTTGTGTGTGCTACTCCTGCTTATGACGTACCCAAGGTACCATCAGAAGACATGCATATAGTATAATATTCAAATATTTCCAATTAGACAGATGCAAATCTAAGATGATGAGGGTAATAAACCATGCACAAGATATTTATCAACTGGAGATACATACATTAAACATGTACATGGAATAAAATGGGCCAGCATATTCGAGAGAGAAACACCAATACTGATTTTTTTTTTTTCTGTGGTAACGGCGAGAATCTGACATTATTGCTACAACATCAATCATTCGATGACAAAACTTTACGACATTCACAAGACGAAGTTTTTAATACTCAGTTGGCTAGTAATTACAGTTTCATGCTGAAATATTGATGATGACAGCAGGGAGAAGGTCAAAATATTTGACAGCAATTGGTGCTTAACCATGGGATTAATATACAACAATAATAAACTTTCGTTGCCACAGTCGCCAGCCCCGTCCGATCAAAAGTGATTTATCAGTAAGAATTTTATTTTTCAATCCAGCAAAGCTGTCGAATTAAACACAATCAGAGCTATTGAATTAGCTCTTGGCGGTCCGGTACATACAAATATTTTGAATTCATACCATGAAGCTGGCTTACTGTTGTTTTCGTGTTATTGTTTTTTCAGAATAAGGTAAATTGTCAAAAGCTAATCGTTCTTATTCGAAGTGTTTTGTCTTCAATTCAGAAACAAGCAAAGGACCGTTTGAAAAGAGCTAGCACACGCCGTCTCTCTCCAGCCAGTTAGAAATTATAGAAACGAATTAAACAAAAAATGACATTTTGTTCTTTCATCTGTTTCATCAGGTCCAACAATAGCCTGTTATGCCTCACTGAGAGAACCGACAGGTCAAGCTGATAAGGATTATATTGTACTGACGACAGGTGAAAACATTAACATTTTATCATGTGAGAAAGATAACATAAACACTTTTTTCTGAGACTCAAGAACATATTAAAACCATGTATCCAAATTATTAATAAAATATTAGATGGTCAATACTAGAATAAACCACACGTTCTGGATTTTTAAAAAAATCACTTAAAAGTACAAAAAATGATTTTGCCTTGGTATCACTAATATGGACTTCATTTTACTAGGTCCGTGTCAAGTCACTGGGGCATCGCACTGAAGAACTGTTCACCAGATTCCTCCAGTTCTGTCGGTTGTGTTCCAAGGCCTTGGGCTCTACAGACGGTTTGAATTCCGTGTCCATTCTGCAATGATGTCAGTCCATTTTTTTTCCCTGTCTTCCCATTGGTCTTGCTCCTTCAACGCTTTCCTGGACGATTGTTTAGGCAGGGCCGTTGGATCTTCATGACAAATGCCGAGGTAGTTTCTTTGCTTTGCTGGTGTCGGCAAATCTTCGTATGGCACCACGTGCTGTTGGTGGTCTGGCGCACTTGTGCAATGGTGATGTAATCAGTCTATCTGACGTATAGCATCTTGCAACGACACCTCATTTCTATGGTTGGGTTCTTTCTTCCAGGTCCTTGCCGCGTATGCTACAGGGAAATGAAATACACCCGTGCATGCAGGATCCAGATTCGTGTTTCACTGAGATGTTATTGTCTTTCCTTGCAGAGTCAGTCTGCACAGAACTGGTGTCTTTGCTGCTCTTGAGAGGATATCTGATTGAAATCCCCCATCGCTGAAAATAAATCTCAGATATATGAACTGTTAAACAATGCCTATCTTCTATCCATGGTTATGTCGGCACAGATGGTGGTGGTGGGCCTGGCCGTCAGTGTGGTCTTCTCGGTGTTTGATATCCGTGCTATGTCTCGTCGGTGTTTCGTCCGGTGTTTAACAAGCCTAGTGAGTTTTTGTACAGTGCCCGCCAGGCCATCGAAGTTATCTGCAAAGTGAAGGTTCGTGATAGTTCTCGCAGTGTAGATTGTGTTAACATGATCTTCAAGTGGATCATTCGTGATGCATTCCAGGACTGTGGTGTAAAGTATTGGAGAAGAAAGGGGCAATGACGAATTCCAACTGAATTGTGGGACCATTTTCCAGTCGTGCCCTTTGTGAGTGGCTGCACTGGTCACTTTGGAGTATACTTGGTGGATGTTGTTGATTAACTTTGTTCCGATATCAAATTTCTTCATAAGGGCCTGTAGCACCTCTGGACTGACTCTGTCAAGCGCTTTTTTTTAAAGTCCGTGAAGACATGAAAGAACTCCTGGTGTTGCAGGTGATTTGGGCGAATGGTTAAAGATCTGATTGATAATGCTTCAGCCTTTCAAATACAACGGTCGTCTGTTTATAACGGTTATCTATTCAGAATGATTTTGAACATTACGTTGCTTACGATGCTGTTCTAACTGATCCTGCGTTGCAAAGCGAGAGGACTGCAGGCGGAAATCTAAACAAATCTTAAATAAATGTTAGCGAACCGCCCAGAGAACGTGGACAAACGAGTCACAAGACGAAACACAACGCGTTTCGACCTCTTAGGTCTTCATCAGGTGAGACATTAACGAATAAAACAATGAAAATTCACTTAGCTTTGATCGCTTCAGATCACTTCGCAGGGTTCAGGGCAACGCCTTCTTCCTTGCCCTGAACCCTGCGAAGTGATCTGAAGCGATCAAAGCTAAGTGAATTTTCATTGTTTTATTCGTTAATGTCTCACCTGATGAAGACCTAAGAGGTCGAAACGCGTTGTGTTTCGTCTTGTGACTCGTTTGTCCACGTTCTCTGGGCGGTTCGCTAACATTTATTTAAGATTTGATCCTGCGTTGCTCTGGCAGTGTTGAGGATTTCCTGTCTGTAGAAGTCTGACGATTAGTGGTCAGCCATTCGATAGTGTGCCAGATTTCGATGCAGGTAGCAGTCAGTACATCAGTTACTGCCCTTGCGCATATTGGTGTTCTGCAGGGATGTTGTCAAAGCTTGCAGCCTTGCGATGTTTCAGCGATTTCGCTGCAATCACGACTTATTCGCAGAGTGTTGGAAAGTCATCTCCATTTGGTGAATCCTGAACTGACGGCACACTTGGATCTCTTTTGCTCTGTTTGTTGTAGAGCTCAAAGCAAAGTTCTTCTGCCTTCTTATGATGTTTTTTTTTTTTTTTCCTGTGTGAGACAGTTAACGTCTTTTTACTGAGTGGTGCTGATTTTAACTGGCATTGGTTTATTTTTCACAGATGTAAAGGTTTTTTTGTGTCTTTGCTATCCAGGCCCTTCTCAAAGCTTCCACATTTTTGTCTTCATCCCGTCCAACGATCACCATTAGCACGCTCTTCTCTCCTCATTCCGTCCATCATTCATTTTCATCAGATTTTCCACTCCTCATTCCTCCTCATCATTCATCATTCTTGTGTTCACCTTTCCTTTCCCTTCTGCCATTCACAATCACCACGTTCTCCTATTCTCATTCTTTCCATCAGTTGTCATGCTTTTTTTTTCTGTCATCAATCGTTCATCTTCTCGAGTTCTCTCCATCAGTCATCAGCCTCACGATCTTTTCTTTTCTCCCGAGCCATCATACATTTATCGTTCTGGCGTTCTCTTCCTCACCTCCGGGCCATCATGGATTCTTCTCCCGTCGTTGTCGTCGTCTCCTCTCGACCGTTCATTGTTCATGACCACGTCCCCCTCTTTTCTCCAGTCGGCCGTTCATCGGGTTTACGTTTTGCACATCCGTTCCTGTCTATCATTCATCCTTCTCACGTTCTGTTCTTGCCACCTCGTCTAATTCATCATTCTCGAGGTGTCTTCCTCTCGATCATCATCATCATCATCATCATCATATGAGAGAGAGAGAGAGAGAGAGAGAGAGAGAGAGAGAGAGAGAGAGAGAATCAAATTTAAAATGTGATGGAAAAGTATCTATCTATCACATTTGAAAACAATTTAGAAATCATTTTATACTCATTTCACGTATTGTTTTGCTTTTTTTTTTATTTATCCGATTCTGTTTCCCCTTGGTTGTTTTTTTTTTATGATTTGTATGTCTTCTGCTTTGTTTCATTTCTATTTCTTTAATTGCAATCAGTTAGGACTGATATCGTCTTCTGATCAGCTATTTCATTCAAATAACGACATGGATACACGCATCTGCACACACAGACATACACGGCTACATACAGGGGCACACACTCATGCACGCACGCACGCGCGCGCGCATACACACACACACACACACACACACACACACACACGTAAGCAAGCAGGCACACACACACACACCACACACACACACACACACACACACCACACCCCGCGCGCGCGCGACACACACATACACACACACACATACACACACACCGCGCGCGCGCGAACGCACGCACGAACGCACGCAGGCACACGCGCGCGTGAAAACAGACACACAATACACATGGACACATTCATCTGCGAGAAATTGCGCGCTCTTACACACACGCGCCCGCGCGCGCGCGCGCACCACACACACGCACACACTTCCTCCCTCTACTCACTCTCTCTCTCTCTCTCTCTCTCTCTCTCTCTCACACACACACACACACACACACACACACTACACACACACACGCGCGCGCGCGTATGTGTATTGGATCCATTATGTGAACCACACGTTCAACCGGTCAAGGTTTAGACATTGATTTTCCAAGAAATTTGAAAGTGTCGGTTTTCCTGAATGTATGTCTGTCTGTGTGTTTTACTGAAAAGATCACATTAACAATGATGTCAGCTACGCATTTGTTCCAAATTTAAACAAAATATCACCTTTAAATATTGGACTTGTATTTGCACACGGCGCGCGCGCGCGCGCACACACACACACACACACACACACACACACACACACACACAGCACGCACACACACACACGTGCGCGCTCACAGACACACCTCCTCTCTCTCTCTCTCTCTCTCTCTCTCTCTCTCTCTCTCTCTCTCTCTCTCATTAAAGTCAGCAGTGAACACTTTTCTACATCCCACCTTCTGATTTTTTGTTTTGTGTTTTGTGTGTGTGTGTTTTGTTTTGTTTTTTGTTTATGTATTTACTCTATCTCGAAGCAATGTTTTATAGTGTGTATAAAGCCCTGTGATGTGGTGATCACGTATTGCCGATGGTGGAAAAGTTCTAGGTTTTCTGTTTTTATGCCTACAGTTTAAACGTTTTACATTAAAATCAATGGGAGATAGAATGGCAACAACATCTTCTCCCTCCCCCTAGCCCACCTCACGATGTTTTAGACGAGTTTGTTTTACAATCGTTCACGTTCTTTTCATTCTTTGGTACGCTATTCGTGACTCCCCCCCCCCCCCCCCCCCCCCCCCCTTTACTTTCTTGTTACCTTCGTGTTTTTCTTTGTTTTTTGTTTTGTTTTGTCTTTGTTTTTTTCGTTCGTTTTTTGGCTTTTTGTATTGCGATGTTGTTGTTTTTTCGTGCGTTTGTTTGGTCGGTCAGTCGATCGATCACTCTCGTTCATTCGTTCAATTGGTCGTTCAGTCATCGTTTGCTCGTTCGCTCGTTCATTCATTCGGTCAATCTGTCATTCAGACATTTGTTCGTTCAGTCGGTTGTTCTGTCGTTTCTTTCGTAAATGTGTTTTGTCGGTCGCTGTACCGGTCATTCAGTCGGTCGTTCAGTCATTCGTTCGTCCATTTGTTCGGTCGGTCACTCATTCAGTTATTCATCCGTTCAGTTGGTCGGCAAGACATTTATTCGTTCAGTCACTCGTTCGTCCATTTATTCGGTCGGTCACTCGTTCAGTCAGTCAGTCGGTCGTTCAGTCATTCGTTCGTGTACTTGTTCGATCGGTCGCTCGTTCAGTTGGTCATTCGGCCATTCATTCGTTCACTCGATCTTTCAGTCATGCAGTCGTTCAGTCGGTCGGTCAGTCATTCAATTGTTCAGTCGGTCAGTTGGTCAGTAAGACATTTATACGTTCAGTCAGTCGGTCGATCACATCAGTCGGTCGTGAATTTGTTCGATCAGTCTGTCGTTCAGACGTTCGTTCGTTCAGTCAGTCAGTCTCGTTCGTCCATCTATTCGGTCGGTCGCTCATTCAGTCAGTCGGTCGTGCATTTGTTTGAACGGTCGCTCGTTCAGTCAGTCGGGTTGTCGGTTGTTCAGTCATTCATTCGTTCACTCGATCTTTCAGTCATGCGTTCGTTCAGTCGGTCTGTCAGTCGGTTATTCGCTCGCTCGTTCAGTTGGTCAGTTAGTTGTCAATCGGTCATTTAGTCACTCATTCGTTTAATTGATCTGTGGCTCGCTCGTTTAGTCATTCGTTCATCCAGTCAGTCGATCGTTCAGTCATTGATTCGGTCAGTCGGTCGTTCAGTCATTGATTCGGTCGTTCAGTCATTGAGTCGGTCGTTCAGTCATTAATTCGCTAAGTCCGTCGTTCAGTCATTGACTCGGTCAGTCGGTCGTTTAGTCATTGATTCGGTAAGTCCGTCGTTCAGTCATTGATTCGGTCAGTCGGTCGTTCAGTCATTGATTCGGTCAGTCGGTCGTTCAGTCATTGATTCGGTCAGTCGGTCGTTCAGTCATTGATTCGGTCAGTCGGTCGTTCAGTCATTGATTCGGTCAGTCGGTCGTTTAGTCATTAATTCGGTAAGTCCGTCGTTCAGTCATTGACTCGGTCAGTCGGTCGTTTAGTCATTGATTTCAGGTGATCGTTCATTCATACGTCATACAGTCGGTCGTTAATGATTCATTCGGTCAGTCAGTCAGTTATTTGTTCAGTCAGTCAGTTGGTCGTTCAGTCATTCGTTCGTAGATTTGTTTGGTTGCTCGCTCGTTCAGTCATTCTTTCGTTTTGTCACTCGGTTGGTCGTTGAGGCATTCATTCGTTCAGTCAGTGGGTCGTTCAGTCATTTGTTCGTAAATTCATTCGATCAGTCGGTCGTTCAGGCATTCATTCGTTCAGTCAGTCAGTCAGTTATACGGTTATTGGTTCATAACATTTGTTCGATCGGTCGCTCGTTCAGTCATTCATTCGTTCACTCGGTCTTTCAGTCAGTTATTCGGTCAGTCGGTCGTACTGTCATCGATTCTTTCAGTCTGTTAGTCGGTCGTTCAGTCGGTCATTCAGTTATCCATTTGGTCAGTCGGTCGTTCAATCATTCATTTGGTCATTCAGTCATTTATTTGGTCGGTCGCTCGTTCAGTCGGTTAGTCGGTCGTCAGTCGGTCATGTAGTCACTTATTGGTTTAGTCGTCCAGTCGGTCGCTCTTTCAGTCATTCATCCATTCACTCCGTCGGTCGTTAAGTCAAACATTGTAAAGTCGGCCATTCAGTCATGCATTCGTTCAGTCGGTTAATCGATCGTTCAGTCATTGATTAATTCAGTCGGTCAATCGGTCGTTCAGTCATGCATTCGTTCGGTTCGTCGTTCAGTCATTCGTTCGTTCAGTCGGACAATCGGTCGTTCAGTCAAACATTCGTACAGTCGGTCGGTCGTTCAGTCATTGATTCGTCCAGTCGGTCGGTCGTTCAGTCATTGATTCGTCCAGTCGGTCAGTCAGTCATTGATTTCGGTCAGTCGGTCTCCGTTCAGTCATCGATTCGTTCAGCCGGTCAATCGGTCGTTCAGGCATACATTCGGTCAATCGGTCGTTCAGCATTGATTCGTTCAGTCGGTCGGTCGGTCAGTCATTGATTCGTACAGTCGGTCAGTCGGTCATTGACTCGTTCAGTCGGTCGTCCAGTCATACATTCGTTCAGTCGGTCGTTCGGTCATGGTCGGTCATGTTCGTTCAATCGGCGGGCCAACGGCGAGGCACAGATGCAGGGCGTGACGTGGGTGGAGGTGCACAGGGCGTGGATGCTGGTCGTGACAAGGATGGGCGTACATGGAAGGGCGGCGTGGACAAGCGAATGCAGGGTATGACGTGTGGGAGTGGGACGTGGATGCAGGGTATGCTGTGGGTGCTGGTTGGCGGATGCAGCTGCGGGTATAAAGGACTGGGAAACAACGTATGACGTGGGGGGGGGGGGGGGGGGGGGCGTGTACGGCGGTCGCAGTGGCTGGGTGTGACATGGGTGGGGGGTACGGGTGAGGGGAGGATAAAGATGCAGGGCGTAACATGGGTGGGGGTACAGAGGGTTTGGATGCACAAAGTAATATGGAGGGGGGGGGGGGGGGGGGACAGGGAGCACGGACTGCAGAGCTGGACATGGATGGTGGTAGGGGGTGCAGATTTCAGATCATGACACAGGTTGAGTACAGAGGGAGAAGAGGGGGAGGGGGCGCGTAGAATTCAGGGCGTGACATGGGTGGGAATGTAGGGGGCGCGGACGCGTGACATGAGTGGGGTAAGTGGTGGTGTGTGGGGGGGGGGGGGGGGTAGAGGAAGTGCAGATTACAGCGTTTGCGGATTTTAGAACATGATATGGGTAGGGCAGGGCAGGGCAGGGAGGGCGTGTCGTGGTGGACGCACAGGGTTCACAGATTTCAGGGTCTGACATGGGTTAAGGTACAGAAGGCGCGGATTTCAGGGGTGACATGAATGGGGAATGGCTGGGTGGGGGGTTATGGAGCGTCCATGAAGGGTGTGACGCAGGTGGATAGGTTGGGTCAGATGTGGAGCAGATACAGGGCGAGACGCGCGTGGGGCGTATTGGAGCAGAGGCGTGTATGAAGAATATGGAAGGGGGGGGGGGGGGGGGCAGCTTGTTAGGGCAGATGTGCTACAGATACAGGGCATGACTTGAGTGGGCGTATTGGGGCAGAGGGGTTGCGTATGCAGAACACGAACATGGTGTGGGTGGGCGTATTGGGGGGGAGACACGGACACAGGGTGTGACATGAACGGGCTGACATAAAGTGTATTGGGGCAGAAGGGCCAGGATGAAAGACGTCACAGAGGTGGATGTATTTGGGCAGAGGGGGCGTGGATGAAGGGCGTGACATGGGTGTTTTACTCGGGCGGGGGGGGGGGGGGGGGTGGAGGTGGTAGATGATGGGCGTGACATGGTGGTTGTTGCATTGGGGCGCAGGTAAAGGCCATGACATGGTGGGCGTATTGGGGCAGAGGGGGCGGATGAACAGCGTGACGTGGCTGTCTTACTGGGGCAGATGAAGGGCGTGACGTGGGTGTCTTATTGGGGCAGAGGTGACGGATGAAGGGCGTGACATGGGTGTCTTTTTGGGGCAGAGGTGACGGATGAAGGGCGTGACGTGGCTGTCTTACTGGGGCAGATGAAGGGGGTGACGTGGGTGTCTTATTGGGGCAGAGGTGACAGATGAAGGGCGTGACATGGGTGTCTTATTGGGGCAGAGGGGGCGGAAGAATAGCGTGACGTGGGTGTCTTATTGGGGCAGAGGGGGAGGATGAAGGGCGTGACGTGGTTGTCTTATTGAGGCAGAGGGGGAGGATGAACGGCGTGACGTGGCTGTCTTATTGGGGCAGAAGGGGTGGATGAAGGGCGTGACGTGGCTGTCTTATTGGGGCAGAGGGGGTGGATGAAAGACGTGACGTGGCTGTCTTATTGAGGCAGAGGGGGAGGATGAACGGCGTGACGTGGCTGTCTTATTGGGGCAGAGGGGGAGGATGAAGGGCGTGACGTGGCTGTCTTATTGGGGCAGAGGGGTGTGGATGAAGGGCGTGACGTGGCTGTCTTATTGGGGCAGAGGGGGTGGATGAAAGACGTGACGTGGCTGTCTTATTGGGGCAGAGGGGGGGATGAAAGCGTGACGTGGCTGTCTTATTGGGGCAGAGGGGGAGGATGAAAGGGCGTGACGTGCTTGTTCTTATTGGGGCAGAGGGGGAGGATGAAGGCGTGACGTGGCTGTCTTATTGGGGCGGATGAAAGGCGTGACGTGGGTGTCTTATTGGGGCAGAGTGGGAGGATGAAGGGCGTGACGTGGCGGTCTTATTTGGGGCAGAGGGGGAGGATGAAAGGGCGTGACGTGGCTGTCTTATTGGGGCGGATGAAAGGCGTGACGTGGGTGTCTTATTGGGGCAGAGGGGGAGGATGAAGGGCGTGACGTGGCTGTCTTATTGGGGCGGATGAAGGGCGTGACGTGGTGTCTTATTGGGGCAGAGGGGGAGGATGAAGGCGTGACGTGGCTGTCTTATTGGGGCGGATGAAGGGCGTGACGTGGGTGTCTTATTGGGGCAGAGGGGGGGATGAAGGGCGTGACGTGGCTGTCTTATTGGGGCAGAGGGGGGGATGAACGGCGTGACGTGGCTGTCTTATTGGGGCAGAGGGGGAGGATGAAGGGCGTGACGTGGCTGTCTTATTGGGGCAGAAGGGGTGGATGAAGGGCGTGACGTGGCTGTCTTATTGGGGCGGATGAAGGGCGTGACGTGGCTGTCTTATTGGGGCGGATGAAGGGCGTGACGTGGCTGTCTTATTGGGGCGGATGAAGGGCGTGACATGGCTGTCTTATTGGGGCGGATGAAGGGCGTGACGTGGCTGTCTTATTGGGGCGGATGAAGGGCGTGACGTGGCTGTCTTATTGGGGCGGATGAAGGGCGTGACGTGGCCGTCTTATTGGGGCAGAAGGGGTGGATGAAGGGCGTGACGTGGCTGTCTTATTGGGGCGGATGAAGGGCGTGACGTGGCCGTCTTATTGGGGCAGTAGGGGTGGATGAAGGGCGTGACGTGGCTGTCTTATTGGGGCGGATGAAAGGCGTGACGTGGCTGTCTTATTGGGGCGGATGAAGGGCGTGACGTGGCTGTCTAATTGGGGCAGAGGGGGAGGATGAAGGGCGTGACGTGGCTGTCTTATTGGGGCAGAGGGGTGTGGATGAAGGGCGTGACGTGGCTGTCTTATTGGGGCAGAGGGGGAGGATGAAGGGCGTGACGTGGCTGTCTTATTGGGGCAGAGGGGGTGGATGAAGGGCGTGACGTGGCTGTCTTATTGGGGCAGAGGGGGTGGATGAAAGACGTGACGTGGCTGTCTTATTGGGGCAGAGGGGGAGGATGAAGGGCGTGACGTGGCTGTCTTATTGGGGCAGAGGGGGAGGATGAAGGGCGTGACGTGGCTGTCTTATTGGGGCAGAGGGGAGGATGAAGGGCGTGACGTGGCTGTCTTATTGGGGCAGAGGGGGAGGATGAAGGGCGTGACGTGGCTGTCTTATTGGGGCAGAGGGGGGGGATGAAGGGCGTGACGTGGCTGTCTTATTGGGGCAGAGGGGAGGATGAAGGGCGTGACGTGGCTGTCTTATTGGGGCGGATGAAAGGCGTGACGTGGCTGTCTTATTGGGGCAGAGGGGGTGGATGAAAGGCGTGACGTGGCTGTCTTATTGGGGCGGATGAAAGGCGTGACGTGGCTGTCTTATTGGGGCAGAGGGGAGGATGAAGGGCGTGACGTGGCTGTCTTATTGGGGCGGATGAAAGGCGTGACGTGGCTGTCTTATTGGGGCGGATGAAAGGCGTGACGTGGCTGTCTTATTGGGGCAGAGTGGGTGGATAAAGGCGTGACGTAGGTGTTTTACTGGGGCAGAGGGGGTGGATGAAGGGCGTGATGTGGGTGTTTTATTTGGGGCAGAGGGGAGTGGATGAAGGGCGTGACGTGGGTGTTTTATTGGGGCAGAGTGGGCGGATGAAGGGCGTGATGTGGGTGTCTTATTGCGGCAGACGTGTGAATGAAGGGCTTGTCATGGCGGGCTTGTTCTGGCGGTCTTGTTAGGGCAAAGGGGTCATGGATGAAGGACGTGATGCGGACGTTTTTATTGAGGCAGAGGTGCGCGGATGTACATCTTGACCTGGGTGGCGTATCATTGCAGAGAGGGCGCAGATGAAGGGCGTGACGTGGTGCAGTGTATTAGGGCAAAGGGGACGCGGATGAAAGGCGTGACATGGTGGGCATATTGGGGCAGAGGGGTCACAGATGAAGGGTGTGACGTGGTGTGTATACGGACAGAGGGGACGCGGATGAAAGGCGTGACATGGTGGGCATATTGGGGCAGAGGGGTCACAGATGAAGGGTGTGACGTGGTGTAGTGTATACGGACAGAGGGGACGCGGATGAAAGGCGTGACATGGTGGGCATGTTGGGGCGAGCGTGGGCGTTTTATTGGAGCAAAGGGGGCGCAAATACAGTGCGTGACATAGGAGGGCGATTTGGTTGGTGGAACGGATGCAGTGCATGACATAGATGGGCAGAAGGGAGGAGGGAGGGCGTTGATGCACATGAGTGGCCGTAACAGGGAGGAAGCATCGTGTAGGCCGGGCATGGCATGAGTGGGTGTACGGAATGGGGGGGGGGGGGGGGGGGGGGGGCACGGGCACAGATGCATGTGACAATGATGAATGGAGGGAGGAGAGGCACGGACGAAGGATACTTGTTATGGGCGTACGTGAGAGGAGGATGGGAAGGAGTGAATGCGGGGTATGACGCGTGGGTGTACGGGAGACGTGGATGCAGGGTATGACGTTGGTGGGGATACGGCGGTCGCGGATTCAGGGCGTGACATGGGAGGGGGGGAATGGGGGGGGGGGGGGGGCGTGGATGCTGGATGCAACATTGTTGAGGGTATAGGTGCGACATTGATGGGCGGACAGGGAGTGCAGATTGGGGGTGGGGGTAGTGGCGAGCACGGATACGTGATGTGACAAGGATGGGCGAACGGGAGGGTGGAGGGAGGAGAGAGGCACGGCGAGACTTATATGGGAGGAGGATGGGAAGAAACGAATGCAGGGTATGACGTGTGGGGGTACGGGAGACGTGGACGCAAGCTATGCTATGAACACGGCGTCGTGGATGCAGGGTTTGACTCGGATGGGGATCGCGGTTGCAGTGTATGACATTGGTGGCGACATACAGTGGTAGCGGATTCAGGGCGTGACGTAGGGAAGGGGAGGTGCAGATACAGGGCATGTCATGGGTGGGGGGATGGGGGGGGGGGGGGCGGTGATGCTGGGTGTAACATGGGTGGGGGTGTAGGCGTGACATTGATGGGAGTACAGGGAGTGCTGATTTTGGGTGTAGGGGATGGGGGAGAACAGGGATGCATATTGTGACAAGGATGGGAAAGTGGGGGGGGGGGGGGGGGAGGAGAGGCGCGAACGCAAGGCTGGCTTAAATGGGCATACGTTGGAGGAGGATGGGGAGAAGCAATTGCAGGATATGACGTATGGGGACACGGGGAAAACATGGATGCAGGGTGTCACTTGGATGGGGGTAAGGGGGTCCCGGATGCAGTGTACAACATAATGGCGGGTAAGGAGGACGCAGACGCAGCGTATGACATTGGTTGGGGTATGGCAGTTATGACATTGGTTGGGGTATGGCAGTTATGACATTGGTTGGGGTATGGCAGTTATGACATTGGTTGGGGTATGGCAGTTATGACATTGGTTGGGGTATGGCAGTCGGAAAAGGAGGACGTGACATGGGTGAGGAGACCAGGGTAGGTGAGGTTCGAGTACAGGGCATGACGAGGGGGGGGGGGGGGGGGGGGGGCATGGATGCTGGGCATAACATGGGTGGGGATGCAGAGGGGGCATATATGGCATGTGATATGATATAGGTGGGGGGTACGGTAGGGAAGGCGCGACACGGGTGGGTGTACAGGGCGCACAGATTTCAGGGCGTGACATGAGAAGGGGAACATGGAGTGAAGATTTCAGGGCGTGACATGAGAAGGGGGACATGGAGTGAAGATTTCAGGGCGTGTCATGGGGGTGGGAGGGGGGGGGGGGGTATAGGGAGCGTCGATGAAGGCTGTGACACGGGTGGATGTGTTGGAACAGATCAGGCGCGAATACAGGTCGAGACACGCATGGGCGTGTTGGGGCGGATGTCCTGCAGATACGGGCGTGACATGCGTGGGCGTATTGGGGCAGAGAGACGAGGATGAAGGACATGATATGAATGGCGTGTTGGGGCAGAACGGGCACGGTGTGTTGGGGCAGAAGGGGCGCGGATAAAGGACGTAACGCGGGTGTCACACTGCAGGGGAGTGGATGTGGTGAGGTGCGTGTGGATGCTTCACTCACTCCGCGTTCTGATTCAGGCTATCAGACACGAAGAGCCCGATGACAATTTCGAATACATTTATTTATGCACATATGATATGATGGACGATATGATGATCGGTGGACAATGTGATAATGATAATAAACTATGTATTATTACGAAGCTTTCATTCACTGACTCGCACCAGGCTACTAACAAGATTGAACATTAATGCGTGTATGCGTGCGTGCGCGGGTATCTGTCGAATATACGTATCTTGGTTGCGTCGACTTCCCTGGAACCCGGGTTACTCGCCGTCGGTCGCGATCGGCTTGTCAAAGCAACGTTCGTACAGTTCCAGGAAGCCGTCGATCCACGGATGTCTTCGTGTATATATATATATATATATATAAATGCAGTTACGGTTCACCCCAACACTACACCACAGCGTCAGAATAAAGTTTCCTCTTTTTTCTTTCACAGCACTTGTAAGAAACAAGAAATCCTTGGCGCGATGACCGGTTCCAATTTCCCAGAATAAACTAAAACATCCTCTTCTCTTTTTCTCCGTCACCCAGAAGCACGAATACCTTCCCTTCGACGAATAAATACAAGTTTTGTTTTGTTTTTTCTTGTTAATACGTAGTCACACAATTCTTCTTGGAGCATAACAGGTCAGCCTTCCCTTCCCGAACACTCGAAGTCACTAACGTCCCGTAGAAGTCCATACAAGAAACACACGTACACACGGGTGGAAATATTGACTGAAGGACTTGGCGACGAAATAAGATAAGATAGGATAGGAGATGATAGAATATGAACGGATAAGATGATAATACGACAGGATGCGATAGAATACGACAGGATACCATAGAATACCTCAACAGGTATATTAAGCAGCCATAGGCTCGGGAATGATCGACTCTGTGCGGTTAACTGTCAAGATATCATCTAGGCAACTGGATCCAGCCGCGCGATTGGACAAACCACGGCGACGGCCTAACATCACTAAGACAAATGGGTTACTTATGCGATGACTCGATTTCCGAACGACGTCATACTACACCTTGCGTCATTCCACTCATACGTAAACATCCCTCCATTCTCTCTCTCTCTCTCTCTCTCTCTCTCTCTCTCTCTCTCTCTCATCCATCCCGCTGATTGTCCAGTCATATTGTCCATGACAATAGCCCCCTTTTTAGACTTGAAAATCTGGTTTTAAAGATATAACAGGATCATGGGGAAAAGCCCCCCTTTTAAAACTGGCAAGATTTTCAATGCACTTCATATGACTGAGATAATCAGCGCCGATGTTATCCACACCTGGGATAACCTGTGCTGTGAAGCAGTACTGTTGTAGATGCAGTGCCCACCTCATCAATCTTCCATTCGTGGGTTTGTTTCGCTGCAATGACTGGAGTGGCTGATGATCAGTCTGCAGGGTAAACTTCTTCCCGTACAGGTATCTCTCAAATTTCTTAATCCCCCAGACCACTGCCAGGCACTCTTTCTCTACGGTGGCATAATTCAACTCTGCCCCGTTCAACTTTTTACTAGCGTAAGCGATTGGTCTAAGACCATCCCTTGCTCTTGGAGCAACACTGCCCCAACTCCTCTGTCGGACGCATCTGTGCGCAGCACGAACTCTTTGCCTAAGTCGGGCAAACAAATAATAGGATTCTCTGTCAGCTTTTCCTTCAGAGTGGTGAAGGCTTGTTGGCAACTAGCGTTCCAACAGATTCTCTCTGGTTCCTTCTTGCACGTTCTATCAGTGAGCGGCAGTGCAATGGTCGCATAGTTGGGTATAAACTTGCGAAAATACCCCGTAAAGCCTAAAAATGCTCTAAGTTTTTCTTTGTCTTGGTTGTTTGGTTCTTTGCTTTCTCGATCTTCCCCAATTCAGGCCCACCTTTCCCTTCCTATGCGATTGCCCCAGCTAGTTCAGTTCTTTGAATCCGAAAGACACTTGGCGGTTTGGCAGTAAATTTGCTTCCTTTAAAAACCGAGTACAGCTTCTTTTTCTTAAAAGTGTTCTTCCATGTTCTTTGCCAATTAGGATATCTCCATGAAGTTGTTGACATCACTTTGTTCAGGGGTTGGTTTAATTTTTTTTATCAGTCTGGAGAAAAACTGCCTGCATTTTTGACCAAATGGCATTCGCGTCCACTAAAATTTGAAAGGGGTTTTTTAGAACGCTGTTTTACTCTTGTCTTGTCTCTTACTCGGCATTGCCAGAACCCTTTCGAAAGATCATTTTGTGAAAAACTTTCCCCTTCGATAGCTTGGAAAACAAGTTTTTGGGGGCGGGAGTGGTTGGCATCAAACACAGTTACTTTTTTTAGCTTCCTTTTTTTAAGCAGAACCTCACTGATCCATCCTTCTTCTTCACTAAAAACAACTGGTGCATTGTGGGCGATTGAGCGGTTCGATGACTCCCATCTCTAACATCTCTTTTACCTCCCTCTCGACGTTTCTCCGGGGGAATGAGGTAGTGGGTATTGTCTCACGAATATGGCTTGTCTGTCAGCTCAAAAAAATCTCTTCTAAATCTGTTTAAAAATTTTGTTGTCAGTACTCTTTGTACTTCCTAACAGATCTGAACTTGCTTCTTTTGCCAAAGTTAACCCGGGCGATGACTACATCTTTTCCTTTGTGACTTTTGGACTCGGGTAGGTAATACTTTCCCGTGTCGTCTGCATCTGGCAGATCTGCTCTCTAACATCGTGCATTCGCAGCCATCGTTCCCCGGTTTTCTCCCCATCTTCCCCGGGTAATCCTATCATCAATTCTCTCCCCCGGGGGTATTCTTTGAGCATGTTTGTGGAATCCCCTTGTGGATTTTCCCCATTCTTTGACGTAGTTGACCTGTTTATCTCTTGACACTTCGAAAGGTCCCATCCATTGCAGTTCAAGCTTGTTGGTTTCCCGGTCTCAGTACAGTACTTTTTTCCGGGGTTTTTGTTCTCTTTTCTTGCCTTGCATCATAGTATTGGCATGAGTTCTGCGGTTTTCGGATTTTTTTCCTGTGCTATTTGCACGTATCATAGATCTTGGTTTTCGTTCGTGAATATTCTGCGTTGCCCTAGTATGTCAATTTTCGTTTGTCCAGATAGCTCTTTTGGATCTGCATTGGTCCCCTCACTTGACGTCCTATAAAAGCCAAATGGAGAGAACCGGGACCCTGTGGCCATTCTCGGTACGCAAAAATAACGGGGTATGAACGTCCCCCAAGTCGTTGGTTGTTCGAGTACCGTTTGTTCAACAGCTTTTAAGGGCCCCCGTTGAACTTTTCAGCGATCCTTGGGGTTTGTGGGTGGTATGGGGGTTTGAGCCTCTTAGGTAAAAAACCCAAAACTTCTTTCGGGGTTTGGCTCCTGAATTTTGCCCCCTCTCCCCGTTAACATTTTGGTTGGTCCCCCAGTCCTCGTCCACATCTCCCAAAATGCGTCTGCTACAGATTGGGTGTGTGTCCGTTAACATTTTTGGATGGTCCCCCAGTCCTCGTCCACATCTCCCACAATGGTCTGCTCAGATTCGGTGATGTTTTTTCAACGCTATTGCTTCCAGTATTTGGGAAAAAGTAACCCCATGACCATATGTACTGTTTTTTTCTCTCTGACATTGGTTTTATCGGGCCATGATGTTACTCCCCCCCTTTTTAACGGGTGGTAAACTCGTGGTGTCCTGAAAATTTTGGACTTTCCTTTTTCCTCCTTTACAAAAGGACGTTGCACGCGTCAACTTACACCAGTATAAGTATGCCCCTATTTTCCCCGGCCCCAAAGAATCGTCCAGACCTCGATGTGTTTTCTTTCTCCCATGTGTCCTGCCATTGGTGTATCATGGGCTTCTTCAGTACTTCACTTTGGCTGCTTCGGAACAATCATTTGTTTCTGTCGACGCCCTTCTTGTCTACATGTTCCTGTAGAAAACCCCTTTCCATAACGAATGTGGGTTACCCCCTTTTTTCTTTGGAAGCTCCCTCTGAACATTCTTTCCAATTTTGGATTTTGTTTCTAAAATTCTTTTACTTTCTTTGGACCCCTTTTGGTTTGCGGTTTTTTAGGGGGGGTTGGGGGCTTTCGGCTTGACGTTTTCCCCTTTCCCCTGCTGCCTAGTCTCCACGCGGAAACTATTTCTCGAGGGGTTTTCTGGGATCCTTGCCTCTTTGGTTTAAAAAGCTTGTTTTTAGTTCCCTATGAGAACGGGTGTACGGGATCCTTCATACGACAACCTCTACATCCCTTCACAGTACGGTGAGTCAATGTGTAAACTGCCTACGGGGAGCTCTTGTTAAAACCCCCTTCCTGACGCTAGAGTTCGGTTTCCTTCTCTCAGTTATCTTTTTTTGGCACGACTTTCGAACTACTGAGATCGACGCCCATGGTCCCCTTTTGCCGTGGTCATCACCCCCCAACAAAAAAAGGCAGTGGTTGTCAAAAAAGATAAGTTTTCACTTATCACAAACCCCTTTTGGTTGTTTTTTAACCCCCCTTTAGTTGTCTTTCTTGCGCATCCGTGACGAGATTGATGGTGCTGCAACTTTAGGACAAAACCTAATACGCCGTGTGCTTTACACGCAAAACATTCCTTTCGGGCAGGTATTTTTGGTCTATTGTCTCCCTCTCTGTGTGTTGGAACTCTTTGTTTTTGGTTTTCCATTCGGACCTACCGCATCCTCTCTACGTCACCCCCCGGGGGAATCTTACACTTGAATGCGCCTTTCGACGTTCGGCCAACTGCCCCTCTTTGCGCGCTTTGGCTTCGTTCCTTAAAAAACGTGGCCTTCGGGTCTCAACCCTTCAAGAAATTGTCTTGCAAATTAGGTCAAAAACATCTTCGAACGTTTTGTCTTTGCCGGCAGCTCAATCCCCCTTTAGGCAAAACAAATCAAGTTTACCAGATAGCATTTACGACTCACCGGTCGCGCTTAGGATCTGAATTCTTCGGTATGGTCGGTAGTTAACTGAAATTTCTCTAACAGTGCTTTCTTCAGAAGGGTTTTTTGTCATGGGGTTCACACGTCGGGTATACACCCCCTAGTTTTTTTCAACAATGTTCTAACCCCGTGGCCCATGTTTCTTTTCCCACTCCTGGATTTTTTGGGAAAATTGTTCGAATTTTCTGATACAAGATTAAACAATCACGATCATCAAAGTATGGTAACCGTATTTTCATACTTTCTATCGCATCTGGACCCTGGTGTCTCACGTTCGACTGAGCATTCTCTCTCATTCTAACTTCTCATTCGTATTCTTTTTTCACCTTCTCTGTCTCTTTTTTCCATTCTTTCTCTCCTTTCTTCTCTTCCCCCTTTCCCTTTCTTTTTTTTCTCTTCCCTTTATTTTTCTCTCCTTTCTCTCTTTCCCCTTTAAGTATTGGTGGCTTGTACGGTGAGCCCAACAACTTTCCTTCTCTACGATCGCAACG
>CM065743.1:34679604-34695631 GCA_033310375.1 Conus canariensis
GCAGCCATCGTTATCCGTTCATCATCTCCATCTTCCTCAGGTGTAATCCTATCAGTCAATTGCTCTCTCTCTCGAGTATTCTTTGAGCATGTTGTGTGGAATACCTTGTGGATTTTGCCGATTCTTATGACGTAGTTTGACACTGTTTACTCTCTTGACGACTTCGAAAGGTCCCATCCATTGCAGTTCAAGCTTGTTGTGTTTCACCGGTCTCGTACGAGTACTTTTGCTCCAGGGTTAAGTTCTCTTTTCTTTGCCTTGGACATCATAGTATTTGGCATGACGTTCTGCGGCCTTAACGGATTTTTTCCTGTGCTATCTTGCACGTATCATAGATCTTGGTTTTCAGTTCCGTGACATATTCTGCTGTTGTCCTAGCTACTGTCAAGTCTTCGTTTGTCCAGATAGCTCGTAGGATCTGCATTGGTCCCCTCACTTGACGTCCTATAAAAGCTAAAATGGAGAGAACCCGGACTCCTGTGGCACTTCTCGGTACGCAAACAATAACGCGGTATGAACGTGTCCCAAGTCGTTGGTTGTTCGAGTACCAGTTTGTTCAACATGCTTTTAAGCGTCCCGTTGAATTTTTTCAGCGAGTCCGTTGGTTTGTGGGTGGTATGGGGTAGTCTTGAGTCCTCTTATGGCTAGCAAATCCAAAACTTCTTTCATGGTTTGGCTCCTGAATTGACCCCCTCTGTCCGTTAACATTTTGGATGGTACGCCAGTCCTCGTCCACATCTCCCACAATGGTCTGCTAAGATTCGTGATGATGTCCGTTAACATTTTGGATGGTACGCCAGTCCTCGTCCACATCTCCCACAATGCGTCTGCTACAGATTCGGTGATGATGTCTTTCAACGCTATTGCTTCCAGATATCTTGGGGCAAAGTCAACCATGACCAGTATGTACTGTTTCTTGCTCTCTGACATTTGTTTTATGGGGCCGATGATGTCTACTCCTACCCTGTTGAACGGTGTGTCAACTCGTGGTGTCCTGACAAGTGGTACTTTCCTTATCCGTCCTTTACTAACGGTACTTTTGACACGCGTCACATGACACGCAGTATCTACGTATGTCCCCTACTATTCCTGGCCAATAGAACTCGGTCCAGATCCTCGATGTCGTTTTCTTTACTCCCATGTGTCCTGCCATTGGTGTATCATGGGCGTTCTTCAGTACTTCACTCTGGCTGCTTCGGAACAATCATTTGTTTCTGTCGACGACCCTTCTTGTCTACATGTTTCCTGTAGAGAATACCCTCTTCCATAACGAATGTGGCGTTACCCCTTTTCTCTTTGGAAGCTGCCCATCTGAACATTCTTTCCAATGTTGGATCTTGTTTCTGAAGTTCTTTACTTTCTTTGGATCCGTTTTGGTCTTGGCCGGCTTGTTATCGGTTTAGGTGCATTCGGCTTGACGTTTTCACCTTTCGCCTGCTGCCTAGTCTCCACAGCGGAACTATTTCTCTGACGGGTATACTGGGATCCTTGACCTGCTTCTGGTTCTAAACGCTTGTTTATAGTTCCCTATGAGAACTGGTGTACGGGATCCTTCATTACGACAACCTCTACATCGCCTTTCACAGTACGGTGAGTCAATGTGTACAACTGCTACAGGTAGCTCTTGTTGAACCCTTCCTGACGCTAGAGTTACGGTTTTCCTTCTCTCAGTTATCTTATCTTTTGGCACGAGCTCTTCCGACACTACTGAGATCGACGCCCATGTGTCCCTTATGCCGTCGGCCCATCACTCCCTCAACAGACACTGGACAGTGGTTGTCGAACCCTCGATAAGTTTGCACTTATCACACAACCTTTCGGTTGCTTTAAAACCCCTTTCATGTTGTCTTTCTTGCCGCTATCCGTGACGAGATTGATGGTGCTAGCAACTTTAGGACAATCACGCCTAATACGCCGTGTGCTGTTACACGCAAAACATCTCCTTTCGGGCAGAGTATTTGGTGGTCTATTGTCTCCCTCTCTGTGTGTTGGAACTCTTTGTTGTTGGTTGTTCCTATTCGGACCATACCGCATCCTCTCTACGTCACCCCTCGGTCGGAATCTTACACTTGAATGCGCCTCTTCGTACGTTTCGGCCAACGTCGCCATCTCTTGCGCGCTTCCTGGCTTCGTTCCTTAATGAACGTGGCTACTTCGGGTCTCAACCCTTCAAGAAATTGCTCTTGCAACATTAGGTCAAAAACATCTTCGAACGATTTGTCTTTGCCGGACAGCTCAATCCATCTCAGGCAATACAAATCAAGTCTTACCAGATAGTCACTGGAACGACTCACTCGGCTCGCGCTTAGCTGATCTGAACTTCCTTCGGTATGAGTCGGTAGTTTAACTGAAATTTCTCTAACAGTGCTTTCTTCAGAATGGTATAGTCACTGGCCTGTTCATCACTAAGTCGGGTATACACACCCCTAGCTTTTCCTTTCAACAATGTTCCTAACCGCGTGGCCCATGTTTCTTCACTCCACTCCTGGATTTTGGCAATTCGTTCGAATTGACTGATACAAGATTCAATACAATCACGATCATCAAAGTATGGTAACCGTATTTTCATACTTTCTATCGCATCTGGACCCTGGTGTCTCACGTTCGACTGAGCATTCTCTCTCACTTCTAACTCTCTCATTCGTATTCTTTCTTCCATCTCTTCTCTGTCTCTTTCTCTCTCCATTCTTTCTCTCCTTTCTTCTCTATCTCTCTCCCTTTCTTTTTCTTTCTCTTCCCTATCTATTCTTTCTCTCCTTTCTCTCTCTTCCTTAACGTATTGGATGAGCTCTGTACCGGTGAGCCCAAGCAACTTTCCTTCTTCTACGATCGCAACGGTCGTGGACGACATACTAGAAACGGACACTGAACTTTCTGAACGTGTCGCCGTGGTGCCTCTTGCTCTCGTGCCTTGAATCGCTTCGGCCCCTGCTTGCCTGTCCTGGGCCAACCTTGTGTGCTGAGCTGGACCATCCATTCTAGCTGGTACTGACGCCTATGTACTACAGTGACGTCAAATACAGAGATACGTAAGACCTTTTCACTAGATTCGAGGATTTGCTTATCGCTATGCAGATCTACGCGCTGGCTAGTTCCAGGGCTAGATCTAATCACTACTTCACTGTAGACAATTCTCCTACAATAGCAAAGTGACCAAACTACGTGAATTTACTGTCTTCACTAGACACAGCTCTCCAACAGAGATATATGAGCCTCACACAGACTCGTAAATACACACTTTAATGGGAAGATATGAGCCTCACACAGACTCGTAAAATACACTCCCTAACAGATGCGTATGAGTGTCACCTACACTCGTATCGTGCGCACAGACGATTCTCAACTAGAACTCGCCTACAGCTCACTTTCCTCTTGGTAACCTTCTACCTCAGAAAGTAACAAAGATACACAGAGATCCAAGGAACAATAGGTTTAACCATTACCTATTACCACGAGTCGATCCCGTAATGTAAACACACCTTCGGTTCACACCACTAATCCTTGATCTCACCAGTCAATGAAAATCTTCACTTCTATCCTCACTGACTACCGTTTAGACATACGCGCACAAGTACATCTAAACAAATGGACACTCGATCCAAACATCAAGTTAACTCATACAGAACATAACCACTTGTCCTATATACAACTAAGTTAACTTTCTTGCCCTAAGACACACCTTTGGTCCTAGCAACAACAATATACTCTGTACTGGTGATAAGACACAACGCTGGTCTTACAGATCAACCCACGTACATTCAGCGTTATCATACAACACACACTACAGCATAGCTCTAGCAACACGCTAAATAGCTACTTTCATCCAACAGAAGGAACAGATGATCGCCTACAGGTCATGTGCCCTTGCCTGCTAGGCACCTATCACCCTCCAACCGCCCGCTGTAGTTAGACGGGTCGAATCCCTAATTCGAATCCCTCTTCCCGGCCTGAACTGGGTTAGGATTCCAACGAGACCTTACTGTGGATATAAAAGACGAAGCAAGTGATGAGATGAACTGATGATGATGACTCTCGTGGTGATAATAAGAGTTCCGGGACGGCTCAGGGTAATCCCGGACGAGCCCCCATTTGTCACACTGCAGGGGAGTGGATGTGGTGAGGTGCGTGTGGATGCTTCACTCACTCCGCGTTCTGATTCAGGCTATCAGACACGAAGAGCCCGATGACAATTTCGAATACATTTTTTATGCACATATGATATGATGGACATATGATGATCGGTGGACAATGTGATAATGATAATAAACTATGTATTATTACGAAGCTTTCATTCACTGACTCGCACCAGGCTACTAACAAGATTGAACATTAATGCGTGTATGCGTGCGTGCGCGGGTATCTGTCGAATATACGTATCTTGGTTGCGTCGACTTCCCTGGAACCCGGGTTACTCGCCGTCGGTCGCGATCGGCTTGTCAAAGCAACGTTCGTACAGTTCCAGGAAGCCGTCGATCCACGGATGTCTTCGTGTATATATATATATATAATATATATATATATATATATATATATATATATATAAATGCAGTTACGGTTCACCCCAACACTACACCACAGCGTCAGAATAAAGTTTCCTCTTTTTTCTTTCACAGCACTTGTAAGAAACAAGAATCCTTGGCGCGATGACCGGTTCCAATTTCCCAGAATAAACTAAAACATCCTCTTCTCTTTTTCTCCGTCACCCAGAAGCACGAATACCTTCCCTTCGACGAATAAATACAAGTTTTTTTGTTTTTTTTTTCTTGTCAATACGTAGTCACACAATTCTTCTTGCAGCATAACAGGTCAGCCTTCCCTTCCCGAACACGCGAAGTCACTAACGTCCCGTAGAAGTCCATACAAGAAACACACGTACACACGGGTGGAAATATTGACTGAAGGACTTGGCGACGAAATAAGATAAGATAGGATAGGAGATGATAGAATATGATCGGATAAGATGATAATACGACAGGATACGATAGAATACGACAGGATACCATAGAATACCTCAACAGGTATATTAAGCAGCCATAGGCTCGGGAATGATCGACTCTGTGCGGTTAACTGTCAAGATATCATCTAGGCAACTGGATCCAGCCGCGCGATTGGACAAACCACGGCGACGGCCTAACATCACTAAGACAAATGGGTTACTTATGCGATGACTCGATTTCCGAACGACGTCATACTACACCTTGCGTCATTCCACTCATACGTAAACATCCCTCCATTCTCTCCTCTCCTCTCCTCTCCTCTCTCTCTCTCTCTCTCTCTCATCCATCCCGCTGATTGTCCAGTCATATTGTCCATGACAGCGGGTGCCATACTGGGGCGAGGGGGGGTGTGGATGAAGGGTGTGACCATGGGGTGTTTTATTTACGGGAAAGGGCGCGTATGTAGGGCAGAAGGTCGAGGATAAAGGGCGTGACTTACTTGGTGTATTGGGGCGGAGGGGACGCGGATGAAGGGCGTGACATGGATGTCTTATTGGGACAGAAGGGGCGTAGATGAAGGGCGTGACATAGGTGTCTCATTGGAGCAGAAAGGGCGTAGATGAAGGGCGTGACATGGGTGTCTCATTGGGCAGAAAGGGCATAGATGAAGGGCGTGACATGGGTGTCTCATTGGGGCAGAAAGGGCGTAGATGAAGGGCGTGACATGGTGTCTTATTGGGGCAGAAAGGGCGTAGATGAAGGGCGTGACATAGGTGTCTTATTGGGGCAGAAAGGGCGTAGATGAAGGGCGTGACATGGGTGTCTCATTGGGGCAGAAAGGGCGTAGATGAAGGGCGTGACATGGGTGTCTCATTGGGGCATAAAGGGCGTAGATGAAGGGCGTGACATGTAGGCGTGTTTGGGCGAATTCGGTGCGGATGAAGGACGAGACGTGGGTGTTTTATTTGGGCAGAGGGAGCGCAGATGTAGGGCGTGACATGGGCGGGCGAACTGGAGGGGGGAACGAATGCACATGGGTGGACGTAACGTGGAGGAGGGAGCATGTAAGATGAGGAAGGGGAGGTGACAGAGATGCATGTGACAAGGATGAGTCAACGGAGGGGGGGGGGGGGGGGGGGAGGGGGAAGAGGAGAGGCACAGTCGCAGGTTGCGACTTGTATGGACGTACGTGGAAGGAGCGAATGCAGGGTATGACGTGTGGGGGTTCGGGGGACATGACTGCAGGGTATGCCATGGGCACAGCGTTGTGGATGCAGGGTGTGACTTGGATGAGGTTAAGGGGGTCATGGATGCAAGGTATGACTTGGATGGGGTTGAGGGGGTTGCGGATGCAGGGTGTGACTTGGATGGGGTCAAGGGGGTCGCGGATGTAGGATGTGACTTGGATGGGTCAAGGGATGCAGGGTGTGACTTGGATCGGGGCAAGGGGGTCGCGGATGTAGGATGTGACTTGGATGGGGTCAAGAGGGTCGCGGATGCAAGGTATGACTTGAATGGGGTAAAGGGGGTCGCGGATGCAAGGTATGACTTGGATGGGGTCAAGGGGGTCGCGGATGCAGGTGTGTGACTTGGATGGGGTTAAGGGGGGTCATAGATACAGGGTGTGACTTGGATGCGGTTAAGGGGGTCATGGATGCAGGGTGTGACTTGGATGGGGTCAAGGGGGGTCGCGGATGCAGGGTGTGACTTGGATGGGGTCAAGGGGGTCGCGGATGCAGGGTGTGAATTGGATGAGGTCAAGGGGGTCGCGGACGCAGGGTGTGACTTGGATGGGGTGAAGGGGGTCGCGGACGCAGGGTGTGTGACTTGGATGGGGTTTAGGGGGGGGGGGGGGGGGTCGCGGATGCAGGGTGTGACTTGGATGGGGTTAAGGGGGGGTGTCGCGGATGCAGGTGTGATTTGGATGGGGTTAAGGGGGTCGTGGATGCAGGGTGTGACTTGGATGGGGTTAAGGGGGGGGTCGCGGATGCAGGGTGTGACTTGGATGGGGTTAAGGGGGCTTGCGGATGCAGGTGTGACTTGGATGGGGTTAAGGGGGTCGCGGATGCAGGGTGTGACTTGGATGGGGTTAAGGGGGTCACGGATGCAAGGTATGACTTGATGGGGTTAAGGGGGGTCATGGATGCAGGGTGTGACTTGGATGGGTTTAAGGGGGTCGCGGATGCAGGGTGTGACTTGGATGGGGTTAAGGGGGTCACGGATGCAAGGTATGACTTGATGGGGTTAAGGGGGTCGCGGATGCAGGGTGTGACTTGGATGGGGTTAAGGGGTCGCGGATGCAGGGTGTGACTTGGATGGGGTTAAAGGGGGGGAGGGGTCGCGGATGCAGGGTGTGACTTGGATGGGGTTAAGGGGGTCACGGATGCAAGGTATGACTTGATGGGGTTAAGGGGGGTCATGGATGCAGGGTGTGACTTGGATGGGGTTAAGGGGGGTCGTGGATGCAAGGTATGACTTGGATGGAATTAAGGGGATCATGGATGCAGGGTGTGACTTGGATGGGGTTAAGGGGGGTCATGGATGCAGGGTGTGACTTGGATGGGGTTAAGGGGGTCGCGGATGCAGGGTGTGACATTGGTGGGGGGACGGAGGGAAGGGAGGTGCATATACAGGGCATGACTTGGGTGGGGGTATGGAGGGCGTGGATGCTGGACGTAACGTGGGTGGGGGTGGAGGAGGCGCGAATGAAGGATGTGACATTGGTGGGAGTGCAGGAAATGCAGATTTTTGGGCCTCGTATGGATGGGGGTAGGAGGCGAGGATTTCATTTTTTTTTCGGGGGGTCGCGTTTATTTTAGGGCGTGACATAGGGTGGGACTATGCGGGGTGGGATGGTGTTTTCAACGTTTGTCATGAGTGGGGTAGGGTGAAGGTAGAGGGATGCTGTTTTCAGGGCGTGACATGGATTTCAGTGGGGGGGGGGGGGGGGGGGGGGGGGGGGGGGGGGGGGCGAGTTTTAGAGCATGACATAGATGGAGGTAGGATAAGGTAGATGCAGGGCGGAACACAGGCGGGCGTAAAGGATGCACAGATTTCAGAGAGTGTCATGGGGTGATGGTATAGGATGAACGAACAATAGTTTATTCAAAAAGGTCATGGCCCCATCTGAAGGGGGTCAAATGTATGAACTATATATAAAGATGTCAAAATCAAAATAATAAGTATCATACACGCTCCATCTATGTACAGTGTACAAAACATGTTCACTTTGCAGGCACTTATTGAGAAAAAAAAAAAAGAAGCTGCAATGAGTTGAAATGATTCATACGAGTAGATTGTTCAGTTTCTTATTACATTTTCATTTTTTTGTTGTTGTTGTTGAAAGTAGCTCTACTGAACGAAAAATAGGTGGTCTGCTGTAACATTTGATGGAAGAAACTCTGTTTCTTAAGTCGTTCAACACTGTACAGCTCAACACGAACGTCATCCTCTATTGTTAAACTGTATGACAGCTCCATCTCCACCGTACTTGTGTGTTTGAGAGTGCACGGCGATATCAGATACTCCAAACCTAAACCTGACTATCGCGGTTCTTACAAAACTGCGCATAGACTGTAACGTGTATGGTGATAACAAAGAATTGACTGTACACGATCTATACAATGAAAAGCTGTCAGTCGTCTGAATATGATACTCCCATTCCTGCCACCTAACAATCAATAGTGCGTTGCTTGAAACGAGCCAGAAAGCTTTTTGCACATCTGACGCCCTGGCTCATCCATACGCAGAGATAAACATGATTACATCAACATTTACGTACACTACTTGCCCATGTTTGTCTGCCTATTTGATCAAGTATATGTATAGTTTTATACGCTATAGCAGGTAGTCTGCTATCATGCATTTCGACAACTTTTAACCAACACTTTTCGTGTAAGCATTTAAGTAAATAGGAAATCTTCCCAGTTCTCCGTATATAAGATCGTTTGGAGTCTATTGACCAGCATTTTGACATTTCCCTAAACCGACCTCCCTTGTGCGTTCTTTACAATAGGAAGAAAGGGAGGTTTACAGTTGTTACAACAGGAAGAAAGAGAGGTTTACAGTTGTTACAACAGGAAGAAAGAGAGGTTTACAGTTGTTACAACAGGAAGAAAGAGAGGTTTACAGTTGTTACAACAGGAAGAAAGAGAGGTTTACAGTTGTTACAACAGGAAGAAAGGGAGGTTTACAGTTGTTACAACAGGAAGAAAAGAGAGGTTTACAGTTGTTACAACAGGAAGAAAGAGAGGTTTTACAGTTGTTACAACAGGAAGAAAGGGAGGTTTACAGTTGTTTACAACAGGAAGAAAGGGAGGTTTACAGTTGTTACAACAGGAAGAAAGAGAGGTTTACAGTTGCTACAACAGGAAGAAAGAGAGGTTTACAGTTGTTACAACAGGAAGAAAGGGAGGTTTTACAGTTGTTACAACAGGAAGAAAGAGAGGTTTACAGTTGTTACAACAGGAAGAAAGAGAGGTTTACAGTTGTTACAGTCGATTTTCCCTCCCCCACCCCTCGCCCTCATCTCACATCCGCGCCGATTTGTTTCGTGTGAAAATTAAACTCGTGTGTGCATGTGCGCGCGCGTGGTGTGTGTCCGAGTCTACGTATGTGAGTTTGTGTGTGTGTGTGTGTGCGCGCGCGCTATGTGTGTGTGTGTGTGTGTGCGCGCGGGCGCTATGTGTGTGTGTGTGTGTGTGCCAATGTCTGTGCGCGTGTACGAGTGTGTACGTGCAAGTGTTCGTGTGTACATCTGTGTGTATGTATACATGTGTGTGTGTGTATGTAAACATGTGTGTACGCGCGCCTTGAAAGATGTGTGTATGTTGAGGGGCAGAAGAGGGGGTAGGGTAAGACTCCAGAGGGAGAGAAGGTGGGGGATGAATGGAGGGAAGGGGGAGGGGGGGGGCGGTTTCAGTCTGTTGCACATTCCTTTCCGGGATACACTAATTTCACAGGCAATTCACCCTCTACGTTCACTATGCAACTGTCATTCACATACCTTTTTGTCGTGAAATCTCCCGTGACGCCCGCCGAGGGAAAGGGGGAAGAAACAGGAGGGGTGTGGGGGGGAGGGAGGCAGCAGAGGGTTGGGTTGGGAGAGAGACACAGGAGACAGAAAAGCGCGGCAAGGGCAATCGCTCATACAGACACCAAAGCCCCCAGCTGTGGAGAGAGTCGAAATGTCTCGGATGGTTATCATTCCCTGCGCTAAAACTGTCAGTTGACGAAATCGTCTCTCCAGCCGGCGCACGCCGCATTCACGAGGAAGAAGAATAGATCTTGTGTCGGCGGGCCGGACGGGCGTGAACGTTGAGGAGGGGACAGGGATGACGCAGACTTCACGCTGGCGGCGTTTCCCCGGCACAAAGGCCCGCTCTGACATGTCGGAACAAACGGTCTTCATTGGCATGATAATGACCCATCGCCACAGAACCCCCCCCCCCCCCCCCCCCCCCCCCCCCCCCCGTTACAACGCGAAACGGCGCAGTCCCACCATTTGCCCAAGATGCGTCAAAAACCTGGCGACTCGATTGGTTTCCATTCGCCAGATGATCCGTACTGTGGTGAAATAGGATTTTGTTGGATATCACTTGGACAGTCGAGCAGCTTGTCTTCTGACTCCTTTAGTCGTAGTAGTTTTAGAAAAAGTAGTAGCAGCAGCAGCAGCAGTAGTAATAGTGGAGGTGGTGGTGGTGGTAGTAGCAGCCGCACTAGTAGTAGTAGTGGTGGTAGTAGTGGTGGTAGTAGCAGCAGCAACAGTAGTAATAGTGGAGGTGGTGGTGGTGGTAGTAGCAGCCGCAGCAGTGGTAGTAGTAGTGGTGGTAGTAGCAGCAGCAACAGTAGTAATAGTGGAGTGGTGGTGGTGGTAGTAGCAGCCGCAGCATGGTAGTAGTAGTGGTGGTAGTAGCAGCAGCAGCAGTAGTAGTGGCAGTAATAGTAATATGGTGGTGATAGTAGTAGTTGCAGCAACAGCAGTAGTAGTAGTAGCAGTATAGTAGTAGTTGTTGTTGCTGTTGTTGTATTTTAGATTCCTTTGATTTCATTTTGGAGAAGTGTCGGTTTTGTTTATCTCCTCAGGACAACTAGTTCTTTCTTTCCATTTTTGTTTCTTCTTTGTTTCTCTGAAGAAAGAGAGACAGACAGACAGACACAGACTGAGACAGAGAGAGAAAGAGAGAGAGAGAGAGAACACACACACACACCACACACACACACACACACACCACACACACACACACAGAAAGACAGACAGACAGACAGACCGAGCGAGCGATAGACAGAGAGGTCACTGGTGGATAATTTTAATTTTTCAAAATAGAGCTGATGTTTTAAACATCTGGAAACACAGACGCGCTCGCCACGATCTCATGCAGACTTGGATGAATCGTAGCCCCACCTACCCACCTCTCTTCTTTCCCTCGTTCATCACCATAACCTGCACCTGCACCCCCCCCCCCCCCCCCCCCCCCCCCCCCCGCTTCCATAACGTATTACAAGGACAAAACTAGACGATCCCTCTTGTGGACTTACCAGTTTGATTACATTGTTCATTTTTAGACATGGAAAATATTATTGTTATCCAGATGACCTTCCTTAAAGATAAGTGTGTAAAAATATTAAATATCCTTAGTTCGCCCTTTTTCATAACTCTGACAAATATATATAATTCACTGTAAATTCTTTTCTTTCCATCGACCGATTTCTTCTTTTTTTTTTCAGTTCCCTATTTCCCTCGTTTTGTGTTTCCACCATTCTCATCTTTTCTTTATTTTTGTATGTTGCATAGGAAATAGATTAATTCCCCTTAGGTCTACAATAGCATGTTACCAATAACTCATGGCGGATTTCAGATTGTATGACTTCATTTACCGCATTTTCTATCATATTCATATGAACAATCAAAGCATTTTGTTTTTATTTCAACAGCAACTATTTTGTTTACTCGTACACGACACGTCTTGTCTTTTAACGAAGAATTGTTGAATGACCAGTTGGTTTCTGACCTTTTGTGAAGTTCTGTTTTAAAATCTATTGTCACAGCAGAGGGGTCACCCCGATGTCCTGGTTCCATTATAGAATTTGTCACGTTTTGACGCATGGCGACATTTTGTTGGGGTGCCCCCACTTCCCCCACTTCCATCTCCACCCACCTCTCTCTCTCTCTCTCTCTCTCTCTCTCTCTCTCTCTCTCTCTCTCTCTCTCTCTACTGCGACTCTATCTGCCTTCTGCCTCTCTCTCTCTCCCTCCCTCTCTCTCTCTCTCTCTCTCCTCTCTCTCTCTCTATCCTCCACTTTTCGTGGCAACTTACCACAAAGGATGAATTTGCGACATAGCGGGTTGCAACAGTTGTCTGCTTACCGTGTGCGTCTCTTGGTTACCAAGTGTCTGCAGTGCCGTGATCGTGTCGCATGTCAGGTTAGTCTGTCAAGCAAGGCTGCAGCTGATTTGCAAGCAGTATACTTTGCTTGTGTGGACACGCTGTGCTTAGACTGCGCCAGCTCCGTGCGGTTTGTTTTGAGCAGAAACACTTTGGGAGAGAAAGTCCTGCATCTTAAAGGCTGAGCAGAAACACTTTGGGAGAGAAAGTCCTGCATCTTAAGGCTGAGCAGAAACACTTTGGAGAGAAAGTCCTGCATCTTAAGGCTGAGCAGGAAACACTTTGGAGGGAAAGTTCTGATCTTAAGGCTGAGCAGAAACACTTTCGGAGAGAAAGTCCTGCATCTTAAGGCTGAGCAGAAACACTTTGGAGAGAAAGTCCTGCATCTTAAGGCTGAGCAGAAACACTTTAGGAGAGAAAGTCTGCATCTTAAGGCTGAGCAGAAACACTTTGGAGAGAAAGTCCTGCATCTTAAGGCTGAGCAGAATCACTTTTGGGAAATGAATAGTCCTGCATACTTAAGGCTGACAGAAACACTTTTGGAGAGAAGTCCTGCATCTTAAGGCTGAGCAGAAACACTTTTGGAGAGAAGTCCTGCATCTTAAGGCTGAGCAGAAACACTTTTGGAGAGAAAGTCCTGCATCTTAAGGCTGAGCAGAAACACTTTGGGAGAGAAAGTTCTGCATCTTAAGGCTGAGCAGAAACACTTTCGGAGAGAAAGTCCTGCATCTTAAGGCTGGGATTCTTTTTTCTACTTTTTTGGGCAAAAATATTTTTTGGGGTAACTAGCGTCGTGATGCTGACTAAACAGTTAAAGGGGCTGATCGACGATAGAGCGCAGGTGTGCCACAGTCTTAAGTGACCGACTAACCACTAACAAAAAGGTAAGTTTAAGTATACTGTTTTGTTTGATTGATTGATTTTTTTTTTTCATCTTATCCAAAGTTAAGTCGAACCGGATGTGATCTAAATTCAAATAAGCTAAGTTTGTGCGAGAATTCTTTCTTTCTTTTTTTTCCTTTTTTTTTTTTTTCTTTTTTCTTTTTTTTTTTGTTTTTTTTTGTTTTTTTTTGTTTTGTTGTTTTTGTTTTGTTTGTTTGTTTGTTTGTTTTTTTTTGTTGCAAAGCATTAAGTTAACTCTTGCCAGTTCGTTCCTTTGAAACTCAATGTCCACACTCGATGCCACACCTTGGAATTTTCCCACTGTTTTTTACTTCAGCAGTCACAAACATTTTCCTCAGATTTTGTAGGTTTCTGTACAAATTCAAAAAGTGAAGACGTTATCTGACATTTCAATATGTAAGTAACATTCTTTCATGCATGATTTTTTTTTTTATGATCAGAAAACTGTCAAAATCTAGTTCCGTTCAAAACTTTGCACCGAAATGTCCGAACTGGGATTTATCTTTGGTAAAGTCGAGTCAGATATTAACGAATGAACACAACTAAAAAAAAGTCCCCTGTAATCAGGTATTTTGCGTTGTTTTAGGTTGGCTGTTGGAAAATGGAGCTTTAGTTATAAAATGTTAAACCTTCCCTGGAAAGAGCATGCAGACGTGGTCTGTTGTAGATTACAGCCATCATAGAAACTATGGTTCTTTGACATTTGCCATTAGTATCATTATTGGTATTATTAGTATCATTACTGATATTATTATCATAATTATCATCTTAGTAGTAGCAGTATCATTATCATTCTTGTTGTTGTCATTGCTATTATTATTATTACCATTTTCTTTGCTTTTGCCAGTGAACAGTGTACACGGATTATGTGTGTGACTGACCAGTATGCCACTGTTGTACTGAAATCTGCGTACTGTCCTCTTTTAGCGCAACTATAAACTCTGATTACTCCATTGAAAAAAGGGATGGGGTGAGGAACGAGCTTACAGTCTTTTAAACCTTGCCTTTATAGGATTTCACGTTCCAAACTCAAGAGTTTATACAATCTGACTACGTGAAGTACAACTGACGTAGAGCAAGACTTAGGGTTACGTAAACACAGCTTCTACAGACTAAATTTTAGGCTATAATTGTCTTGGAGCATGCTAACATCAAAAAGCCTTTAAGAGGCATTTTGTTCACAAAAACAGTAAAGCGTGTGTGTGTGTGTGTGTGTGTGTGTGTGTGTGTGTATGTGTGTGCGGGCACACGCACGCGCGCCTTTGTGTGTGCATATGCACGTGTATTTGTGTAGATAGACGGACAAAAAATGCCAGTATTTCTTAATTAGATTTTGTCATTCACGGAGGGGGTGGGGTTGTTATTCATTTCAAAAGCCTGGATTTGAATCATTTATACAATTTTTTGGCAGCACTTTCGTTTCGTAGTTTACGAGTTTTCTGGCGTTTTGTTTTGTTTTGGTTTTTTTTTTTTGTTTGTTTGTTTGTTTTTTGATTATTCATTTATAAATCTGGATTTGAATCGTTTGTACAATTTTTGGGAGAATCTTGTTTTGTGATTTATTAGTTGTTTTTTTTTTTAATTAATTCATTTCAGCAGTCTGAATTTGAATCGTTTATACAATTTTTGGCATATCTTTTGTTTTGTAGTTTACGATTTTTTTTAATTCGTTTCATAAGACTGGATTTCAACCATTTATACACTTTCTTGGTAGCCGTTTTGTGTCATCGTTTACGGTCTGTTCTTTTTATGTGATTGGAAGAAACTCTACGGATAGGTTAACAATAGAAAGTCTTCAATGAAGACAACCCCTCAGCCCTGTTTACCACGAGTGCTCCAAAATGTCCTCTACCAGCCACTAGGGGGCGTTGGCACAGTGAAACAAGATGGCGGCGATTGTAGTCGGCTTCCCTTTTTCATGTTGGCGTGTGCATTCGGATTTCATTTTGAGGTATTTGTTCAGCTGCGATACAACTACACATCGAACTGTTTATTTTAAGATCCGTTTCACGCTATTCCGTTATTGTCTTAGGTCGTTCAGTAATTGAAGAGTGGTCGCTACACAAGATAACGCGAGTTACCCCTCTTTTGACCAAGGTTGGCAATGCCTGCTGAGACAAGCAGAGCGCTCTTGCCAAACTTTAGCGAAGCGCTTTTCCACGGGTAACCCTCGTGTCTGAGAGAGACCGATCTGCCCCAACCCTTTACAGGGATGAACAAGGTTAGTTTGATTTGTCAAAAACAACTCAGGGTTAAATGGCTCATGCAAGCAATACCGGTATTAAGTTACCTCCCTTTGTTTCATCATAGCAGCAACCTTCGTCAAGGAGATTATGTTTGTACCCGTTGTTCACTATGTGTGGTGTGTGTGTGTGTGTGTGTGTTCGTCTGTTGGCGAAATAATGCAAAGACAGCGGAACCGATTTCAACGGAATTTGCTGTAACGATGGAATATGGGCCAGGAAAGAAACCTTTGAATTTTGATGCTGATCCGTGAAGCGGATCCAAATCAGTGAATCCCGGATCTTGGCGACTTTGGCAGATGTCTGCGTCCTCCAGAACACCTTTCTAATGTAGAGTTACTGTCTTTTTTTCCATTTTTTATTTCCTTTTTTTTCTAATATTGTGAAATAAATCGGTATTTCTTGTGAGTGAATGCACTTATTTATTCATCATATTTTTCCGTATTACAATTCTGTTTCAGGTATTGGCAGTCCTCCATTGCAGCAAAAACGGAAGAACAAAAAGAGATCGACGACTGCAGGTACGCCCCCGGAGGGAGGAAATAAACAGTAAATCCTA
>CM065743.1:34695731-34763231 GCA_033310375.1 Conus canariensis
TCCCCACCACATGGACAACAGATGAGTCATTTTTTCGTTCTTTGTTTGCTTGTACTGTCTTAAATGTTAAATGTGATTTATTTTTTCGCCTGAAGAAGAACCAAAGAGGTTGACATGCATCGTGTCTTGTCATGTGCTTTGTTTGTCAATGCCATTGGCGGTAACTAACACCCTCTCTTTCTAAATTTTTAAAAAGAAAAGAAAAAAAAAGATGATGGAGGAAGAGGAGGAGGAGAATCACTTTCCTCCCCCCATGCCTCCTCGTTCACCCACCGGGATGATTCCCATAGTCAGCCCTGTCCCTGTGGAAGAGTGTCGCGGTCACACCCCCCACTGTCGCTAATCAACAGCAGAATTGTACAGTATAACAATCATCCATCGTTGTGTTCATGGATCATTGAAAAACCCGTGTCCGAGATGCAATGATCCCGCTGAACTGTCGTGCGCACGTTTTCCCGCCCCTTCCCCCTCACCCCCCCCCCCCCCCCCCCAACTCGACGAAAAAAAATTTTTTTTCAATGTCCTGTTGCTTGACACGCTTGTGTCACTGTGTTGTCTAAACGTGGGGGGTGTTGTGGGGTGGGGTGGTGGTCTAAGAGGCTGGGGCGAAAGGGGAGCAGGACGAAAGTGGGGGATGTTGGGGAAGGGTGAAGGGGGGAGAGGATTTATGTAGGGTGGGGTGGGGTGGGGGGGGGGGTCTGAGTTATTTTCGTCTCTAGGTCTGGGATTGTCTGCTGCGTGGCAAGTGAAATGAAGAGCTATAAATAACTTGGGTTTCTTCCTGAGCAAGAAAAGGTGTGGGTATCTGATATCGGATGTGTGTTCCCATAACGGATCAGGCCACAATGCCACAATTAAGATTTTCAGCTAAAACACTACATAGATCCATGTAAACGTTTCGAGTCCCACCATAAAAATTGAGCCAGCATTTAATATCAAACCGCAATTGATTAAAAGAAACAACTCCCACCAATCATTTTCCTTGTTTGGGGAGGGGGGGGGGGGGGGGGGTTCACCGGTGAAATCGCAAACAATCTTCAAGCACATGACTTTTCTCTTAGGTGAGACACATTTCGAAGCATTTGCACTCACTCGTGACCCTATCTTTGCGCCAGCTGGAAGCGTCAGAATAGTTCCGTTCCTTTGAATTTAATCTGTCTGCTTGGAACCACCAGGCTTGTACATTGATGGCCCTATGAAAAGAAAATGAGGAGAATCAAGTTCAGATGAAATAAAAATTTTCAAAACAATCTAATTGCGCCAGTCTTTAAATAAACTCCTTAAGCAAGGCGTTGGCGCTTTAATTTTTGGTGTGCAGCCACATGGGACTCCTTGGAACTGAATCCCTTTCCCCCACCTCCTTCCTCCTCCTCCCCCCCCCCTCCCACAGACCCTTTTTTTTGCGGGGGCGGGCGGGGGGGGGGGGGGGGGGAGGGAGGAGGAAGTCCAAATACGCCAGCGCAACCAAACTTGGCAGAGCACTGGTATTGTTAAGACCTCTCCAGTCATCCCCCGAGTGAAGATGTCACCCAATGGTAATGGCCGTTAAATCTGCATCTGATGTCCTCATGAATATTGTCAATGTCACAAAATTCATGTTCATCATTTACTGACTTTTTCTGACACCCAACCTTCTCTTTCTCCTTTGTTTTTTTTTTTGTTTGTTTGTTTTTTTCCTCCTTTTTTCCCCGTTTTTTGTTGTTGTTGTTGGAGTTTTTTTTTTGTTTGTTTTTTGTTTTTTTAGGCAAGGCCTTCATCCTCCTGTTTTTGTTTTTTTGTTTTGTTTTGTTTTTGTTTTTTGTGTGTGTGTATTTTTTTTTTTTAACCCCACTCTCTTTATTCTATTTGCTCTGCTGACTCTCACTCACCACGCAAGTCTGTTTGTTCTATCATTGATGGACATTCTCCATTCCTGTCTTTCTCCCCCCCCCCCCTCCCCAAAACACACACACACACACACACACACAACACACACACACACCACACACACAAACACCATTTGCGTCTCATTATGTTCTGCCATTTTCTCTTCACCCTGTCCACTAACTATGGAAAGAGAAAAGAGTTGGTGTGTGTGTGTGTGTGCGTGCGCGCGCGCGCTCGCGTGCGTACGTGTTGTGTGTGTGTGTGCGTGCTGCGTGCGCGCGCACGCGTGTGGTGTTCTGTGGACCCAAGACCCTTTCAATCATAAAAAAAAAATGTATTTGTGTTTGTTTGTGGCATTGCTTGCAGTGACTCGGGCCGAACTATGGGAAGACGTGGACGGGCCGAGTGGAGAGGGGGTGGGCACCGTTCTGGTGGGATTCGAGGACGTTGACGGCCAAGGACTGCACGCAGCGCCCGTGTCGCTGAGCAACTGGGGGACGGAGGAAGGGAGGGTGGCCTGCCGTCACTTTGGTCACATGGTGTAAGGTGGAGGATGGGAGGTGGAGTTGGGGGGGGGGGGGGGCTTATGTGTCTTTAACTTCGCTTTATTTTGTGCTTACTGCTTGTTTAGTGTTTGGTTGGTTGGTTGATTCCCCCCCCCCCCCCCCCCCCCCCCCCCACCCCCTCCCCTTTTTTTTTTCTTCTTTTTTTCCGTCTGGATTTGTCTTTCGAGTTATTTTGTTTGGTTTGGTTTTATGTTTACTTGTTTGGTTTGCGTTTGATTCTGTAGGTTGAATTGTTCTGGTTTGTTTGTTTGTTTGTTTGTTTTTTACTTGACATGCTTCATTTCGTATTCATTTGTTTAGTTTCATGTTCATGGGGTCTTTCAGTGTCTTCAGCGGTTGGTTTTTGTGTTTTATCGGTTTGGTTTTGTGTTTGTTTCGTTTTATCTTGTTTCGGTCGGTTTCGTGTTTTTCTTTTTTTTTTTTTTTTTGGTTTAGGTTTCATGTTTGTTTAATTGGTTTGAGTTTGTTTGATTTTTTTTTTTTTTTTTTTTTTTTTTTGGGGGGGGGGGGGGGGGGGGGGGCTTTTTTGTTTGGTTCCGTCTTCATATGTTTTATTTCTTTTTTCATTCATTATTTGGTTTGGTGTCCATTTCCGTAATTTCGTTTCTGTTAGTCTGACTTCGTGTTTATTTCTTCTTTTGTACTTTGTTCTTTTAGTTTCATGTTTGCTTGTCAGTTTTTGTCTTTGGTTTGGTTTCGATGCTTGTTTATTAGACCCGTGTTTGTTAAATTCTTAGTTTGTAGGCGATTTCATTTTTTTTTTTTTTTTAATTTCGTATTTACTTCTTTGGTTTCGTGCTTATTTGCTTGTTTTAATGTTCGTTTGTTCGGTTTCGTGTTCGTTGGTCTGCAGTTGCGTTTGCTGGGTTTAGCTTCATGTTTGTTGCGTTATATTTTGTGCTGTTGGTCTGCAGTTGCGTTTGCTGGGTTTAGCTTCATGTTTGTTGCGTTATATTTTGTTGCTGTTGGTCTGCAGTTGCGTTTGCTGGGTTTAGCTTCATGTTTGTTGCGTTATATTTTGTGCTGTTGGTCTGCAGTTGCGTTTGCTGGGTTTTAACTTCATGTTTGTTGCGTTATATTTTGTGCTGTTGGTCTGCAGTTGTGTTTGCTGATTTGGCTTCATGTTTGTTGCGTTATATTTTGTGCTGTTGGTCTGCTTCCGTGTTTGCTGGTTTAGCTTCCTCTTTGTACGTTTGGTTTCGCAGTTGTTGGGGGGGGGGGGGGGGGTGGGGGGGGGGTTGTTTGTTTGTTTTTTTGTTTTGTTTTTGTTTTTGTTGATTTTCTTAAATTTAGTTTCGTGTTTCTTTGCCAGGTTTCGCGTTTCTTTGCTTGCTTATGTATTTGTTGCGTGGCGGTCTCTGTGACTGACGAAGGGGTTATTTATTTCCTGTCCACATTATTGGTTGCATGTCCACAGGAAACTCTCTCTCTCTCTCTCTCCCCTCTCTCTCTCTCTCTCTCTCTCTCTCTCTCTCTCTCTCTCTCTCAATCTATCTACTGTGTTCTCTCCCTCTCTCTCTCTCTCTCTATCAATCTATCTATCTACTGTGTTCTCTCCCTTTCTCTCTCTCTCTCTCAATCTCTCTCTCTCTCTCTCTCTCCCTCTCTCTCTCTCTCTCTCTCTCTCTCTCTCTCTATCTATCTATCAATCTACTGTGTTCTCTCCCTCTCTCTCTCTCTCTCAATCTCTTTCTCTCTCTCTATCTCACTCTCTCTTCTCTCTCTCTCTCTCTCTCTCTCTCTCTCTCTCTCTCTCTCTCTCTCTCTGTTTGCTGCTGCTGCTACTGCTGCGCATACACATAGAAAGACAGACAGACAGACGGACGGATGGATGGATGGATGGATGGATTTACCCCGTTTAGAATCACTTGTTCCCATAGTAAAAGCTTCATTTAGAAACTAAAAAGATAAAAAGAAGTAATCAAGTGCCTGTTGTAGATTCTAAAGAAGAATGGAGATATTACTCAGGCACGTGGCTTCTTGTTTTATTTCTAATTTCCTACAACACACACACACACACACACACACACACACATGCGCGCGCCCGCGCGCACGCACACACACACACACACACACACACACACACACACACACACACACACACACACACAATATATATAGGCCTATATAGAGAGAGAGAGAGGGAGAGAGAGACAGAGAGAGATACATAGATATACACGCACGCGCGCACACACACACACCCCACACACACACACACACGCGCGCGCGCGCGCGCGCATCAATCTGTCTGTTTTGTTGTTGTGTTTTTCTATCTGTGTGAGTATTACAATATTAACATGCTTCTCCCTCCCCCACCCCCCCACCCGACGAACCCTCAACACTCACACCCACTTCCCTCCCCAACCGTCTCTCACTCCCCCCACCCCCCACCCCCATCCCACCCCCACCCCCACCTCCACATCGCTTCTCCCTCCCCGTTTTCTTCTCCCTCCCTCCCTCCCACCCTCATTCCTCCTCCTCGTGCGCCTCTTCCTCCTCTTCTACCACCGCACGCCCTCCTCCCCCTCCCCTCCCCTCCCCCCCCCTCCCCCCATCATTTCCACAGGACGACTCCCACCGTATTACCAGGCAATTACCAGCGCCAGAAAGGCATGGTAGAAGTCAGGTGTACCGGTACGGAGCCCACCCTCTTGCAGTGCCAGGCCAACTTCACCCTCTGCTGCCAGCCTGCCGCCGTCAACTGCACTGGTGAGACCACCAGGGAGTGTGTGTGTGTGGGGGGGGGGGGGGGGGGGTGAGGGGGGAGGGATGGGAGAATGGGGAGGGAAGAGACAACCGGTGAACTCCCACGGTGGTTTCTACCAATTGCGGGGAATGTTACAGAATTCGAGGTCAGAGGTCGAAATTTGTGTGTGTGTGTGTGTGTGTGTGTGGGGCGTGCGTGCGTGCGTGCGTGCGTGCGTGCGTGCGTGCGTGCGTGTGTGTGTGTGTGTGTCCTTTGTTCCATTCGTTTAGCGGCGTTGGAATGTAGGGCCTAACTTATATCCTCTTACGGATGCAGAATAAAGTTCAGTGTATATTCTGTCTTTCTTTTCTTTTCTTTTTTTTATTCTTTCTTTTGCTTCCTTCTATCTGTCTTTTCATTTATGTGTGTATGTGCATGTGTGCGTGCGTGCGCGCGCGCGTGTGTGTGTGTGTCCCTCTTTTCTTTTCTCATTTCTTTTTTTTTTTTTTTTTTTGTCTTCCTTTCCTCCCCCCCCCCCCCCCCCTTCCCACCTGTACTTCCATTTTTTTCTCTGTTCTTCATTTATTTCCTTTCTTTCACTTTCTTTCTTTTTTTTTTTTTTTTGTCTTTTCCTTTTTTTCTGTGGTTCTCTCTCTTCTCTCTCTCTCTCTCTCTCTTCTCTCTCTCTCTCTCTCTCTCTTCCTTTGTTTTCTCTCTCGCTGCTTTCATCCTCCTCCCCTCTCCCCCCCCCCCCCCCCCCCCCCCCCCCCCCCCCCCCCCGACCTCTTTCTTTCTGTGTCTGTTTCTCTCTTCCTTCTATTCATCCTGGCCTTCTTCCTTTCAACTCATTGATTCATTCTGTCTTTATTTTGTTTTTTTTCTTTTCTTTCAGAGCCCTCTCCTGTACAGCCAACGACTACTGTGCTGACTTCGTCCACAGGACAAAGCACGCAGCCAGCGTCCACAGGACAAAGCACGCAGCCAGCGTCCACAGGACAAAGCACGCAGCCAGCGTCCACAGAACAAAGCACGCAGCCAGCGTCCACAGAACAAAGCACGCAGCCAGTGACTGAACCAGGAGACTCAAACAAAGACAGGTAGGCCTATGTGTGTGTGTGTGTTGTTTTCTCCACTAACGTGACATCGTGAAGACCCACACGGGTTGCAAAGGTACTTGGTTACAGATACGGGTATCACGGTGCCGGTATACCGATAATGTGTTAAGGGACTAAAGTCAGAGACTGACAGACAGACAGACGGACAGACAGACGGAGACAATAGACAGACTGACAGATTGAGACAGTACAGACAAACAAACGGACGGACAGACAGACAGCCACAACAGGATAGACAGACGGACGGACGGACAGACAGACGGATGGACAGAGATTTAAAGAGAGAGAGAGAGAGAGCAGGTGCTTCGACCAGGATGTTCAGCAGGAGTAATTGTTGGGAAGGGCAGAGCATGTGACAGGTGTTTGGTTTGTTGTTGTTGTTGTTGTTGTTGTCGTTGTTGTTTCTTTTTCGATCACAGGAGTTGAAGGTGACGTCGTGAATGATTGTTGTAAAGGGAGAGGAACGTGACTTTTTTTTCTTTCAGTCATACAAGTGGAGTTGATGCCGAGAGGGCTTTGTTGATGACAATGGAGGGTGTACGTGACAAGTTTCTTGTAGTCACGTAAGTGAAGATGACGGCGTAAGTAATTGCTGGGAAGGGAAGGTGTACGTGACAAGTTTCTTGTCGTCGCCGTGGCGAAGTGGTTAGCGTCGCGGACTCCCGGCTGGGAGGTCGTGGGTTCGAATCCCATCAGTCATGTGGGTTTTTCTGCCCCGACCGGCTCCTACCCAGAGTTAAGTTTGCTGCGGACTGAGTTGGGAAGACTGGGACCACACAGTTGAGTCTCATCCACTTAATGGATGCGTTTCTGAGAGTGTTGCTCAAATTTCCTGACCAACACTGCAGGTGCCTGTATCTCTCGGGCCTGGTTGACGCCGGGATATATTATGAAAGGAAGCGTAGAGTACAGCCCTGTCATGTAGTCTCAGACCGAAATGGAAATCCGTAGCATCATCTTAATCATCCTCATTCTCATCGATCAGCATTTTTTTTTAAATGTCTCAAATTCTGTGGCCCTTCATGCCCTGCTCTCATGGTGACCTCAATTTCGATGTCGTCTCCACGTCTATGGCCTTGGTTTGGTTCCGTCGGGGTCACCGGTATCGGCGGGTCCATGGGGGCTGTCGTTGGACAGACGTGGTGGCGCCCTCCGGGGGGAGAGCTCACTCACGTCGGCTCCGCGACTAAGCAGTTATTGTCGTCAGTAGGGGGCTTAGTAGGTGGTGTCCTGCGTATGTTAGATCAGAACAGGCGCCACTGAACACCACCGAAGTGACTCGGCAGAAGTGCAGTGTCTCCTCCGGTGGGCTGCCTCTTGACAACTTGACATTGCTCCCTGTGGATTGCCGGTGGCGGGGCTGCGGCGGGGCCGACAGGGCTGTGACTGTGGACGGGGTGTCGGAATGAGCGGCGTGGGTGCACTGCCTCTGAGGTGGCGCAGAGGTTGGGACAGCAAAAAAAAAAAAGTTTCTTGTCGTTACGTACATGAAGATGACGGCGTGAGTAATTGTTGGGAAGGGAAGGTGTACGTGACAAGTTTCTTGTAGTCACGTAAGCGAAGATGACGTCGTGAGCAATGGCTGGGAAGGGAAGATGTACGTGACAACTGTCTTGTAATCACTGTCACCGTGAGTAATTGCTGGGAAGGGAAGGTGTACGTGACAAGTTTCTTGTAGTCACGTAAGCGAAGATGACGCCTTTGCTGGGAAGGGAAGGTGTGCGTAACAAGTTTCTTGTAGTCACGTAAGCGAAGATGACGCCGGGAGTAATTGCTGGGAAGGGAAGGTGTACGTGACAAGTTTCTTGAAGTCACGTAAGCGAAGATGACGCCGTGAGTAATTGCTTGGAAGGGAAGGTGTGCGTGACCGTTTTCTGGCGATCACGAAGTTGAAGGTGACGCAGTTCAAGTATTGCCTGCTTTTGAACCTTCATTTTATCAAGATTGGTTTAATAGGAACAGCGTTTTATTTCAGAAAATCTGATGATGATGATGATGAAGATTATGATGATGATGATGATGATGATGATGATGATGATGATGATGGAGAATTTCACAGCAGAAGGTCTTCAGAGAAGAAACCCCCCTCAGACAAAAATTTCAGCCCAGAACTGTTACAATCTATGGGCGCCGGCCCGCATCCAGGTCATGACTCCCTGATGTTCTTCCGCCGCGAACTTTTTTTTTTTCTGACGCTGGCGAACCAGCAATTTCTGGATGGGTGGGCTTCTCCGGGCGTTGCCTTTTTTTTTACAGACAGATGTCTTATCTGTATGGCTCTAGGACCCCTGTTCTTAGTTGCGAAATGTAAACCATGTGAAGTTCAGTTTCTCTTCACTTTCACCTTCTCGACCAGATCCAGCTGGAACTCTTTCCAGCTGCTTCGGCCATTGCCTTTAGGCTAATTGGTTCTCTTCTTACCAGAATGCGTTATCTGTTTTATGAGATCATTGGCTGATGAGCCTTACAGATTCCCTTGCTCCAACCTCCAAGGCGGCTGCCGTCTGACCTGACGCACTCTCCAGTTTGGTAGATGTGGGGCTTGCTCATTTCTGCTTTCACATGGCACGGCGAGCTGGATCGTATGCATTTGTTTTGATAAACTTGAGTTGAATACAAGACAGATCTGGTTTCATGCCACACTCACTTATGATCTCTGGGTGATTTTCCTGTTTGGGAAGGTCTGTTGTATACTCCCAGTCATCTGCTCCATCCAGTAAACATCGCCTGCGTGCCCTTGAAGTGACAAGTGATTCAGATCATGGTTTGTGGCCTCCTGCGGTGTGGAACGTCGTTGCTGGGTGTGTTGGTGATGTAGTGTTCCCCTCTGACAGTACTACCCGCTTTGGCGATCTCTTGAAGGCCTTGCTTGTGTCTCCATGTGCGCCTTCCCTGGGTTGATATCACATGTCAGGATGTTGCAGTTTTACTAATGACAGTTGACAGACGCTTTGTGCCACTCTACATCTTGTCTATAAAAAGGTTTATGATGTTATTTATTGTGAGGTTTGAAGCTTGCAATTTACATATGGATTTCTTTTCAGTTTACGGCTTTGTGGAATCTATAGTTTGGTCTGTTTCACTCTTTCGGTACTTCTGAATAAACTATGCTAATTTTCTAATGCAGCCGTCCATAAAAAAAACATCCCAAACAATTGGCATGTACCAAGGGTAACAGCTCGCCCCTACACTGTACACTTTATACACTTTGACACTGCCATGAAAAAATAATGCAGAGCTAGAGGGTCTTCATGAAAAAAAAATCACACAAAACATTCAGTAATTTACATATGTGAAGATAATTAATGACATTCATTCTACACCGGTTATGGATGGGGGAATGCAGGGGAAACCAGTGTAGTCCCCCCCCCCCCCCCCCCACCCACCCCCCGCCCTCGAAACCTCCAGCACAGAGGCTGACACTCAGCTGAGACGCTTCCGGGTGATACTATTACATCGTTTCGTGCAAACTCAAAAATATCACATCTTCCGGAACAACACCAGCTTTCTTCAAGATTGACTTGACTGTCTCGAGACCACGAGGACGCAATTGTCATTTGTGCAGGGAACACACATAGCGCGCAGAATCCGCGTCCTGCCTCCCGGATCGCTACTTCGATTCGCTCTGTTGTTGTTCTTTGCTGTGCAGGACGTACAGGATCCCAGTCTACGTGCCCATCACCGGCACCCTGTTGGGCATCATCGTCGCGGCCGTGGTGGGGATGATCGTCTACGAGCTGGCCTGCAAGAAGAACAGAATCGACACGCTCCCTAACTCCTGAACCTCGGTGCAGAAGAAGGCGACTAGTTTGTTCTTGTTGATTCCTGCCCCCCCGCCCCCCCCCCCCCCCCCCCCCCCCCCCCCCCCCCCTTTCTTTTTTTTTTTTTTGTAAATTGTGGTGGGGAAGGCGAGGCTGGGATGGGTGAAGTAGTTATGACAGCAAGATTGTGGTGGGAAGAGAGAGTGGAGGGGCGAAGATTCTGTGGGTTTTGTGTGTGTGTGTGTGTGTGTGTGTGTGTGTGTGTGTGTGTGTGTGTTTAATAGGAATGTTTTTTTTCTTAAGTATCCGGTTTTTAGGTCCGTGTGCGCATGCGCTTATTGTTTCCGGTCACACTTCGTGGCTGTGCACTAGGAGACGTAGGTCAAAAGGTCGAAAGATGCACGGTGGCTGAGCACCAGGAGACGTAGGTCAGAAGGTCGAAAGATATACGATGGCTGAGCGGCGAGGTTAGAGGATCAATGAAACTCATTTCGCACTTGCTGAGTCTGTTGCTGGAGTTCTCGTTCTTGAGTTCACTCGTTGAAACCTGACTGATGTGGCCATCTTGATAAAGCAGCACGAAAAAGGTTAAGAAATTTACAAAATTAAGGCCAGTGTTCAGGCAGTGTTATGCCCGCACACGCAGCGATCCACACGCAAGATACACGATGAAGGAAGTCGTTTGCATACCTGACCTTCCATCTTTGTTATACGCGCGCATTCTGCCATGAAGGCGCGAATGTCTGCAAAGAAACTGAAGACATTGCAAAATCAGTTCAGAATGATATTTTGGGCAGTGGGTAAGATAGATGTAAGCGATGAGACAATTATTGCTTTCATACTGACACATGTATCGCTCCCTAAACTTGGTACTTCACCCCAACTGACACGCCTGTGGATCGCTGCTGTGTGGCAGGATATTTTCTGGCTGTGAGGATAGTTTCAGTCACACGCGCTCATACTTTACCACACCGGGTTTTTTTTTTTGTTTTGTTTTGTTTTGTTTTTACATTTTTCCATAGTCCGCTGATTTTTTGTAATCTGATGGGCTTCTACGCGTTGCATGTGTAATTAATCGTTTTCGTTGCTCCACCTTTTTGAACTGACAACTGTTCTATGTGGCAGAATTTATAATTGGATCGGCGTCACCGAAAACAGTCGCCATTTTGGAAGGGAATCAAGCCACTCTTGGGTTATCTTCTCCTGATTTCAAAATGTGATTCCACTCGAGTGGAGCAAGCGACCTTGAAGTGGAGAGATGACTTGAATCAAGCTTGGTGAATTAACAAAGACACGAATGTTCCCGCGTCCAAGCTACGCTCTCAGTCGATTCGCACACTGCTTTGTTACGAACTGCTTTGTTACGAACTGCTTTGTTACGAACTGCTTTGTTACGAACTCCCATTGTATCACCACCACAAAATGGCGAGACGAAAGATAGAGCGAGCGCAAAAGAAACAGAAAAAAGTCTTGTTCTTGCACTTGAACAAGACTCTCGACTAGTGTGACTCGGGCTTAATTGGTTACACTATTTAAAACACAAGAGACTGCGAATCCCCCCCCCCCCCCCTCCCCAAACAAAAAAAAAGAAAATGCAAATCTGGCTGCTGAGGCTACGTGTGTGATGAGGGTGTAAGGGTAGGGGGAGTCAGGCTGGACGAGGGAGGGGAGGGGAGGGAGGGGCGAGCATGGGTGCGAGCGCGTGTGCTGGGGAATAGTGTTTGCCGCACATGATGCAGGCGAATGACTGTGATGTGCAACATAGTGACAGGCGGGGGTGTGCGTGCGTTGCTTTGTCTGTTAATGCCACACAGTCAAGGACTATGCTTTCACCAGCACCTGTTGGCCTGTTTAGCTGTCTGTCTGTCTGTCTGTCTGTGTTTCAAATGGTTAGGGTGTGGTCACGATGAAACCTCAGAATCGATTTGAACAAAACCTAGTGACAAGGTAGACATGAACCATGGTTGGTTGTTCATGGGGCTTCTCATGCTGACAACCTTGAGGGGGTATTGTTTGGTGCATTGTTATGTCTGTTAACAATATTACTAATGATAATAATGATTATTATTATCATTATTATTGTTGTTGTTGTTTTTATTATTATCGTTGTTAATATCATTATTATTATTGTTATTATTATCATCATTATAGTTGTTGTTGTTGTTGCTGCTGCTGTTGTTATTATCATTAGCATTTGACCCCCAACCCTGATCCTCAAACTGGCATCGAGAAATTCTGTGATGAAATTTGTGGGAACAGATCACAAACGGTAAAAGTGAATGCTGTCACTGGCAGTTATCAATATTTTGGATTCTTTACTATCACTCTCTTCCCTTTCAGCCTGATATTGGACTGTAACATTCATCATCACAAAATCAAAAATAATGACCCATTAGAATAGTATTAATGACTCATTGAAACTGTGACATACGTGCGGGCGCACGGATCCGTCGTACTAAACCCAAAGACGTGTGTGTCCACAACTGATCTTTTTGATGTATGGTATGTTGTTGTTGTTCGTCCTTCGATTTCGAAGATGACCATGACTTCAATCTCAGATGGAAGATCGCTGAGTGTGGGTCCGCAGATGGCTAGTGAGGCCGATCTGGGCCCGGAAGGAACGCCCACATGTGGGACACATGTGGGTGGGTGCTACAGTGGAGGTGGAGGTAGCTTTGGCCTTGCGCGCGGCTCGCTTTCTCTCAGTTGTGCGTCTGTTCTCTGATGTACATGCACCCTTTGTGAGACTGCTTCACCAGGCTGGGCGGTCCAGGGCAAGCGACTCCCAGGTGTTGAGGTTGATGTCCAGGCCTTTGAGGGACACTTTGAGGCAGTCGTTGAAACGTTTCTTCTGCCCCCTGCCCCCAACTTTGCGCTTGCCCTGACTCAGTTCTCCGTTCAGCAGCTGTTTCGGCAGTCGACTATCTGGCATTCTGACGATGTGGCCAGACCATCTGGCTTAGGATTTCTGAAGAAGAGTGTATATGCAGGCCCTTTCCAAGACCTCAGTGTCTGGGACTTTGTCCTGCCACCTGATGTGTAGGAGTCTGTGTAGACAGCTGAGGTGAAAATGGTTGAGCTGTTTGGCGTGTCTGCTGTAGACAGTCCAGGTCTCACTGGCGTAGAGGAGAGTGGTTAGTATCACTGCATGGTAGACCTTCAGCTTGGTATGCATGTGTGCTAATGACGTATACGAGCGCATTGAATTGTTTTAGCACAATAGAAGGCCACTATCTAAATGCTGTAATCATCATTTGTCTACCGTGGTTACTATAACAGCCGCTTACTGGGACTATAAGGTCAGCAATTTAAGTTTTTCTTCTTTTGATCTGCCATTTGATGTTTCAGTGATGTTACGTACACTGAAAATATGCAAAATTTGAATTTACGGTACCCCCCCCCCCCTTTTTTTTTTTTTTTTGTTCCCCCTCTCTTCCCCGCACTCGTCCCCACCCGTAGATACACTCCAATTTCAGTTTATGCCGGATTTCAACATTCAATTGCTTTGAACTTACCTCTGATTTACGTGAAGGCTTTGTCTGCAGTATGCTCACCAGCAAGTACAATGGTTTGGAATTTGATTGTATTCTCTAGGACACCCTTTGACGTTTAATTCATTGCTCTCAAGTGTGAAACCAGCAGATCGGTACTGTCTTCTGCTAAGCATTTTGTTATACCTTCTTGGAACATCCAAAATCTAGTTGTGTCAGGGTGTTGTTTTGGTTTGTAAGGTGGTTTGGGTTTTTTTTTGTGTGTGTGTGTGTGTGTTTTTGTTTGTTTGGTTTTTTTTTTGGGGGGTGGGTTGCTTTCTTTTGCGTCAATGGTGGAATGTACCGAGAAGGTGTCTAAGGGGGATAACTCGGGGGTCATCCTAGCTACACTGCAGTGGGTTTTGGGTCACAAGGGTTGCTGCATCGTGGAGAAATGCCCCGACTCGTATGGAATAGCAAACAAAAATTTAATGTCGAAAACAGGTAATCACAATTAAATTTTCTTTTTAAATTTTTTATGTAGCGTATGTGTCACTTTGTTCAGTATTGTTTGTTGGCTGACCCCAAACTCCCAAGTTGCGCCAATATTATTTCTCCGACGTTGAAATTACTGTTTTTGTAGAGGTTTTTTTTTTCTTTAAGAATAAAACATGAATTATGACCTTTTGGGGCGAGAAGTTTTCCATTCCATACTCGATCTGTTGTACGCTGTATGTAAGCGCCATTTGTGATGGTGCTAAATTGCGTGCTTTCATCAAACATGATTTCCATTGAAGGGTGAGTGAATTCCTTGTTAGTATATAGTGTTCTACCTGTTATCATTTCTTTATGAATGTGTCGTACGTGCCTTGTTGTCTGTTTGTGTTTGTTGACGGTAATGTGTTGCTGTTTGTAGTCAGTTTAGAGTGAAACACAGTTAAGACAGAAATTTTGTTAATTGAAATCCCTTTCTTGTAGAAACAAGTGTCCCGAGTGATTATTTTTGTCAATGTGTAAGCAACGTGTGTTTGGAGAGTTTTGTTTTTGTTTCATTTTGGAGAAGAATAAAATGAGATGGGCACACACACACACAAAAAAAACTATTGCCTGATGTGTCTGTGTTCGTAAAGGGTAATAGTAGAACCCTTTTTTTTCGTAACTGCCAGGTGTCTCCAAAGACACACGACACACACACACACACGCGCGCGCCACACACACACACGCACACACACACACACAGTTCAGGAGCGAGGACGAATCAAATATTTCCAAGGCTAACTCACAATGTTCACAATCAAAAAGTTTCTTCCCTGCAACTCCATGCACCATTTCTAATCCTCCTCGGCTACCCTTGTTTATAATCCTCTGTGAAGAAAAAAAAGAAAAATCTCAAGTCCTGTGGCGCTGTCTGCCGTTCTATTGTGATGACATCAGTTTCCTAGTTCCTCTTCAATCCGTTCGGAAGTGTGTTCGAGTTTATGGTCGGCGGTGGCAAGTTCACGGGGGCTGTCCTTGGAATGATGTATTTGGGTGGCACCCTCTAGAGGGGGTACTCACACTCACGCTGTTTCTTTAACCAAGCAATTATTTAGAAAGAGAGGGGGGTTAGTTACCGCCAAGGACATACACAAACAAAGTACAGAAACCGCTTATCTTCACATATTCGGCAGATGAGGTAAGGTAAAGTAATGTTGCTTATAGCCCAGCCGACCGCAAAGGGCCACATCAGGGCTATCACCACGTTAAAATCAACTCGCAAGTCATCCAAAAAAAAAAAAAATCTTTCACACATCTCTTTGAAATACATCTAAAAGCGTACCAGAAACTTCGTTAAAAAAATCTTTCTTCCGTAAAATCTTACATCAGATGAAAAATGTTAATCTCTTTCAGCAAATGAAGGACAGTGAGAATGAGAAATGGCTTACGGCGTTCACAAGTACACATAGAGAGTCAAAGACGTGACGTAAAATACAACACGACAAAGAGTATCAGTCAGTATCATTTAAAGTTAAGTTTCAAACCGGAGTGACTGAGGGCGGAAACTGAAGCAACATTTAGAAAGAACGGGGTGGGGGGGGGGGGGGGGGTAGTTACCGCCAAGGACATAGACTCAGCCGGGAGAGAGGAAAGGAGAGGGGAGGAGGGCTAGCGAGTTGTGATCTGTGTATGTTGACTCATTAAAGGGCACCGCTATACACCACCGAAGTGACTCAAGAACAGTGCAGTACCTCCTCTAGCGGGTTGCCCGAGGACGACCTGGTAGTGACAACTTGTTCTTGACCGCTGATCAGTGAGTGAATCCTCACTAGATGGAACTGTGTACAGGGGGAAGCTGGAATGGTACCAGTGGCACTGAGCAATCAATCAATAGTAAATAAAAGAAGAAAATACATACAAATGAAATATAATAGATACATTGATTAATCAATTTATGAATCAACTTATTTATCCATTTGTTGATTGATTGATTATTATTAAAGATTATTGATTTTAGAAATGAAAAAAAGAAAGAGAACATATAATAACAAAATTAAAGTGTTTATCGTAAACATGTAACTCTGTTGGCCAAGTTAGCATTTCAGAGTAAGCCAACAGAGTGCTCGTCCCTCTGGTTCGCACCAAAAGAACCCAAACAAAAATGGCTTCCTCAAGGGGCCACATTGCATCTTTTCACCGGATTTCGTTAAAATACAATCAATCATCTTCTGCATCATCTTGCTGATAAACAGCAAACAAACAAACAGACGCATTTGAAAACATACTTTCCTTGATCGAGCTAAAAAAAAACTGTTGAATGGTGTAGGTGAAATGACTCGAGTGAAACTGAAACCGATCATAACATGAAACATGCTTGTTTTGAATGTCTTCTCGGTTGGTGTCGAAATGAAGATACGCTAGGGTAGTCTCCCTTCTTTAGGTGCGGCTATAGGGGCCAACGAGTCAAAATGAATCGGAGATTTAGGGGCAGAGAATCACTGAGGTCGGGTCGAGGAGAGTGAGGGAGGGGAGGAGAGAGAGAGAGAAGATGGTTATTTAAATTCGCAAAAGAATTTTTTTTTTCCTCTCCCAGTCACCAAATAAATTTTTCTTTTAATCAAAATTCCGTCGGAAATGTTGAGAGGACAAGAGTTTCTTCCCTTCTCGTCTTCCTCCCCCATCCCCACCCTCCCCTCCGCCTCCTTCCCCGTCTATCTCCCTCCCTTCCTCCTCCACCTCCCTCCCCATGTACAGACGTTTGAAGATTTAGATTTGTCTAACATCATGATGATGAAAAGAAGTAAATTGAAAGTATTGGTCACACTGTGTACACTCCATTGATTGTCTTGTTTTCCCGAAAGCAGTTCAATCACTTGTTTCCATAGATAATGTTTTTTGTTTTTTTTAAAGGAAGAAGAAGAAAAAGAAAAGCAGAAAAAAAAACGGAAGAAGTATAATGAATAAGATAAACAACCAGGTAAGAAGGAAGACAAAACTGATACAGGTGTTAATCAAGTAATCTCTATCCTCCATCGTAACTATTCAATGCATAGCAACAGACATCAGACTATTAGAGAACCAGAAAGTTTCTGATCTACATTTTACACTACTGTTTACAGCGGAATACAGGTTTGTAATCGGTTCAGTGACAGGCGTCGTCGTTGCTGTTGCTGCTGCTGTTGTTGTTGTCGTAAAAGAAAGGTTCCGATTTTTTCCCCTCAATATCTTCTGTGTCAAAACTCCATTTTGGCTGTCTTTGAAATATAGCTAATTACCTACCCTTAGTTCAATGTCTTCATCAGAACCAGTGATTCTGTTTTACAGACCATTCTTTGGCTCTTAATGAGCATTATGTAATAAATCCACCAAACATGAACAAACGAATCACAAGACAAAGCACGACGCGTTTCGACCTCGTAGGTCTTCTTCAGGTAAGACAAACAACACTCAGGACAACGAAAATCAAGAAAGAGCCATCACTTCTCTGGTCATTTTCAGTGCAAGGTGGAGCGTTGGACATTTTATTACATTTTTTTTTTTTCAAAGATATGTTTAGATGTTCGCCAGCACTGGATTCACTTTGCAACTACATTCTTTGCCTGTTCAATACACGACAAATGGATTAACGAACGCGCCATGTTCAGACGTTCAGAGCCAGAGAGTCCCAACCATCTCCCTTCTTTTCAGTCTCTCTTTTCTTTACCGGGGTCTCCTCTCCGAGATCCTCAAGCACCACCTCTCCAACAAGTTCATGCCCGTCATCAGCGACGTCATCGGAGGCCCTTTTGCTGACGTCAGGATCCGCTGCTGCTGCTGCTGCTGCCACCTTTGCGTCGTCATCACCGAGGGCTTCCAGATTAGCGTGACGTTTGCTGGCATCCCAGAAGGCGGTCGTGTTGCCTGGCGCCAGCTTGAACCTACACCTGCTGTAGTCGCCCGTGTAGAGGAGGCAGTCCAGGAAGTTGTTGAAGCACATGGGTGGCAGGCGTCGGGCGCGGAATGGGCTTTGGCCGCTGACGTCATCGGCTGGAAGTGATGACGCGACGTCTCTTGTGCACACTGGAACTGAATGTGGAAAAAGTTCTCGGTGTCTGCGTTGTTTAGAGGGGGAGGGGGGGGGGGGGGGGATAGAAGACAGAAGGAAAGACGGTTAAATGTATTCCACTCGGAGAGAGAGAGAGAAGAGTCATTATCATGACATAATAACACTGACCATGATAAACTACGATTGAGTTCTCTGTCTGTCTCTGTCTCTCTCTCTCTGTGCGTGTATGTCTGTCTGTCTGTCTCTCTCTCTCTCTCTCTCTCTCTCTCTCTCTCTCACACACACACACACACACACGCACGCACGCACGCGCACGCACGCACGCACGCACGCACGCACACACACACACACACACACACACACACACACACAAACAACACCGATTAACGATATCCACTTATCTCTGTGCGCGAGTCTGCTTGTTTTGACGCGCTTGTGTGTCTATCTGCGTGTGTGTGTGTTTTGTTTTTCGTATGTGTGTGTGTGTGTGTGTGTGTATGCACGCGCGCGCATGTGTGTGTGTTGTGTGTGTGTGTGTTGTATGTGTGTGTGTGTGTGTGCTTTGAGTTAGAATTGGTATTTTATCATGTTTCTGTAATATGCGGTTTGGGCTCTCGCGAGGTAAAGCGCTCTATAAATATCCTTTTACATTACATTACATTACACACACACATACACACACACACACACACACACACACACACACACACACACAAATTGGTTCCACAACAGCCACCACACCACCACCTCTACAACCACCACTAGAGACCAAAATTCCTATCATATTAGAGTATTTTAGTGATCGATTCAGCAGAGTGAGTCAGCACAGACGTGGGACATTCTAACGTAAGAATGAAAAGATTGAAGGAAAGAACCATCATTGTGAAAATAAACTGTACCCGGTGTCGCTGGGAAGCCTTCCCAGATATCACAGATTTTGGGGGGAACGCATTCCCAAAATGCCCGTGATGTCTGGGAACGTGGTCTTTCAGAGCTCAGAAGGGCAGAAAGAAGACGAAAAAAGAATGGATTTTCGAGATAAGGTAGAAAACAATTTATTCAGGTGCAATTGAGATCTTTGGCCTTCTTGTCACTTTTTTTTTTCATTAATTTCTTGGCATGATTTTCACAAAGTACTCTCTTCCTGAGGCCTTTTCACACCAGTTCCCAGATTTCACGATTGGAAGTTCAGGAAATCTGGGAACGCGTTCCCAGATATCACGGTAAATCTGGGAACGCGTTCCCAGATATCACGGTTCCCAGATATCATACGACACCGGCACTGCACTGAGACTTTGGCCATGACCAGAGATCAAAATAGAAAGGTCAGGTAGTTTCCAGATATGTTACGCAGCTAGGCCTCTACGTAAATGTAGGACACGCACAAATCCAGTAAATCTTGGATCCACGTTTTGAGTTGCATTATGGGTGAAAATAAAGTTATTTTTCTCCGGTCCACAACCAAGAACACCTCCCCCCCCCCCCCTCACCCTGCCTCCCCTACCCCCTCCCCCCCCCCCCCCCCCCCCACCACCACCACCATCACCATTAGCCCTCAACTTCAGGTGCCAAGAAATATTGATTGATATTTTTCGTCAGCTGGAACACGTTAAGAATTTTGAAGGATGGGGATGGTTTGGGAGAAAAGAGGGGAGGGGGGGGGGGGGGTCGATCTGGATATTCTTCCTGAGGGGTGAATTTTGGCATGTGTCCTTTCTCACCCGTTGGGGGATGATTTCAGGAGAGAAGCGATTGCGTCACGGCAGACTGGGATTCGTGTGAAGAGGCCAGTTCGGCTGACAGAAAGGACACGGTGAATGTGCCCCTAGTCTCACTGTGCGCTCATCACCACTTTACCAGATCCTGAGTCAGAACAACTGTAATTGAATCCCAGTTCATTGGAATTATTCCAGAAACCAATAGAGACGTAAAGAAACCAAACAAAAATCGAAAAAAAAATAAATCACAACACCTTTGATAAAGGTGTCTTTGTTGTGGACGAAAATAAAGTACTAGGTACACGGATCTGAAATTCGCAGAGACAGCCTACATAGGAAATATCGAACTCGCTATGGCCCCGAATGCCAGTTGTTTGATAACCATACTGCTGCCCCAATGACTGAACATGCCTGGAGACTCTTCAATGGGGTCATGGTTATCGTTGTCCTAGTACTGCTGCTGGCTATTCTGCACGTGCATAAACAGACGGGGATCTGTCCAGCTTTCCCTTTCCTCAGTCCTGCGAGACAAGGTAGAGGCGCTGTGACCAGTCCGGTTATTTATGACGACCATCCAGGGCAAGTTGGCAGGCCCTGATTCTATAACTTTTTTTTTTGTAATTTGTGGTGTGGTGTGTGTGTGTGTGTGTGTGTGTGTGTGTGTGTGTGTGATCACTATGTATGTATGTGTGTGTGCGAGTGTCTGAGTGTGTTCACGGAATGCGCTCTGTGATGTACTTTTAGGCTTCTTTTTCTTCCAAAATCATCCCTGAACACAACACAACACAACACACACACACACACACACACACACACACACACACACACACACACACACACACACGATTGAAAGTAAAAGAGAGAGAGAGAGAGACAGACAGACAGACAGACAGATACTGCGGCAGGTAGGGACACAGAGAAAGACAGAGACAGGCAGACAGAGAGAAACAGAAACAGGTAGGGACACAGACAGACAGAGACAGGTGGGGACACAGAGACAGACTCAGGCTAACCAGAAATGCTTCCATCCAGAAGAGCACAAAATGGCCGTCACCAAAATCACCGTCTTCATGGTGTGTCTTCGCCCGGAGCTGTCACGTGATGAAGTGATAGTGGCAGTCAAGTTTCACAATTATGAGTCCTGGGCAAATTTTGAAGAAAAAAAAAAAAGAGAAAAGAAAGAAAAAAAAAAACAAAAAAAACAGAAGGAAACATGGAGGACATCAATCATGATCACGACATTCAACAACGCGTGCGACTTTCAAATCGTGTCAGTGTCTCGTGCGTGTGTGCATGTGTGTGCGTGTGCGCGCACGTGTGTGTGTGTGTGTGTGCGTGTGTGTCTATGTGTGTGTGTGTGTAGTGTGTGTGTGTGTGTGTGTGTGTGTGTGTAGTGTGTGTGTGTGTGTGTGTGTGTGTGTGTGTGTGTGTGTGTGTGTGTGTGTTCACCGTTTCTCTTTCTAACGCTAATGTTCTGGTTTTCGTGTCTATCATGTCTATCTCCCTGTCTTGTTGTCTGTCTGTCTCCCCCCCCCCCTCCACCCTCTCTCTCCATCCTCTCTCTCTCTCTCTCCTCTCTCTCTCTCTCACACACACACACACACACAGATAATAGGGCTATGGTAGTAGTCTACTACTGAGACAGAGTTGGATGTGGGGTAGAATGAGCAAAAGAACAACAACAACGACAACAACAAAGACAGAAAACTCTTTGAGTCAGATATCTCATGTATAAGGCATGTTCTGTGTTCTTGTTCCAAAGACAATCTTCATGTCTCCACCTGAACTTCTCCAAATCTGGCATGATGGCTTATTAGCATATCGCGCAGACCAGTCCTGAACAAATCACTTCTGTGCAAGACAGGTACTTTTTTTTAAAGCGTGACGAGACAGTGAAGCAAAGCCACGTCGAGATTCAAAGCTGGTCAATGGGAAGTAACTGTGATCAGACCTTGACAAAGATAATTTCTCTCCCCTAGCTTGCTAAATGTCGACACTTTAATGGGATGGTGGAATGGGATATGCTGGGGAGCGGGAGGGCAGGCGGGGGGGGGGGGGGGGGGGGGGGGGGGGGGAAGTAGATTAGAAGGCAGAGTGAGATGGAGGGAAAGGTGGGAAGGAGGGTGGGGAAGGACTGAAACAACGGTGACAGGGTGGAAGTAAGCGGGTAGTTACAAGAGATAATAGTAATAATAAGATAATAATGATAATTTATCCTTTACCGTGCTTCCTGGGTCTTCCATGACCCAGTGACTCAATGAAAACATCATATCCTATGCACGGATAGAGCTATGCTCACGAAATCTTAGGAGTTTGTCAACGATCTCAATAGCCGTTGGTCACAGAAATTCCATGTATGGGCACAATCAATTATCAGCGTAATCAGTCGCGGTTCCCTCAGGACCCATAGGGCCTACATTTTCATGGGTCGCACATGACGCGTGCCATCGGGTGAGGAATAAGCTGCTGAACCGGTCTTTATCAGGACTGGTGTGGGTCTTACAAGACCCACGCCATCTGAATAGGGATGAGCAATAGGAAAAGCCTCTACAAAATGTGTGGGTCTTGGGCGACCCACACGATCCGGTCTGTGTGTAGTCAAAAACGTCATCCGGTAAAAGTTTTAAGATAAGAGGATGAAGGAGAAGACAGAAATGGTTTTAAGATAAGAGGATGAAGAAGACAGAGATGGTTTTAAGATAAGAGGAGGATGAAGGAGAAGACAGAGATGGTTTTAAGATAAGAGGATGAAGGAGAAGACAGAAATGGTTTTAAGATAAGAGGATGAAGAAGACAGAGATTGTTTTAAGATAAGAGGATGAAGGAGAAGACAGAGATGGTTTTAAGATAAGAGGATGAAGAAGACAGAGATTGTTTTAAGATAAGAGGAGGATGAAGGAGAAGACAGAGATGGTTTTAAGATAAGAGGAGGAAGAAGACACAGATGGTTTTAAGATAAGAGGATGAAGAAGACAGAGATTGTTTTAAGATAAGAGGAGGATGAAGGAGAAGACAGAAATGGTTTTAAGATAAGAGGATGAAGAAGACAGAGATGGTTTTAAGATAAGAGGATGAAGAAGACAGAGATTGTTTTAAGATAAGAGGAGGATGAAGGAGAAGACAGAGATGGTTTTAAGATAAGAGGAGGAAGAAGACAGAGATGGTTTTAAGATAAGAGGAGGAAGAAGACAGAGATGGTTTTAAGATAAGAGGAGGATGAAGACAGAGATGGTTTTAAGATAAGGGGATGAAGAAGACAGAGATGGTTTTAAGATAAGAGGAGGAAGAAGACAGAGATGGTTTTAAGATAAGGGATGAAGAAGACAGAGATGGTTTTAAGATAAGAGGAGGAAGAAGACAGAGATGGTTTTAAGATAAGGGGATGAAGAAGACAGAGATGGTTTTAAGATAAGGGGATGAAGAAGACAGAGATTGTTTTAAGATAAGGGGATGAAGAAGACAGAGATGGTTTTAAGATAAGGGATGAAGAAGACAGAGATGGTTTTAAGATAAGAGGATGAAGGAGAAGACAGAGATGGTTTTAAGATAAGAGGATGAAGGAGAAGACAGAGATGGTTTTAAGATAAGAGGATGAAGAAGACAGAGATGGTTTTAAGATAAGAGGATGAAGAAGACAGAGATTGTTTTAAGATAAGAGGATGAAGGAGAAGACAGAGATGGTTTTAAGATAAGGGGATGAAGAAGACAGAGATGGTTTTAAGATAAGAGGAGGAAGAAGACAGAGATGGTTTTAAGATAAGAGGATGAAGAAGACAGAGATTGTTTTAAGATAAGAGGAGGATGAAGGAGAAGACAGAGATGGTTTTAAGATAAGAGGAGAAGAAGACAGAGATGGTTTTAAGATAAGAGGATGAAGAAGACAGAGATGGTTTTAAGATAAGAGGATGAAGAAGACAGAGATTGTTTTAAGATAAGAGGATGAAGGAGAAGACAGAGATGGTTTTAAGATAAGGGGATGAAGAAGACAGAGATGGTTTTAAGATAAGAGGAGGAAGAAGACAGAGATGGTTTTAAGATAAGAGGATGAAGAAGACAGAGATTGTTTTAAGATAAGAGGAGGATGAAGGAGAAGACAGAGATGGTTTTAAGTGATAAGAGGAGGAAGAAGACAGAGATGGTTTTAAGATAAGAGGATGAAGAAGACAGAGATGGTTTTAAGATAAGAGGAGGATGAAAGAAGACAGAGATGGTTTTAAGATAAGAGGAGGAGAAGAAGACAGAGATGGTTTTAAGATAAGAGGAGGATGAAGAAGACAGAGATGGTTTTAAGATAAGAGGATGGAAGAAGACAGAGATGGTTTTAAGATAAGAGGAGGACGAGAAGACAGAGATGGTTTTAAGATAAGAGGAGGACGAAGAAGACAGAGATGGTTTTAAGATAAGAGGATGGAAGAAGACAGAGATGGTTTTAAGATAAGAGAAGGACGAAGAAGACAGAGATGGTTTTAAGATAAGAGGAGGACGAAGAAGACAGAGATGGTTTTAAGATAAGAGGAGGACGAAGAAGACAGAGATGGTTTTAAGATAAGAGGAGAGAAGAAGACAGAGATGGTTTTAAGATAAGAGGAGGAGGATGAAGAAGACAGAGATGGTTTTAAGATAAGTGGAGGATGAAGAAGACAGAGATGGTTTTAAGATAAGTGGAGGATGAAGAAGACAGAGATGGTTTTAAGATAAGGGGGACGAAGGAAGACAGAGATGGTTTTAAGATAAGAGGAGGACGAAGAAGACAGAGATGGTTTAAGATAAGAGGGGATAAAGGAGAAGACAGAGATGGTTAAGATAAGAGGAGGATGGAGAAGAAGACAGAGATGAGCTGGGGTGGAGGCAGGATAGAAATGTCGGGGACGAGGAGGTAGACAGCAGGGTAGACCTGAAAGGGGTGAGGTAGACAGCAGGGTAGACCTGAAAGGGGTGAGGTAGACAGCAGGGTAGACCTGAAAGGGGTGAGGTAGACAGCAGGGTAGACCTGAAAGTGGTGAGGTAGACAGCAGGGTAGACCTGAAAGGGGTGAAGTAGACAGCAGGTAGACCTGAAAGGGGTGAGATAGACAGCAGGGTAGACCTGAAAGGGGTGAGGTAGACAGCAGGGTAGACCTGAAAGGGGTGAGGTAGACAGGTAACTGGGTTAGACCTGTAAAGGGGTGAGGTAGACAGCAGGGTAGACCTGAAAGGGGTGAGGTAGACAGCAGGGTAGACCTGAAAGGGGTGAGGTAGACAGCAGGGTAGACCTGAAAGGGGTGAAATGAAAGCACAGACTGAGAAGAGGAGACAGGGGTAGGGAAGTGCAGAGAATTTGGCGGGATAATGGGGAGGGACGATTGAAATAGTATTTAAAAGAAAACAAACAAACAAACATTTTTAAGAAAATTGTTTATTAATCATGAACACGTAATGCACTTTCTGTGCTTCATTTTGACAAAGTAAAAAAAAAAAACAAAAAACAAAAAAAAACACGTGTATAACAAGATTGTAACTGTTCTCGTACAATTTTTGGGCCTGAGAGAGAGAGAGAGAGAGAGAGAGAGAGAGAGAGAGAGAGAGAGAGAGAGAGAGAGAGAGAGAGAGAACGAATGATTTAATGAGTTAAGCTTACAAAGCCCATTCTCATGCAGGGGTTACGGTGGGGGAGGGGCTGTTCGAAAATGAAGATTAACAAATGCACACAAACCATAATGTCAGAAAAACAACATCGCGATGAGGAAACCAAATCACGGAAATAATTAACAAACATCGAATACAGATGTGATTGTCACCGACACTTCCAAAAAGTTTATCCACTGTCAACAAGATTTCCTTCCTCCACATCTGAATTGCCGCTGGAAGTCAGTTGCACATTCTCTCTGTCAACAGAATGAACGCTTTCCGTGTTTCTTAACATTCCTTGTAGGTACGACATAATGTCACTGAGAGTCACGTTCTCTGGAGGGTCGTTCTGTTGGTCATTCACTGGAGGCCTGTCCTGATCACAAACCACATCGCAGCATTCGTCAACACAGTCTTGATCAGCGCTTGGCTGCACTGAACCAAAATCCAAGACCGACACTACATCGTGTGCAACTGTCACAGATTCTCTGTCGCACTGTTCCAAATCAACCTCTGTCTGCATGCCACTGTGCCGTGTTTCTTCTGTAGGCTGGGTAACAGACAGAGGGAGATGGTTGTCACTCTCGAAAACCTCATCACATGCAGCGCGACTTTCGTTGGTTCTGTGAATGTGGTAAAGTACACTAGGAGGTGTCGGCAAAAATAAACCAGCCGGAGAACATAAACTTTCACTCGCCTTTTTCTTTTGGTTGCCTCTGTAGGTCTCTGCTCTGTTCTGTACAGCCCAGTTGCTCTGCAGACTCCGCTGCAGGCAGTGGCAGCTCGGGTTACTCTTCACAAAACAGTTACTGTCTGTAGTTTGTATCTATCTCCAAATATCTGCGTCACTAAACGGGGCCTCATTTCGCTCTTGGAGCAGCTTCCCAGACCCTTCCTGCTGTTGGGGGATCTGAATGGCCACTCTCCTCTATGGGGAAGTGAGAGAACATCACCAAGGGGTCTGCTTTTAGAGGAAGTGTTTTCGGAGCTTGATCTGTGTGTCTTGAATGGGAAATCGCCAACTTACTTTCACTCCGCTAATGGCACCACATCTTGTCTGGATCTTTCTGTCTGTGACCCATCTTTGTTTTTGGATTTTGTTTGGGAGGTTGATGAGGACCTGCATGGTAGCGACCACTTTCCTGTATTGCTTCGGTATACGAACGCAGAGAGCGAGTCTTTACCAGAACGCCTCAATTTCAACAAAGCAGATTGGGACCTCTTTGCCACTAAGTTTCTTATGGATCTGGAAGAGGACAAGATCCTGCAAAGTGAAGATCCGGCAGGAAGTCTTTCAGATTTCATACTGAATTGCGCAAAGTCAACCATCCATACATCTTCCAAGAAGCCCCTAATGCCAAAAGTTCCTTGGTTCAACTCTGAATGCAAGGAAATTAACAAAACCCGCAAAAGAGCTCAACGTCGGGTCTCTTGCAGACCTTCGATGCCCAACGTTCGAGCGCATCAGAAACTGAGGGCAAAATCCAAACACATATATAAGACCAGTAAACGTTTATCTTGGAAACAGTTTTGCTCAAGTCTCACATCCAAGACATCGAAGAAAAAAGTGTGGAAAATCATCAAGAAAATCAAAGGGAAGAACACCTGTCCCACTGTGAACCATCTCAAGTTTTCTGACTCTTTAATAACAGAGAAAAAAGCAGTTGCTAATCTGCTTGCTTCAACCATTGAAAAGAATTCCTCCTCTTCTAACAAATCAGCCAGTTTTGTCAAAATCAAAGCCCTCAAAGAAAAATCACCCTGCAACTTTTCATCAGATAACATGGAAGACTACAATCTTCCTTTCACTTTAAACGAATTGAAATCTGCCTTACTTTCTTGCAGCGATTCCTCTCCGGGTATAGATGAAATCCATTACAAACTTTTGAAACATCTTCCGCAAAAAGGTCTGCACATCCTGCTACATGTCTACAACCATGTATGGACTACTGGTTTCTTTCCACCTTCTTGGCGAAAAGCCCTCATCATTCCCATTCCCAAACCTGGAAAAGATCTTTCTAACCCATCAAACTACCGTCCCATAGCTTTGACCAGCTGTGTCTGCAAGTTGATGGAGAAAATGGTCAATGCTAGACTCATGTGGAAACTCGAAACCGATGGCCTTTTGGCGAAAGAACAGTGTGGTTTCCGCAAACATCGAACCACAGTTGACCATTTGATCCGTCTGGAATCTACGCTTCGGAACGCCTTTCTGAACAAACAACATGCAGTGGCTATTTTCTTTGACTTGGAGAAGGCCTACGATACCACCTGGAAATCTGGGATACTTCATGATCTCCATGATCTTGGTTTTCGGGGTCATCTTCCACTTTTCATTCAAAATTTTTTGGCAGAACGACAGTTTCAGGTCCGGGTTGGCACCACTCTCTCTGATGTTCATGAGCAGGAGTTGGGTGTTCCGCAAGGAAGCATACTGTCTCCTGCCCTCTTTAGCATCAAGATCAACAACATTGTTAAATCTGTTCAACAGGGTTCAGACTGCTCATTGTTTGTGGATGATTTTGCTGTTTACGCAACTGGAAGCCTGTACCCGAGTGTCCAGCGCAGGCTCCAGCTTTGTGTAGATAAAATTCATCAGTGGGCGGATGAAAATGGCTTCGCTTTTTCTCCTACAAAGACACAGTGCATTCACTTCCATAATTTCCGTCAGTTTTTTTCCAGATCCTGTAATTCAAATAGGGAAATCTCCCATTCCAGCTGTCAATGAGGCCAAATTTTTAGGAGTTATTTTTGACCAGAAACTCAACTTTCTCAGCCACATTAAAAACCTCAGAACTTCTTGCCAGAAAGCTTTGAATATTCTGCGGGTTGTAGCACACACTGACTGGGGCGCTGATAAGAAAACTTCACTGCACCTCTACAGAGCCTTGGTCCGTTCCAAACTGGACTATGGTTGTGCTGTGTACGGCTCTGCAAGACCGTCTTACCTAAAACTCTTGGACCCTATCCACCATCAAGGGCTTCGTCTCTGTCTTGGAGCATTCCGCACCACCCCTGTGTACAGCCTGTATGCAGAGGCAGGTGAACCCTCACTGTCCAACCGCAGGCTGAAACTGTCTCTGAATTATTATATCAGACTGTTCTCGGAACCAGAAAACCCTGCCTATGACTGTGTTTTTGACCCTCCGTTCCAAAGTAAATTTGAAAACAACCCTAACTGTATTCCGCCGTTTGGTCTTCGTATGCAGCCTCACGTGCGGAATGCAGGTCTAGACTTAGGAGTTGTGTCCGATTTTTCCAAGTTTCCAGATGAGCCTCCGTGGACCTTTTTCACACCAGAGATTTGTTTTGATCTTGCAGCTTTTCGTAAAGAGTCTACCAGCTCTCTGGCATACAAGGCATTGTATTCTGACTTCTGTTCAAAATTTCCATCTTATCAGAAAATTTTCACTGACGGTTCCAAGTCTGAGGATGGAGTGGCCTGTGCAGCCTACTGCCCTGGGGCTCCTTCTCAGATACTGTTAGAACATATACCTCCAGATGCTTCTGTCTATTCCGCTGAACTTACTGCTCTGGTTCTGGCATTGAAGATAATCTCACAATCTAAGAAGAGGGACTTTCTGGTTCTGTCAGATTCACTGTCAGCGTTGGAGGCCATAGCTGGCCGCAACCTTCAGCACCCAGAACTTTTACACTTTTTTGAACTTTTGACCAAGTTGAAAGCGGATGGTTACAACATTATTTTGGCTTGGATTCCTGGTCATGTTGGCATTGGAGGGAACGAAATGGTTGATCGTTTAGCCAAGAATGCCACAAGAGAGAAATTGTCCAACATATATATCCCCTGCTCAGATCTGAAACCCAAAATTAACGATTATGTGGGAGACCTCTGGCAGGAGGATTGGAATACACAGACGGATAACAAACTCTTTCAGATCCGTCCAAACCTTAAGGAGTTCCTCCCATCTGCGTCTGGTGGTCGTAAAGAAGAAACAGTTCTGTGCCGGCTGCACACCGGCCATTCGTATTTTACCCATTCGTACCTTTTAAAGAGTGAAGAAGCTCCGTGGTGCATTCCATGTCATGTGCCACTCACAATGAAACATATTCTTTTAGAGTGTTGGGACTTGCACGATGTGAGACACAAACATTTTACGGCGGATTCCATGAAAACCTTGTTCAGAGATGTCCCACCTGATGCCATCTTTGAGTTCTTGAAAGAGATTAACATTTTTCATCGGATCTGAGTTTTTACAGTGGAAAGATTTTTAACAAACTTTCGGATGGTTTTTCGATGTATTTTAAAGAATTGTGTGAATGAATGACTTGTGAGTTGATTTTAACGTGGTGACAGCCCTGATGTGGCCCTTTGCGGTCGGCTGGGCTATAAGTAACATTATCTTATCTTATCTGTGCCTACCACTGTTCAGCTGTGACGGGCACTTGCGACGATACGCCATGCTGCGGCCTTCAGTTTGCGTGGCAGGGGGCTGTTCGGTATTCGAAGTGAACCGCAAAATGACGACAGTTTGTTTTCCTCTGCCCACTATTTTGAATGACGACAATGCCATTTCTTCCAGTGCAGCGAGAGAGAGAGAGAGAGAGAGAGAGAGAGAGAGAGAGAGAGAGAGACAGAGACAGACAGACAGACAGGGCAGACAGACAGGGAGATACAGAGACAGAGAGACGGGGGGGGGGGGGGGGGGGGGAGAGAGAGAGAGAGAGAGAGAATGGTAGTGGGAGAAGGGGCAAAAAAAAAAAAAGCGAAAGAAGCAAACTGATAAATCAACGAAATATTTCAAACAACTGAATGAGGAAACACATAAGTAACATAGATAAAGAGTACAGACCGCAGCTAATTAATTAAGAAGGCAAACAAAGCTTGATAACATCGATAGGATCAAGTACGACAAGAGATTAAAGAAAAGGCGGGAAACAAAAGACAGAGCGAGAGAGTTGAATCAACAAAAGCTTGAAGCACATACAATACATAATCGAACAAAGCCTTTACACAACAATCAAGCAGCTGACTAAATCATAATGAACTAATCAATCAAATGAGGTAATAATGATGCCTTTCTCTCTCTCTCTCTTTCTCTCTCTCTATATATACTCTACCTTAAATGAACGACTATCATGAAACTGACGCAAGTGAAAAAACAGTATGCAATGAAGCATAGTCAGTGAGAGTTGCGTTTTATATCAGGGCATCACACAGAGAGAGAAGGGGGTGGTGGGGGGGGGGGAGAGGGGAGAATGTGAGGGGGACGAGGGGGGAGAGAGAGAGAGAGAGAGAGAGAGAGAGAGAGAGAGAGACAGACAGACAGACAGAGACAGAGACAGACAGAGACAGAGACAGAGAGAGAACGTATCCAGATATTTACTATTCTGATATTGAAGGGGTTCATCTTTGTCTCTCTCGTTGATGGATGACTTAATACAGAGAGAGAGAGAGAGAGAGAGAGAGAGAGAGAGAGAGAGATGAATGGCGACCAGAGGTGGAACAGCCGGCAAACGCAGAATATTGGAAACATTTCATTTTACTCTGCCCACCCGACTAGCCTCCTACCACCTTTTCCCTTAAGGCGCTAACTCGCGCACGGTCACACACACACTCACATATATGCATCTCTCTCTCTCCCTCTATATATAGGCCTATATGTATGTATTATGTGTGTGTTTTATATATATATATATATATATATATATGCACACACACATACACACGCGCACACACATACACACACACGCGCGCGCGCACGCACACACATAACTTAAATCCGTACTTTTTTTTTTTTTTTTTTTTTAGAAATTTATAACAGCAACTATCTTTTTTTCTTTTTTTATGCTTTATCTTGAAATGTTAAAGAGAATTGGGAGGGTGGGAGGTGGGAGGAATCATGGGATTCGCCTCGAGATCTGGATCTGCACCAAAATCCAATGTGTAATTCATTCATCCTTGGTGCAGTCTATTTCCTGCACCTGTTTTCATTGTGATGGGGTTCAATACGTTTTGTTTTTGTTTTTTTGTTGTTGTTTTGGGGGGCGGCTGGTTTTTGTTGTTTTTTATGTTACATGTGTGGGCGATTTGAGTTATCTTTCTTTCTTTTTTTTTTTTCCTTTTCTTTTCTTTTTCCTTTTCTTGCTCTCTCTTTCTCTCTCTCTTTTTAAGTTGAGGGAGGAGGGAATGTAATAATCTTGTTGCCAGCCAAAACCAACCAACGGATGCCGCTGCAGGGAGAGAACGTCACCTTTTTTTCCTGGACGTAAGCAGTCTCAGTGCCAAGGGCAGATAACGACAGCTGACACGTGACCATCGTTGCGCGTGACGAATAGCACGTGCCTGGTGCGCTGAAGGGTAACCTGGCAACAGCCTTCTCCCTACCAACCCACCTATACGACTCAAAAAATGTTCTGAACAGCGTTTCCTACCTGAGAATATGAACTGTGAACATACTGAGCAACCAGTCAGTGCTTGTTACTGTCTATGGTGCGTGTCGAACAACGAAAACGTAATGGCGGAGCAAAGACACTAACTCATTTCGGGTCTTTGATTTTTGTTTTGTTTGTAAAGGATCTGAACGGATTTCAGACGATCGTTTGGTTTTCACACACACACATACACTCACAAGCGCACGCACACACATACATGCATTCGGATGACGTTCATTTATCATATGGTTTTAAACAGAAGAAAAAGTAGGAGAGGAAGGAATCGGAGGGAGGGATGGCGTGGAAGTGGGGGACGGGGAGTGGGGAGAAAACACGGATGCGGGAAGAGGAGTGGTGGTAGGAATGCCATCGCGCACGTGTCTGCCACATTAGAATAAAAATCCAGAGTTGGAACACGCTCATGTAACACACATAGGTCTACAGATTATACACACACATAAACACACACAAAGACGTACACACACACGCATGCGCGCACACACAGAGTCTTTATCTCATCCCTCTATCAAGTGACTCATACGAACACTTTCAGTCCGTCACACTGAGAGAGAGAGAGAGAGAGAGAGAGGAGAGAAAGAGAATCACACACGCGCGCGCGCGCGCACACACACACACACGAGCGCGCCAGTCTCAAGTACAGTCTGTCATTTTCACTTTTTTTTTTTTTTTTTTTTTTTTTTTTTTTTTGGAGTCTGTTATCTCCTGAACAATTTTGGAAAAGTATATCATAATGACAAATAGCGGTGCAGGTTATGACCCCACACTCACCAGTTAGAACGGCTATGGAGCTCAGCATTCTTGATTGTGAGAGAGATAGCGATCCATCGTTTATAACGCTGTCTTGTCAGGGAATGACGGGGAAATTGGACAACAGGTGTGGCAAGTGGAAGCGAGTGATGGTGGTGGTGGTGGTGAGGGATGGCGTTGGAAGATACTTAACGAAAACGAGAGAGACAGACACACACAGAGTGAGACAGACAGGAAGAGACCGAGACCGAGACAGAGACACAGAAAAACAGAGAGACAGGCAGAAAAACAAACAGGCAGACAGACAGAGAGAACTGATCACTTGCGTACAATTGAAGAATTATAAAACTAAAAAAAGTCGAAGATGACCATGAATGGTAAGGTGGGAAACGTTTGGTGCATACCATTCTCTTCTCAAAGAATTACAAGAAGATGATGCTCAAAGCAGAGTTTAAAGAAAATTAGAAATCCAGCTGTCTGCGTGCCAAGTTCAGCACAAGTGGGCGAAGGACACCGGCTGAGTTTCACCATTCTTTTTGTGTATTCTACAGATGCAAGAAAATGGGTTCAGAACTGTAGGCGTGAAGATCAACTGCGTACCTTCATGCAAACTGCTCTATTTGTTCTGAGCATTTTGGAGCCAATCAATTCATGGACCACACCCGCAAAAACTGTTGACTGGTTTAGAGTGCAGTACCAACACTTTTCAATGTACCAAATTTACCACCAAGAGACAAAATATCCCATGTAAAGAATGCAAAATAATACCAAACGAAGATAGAAGAGAACTGCTTCCCCGGCACTCTCTCTCTCTCTCTGAAATATACGAGTGATGTAACAAAGAAACAAAATATGACGGTAAAGTCCACACACACACACACATATATATATATATATATATATATATGAATATTATATTGATTTAAGTCCCTTGAGGAAGACCAAAGAGGTCGAAGTATTGGGAAATACTCAACGTGATTGTTGTCGAGTTCTTTGTTTGGATAGAGAGAGAGAGAGAGAGAGAGAGAGAGAGAGAGAGAGAGAGAGAGAGAGAGAGAGAGAGAGACACTCTTTCAAATGACCAGAACAAACAAGCAAGTTGTCATCTCCCGACGGGTTTTCGGACACTTGCTTACTTCAGACACCTGCTTTTTACTGTACGACTCTCAAAACAAGCTCCCCCACATCTCATAAATAATCATCGTATATATATATATTATATATATATATAGATAGATAGATAGATAGATAGATATTCAATTATAAACAAAGCTTGCTCTTATGTCTTAGATTGAAAAATCGGGGGAAGACCAGGAGTTATATGTTAGTGAGTTTCCTCCCCATTGGAGACTGTCTCCCTCTTGGAGGTTATAAGCTTGCTGAAAGCTCATTTTGAGAAGCATTTATTTTATTTTTCCCCATTCACCCACTCAAGCACATACTGTTAGTTAGGCAGAATTATCTACCACTGCAGATATGTATGCTTATCTCCCCCTATTTCTTCAATCTAAGACATAAGGGCAAGCTTTGTTTATAATTGAATATTTCTTGCAGTCATTGCAACACCAAGCTGCTCTGTAAGTTGCTGGAATGGTGCTCGGTACTTATCCTTGGAATTTATTAGTTTGTTGTGTGTGTGTGGTGTGTGTGTGTGTGTGTGTGTGTGTAACAGAGAGAGATCTGTCTGTCTGTCTTACCTTCACTGTATCTCTCTTCACCTACCATCACTCACTTGCTCACTCAATACATGTACAGAGCAGCGCCATTGCGACATTTTGTGCTTGCGACACTTTGTGCTGGTAAGGCTGATCAACCTTTGTGCTATGCGACCCTTTGTGCTGGGGAGGGAAGTGAAACAGAACACTTTGTGCCGCAACACACGATTCCTCAATTCTATTTGGGTTTTGTTATTTCAACTGTGGTGGCGGGGAGTTGAGTGGAAAAAAGAGTGCATAGGTAGACAGGAAGCCGCAATTTTTTTTTTTTTTTTTTTTTTTTTTTTTTTGTGGCATCAGTTGTCGGATCAATAGAGCACCTATGGCGGTGACTGGTTTTTGTTTTTTTTAATACTCCCAGTTCTTATACAACAGGGAGTACTTTAGAATGGGAACGAAGAAATGGGTGTGTGTGTGTGTGTGTGGTGTGTGTGTGTGTGTGTATGTGTGTGTGTGTGTGTGTCCGTGGTCAAAATGTGTTCCACTCGCTCCAGACAAAACTACTGGGCCGATCTTTCTGAAAGTTTGTAGTTATGTTCATTATGGGTCATGGATGATGCCCGATGCTTTGTTTACCGTTATATCCGTTACAAACGGCTATAACGGCCCATAACGGTTTTTCTTCTTTATGGAACATCTTGTAAAGTACTTGGCTGCTCTTTCTGAAAATTTGTAGGTATGTTCTTTATGGGTCACGAATGATGCCCGATGTTTTATTTTACCGTCATATCCATTACTAACGGCTAGAACGGCCCATAACGGCTTTTCTTCCTTATGGAACATCTCAGAAAATACTTGGCCGATCTTTCTAAAAATTTGTTGGTATGTCCATTATGGGTCACGGATAATGCCGATGTTTTATTTTACCGTTATAACCGTTACTAACGGCTATAACGGTCTATAACGGTTTTTCTTCTTTATAGAATATCTCAGAAAATACTTGGCCTATCTTTCTCAAAATTTGTAGGTATGTTCATTACGGGTCACTGATGATGCCTGATGTTTTATTTTACCGTTATAGCCGTTACTAACGGCTATAATTGCCCATAACGGTTTTTCTTCTTTATGGAACATCTCAGAAAGTACTTGGCGGATCTTTCTGAAAAATTGTAGGTATGGTCATTATGGGTCAGGGAGGATGGCCGATGTCTTATTTTACCATCGTGTGTTCTAACCTGCCGCACAGGGCTCACACACTTGCGATGAGTTCACCACTCTGTCCTTACGAGTTCACCATCCTGTCCTCTAACCTGCTGCACAGGGGTCACACACTTACGATGAGTTCATCACTCTGTCCTTACGAGTTCACCATCGTGTGTTCTAACCTGCCGCACAGGGCTCACACATTTACGATGAATTCACCACTCGTCTTTACAACGAATTCACCATCTTGTCCTCTAACCTGCTGCACAGGAGTCACACACTTACGATGAGTTCACCATCTTGTCCTTACAAGTTCTGATCACCATTCTGTCCTCTAACCTGCTGCACAGGGGTCACACACTTACAATGAGGTCACCATCCTGTCCCTACAACGAGTTCACCATCCAGTCCTCTAACCTGCTGCACAGGGGTCACACACTTACGATGAGTTCATTGCTCTGTCCTTATGAGTTCACAACTCTGTCCTTACAAGTTCACCATCCTGTCCTCTAACCTGCTGCACAGGGCTCAAACACTTAGCGATGAGTTCACCACTCTGTCTTTACAATGAGTTCACCATCCTCTCCTGTAACCTGCTGCACAGGAGTCACACACTTACGAGTTCACCATCTTGTCCTTATGAGTTCACCATCCTGTCCTCTAACCTGCTGCACAGGGGCCACACACATACAATGAGTTCATCACTCTGTCCTTACGAGTTCACAACTCTGTCCTTACGAGTTCACAACTCTGTCCTTACAAGTTTACCATCCTGTCCTCTAACCTGCTGCACAGGGATCACACACTTACGATGAGTTCATTACTCTGTCCTTATGAGTTCACAACTCTGTCCTTACGAGTTCAAAACTGTCTTTACAAGTTCACCATCCTGTCTTCTAACCTGCTGCACAGGAGTCACACACTTACGATGTCAGTTCATCACTCTGTCCTTACGAGTTCACCACTCTGTCCTCTAACCTGCTGCACAGGGGCACTTACGATGAATTCACCACTCTGTCTTTACAACGAGTTCACCACCCTGTCCTCTAACCTGCCGGACAGGAGTCACACACTTACAATGAGGTCACCATCCTGTCCCTACAACGAGTTCACCATCCTGTCCTCTAACCTGCTGCGCAGGGGTCACACACTTACAATGTGGTCACCATCCTGTCCCTACAACGAGTTCACCATCCTGTCCTCTAACCTGCTGCACAGGGGTCACACACTTACGATGAGTTCATCATTCTGTCCTTACGAGTTCACAATTCTGTCTTACAAGTTTACCATCTTGTCCTCTAACCTGCTGCACAGGGGTCACACACTTACAATGTGGTCACCATCCTGTCCCTACAACGAGTTCACCGTCCAGTCCTCTAACCTGCTGCACAGGGGTCACACACTTACAATGTGGTCACCATCCTGTCCCTACAACGAGTTCACCATCCTGTCCTCTAACCTGCTGCACAGGGGTCACACACTTACAATGTGGTCACCATCCTGTCCCTACAACGAGTTCACCATCCTGTCCTCTAACCTGCTGCACAGGAGTCACACACTTACGATGAGTTCACCACTCTGTCCTTACGAGTTCACAACTCTGTCCTTACAAGTTCACCATCCTGTCCTCTAACCTGCTGCACAGGAGTCACACACTTACAAAGAGTTCATCGCTCTGTTCTTACGAGTTCACCACTCTGTCCTTACATGTTCAATCACCACTCTGTCCTCTAACCTGCTGCACAGGAGTCACACACTTACGATGAGTTCACCATCTTGTCCTTATGAGTTCACCATCCTGTCCTCTAACCTGCTACACAGGGGTCACACACTTACAATCAGGTCACCATCCTGTCCCTACAACGAGTTCACCATTACTGTCCTGTAACCTGCTACACAGGCGTCACACACTTACGGTGAGTTCACCACTCTGTCTTTACAATGAGTTCACCATCCTGTCCTCTAACCTGCTGCACAGGAGTCACACACTTACGCTGAGTTCATCGCTCTGTCCTTATGAGTTCACAACTCTGTCCTTACGAGTTCACCATCCTGTCCTTACGAGTTCACCATCCTGTCCTCTAACCTACTGCACTGGGGTCACACACTTACGATGAGTTCATTACTCTGTCCTTACGAGTTCACCACTCTGTCCAGTTACGAGTTCAAAACTCTGTCCTTACAAGTTCACCATCCTGTCCGCTAACCTGCACAGGGTCGCACACTTACGATGAGTTCACCATCTTGTCCTTACGAGTTCACCATCCTGTCCTCTAACCTGCACAGGGTCGCACACTTACAATGAGGTCACCATCCTGTCCCTACAACGAGTTCACAACTCTGTCCTTACAAGTTCACCATCCTGTCCTCTAACCTGCTGCACAGGGGTCACACACTTACGATGAGTTCACCACTCTGTCCTTACGAGTTCACAACTCTGTCCTTACAAGTTCACCATCCTGTCCTCTAACCTGCTGCACAGGAGTCACACACTTACGATGAGTTCACCACTCTGTCCTTACGAGTTCACAACTCTGTCCTTACAAGTTCACCATCCTGTCCTCTAACCTGCTGCACAGGGGTCACACACTTACGATGAGTTCACCACTCTGTCCTTATGAGTTCACAACTCTGTCCGTACAAGTTCACCATCTTGTCCTTACGAGTTCACCACTCCGTCCTCTAACTGCTGCACAGGGGTCACACACAATGAGTTCACCACTCTGTCTTTACAATGAGTTCACCATCCTGTCCTGTAACCTGCTGCACAGGATCACACACTTACGATGAGTTCACCATTCTGTACTTACGAGTTCACAACTCTGTCCTTACAAGTTCACCATCCTGTCCTCTAACCTGCTGCACAGGGGTCACACACTTACGATGAGTTCACCACTCTGTCCTTATGAGTTCACAACTCCGTCCGTACAAGTTCACCATCTTGTCCTTACGAGTTCACCACTGCGTCCTCTAACTGCTGCACAGGGGTCACACACTTACGATGAGTTCACCACTCTGTCTTTACAATGAGTTCACCATCCTGTCCTGTAACCTGCTGCACAGGATCACACACTTACGATGAGTTCACCACTCTGTCTATACAACAGGTTCCCCATTCTGTCCTCTAAGCTGCTGCACAGGGCTCACACACTTACCAGTGATAATTATTTTTTTAAAATTAAGGTGTCAGACTTGGTGCGAAAAACTTGTGTCCAAATTTTCAGGGGGTCACAAAAATATTTTGGGGGTCACACTTTATAACTGCTTGTAAATGTACTGAAAACCACACACATGCACATGAGCGCATTCTGACTGGCTCACACATGTAAAAACACTGAGAAAGAATTAGAAATGGATGAGTTGCTATCAAAAACGTTGAGAAACACATTCCAGATTATGCTACACATTATTTATTTAGATTCGTGTTCCAATGTCAATAAAATGTCAAGTAAAGCGAATAAATGTGAACACTACACTATCTGGATTTAAACAGTGAAACTTAATATGTGGAATGTCCCCTGTGATTATCGTCACAACATTTACACAACATGAACCAATTCCGTCAGTACTGAGACATTTTATTATTTGATATCCCAGATGCCTTCCAATGATCATCGGGAGCCCAGTGACAAACACGAGGCGAGTGACATTCGTGGCACCTGTCAGGAAACTTGCACTGTGTGCTACACATTCCTACATCCATACCTGAGCCAGTTTCATTATCCGAACCGGTCGTATTGCACAGATCGCTTGACATTTGTTTCATTCGCTGGATGAGCACCCGCAAGCCACTGATGAACTGTAGATTTTGTCTCGGAAAAGCCGAATTACATTCGGTTGTTCATGTATTTGCCCATGGCTGAATCACGTTTTCTTGTGGTCCAATCATAGACTCTCGTTGGTTTTCAGCAGAGAAGAGTTTTAAAGTGGAAGCTGTTCATCAATTCAGAACATTCTAAAACTTGTAAAGTTATGGGTCAGTCTCTAGAGTTGTGCCCCACTTACCCCTTCCTTAATTAATATTTGTTTTAAAATCTCAGAAATGTTAGTTAACAAACTTGAGTTACAAGCACATCAATTACACATTGAATATGCAGCACAAACAGTTTAAAGACCTAGCGTTGCATTAACTCACTCGCTACCAATGTCCGCATATGCGGACATCGTACAACGAAGTGTTTGCTACCAATGTCCGTATATGCGGATTTGGATTTTGAAAATTTGCGCTGTTCGCGTGACGTATCGGGTACAAAACTCAAGAATGGAGATGGTTCCTTAGTTATCCCCTACCAACTTTCCATTCACTTGCGCCATGTGTTCAAAGTGGCTCACTCGCTAGCCGACGAGAACAAAGGGTACCGTCGGTCAGCTCTGCTGCGTGATTGAAAAGATGGCGTCGCAACGAAGCATTCGACACTGTAGGGCTGGTGAATTGTTAGTTAGCATTGAAGACGCACTGGAAATGATCCAGACTGAAGGGTAAGATGTCGAAGAAGACAGCAGCGATTCTTCTGATGAGGATTTTGACCCCTACAGTGGGGAGACAAACATGGATTCCGACACTGAAGTGGGCGCTGATAGTGGCGAAGAAGCAGACGAGAAACTGCAAGCACATGGGCCTCAACAACAAGTGTTTCATACGGATGCCGACGCTGAAATGGGAGAAGAAGTCGATGATTTGGGGGCTGTTTTCACTGATGATTGGACTGATAATTCAAATCTATTTACTCTCGATCATCCATTCACAGGCACACCAGGTTTATTGAACGACTGGCCAGTCAACACTCAGCCTTTGCAGTTCTTTGAGTTGTCCATGTGGGTAAAGAGAAATTACTATATAAAATTAATTGTGCTATGTGTAAATGTGTCATGTATGTTTTACACACTAAGTGAGTGCATTTTTTTTTATTGCAGTGATCCATTCATGTATCAGTAGACCAGGGGGAGAGAGGGGAAGGGGGGGTGGGGGGGTGGGGGTGGGCGGGGCAGGGAGGAGGGGGGAGAGAAGGGAGGGATAAATAAAGGGAGTGAGTGATTATGTACTGAGTATTTGTGCATTACTCTATATGTGTGTGTGTGTGTGTGTGTGTGTGTGTGAAAGTGTGTGCGTGTGTGTGTGTGTGTGTGTGTGTGTGTGTGTGTGTGTGTGTGTGTGTGTTTGAGAGAGAACAGCTACACATGTTCATGTTTTGTAACTCTGTTTATGGGTATGTTTGTGTTTCCAGGCATTTTCTTACCGATATTCATTGTGCAAAAATCCATAATTTGTGCATTTATAGATTAGAATAAACTGTTAACTATAAAGTAATTTAGGTAATTAATGTATTATTGTGCTGGTATTATATTAAAAAAAATCCAGGTTGGTTCTACTTTATAGTTTGTAAAAGCACCAAACTATGCATCCATACACATGAATGTTTATTACAAACAATGGGATACACAGATACATAAGAAAAAGAAAAGAAAAGCTCACATGATCATTTTTTGTATGTATGGTTGCAGGTCATGTTGCCGTGCTGAGGTGGCAGGACAAAAAACCTGTCTACATGTGCCGACAACAGTGATGCTGCCAACCACCATGATGAGCTTCACAACGCGGCACCACCTGAGAGACAGAAATCAGCAGCAGCACAGGACTACATGGCAGGAGTAGACATGAGTGATCAGCACATGGCCTACATGCCCCTGAATAGGAGACCATGAAGTGGTGGAAGAAGCTGTTTTTTTTTTCATCTTCTGACCTTGACTCTTATTCAGGGGTCTATTCTCTGCAACAAACATCTTGCAGTCCATGGTTTGCCACTGTGTGTGAAGCTGTGCCCAGGATATGTCACTTGCCATGAGCTTTTCCACTCCAGAAAAGAATACTGCCAGTGATTCATCTCCAGTGTTTTGTGCACAGTGAACCTTTTTTTGTTTTTTATCCTGTACAGACAATTTTTTTTTTTTGTATTTTCACAGTCTCCATCACCTGCTTCTGATTAAAAAATAATCTTCTGTGTCTTCAGTGACTCCAGCTGTGGTAGAATGTGATGTAGAACATTTCTGAGCTGCTAAGGAAGACTTTGGATAGAAATATCTGATGCCTGCAAAAGTGCTGAAAAAAAGGAGAAAATTTCAGGACCACTTTCACCATCAAGATGGTAGGTAAATTACTTTATTTTTTGATCACATATAGACTAATACGTATTGTATCCACTCACTAAATTTCAAGTGTCTGTCTGCTCATCTATAATGATAATTTTTTTCCTACCCTATACAAACCCGGGTTTTCAGGGATTCGCAAGGGGAAAAACTCATGGTATGGAGTGAGTTAAAAATGTGTTTGATGCTAAAACCTTCCGATTTTGATAAGAAAATGGTGACCTGGAGTGTGACATCATTTTGCCTGTCATGAATAGTCATAAAATGTGTGCAAAAGAAACATGCAAACGATTAAGAAAGTGGTTTACATCATCTCTTTTTTTATTGTTTTTCACTGTGTTTGACCTTAAAATATCAGTCGACTTGGCTTCTATTAGATATTAGCGGGAAAAAAAAAAATCACTGTCCAACATAACTTTCATTACCGGTGAGAACTCGTGCGTTCAGGATGACGACTGTACCAAACGCGAATGAATATGGCACTATTTTTATGAGTACGGATTGGAGGAAGAATCCAATGTTGTGATAGTTCAGAACTTTTTAAAAATTAAAACGGATCGGACTTCAAAATCGGATTTGAATAAACTGAACGAACATCCGTTGTTTGAATGCATTGAATTATTTAAACCATCTCATTGAAGATTAAGCTTAATATTAGTTATGTTGTGGGAGTCTTTTTTGCTTGTTTGGGGTTGTAGTGTCCTGTGATTGCAGTCGGATGGCGTCCACCACAATTGTCATGTTCATGAGTTTGAGTGGGTTTTTTTCCTTGGGTTTTAGGGTGGAGTATCTATATTACTGTTTTTGAAACTATAATCAGCCTTGCTGGTCTTATTGTAAAGTTGTTTCTCTTCACTGGGTCAAGGCAGCATTTGTTTTCAACTGTTTTTCTCAAATTGATTTCGGTTTCCTTGTTACATTGGACATAAACAGTTAAAAGCTCTAAAATAATTACAAAATATCAACTATTTAGCTTTTATATTTTTGGTATCATGAATGTCTTATCATTTGGCAACAGTAAAGTCAGAGATTTGTCCTTTCTTTCTTTCTGCGTAAGCACCTGCGGACACTGCCTGTATAGGCAGGCAGTGGAGTTTTGTGTGTATGACCGTTTTTTATCCCGCCATTAAGGCAGCCATACTCCATCTTCGGGGAAGATGCATGCTATGTGTAATGTGTCATCCACACCAACGGCCAAACTGGCCTTCTCTTCCGAAAGTTGGTGATGGGATTTTACGTGTGTGCAAGATGTTGTGCGTGTGTTCACACACGGAACCTCGGTTTATAGTCTCATTCGAAGGACTGTATGGGGAATGGAGTCAGAACCAATGTTAACTCCGAGGGAAAAATCCCCCTGAACCGAAATTCGAACCCGCAACCCCAGGATCACGAGTCCGGCGCTCTACCAACTGAACTATTCCGGCCCCCAGAGATTTGTCCAATTTCCCAGACAAAAAAGCTGTTGTAGCATGGAGGGAATTTCAGATGATCGTGCACTTGGTGACAAGTTTTTGAAATTTGGCATGGTATGGGTATGAGGATTTCAGAAACCACTGCAAACAAAATGAGCTCGACCTACTTTGGCCTGTTTGCACAAAATCCAATATGGCTGTCACCCAGAAAAGTGACTGTCAAATTGTAGCTTTCATTACTACTAGAACCTTATGAAATACCATTATTTATATTGTTTTTGGGATAAGGAATCCATATTTGACATTGACTTAGCATTTTGAGGTCATTTTGAAGGTCAAATTTTATTTTCAAGATCATTTCGGCCCAAAGATGTCCGACCAAGAGCTACAGTTGGAATTTTCCCAGTCTTTTATGAGAAGGCATCATCAATGGCTATGCAGAAACACTCCATGCTCATCTCCAAGAAGGCAGTTGACTTTGTTAACCCCGGTCACATTCCAGTGATTATAGGTGACTGTTTAACTCTATGCTCAACAGAAGATGTGTTTGTGGAGGTTTCCCGAGGAGGTTGGTGAATCAAAGATGGTGTGCTTCATGGGATTCCTCCATACTGAGATGGCATCCCATCAATGTGGGGGAAAGCTGCTGGCTGGAACTGGCTGGGAGCGGATGTTCTCCTTGGCAAGAGTGTTCACCCCTGATGTTGCAGCATCTCTTCTAGGAAGCAGTCATGTCAAGCGCACACGGTATTCATACCAGCTGACTCTGGCCTGGCTCCATGCTCTGAAGGTTCAAGTGTACAATGAGTACTGACAGACGGGCTGTGGGCCTCACGAAACCATGGAGATGTGGGAGAAGAGACTCGCTGCAAATGCTCCAACTGTCTGCTACTGGTCAACTATTTCTCCTGATCTGTTGCCGCTTTCTTCGAAGTCAGCGAATGGGTGATTGGCCACTGACTCTGAATGCATGTGAAGACCCGTGTCCATGGTTCTTTGCTTTTGGACATACAAACTATACCCGCTGGATGCCTGTCTTCTTGAAAGACATGGCATGTCTGCCAGAGACCCACCCAAGTGTCCATGAAGCCTTCATGGACGGAAAGTTTGTTGTGCAACACAGTGAAAAGAAGTTCTCTCTGATGGCACTTGACCAGAGCCAGGAGCACAGCATCAAGTTCCTCAAAGAGGACAGCGGAGCAAAAGGACTCTATGGACAGCCAGAGGAAAAGGAGATCATTCAGCTTTCAAAACCTGAGGTGCTGAGGGTTATTTATGAATCTGAGAACACCAGTCTCTCTGCTTCAAACAAAGATATCAGCTTGGAACATCCAGAGTCTTCTGCTGCTGAGCAGAACAAATTTTTGAAATATTTCAAGGCTCTATTCTATCTTGTCAAAGAGGGAACTGTTGTCAACCCATTCAAAGAGACAGGCCCAAAGCTTATTACACTGGACACTGGTGAAGTCATGGACCCGATGATTGCCAACAACTTGAAGGAAGCTCCCAACACAGGCAAGGCCATGTGTGCAGAGTTTGTGCAGGACAGAACTGAAACCTGTTCCAAACCCTTGTCCGATGTTGTCCCAAGGGCCAATTTGTACACCTTCAGCAATCGGCCACCTGTGGACTTGAAGAAGGGAGCTGACAAGCTGGGATCAGCAAAGGCAAATGCAGCATTCATCACAAGGTTGTTTCTGTCCCTCCAAGGACGACCAGATGGGGATATAGGTGACTTTTTCAGGCATGAGAATGAGCGTGAGCCTCCTTCCTTGAGTGACAGGGGAAAACTGATGACAGCCAGATCAGCTCTTCTTGGCTGTCTTCCTGGTATGCCTGATCCTGGACGTTCCCCTGCAGCCAAAGAAGCCTCTGTGGTTGTGCTGGATATGTCAGCCATCATTCACATCGTCAAGCCCCAGCGTGCCACTGTGTTTGGAGACTATACACACATGCACTTGCTACCCTTCTTAGAAAGCCAGATGACCAACAAGACCACCAGATTAGATGCTGTCTGGGACACATATCAGGATGCAAGTATCAAATCACAAACTCGTGCGAAACGGGGTGAATGTGAAAGGCGACGAACAAGAGTCTCTGCAAAGATACCTATTCCAAAGGGAGCTGACTGGCAGAAATTTCTCAAAGAGTCTGAAAACAAGAATGATCTGTTTCAGTTCCTCAGCGAGCAACTGGTGCAAAGGACCACTGACACAAATAATCATCTCTTCACCACGAAAGATGACCTTGTACTCAGTAACAGACCAACTGATGCATCGGCCTTGTCTCCCTGCTCTCAGGAAGAAGCTGACACCCGGATGATGCTGCACCTGCACCACGCTGCTGAGCAAGGACACACTAGGGCCTACCTCAGGACAGCGGACACTGATGTGGTGGTTCTTGCCATCTATCATTTCCATGAACTGAACTTGTCACAGTTGTGAATCGGATTTGGGTCTGGAAAAACATTCAGAGACATTCCCATTCATCACATCTCTCAACAGCTTGGACCTCAGCGCTCCGAGGCTCTCCTCTTCTCCCATTCATTCACAGGGTGTGATGTAACATCGGCAATGTCTGGGATTGGGAAAAAGACAGCATGGAATGCGTGGGCTGCTCTTCCTGAGGTCACCGACACCTTCATCGCTGTCACCCAGGATCCAGCCAGCTTCACACTCGACTCACTGCACATGCAACGTCTGGAGCATCTGACTGTGCTAATGTACAGCAAAAACTGCCGATCCACTTCTGTCAATGAAGCCAGAGAAAGCTCTTGTTCACCACTGGCCTCAAACCTCTTGAGTCCGTCCCACCAACTCAGCATGCCTTGTTCCAGCATGTGAGGCGAGCACTACTCGTTGCGGCTTTCATCTGTGAAGAGTCTCTCTCCAAACTTCCCTACGTTCCAAGCCCAAGTGAATGGGGATGGCAGTGGAATGACAGAACCAAGGCATGGGCACCACACTGGACTGATCTGCCAGATGCCAGCAAAGGATGCTCATTGTTGCCTCACTGTGGCTGCTTGGTTGCTTGCAAAGGAAACTGCAAGTGTCACTGAGCTGCACTTCGCTGTAGCCCACTGTGCAAGTGTGAAGGCGGGTGCACAAACAGTGCTAGTCACTAGGTTTCAGAACTAGCATTGTAGCAACCACATCCAGAACATTCAAAGTCATTTGAATACCATGCTGCATTTCTAACTTGGACTCATTGGACTCTTTGATAAACTGCTCAATCAGGAGTTTAAGAACGTGAAAAATTACATCTCGAACAACGAATGTAAACATTGGTAAAGAACCTAATGTCACATTTACCCTGGTAAAACGGTCTGGAATGTTTCTAAAATTTTCATTTAATATACTGGAATGTTCAAGAACATTTGTAGAATGTTCTAGTATATCAAATGAATACTCTAGAAACACTCCAGATGGTTTCACCACGGTTGAAACTGATAAAGTGCAAAAGTTATTTTTCTTACTAATTTGACCTTGAAAATGACCTTTGACCCTGGCAATACCTATAGAATACCAAAGTGACTTCAGAAGTTGGTTGCTTGCACCATAAAACGTATAATAAGTGACATTTGACAATGCTGTGATGGTAATGAGGGTTGTGATTGGCATGAACAGTTTCTGTCGGTAGCCATATTGGATTTTGCGCGAACAGGGTGAACTAGGTCCAGCTCAATTTGTTTGCAGTGGTTTTTGAAAACCTTATACCCATACCTAACACCGTGCCAAATTTCAGACACTTGTCACCAAGTGCACGATGGTCCCAGTTTTGAGGAAATTCCTTCCCCGCTATTGTAGATTCTGATAGTACTTTTTGGGAAGCCACAATAATTCTAGCGCACAAGACAGCATTTTTATGTGTCAGAGATGCACATTTGTGCGTAAGAATTATCACTGCTTAAGATGAATTTACCATTCTGTCCTTACAACAAGTTCGTCACCATCCTCTCCTCTACCCTGCTGCAGAGACTCGGTCCTCTCCTCCAACTTACTGCACATGCGTTCCAGTAGGTCCACCTTCATGGAGGAGGACAGAAACAGGTAATGCTCTGCACGACACAGGTCCTCCTTGCAGTAGCAGAGGTTGATCAACATCGTCAACACGGCGCTTTTGTTTGCCTGCAGGTGGTAAGTATCACATGCTCTCGCGTACAATGAGAATCTGTCCAGCAGCAGGCCTTTGTCTAGCTCTTGTCCACCCGTATCATCTCTCGGAATTGGCAGTTTAGTGTCAGTCACTTCAACGAGCAGACGACCTTCCTGTAACTGCGCCCACCTCTGAGTGCAGGCAGGGCCTGTGTAGTGCTTGTAGAAGTTGTAGAAGTAGTGGCCCAAGCACTTTTCTATGTAGTCCTCACATCTGACTGTCACTTCCTCGGTGTCGTATTTATCAGCTAAAGCCAGCAAGGGCAACAGGTTTTCATCTGAAACACATGGCACAGACATGCATAAGCACATAAACCACATGCACACATGCATGCACTTATATCCATCTTATGTAAGTGTCTATGCATCTATGTATCTATCTATGTCTGTCTCTGTCTCTCTCTGTACATAATATGTATGTATACCTTCACTGTTTAGCCAACTGCAAAGAGCCATATCAGGGCTGTTGCTGTATTCCAGTCAACTCACAAGTCATGTAAAAAAAAACGAAAACAAACAAAAAACAAAAAACTCATTCACACAACCCTTTATAATACACCTTTAAACACACACCGGAAATTTTGTTAAAAATCTTTTTTTTCTGTAGATTGTTTGATAAAATGAAACTTAATCTTTTTCAGAAATTCAAAGACAACAAGAGGTGGGACATCTCTGAACAAACTTACAAAGTTTTCATGGATTCTGCTGTAAATGTCCGACATCATATATGATGTAAGTCCCAACGCTCTAAAAGAATGTTTCACTGTGAGTGGTACTTGACATGGAATGCACCATCGCGCTTCAATACCTTCTAAAAGAGAAGAATGAATGTAAAAGGAGTGGCCTGTAGGCAAATGACCCAAGACAGTTTCTTCTTTCGTCTGCTTCGGGAACACGTTAAAAACTCTCACTCAGGTTTGGATGGATTTGAAACAGGTTTGTTTTTTTGTTTTTTTTATCCATCTGCAAGTTCCATTCCTCTAGCCAGATGTCTTTGACGGAACCCTGGGATTTTTTGTCATGACTTCATTGGTCTCACCATGGCAACATGAAATCAACCACAATACCGACATGCCAAGTTTGACCATAGCTCAGGTGTGGAGGCAGTGTGCCTTCAAACAAACCATTACCTCTGACGGTAACTGTTACAGGTTGCTTTCACATCTTCAGGATGTAAAACACTTTTTGTGGGGACCTTTTTCTTCACTGTATGATAAAACCCATTAAGATGATAAATTGTTAACTTAAGCCAACCTCCAGTGTTGGACTAGCAATGATTTCATGTCACCTGTTAAGGGCTAAGCAGAACTATGCACACAAAAACAAGACGTAGAGCAATGCAGATTTTTATAAACAACAACAATCAGACAAGTGAATTTTTGACAGAAATGCCTTCTTCAGACCTTGTAAACAACAGACAAAACTGCCTGAAACAATATTCACTGATCAATGGTATTCAGAATGAAAACGGTGTATGAAAGGGAAAGAGGAGGTGAGCAATGTTCACAAACTGTAAGCAAGAAAAGGAGCGGAGAGACAGAAAAAGAGGGTAGCGTGGGGATGGGACGAGGTTAAGAAGTGTGTGTGTGTGTGTGTGTGTGTGTGTGTGTGTGTGTGTTGTGTGCATGTGTGTGTGTGTGTGTGTGTGTGTGTGTGGTGTGTGTGTGGGGGGGGGGGGGGGGTGAGTGTCTGTGTCTGTGTGTGATTGTGCATGTGTGTGAAAGGGAAAGGGGAGGACAGCACGGCAAAGGATGGGTCTGGCAGTGAGGGGTGGGGTTAGGGGGTGAGGAGTCACAAGGTGCAGAAAGAAAAAGTAGCAGAGAACAACATGTGTTTAAATAAATTTATGTCAATGTAAACAATAAACGATTTGACAAGAAACGTCAATTGCTCATTCTTCATTTTTGTTGTCCAGGTGTTGTTTGTCATTCTCTTGTCTGAAGAAGACTTACGGGTAAGGGGAGATGAGTATGGCTGAGATGTCTAGGAGGGAGTGGGGAATAGGATGGAAAAGGAGGGTGGGTGGGTGGAAAGGGGAGGTTAATGAAATCTTTTTCAAATGGGTAGTGTGGGGGAAAGGGGGAGGAGGGAAACTGGTGCAGGAATGGACTTCAGAGGTGTGAAAACAAAACAAAAAACAGAAAAAAAAAAAAAAAAAGGGGGGGGGGGGGGGAGGAAGAGCTTGGAATAATAACCTGTGGATTTCGGAAGGAAAAAACGGAAGGAAAGGGGTAGTAAAAAAAAAAAAAAAAATTGTTGATAGAAGGGATGTATGACGGAAAACGGGAAACACAAGATTAACTCTGTGGTCAGTGTACATGAAGTAAACTGTCTTAGTGACAACAAATAAAAAATGACTGTCCAACAAGTGCAACAACAGCACAACAGAAAAGGTATTTAAACATAGTATAGAACAGAAATGCACAGTCAGGCCAAGCGGCGCTAAGAACACTCTCATCAATTCTAAGATGACTAAAGATGTGGGGAAAACAGTAGATAAATTAGCAAGAACAACATAAATAATTACAGTGTAATAAAAAAACACACGCACACACACAAATGAAAAGGATTTAAACATATTTCTTATTTGCATACAGGTATGAAATAAGACCAAAGCATAAAATGCATACTATTTTTACTCCAACTAAAAACAAAAAAGGGGAAGAGAAGGGGATGGGATTCGGCCCATTAAAAAAAAAAAAAAAGGGGGGGGGGAGGAGTGCGGAGGAGGTGGGGGGGTATCTAATACAACTATAATTACTGTTAAAAAACAAAGCAAACCTAGTAATAAAACATAACAAATCAATAAATTGGAAAATAACAGATCAATAAATGGAAATGAAACAAACTTCCGTATCTCCCAAAAAAGTGCGAATAGCATTAGACCCACACACCCACACAACACACACACACACAACACACACACACACACACACACACGCACACACAATGACAGTAATGACTATTTTTTAGTGTGCTTTTTTTTAATAACCCTTACAGATGGTCAGTTCCATAGAATAGTAAAGGGAAAAAACTGCTAGTACCGAGTGAGTTAACAGAATTGTTCATTTTTTTCAGTTTCTGTTTTTTAATTTTAAAAATGTGATGATATTAACATGATTCCAAAACAAAAACTGTGTGCAGTCCCCTTTCTTGGCTCTATGTGAGATTATGGCCCCTAACTTTACTTATTAAGTCTGAAGATATTGATTATAAATCAAGTCGAACAGCAATTGTGTTCAATGATAAAAGTTCTAAAACACAAGACACTCAAGGTAAGTCATTTGGTAGCTATCCTGTTTCAAGATCAATCAAAATAACTTTGAAGTCTATATCATGAAAAAACACTGATGATACAGTCAGTTCAGCACAGACCTGTAATGGGGCAGCTCCGTCTTGGAGTTAAAGCAGCCGATCTGGGAAACAACACATTCAGGAACATCACCATCTCCTCGTACGTTTCCGCTGGCAGAGAAACTATTTTCTGTGTAGCCTCACTGAAGTGAGAGAAGAACATCTTGTGGAAGACTGGCGAGTAGTGCGCCAGAATAGCACGGTTCACATACAGTTCTCTCCCTTCCACGAGCAATATGACATCAACCAGGTCTTCGGGAAGTCCCTCGAAGGTTTCTGTCTCTTCATCTGAAATGTAAGCACTGTGCAGTCAATCTGAATGTTTATTGCTATCAGGCATCAAAGGGAGAATTCACACATATAAAAGGGCAAATACCTTATGATAAATATGTACCAAAATAACAGTAGTAAGAGAGGTAAATATTCCATGCCTTTCAAATCAGAACTGTTCATTTGTGCAACAAGCACAATACTTTGGTATATTGTTCTTTACATTGTTATAATTGATTTCAGATTTGAAGCCACTTCAAAATCGTTTTTTATTCTGAGAAATGAATAAAAAAGATGAGCCAAAATTGCAGACGATTTTCTAGCACGAGGTGCCCGCAGTGAATATTATCAAGCAAAATGAATGTAAGCTAAAATTATTTTCTAATGATGAAACATTTTATATTGTGGGTAATCTTGAATAGTATACGAAATTCTGGGGGCTACTTGCACGCACTTTTTTGGGTGTTTTCGGTTCTGCTCGATGGAAAGAGACGTAAGACACCCTCACGGGGAGGGGGGGAGGGGTGCAAGAGAGAGAGGACTGTGTTAGGGACAAGAGGGGAAGGTTGGGATGGGTGGTAAGATAGGTAGATATTTACTTATCTAGCCTTTAGTGTATGTTGATTGGGGGAATTAAAGTATATCAAATGAAACAAGTTTAGTAGAATTGGAGCATAATGCAGGGGGATGGGTGGGGGAGGAGAAAGTTTGCGGGTGGGGATGGGGGGCATCAGGCTGGAAAGGAGGACGGAATAGAGGAAGGGAGTGGGAGGGTGGGGGTGGGGGGATAACCATATATATCATATAATCGTAACTCTTTTATATCAATGTCGTACAACACAACAATTTTAGTTTAAAGTACATCAGAGATAGATACCAAGTGGACCGGAATTAAAAATTTCAGAGAACACGCAAAGTAATGAGTGATTATTTAAAATATTTTCAGTGGAGACTGGTGCACTGGTTGACAACTTATCTGCTAACTTTGTGTGTGCGTGTGTGTGTATGTGTGTGGTGTCTGTCTGTCTGTCTGTGTTTGAGCGTGCGCCTGCGTGATTGCATGCGTGCCTGCGTACGCGCTCATGTGTGTGTTTGTGTGTGTGTGTATGTGCCTGGGCGCACACGTGTGTGCGTGCGTGTGTGTGTGTGTGTGTGTGTGTGTGTGTGTGTGTGTGTGTGTGTGTGTGTGTGTAATGGGAAAAAGGAAAATTCAGTGTCCAATCTCATTTCACCTCTAGGAAAAAGGAGAGGCAGATAGAGGGAAAAGACAAACAGAACCAGAGATCGAGAAAAAGAGAGAGTGGTAGATGAGTCTTTATGTCTGGAAGGGGGCGCTTGAGAGTGTGTAAAAGAAAGTGAGAGAGTGGTAGATAAGGACTCATTCTTGGAAGGGGGCACTTGAGGGTGTGTAAGAGGGAAAAAAATTATATATATATATATATATAGATTGTCCACATGTGTATGTGTCTATGACATGTGTATGTGTCTATGAGTATGCATACCTGGATGGTAGAGATGGGTGTTTGGGTATATATATTATGCTCTACATGTGATGTTATAGATATGCTATGTATGTACATGAGTGTGCATAAGAATAAGGTGGGATGGGAAAATTGGGGGAGGGGGTATAGAGAGAAAGGGATGGAGGAGAGGTCATGGGAAAGGAAAAGAGCTGGAATGATTCAAACTAATCCATCAATCATCAATCATTTTCCCTTTTTCCACCCCAACTGGCATTATCACACCAACGCCACCATATTATCTCACTTATGACAATGATCATCATCCTGTAGTACTGTAGATCTCACTTTGATAAAGATCATCATCATCAGTCATAGATCATTTCCTCTATTCCCCCAACTGGCATTAATAAACATACTGAGGCCAGTACACTATTCCACTTTTGTAAATGACCATCACCCCACACTACTGTGAATCACACTCACACCATAACAATCATCATCATCCATCAATCATTGTTTACCTCCTTCATTCCCCCAACCGGCATTACACCAATGCCACAACATTATCCAACTTATATGACAATGATCATCATCCTACAGTACTGTTGATCTCGAATGATCCATGATCATCACCCATCAACCCCACCCCCCATCCACCCTCTTCCTGAACCAGCAGTATTACACTAATGCCACCACATTCTTTCACTTATCACAATGACCATCATCCTACAGTATCTCAATTATGACAATGATCATCACCCACCAGTCATTGATATCTTCCTTTACTCCCCCAACTGGCACTATTGTACCAATGCTACATTATTCCACCTACATGACAATGACCCTCACCCTATAGTACTACTGATCCCAAATGTTCACCATCCATCAGTCACTGGACATACTGTCATCCCATGGTCACCTTCATACTGCAGTATATATGGCAATGAGGAAGCTGACCATTTGGCAAAGGAAGGAGAACAGCAGCCCCAACTAGAACAGGAAGTCTCCTTTGAAAAAATCAAAAGTATTATCAAGGAGAACCAAAAACCAAAAAGGCAGATGGCTTGAGCAGCACCCTACTTCAACAAGAAGGATGGACACTACCGGATGCCCAGATCAGACCTTTGTGAGACCGAGGACAGGGCACTCCAGACTGAAGACATCACATGTCCACTATATTCCACAATGGCAAGTCTTCAAATCATCCATGCAGTACAGCCCAACGACCTAGCCTGCCAACAAACCAATGAAGGGAAAGCCCTATTGACCACTGGAGGGCCTTCGCCATACAGCAGCCTTCACCAATACCTCCAGGGTTCCTACCTAAGTGAACAAGGAAGAAGACCATCCTACAGTACTGTTGATCTCTAATGATCATCACCCATCAGTCATTGATCCCCCCCCCCCCCCCCCCCACCAGCATCATTATACTACTGCCGCCACATCATTTGACCTGTGACAATGATCAGCATCCCACAGTACCTTTAATCACAGTTATGATTCCAGTAACAACAATGGTTATCATCCTGTAGTACTGTTGTTATCAAATGACCATCACCCATCAAGGTTCCCTTTTTTTTTTTAATTTAGTAACAAGAATGATTATCAACCTGTAGCACTGTTGTTATCAAATGGCCATCACCCAATAAGCTTTATGATCATTATATAGATATTTATTCAAAACCCTTTTTTTGTGTGTGTGTGGATGTGGATGAGTGTACATCATACATGTGTGTGTGTGTGTGTATGTGTGTGTGTGTGTGTGTGTGTGTGTGTGTGTGTGTGTGTGTGTGTGTTTATATGTGTGTGTGTGTGATAGTGTTGATTTCACCTATGACAACGGTCACTATTCAGTCATTGATCATTTCCAATTTTCTGCTCAATTGGTATTATCATACCAATGCTATCATGTTATTTCACTCAAGACAATGATCAACATCCTATAGCATTGTTTATCCCACTTATGACGATGATCATCATCATCATTTTTTTTTTAAATATTGTGTGTGTGTGTGTGTGTGTGTGAGGAGAGAGAGAGAGAGAGAGAGAGAGAGAGAGAGAGAGAGAGAGAGAGAATGGGTGTGTATGTGTGTGAAAACTCCCCACAATTAGTCTCATTATGACTATAATTTACCCATAATAATCTCCCCTCTCTTCCCCCCTCCCCACCCCACCCCCACCCACCCTTTTTTTTCCCCCAACAACACTATTTGCATGAATTTCTCACCCCCACCCCATGCATACGTTTGTCTGGGAGGAGAGATATGAACTCTTTCTCCCCCCCCCCCCCCCCCCCCACGTTACCCACTTCCACCCCCCTCCATATTCTGCCCCCCCCCCCCCCCCCCCTTTTCCCCCCTCCTAATGATATCAAGCTGGATCTGGTCAAGGAGGAACAAAAGTGAACTTCATAAGGCTTAATTTCCCTACAAATATCAGGTGTCCCTGTGGCTCAGTGGTTAAAGCGCGAGTCATTAAGTGGAAAATGAGCATGTCCAGAGGGTCATGGGTTCGAATCCCAGCCATGGCTCGTCCCAAGATGGGAAAAAAAAAAAAAAAAGGGGCAGCAGAGGGACATCCGGAGTCATGAACCGGGTGTGGCCCAACCCCCCTAGAGTGTCAGGAGATAAGGGCCGAAACACTTGCTTGAAGGGGGCTTCTCTTCTGAGGACTCTCTGCTGCCACGCTCTCCACGAGTTTCTACCACCCATTGATCATTTCCATTCTCTTCCAATCATTACTATCATTACCCACACCCCCACATACGACAACCCACACATAACTACTATCATCACCATCACCACCCATTCAAATTGTTCATTTATTTATTCATTCATTTATATCTTTTATATTCTTTATTTACTTATTTTATCTTATTTCATTTATTTATTTATTCATTTATTTATTATTATTATTTTTATTTTTTCATACTTATTTGGTGTTATGGGTGAAAATGAATGACTGTACAGCATACGACTCCCCTTTTTGCTGGTGACCATCTTGGAAATTGCACAAATACACAAATTTTCCTTTTTCTTTATACAGACTTGTATTTGGTTATGTTCAGGGCGTGAAATTGTCTTTCTCAGCCAGATTTGGTGTTTGTAGCATTAAATGAACAATTATGCAAAATACATTCCAATTTTTGTGTCAGCCATTTTGAAAAATTGCCAAAAAAAAACACGTTTTTACAAATTTTTCATGGTGGCTCTAAATCAGGTTTTGTTCAGGACATAAAACTGGCCATCTCTGCCACATTTGGTGCTTGTTGCTTGAAGTGCATGATTTTTCGACATAGAACCCCCGCTAATATGTGCTATGGTCATAACTACCTAAAGCTCCATAGAAAGAAACGGGGACCACAATGGAAAACTTATACATGTATTTAACAAAGGGTAGAAAAAGAGATGTTCAGCATCCAACGAATTTTGGCAAGATGTCTTTGTCAACAGATTTGAAAAAGAAAAAGAGAAAAGAAAAGAGGATATGAAACAGCCTTACAAATTTTGAGAAGTTCTGAGGGCCCTTTGTGCGTGTGCGTGTGTGTGTGTGTGTGTGTGTGCGCGTGCGCGTATGTGAGTGTGTGTGGTGTGTGTGTGTGTGTGTGTGTGTGTGTGTGTGTGTGTGTGTGTGTGTGTGTGCTTTTTTTTTTTGGGGGGGGGGGGGGGCAGATTTTTTGTTTTGTTTTTTGTTTTGCTTTGCTGATTTAATGTCTTTTCACAATAGATTTATTGTTTTCTGACAAATCATAAAATTGACATCATCAGTGATATCAAACAGCTATGCAACAGGCATGTCCCCCATCCATCCATCTCTTACCCTCAGGAAAAAAAACACACACAATCTTTACTTCTTGAACTTTCAATTAGTGAACAGATTACAGAGCCATCCCAATTGGTCTTCAAAGACGAAATTTTGCAGCAATGAAAAGAAGTGAATGGTAATCAACAATTTTGAAATTATCTCCAGAATAGCTGTTGATTGCCAGTGAATAAATAAAAACTGATCAAGTGTGTGTGTGTGTGTGTGTGTGTGTGTGTGTGTGTGTGTGTGTGTGTGTGTGTGTGTGTACGCACGCACGTGTGTGTGTGTGTGTGTGTGTGCGTGTGTGTGTGTGTGTGTGCACGCACGCACATTTACTATGTATTCATGAGTGTGCCCAGTACAGAAGTTTCTTGCCAGCCCTTAAACGTCTTCTTTGGCCCTGCTGACTTTTTGACTTCTGAATAATGCATGTAGGCCTAATTCAGTAACACAGTGTTCAGATGAACATGGATGAAGGCTGGATGATTAACTCTAAGAAAATGGAGAGCTCTGTTACCGTATTACAACGGACTGCTCTTACAGGCTACAGCTATCAATCTGTGTGTGTGTGTGTGTGTGTGTGTGTGTCACTGTGTGTGTGTGCGTTCGTGTGTGTTGGCGCGTGTGTGCATGTGTATGCGTGTGTGCGTGCATGTGCATGGCGCGTGTGTGTGTGTGTGTGTGTGTGTGTGTGTGTGTGTGTGTGTGTGTGTGTGTGTGTGTGTGTGCACGTGTTTGGTAGGTGCTGGTTTAAGGAGTGGATGGCATGTAAGTGGGGTGGAGGTAATGTAATTGTGGTGCTGGGAACAGAAGTCAGAATACATCACAGAACTGGAAAATGACAGGTTTGAATAAAATAAGATGCACTGAGACAACTGAGTGTCATCTTTTGGTACAAAAGAAGCCATGTGATGATGCACAAGTCTAAAAACTCTCTACAGAAAGCAAAAAATGATGAACAATGACATCAGATACCCAACCATGCAAACAGTCTGTCATATAAAGCATGTTATTAGTTAAACCTTGCCTTTCACACACACACACACACACACACACACACACACCACACACACACACACATCACATTTCCCATCTTTACAATTAGTGAATTACACACAAAATCTGTTCCTCTGTCTATTTTGTTAGTGAAATTTTGTTGACACAAACACCTGTAGTAAAGACCTAGTCGAATCAGCAACAAGACGCAGTTTGCTAACACTCACTGTCTCTTGAGACAAACAAAACCACATATTTTAAATGTGTACCATCACCTACACACCACACTCACCAGCACCATACAAACTCACACACTATATGTGATGTGTTGGTTATGACAAAGTGTGCTTGACACAGTGGTCATCGTATATGCCACTGGTTTCATATGTATAAGCTTACACAGCTTGGGTGTGTGCATGTGAGCATATGTGTGTGTGTGTGTGTGTGTGTGTGTGTGTGTGTGTGTGTGTGTGTGTGTGTGTGTAGGGTTAGCGTTGTGTGCAGTGGTAGTAGTGGAGTATACATGTGTAGTGTGTGGTCTGACAAACTGTGATTGATGTTGAAGAACACAACGAAAAGCTTGCCATACTGGCTAATTCAGTTTCAGGCTAATCACAGACTTGTTGATCAATCTACTCCACATTGTGAATAAAAATGTGAAGAAGCAGACCCCAAGGCCTGAAGCATGTGTCAAGGTGCAGACTAGTACACCCAAGTGATCTGCCAAAATTCAAGAAACAAGTTGCATCACACATCTGAGTACTCACAGAAGGCTAACTGACAAGATCTTGCTTTTCTGATTAAATCATGCTGAAAACAGTTTTTCACTTCATTGTCAGCATTTGACTGATCCAAAGAAAGCACATGATCAACCAAATCATTAAATAAATTGTTTTATAAGAAATGAAATTTCGGAAACTGTGAATGTGTGACTTGACAGCTGCCGTTATGCCTCGGCTGCCATGTCAAGCCAGATAAGCCGGCGTCTTTCACCGAGTTCTACTCTTGGCATTTTGTTGTAATAATCCTTTGAATCTTATTATTTAAAAAAAAAAAAAAATGGTTCAGTCTTTCTTCACATGTATTCCTGTCCCTGTGGTCCACAGTAAAGGTATCAATCCTGGGTTCATACAGATTTCCACACAAAAATTCAAGGGCTTTTTTTTAATTTTTTTTAGGACTTTCCAAGCACTTTTGACTAAAATTCAACGACTTACTTCAAGGACAATTTTAAGAAAAATAATCCTGAAATTATGACACAAATTTAATTATTCACTGTTACTCTTTAATACTGATATCATGGATCCGCTGTAAGTGGATATTTCTTTAGGAATCTCAGGTGTTAATATCAGAAGACACAAACTCTGGTTTCTTACACTACTACAGTACAGCAAACATAGGATTCTCACTTCTTGTGAGCAGTTGACAAAAATGTTTGAAAACGTTTGCTGCACACCAGCAGACTGCCCAATCTTGCACTAGTTGCAGCTGACAAAAATGTTTGTTTGACCGACGTCGAAAGAATGAAAGAGTTGTTAAATTTAATGAACGATATTGACTGAATGACACGGGAAACGACTGAATGAAGCGCCAGCAGGCAGTTCTTCAGTCAGCTCTACCCAGGTAGGCTGCCCGTAGTGTAAACAAGAATGCGGATTGTAAAGCGCTTAGAGCTTGGTCTCTGGCCGAGGAAGGCGCTATATAAATTAAGTACTCTCTTAACAAAACAAAAAAAAACAAAAATGTACATACGGATTTTCAGTTCTTGTGACCAGCAGGCACAAATACATGTTTGTTTGAAATCACTGTGGGTAAAATGTTGCTGTAACTAAAACTACAGGTCACAGTACTGGGGGCATAAACATCAAAACACTGAGAGGATGCAAACTGTAATAGAACACTAACAGGTAAGTTAAACTGCATCTTTCACCCCTTCAATCTTGTGACAAGGCAAATGTGTCAAAAGCACAAGCCTGAACAGTCCAGGTTTCCTGCTTGACATCATTAAATCATGTGTACGCCTACTGAGGGCAGGAAGAGTGGTGGACTGCGGACATCGTGTGACTGCTTGCAGGACTGTTTTGACAAACTTCAGAATTGTTCCAGTTCACTCCAGAAACTGAACATAGTTCTGCTATGCTGTAAGTACTGTTGAACTGAATCTTTCTCTGTCTCACAAAATGAACATTTGTCGTTATTAATTAAATATACCCATTTTCTTCAAAATACCATTTGTAACAAGAACGTTATGGCATATTCTAACCTGAAACCATCTGAGTTTTATTTCTATAATCTTGCTGGTTTGTTTTAAGGTCTTTTCCCAGTCTATCGCAAAATATCTTAGTTTATACTCCCATCGAGCAAACATGTTAACATCAGATACATTTCTAAGAGAGTTTAGTAATAAACTTATGAACCTTAGTTAAATTTGATGTAACTTGTACTAAGTTGTAGTGCTTCTGTCACTTAGTTACATTCTCCATTCTTTAAAAGTTACATTAAGTTAATTATGCCTTTTCTTAAACAGTTTTGTATACACCGTTGGCATCCCACATACTAAGGATAATTTACATTTATGCAACATTCAGAGCAAAATCTTTTATAATCCAAGAAATCACCTTTGTCATCGATGGTATCTCTTACTAAAAAAAATTGCCAATCCAGTCTTTACAGCAAAAAATAAAAAAATAAAACAAAAAACCATCAATTACCTACTCTACATTTACTGTTACAGGAAAGTGGCTTTGCCAGGTTGTAATTCTATGCTATTAATGTTTGGTAAGATAAAGAGACATCCTTCCAGAAAAAGTTGAGTATGTTAGAAAGAAATTTTCTAGTACCACTACCATATGAATTCAACGAGTCTATTTTTGGACAAAATGTTTCAATTATTGTTTTCCATTTTGGGTTAGCAGTGTTTATCTTTTTAATTCATGTTATTTGTAGTGCTTGTTTTGGGGGTACACTTTTCTGTATCTCAATCTTTTATACCTAAATATATTCTTCTTCAATGGTACACACCGCGTATGTTCTTTTCATTCAATTTCTATAGTCTTGTCTTCTAGATGGACTGCAGTGATTCCTATATATGCTGCTAGTAAAGGGTTTAATATTCATAATGTATTTCCCTCATTTCCATGCTCATTTTCTTTCTTCCCTGTCTCCCCCCCCCCCCCCCCCCCCCCCAAACCCACCTTTTCCTTTTCTTTTTACTTTCCTGCCCTTTGGTGGCTGGTTTGGGGTGCGGCTGCATTTTATTTTTGAATCTTTTATGGTGAGAACACCATAGAATTACAAACTGTGGCACAGACACGATTAACTGTGAATCCCCCATGCTATGTGTAATGTGTCATCCATACCAACGGCCAAACTGGCCGCCTCTTCCGAAAGTTGGTGACGGGATTTTACGAGTGTGCAAGATGTTATGCGTGCGTTCACACATGGAACCTCCGTTTATAGTCTCATTCAAAGGACTGTATGGGAAAAGGAGCCAGAACCAATGTTAACTCCGAGGGAAAAATCACCCTGTACCAAAATGACCCAGCGGAGATTCGAACCCATGACCCCAGGATCACGAGTCAGGAGCTATTCCGGCCCCATCGGGGCCGCAGGCCTTGTGGGGATTTAATCCAACAGGTTCCTGACGCCCTCCTGGATATTGCTGAGCTCGGAGTAGTCTTGTCTCGTTCATACGACACTTGTCCATAAAGTGTTCTCTGGTGTAGACTTGGCCATTGGTAAAGACTGACTGAAATTGTTCATTCAGAATTTTCGCTTGATGCTTAGGTTCTGATATCAGTCTGCCCAGTGCCTTCAAAGGTGGCACCCCTATCTTTGCAGTCTTCTGGTACTTAATATAAGACCAGAATCTTTTCAAAGATGACGAGGGTTCATCTGTGGCCGTGGGTCTCTGTCAGGGTTTTGTTTATTCAAGTCCAGTATACTCTACGTAGTTTGCATTGAATCGTTTGTCTCAGCTCCGTGGACTCTTCTCTCAGTTCCTGTCGTCCTGTCTCCTTCAGCTTCGAGGACTCTTCTCTCAGGTCCTGTCGTCCTGTCTTCTTCAGCTTCCTGGACTCTTCTCTCGGTCCTGTCGTCCCGATCTTCTTCAGCTTCTTGTAGACTCTAGCTCTCCTGTTAATAAGCTTCTTTATATCAGGTGTAACCCAAGGCTTACTACATTTGGGACGTGCTTGTTTACGGGGGACATAGGTCTCTTCAGCTTGTAAGTATGCTTTCTTAAAGCGCGTCCATAAATCATCTGTAGTCAGGTTACCCTTTTCCTCTACAAGGCTGGAGTGCAGGGCCTTCATTGCTTCACTCATGCCGTCCCAATCTGCTTTGTTGTAAAGTTTAATCCATTTGGGGCTCTGCTTGTTTTTCTCCACTGCGATGTTATACTCACAGTAGACTATCTCATGGTCAGAAACGATGGATGACAGTCTCTACTCTTGGAATGAGGCCTGGTGAATTAGTAAGGATAAGGTCAAGGGTGTTACTAAGCCTAGTGGGCTGAGTCACCATTTGTTCAAGTGCATGATCCCTAATTAGTTCAAGGAACTCCCGGTGTTGTCCCACAGCTGTGGCGTTAGGTTTCAGCGTGGCCCTGTCTCCCAATCAAATCCAGGGAAGTTAAAGTCACCTCCAATTATCACATGTGCGTTTGGATTTGAAGATAACCTATCAAGAGATTCTCCAAAATTCCTCAAACTTTCATGGTCAGCATCATCAGGACGGTAAAATGAGCATAGGTACAAAGTCTTTTTTCCCTTTAGTTTCAATGCTGCCCATGCAATTTCACAATCGGTTTGCAGTTCCTTCACAGTAAAGCTGTTAAGGTTCCTATGCACGCCACAAAGACTCCCCCTCCCTCCCTGTTTTGATCATTAGATACAGAAGGTAAGGTCCCGGTAATGCTTCTGTGTCCGAAATGTTATCGTCTATGTGTGTCTCCTGTTCCGAATGTATAATATCTGGACGGAGACTGTCGATAACATTTTGCATTGGTGCCCTCTTTGCTATGCATGACTGAAAATTTATTTCAGTATACGCAGTGGACGGCCTTTCCACTTGTCTTGTTGACTGGCTCTGGTAGGCACGGATGTATGCAGGGGGTGAAAGTTCTTCTCTTTTGCGTTATACAGGGAACATCCTTTTCAGAACTGCAAGTAGTAGATCTGGAAGAATCAGTTAGAAAAATTACCAATCATTAACATGCAGATTGAAAACTATGATGCTGTTTGGATTACCACACTGAGCATAGTGCCATGAGATATCAGCTTTTGAGTCATTCAATTTGCGAAATGTTCGTCTGTGATGCTTTGACAGCTACCATGAAACCAATGACCACAGGTTTCACATTGGACACCCCTTTGTCCCCAGGTAACTGACAGGTCACACTCCCCACATGGACAGTGATCCTCAGAGCTATCTGGCAAGGTGGCAGATATGCTGTCGGGGCCTGGGTTTGGCTCTGGTGCGTAGGAGTTCAAAAGCAACAAAACAAACAGGTACAAGTTCACAGTCCTTCGTTTGGGAAAGGATTTGCATCTTTCTGTGTATCTGCAGGCAGCAAGAAAGTGGGTGACTAGACTCATGCATGTGTTGGAACTTCTGAAGGCTGTTTTTTCCTGCAAAACCTGAGTGTAGCACGTTGTTACAACTATCTGGACCTTTGGCCTCTAAAATTAGCAGTCTGTGCCCCAGGAGAGCGGCTACGACGAAGAACAGCTTAATGCATGCCATGGCTCATTTCAAGAGTTCATACATGGAGTTTTCAGAATTCAAGAGAGTCAGTGTACTCACAGATTCATAGCTGAAGTCCTCAGGGAACAGAGATAAACATCAGAAAACACATTTCAATGAGAAGACATACTGTGCTTCCCAAATTAGATCAAACATTTCAAAGAAGTCTGACCGGAAGTTTATCACAACTGATGTAGTCCCGCACAAAAAGTGACAGATCGATATTATTTTCACCGCAATAAAAAAGAAAAAACCAATGGTGAAAATTTTGAAGAAGTCACACTATTTATCCTAAGTGACTCCCATATCGACAAAGCGACTGAATTCAAGTCATAACACAGCCGGTTTCACTTTCCTCCAACTTTGAACGTGAGCTCTCCAGCAGTAGGCGTCTCTTCTGACGGAAATTTCAGTATCGGAAATGAAATGAGGCAGGGAACAGTAAACGATAAACAGTAAACAAGTGGGGTATTTTTTGCTCCCATAAGAAAACCTAACACAAAGTAACTTTTATTCAAGACTGGCACAGTCTTTTAAACTTGAATAAAGTCAGACAAATACATTGACGAACAATCTAATAGTGGGGGAAAAAAACAAGCGTAGGCCAACAACTGAACTGTCTTCATAGTAATGACTTGGCAAAGATTTGGACTGGGTGGGGGGGGTGGGGGGGGGGGGGGAGTTTGAAGGAAACTGGGAACATGAAATAAAATATGTTACAGATATGAAAACTCTTCACTAGCTGCATAAGGGAACCATCGCAATTGGAAATTTCAGTGTTTTGCGTGAAAAATTTCTGAAAATACTAACACTTTTAGATTTTATGTGGCTTGAAGAGGAACTTAATCCACCAAAAACAATACCAGAGCCAAAAAGAAATCAATAGAGATGTTTTAAATGTCCAGACCTGTTTACCCTAAATCTGCTTTTGGTGTAATTTTCGACGAAAATGAGCGTATTTTCTGCAAAGAGTGAGTACAATATTTCACATTTCTGCAAAGGCAGGAGGGAGAAGAGAGGGTCCTTTTTGTTTCCACCTGCCATCACATTGCAGACGCTTCTTGCCAGAAAGTACCATCTGATTTTGCTCTGATTAAATGAAACAATATTCTGTTACAAATTACTTTCAGACCTGACTTATCAGCATACCTCAGCACACCTTCATGCTGTCTCGCCGGTTTTTCGACGTTACAGGATATGTTGTCGAAGAAACGGACACTGCAAAACGCGATCATGCGCGCGAAGAAACGGACACTGCAAAACGCGATCTGCGCGCAAGAGTTGTCGCTCTTTAGTCAAAGCCTCCGCCGCTACCCCAAGTTTAGTTACCGTTCAAGAACCTAATCTCCAGAATTTCTTTCGACGTATTTGTTTTTAATTCGTTGTATTTTCGCCAAACACATGTACAAAATACGTCGTAATCATATGGGTAAACAGGTCTAAATGTCACATCGTCGAGTCCCCGAATCAGAAGGAGAAACACGTGTAGCCACTACGCATGCGCTACCCCTGCTGATAATTCAATAATTCCGATTTGCTGCTCGAGAAAGATTTAAACTTCATAATGTTTCCTTGATTTCATTTTCTTCCCCTGTTCCCCCCCCCCCCCCCCCCCCCCCCCCCCCCGTTTTACTTTCTCTAATTTTCGCCTCGACTTTAGTTTAACGTAAAATACGGTAATAATAGAGGAACTGTTAGCCTGCACTTGTTTTCCACCTCAGTTGTTAAACGTATTTTTATTTATTTTCAAATTCCTCGCAAATTCGCAACACATCCTCGTCTGGAAGGTATGGCAGGTGTATCCACAGATTATATGAAAACTGAAATAGAAAGCATGCGTGATTTCGCAATAACGCTCATGCCTACGGTTGTACATAATTATACCGTTTTGACCTAACTTTCACTTCGATTCTTATCTTTGGATGCATAGAACTTAAAATATAGCGAAAAAAAAAAAAAACCCAGGAGCGTTTATTTAATGAACTTTTACAAACTCACCAGTCTGTACTGATTGATCCACTAAATGTTCACGACTGTTCGCCGGTTCCTCCATGTTCGCACTCCTTTCGTGTTTCCCGGTCTCTTTGTGGTAGGTTGGGCTTAGGCCTAGGCCTCGGAAGATTGTGCGGCGCATCAATTCGGCGCACGTGCGCATGCGTAGAGATGTCTGATCCAAGTTCCGGGTCACACCATCCTTGTTCCAGTTGCAAAGTGAGGCGACTGCAGGCGGAAATATAACCAAATTTGAACAAAAGTTCTTGATTACGCACCACAAAAGAAAACAAAAATTACAGTAAAAAAAAAAAATCGTAGACAAACGAATCACAAGACAAAACACGACTTGTTTCGACCTCTTAGATCTGTTTCAGGCAAGATACTCAACACTCAGGACAACGAAAATGAACGAGCAATCACTACACTTCATACAATTCGGCGCAAGATGGGCGTTGAATCATTCCGCCTGCAGTCGCCTCCCTTTGCGGTTAGAGGAGAGAGAGAGAGAGAGGGCCTCTTGGTCATTGTCAGACCTCTGCTGCTGTAGGCTCTATGCCAGTTCCATATGAAATCCCCTTCTCAGCCCCACCCCTACACAAACTGAGGAATGTGAACAAAATCAAAGCCATGAAGAGAAGGGCAGCTCACTTCTTACTTACCTCCACCATAACATCTCTGATATAAGTGACACGCTGACCATACCTGGATGTCCAACCCTTCACCACCGTAGGCATACAACTAGACTGACAAGGCTGGCTAAGATCTGGAAGTCATCCTCCGGATATACCGTCCAAGCTGTAGCCAGCCCCAAAGCGGATTCATTCTTGTTATTATTCGTCCTCACTTTTATGTACAATGTAGTGTTTAACTCTCTCTCTCTCTCTCTCTCTCTCTCTCTCTCTCTCTCTCTCTCTCTCTCTCTACACCACACACACACACACACACACACACACACACACACACACACACACACACACACACGACGTGCGTATATAAGGTACGTGAATGTGTATGCAGATGAAAGTGGGTGTGTGTGTGTGCGCGCGCGCGCACGTGTGCGTGTGTGCGTGCATGCGTGTGTGCGTTCGTGTGTGTGCATGTAGGTGTGGTGGGTTGTGTGGTGTGACTATGGCTGTGAGTGTATAAATTAATGTTATTAACATTTCACAGTTTACATTTGAATGCATTTTGATATTCTTGAATGTTTTATTACCACTGCAAACAAGTTTCCTTTTTGAAAGGGGGCAAGGAACTGCACTGAATTGAAAGCGCAAAGGTGTAGGTCACGCACAACCAACAGCAGCTCTGACTGCAAGTCCCACACACAACGTTGGCAGGGTTCTTTCTCCCCTGGGACCATCGGGCATTATTGAATAAGCCTGCCGGTGGAAACAGCTGCTGCCACCACTCTGGGCACTATTAAGGCAAGAGTGAACAAACGTACCTGCTTTGTTGCTTGTTTGTTTGTTTCAAAGCGGGGTTGTCTCGTTCACTGATTTTTGACAGCATGCTAGCACCCACTGATCAGGCCCTGAATGGTCGGATCACTTATCATCTTCTCTCTCTCTGTCTCTCTGTCTCTCTCTCTCTCTCTCTGTCTCTCTCTCTCTCACACACACACACACACACACACACACACACACACACGCACATCATTTGTGTGGCTCAGACCCCGGCTCACACTCGGATTGTAATTGTCATGAGAACCCTTAAAGGTCTGTAGACTGTATAGTATTATGAAAAATCATGACTAATGGACAGACCATGATTCATCTGGGACCACTATAGGGAGGGATGTGTGTGGAAGGGGGGAGGGGGTTCTCTTTGTGTGCGTGTGGAGAGAGAGAGAGAGAGAGAGAGAGAGAGAGAGAGAGAGAGAGAGAGAGAGAGAGAGAGGAGATTCTATGTTCCATTTAATGGCAATTCTGTCAATATACGATAATCTTCCAACACGTCAGCGGGATATACAAGATTAAAGATTCCAGGGGAGATAACCCCATATTGAGCAGTTGGGAAAAAAGTAGTTTAATCCCTTTTATTACATAATCAAAGATGGACACCACATTCCGTTGTTACCCACTGCAACCAATACAGGAAGGCAATGAGGTCGACTTAGTGTACCTTTATTAAATGTAATGGGTGTCTTTAATCTGTTGATAATCCCCCCCCCCCCCCCATCCCCTCTCCTTACTAAATGAAAGATTGGATACACTTTGAACCAAGATATCGGAATGCAATACAGAGTTTACCTGCGAAGTCTTGTTGCAATTAAGTGGTGTGTGTGTGTGTGTGTGTGTGTGTGTGTGATCGGAACTGCCGTTCTCAATCCAACATTTCTGGTGTGGTCTTCAATTCGAGTTGTTCTGCAGGTATATTCGGGGATGGTGTCCCCCGACCAAAGTCTGAGTAGACAGGATGATGAGGGTATTCGTGACAGGATCCATGCCCTTTGAAATGAAATTAAGAGGGAGTTCGCTCGCTGCTTTTGTTGCGTTTGAACAAAAAAGAAGAAGAAGAAACTTTAACTTTAAATACGGTCGGTTAAAAAGCATTGTTGGGCCAGAGAGAGAGAGAGAGAGAGAGAGAGAGAGAGAGAGAGAGGTGTGTGTGTGTGTGTGTGTGTGTGTGAAGTCGGAGTCGCCATTCCTACATCAAATTACCTGTCGTAGTCATATCACCCTGTTGATTAGTTTCCCAGATGGTGGGAAGCATTGTTTCCAGACAGCACTGACTATTGCAATTTTTTTTAATTACGGAAAGATTTGTCGCAGTACACAATCCCCAACTTTAACGCTCTGTTTTGCTAATCCTGCTTAAACATCGAGTCACAAACA
>CM065743.1:34770731-34788231 GCA_033310375.1 Conus canariensis
ATTTCAAATATAGAAATATAGTATGTTATGTTCAAATCACATTTCCAATTTCATTTTGATTTTAAAAATTAAAAAAAAATCTTCCAGAGTGATTCTTCACCATGGCAACAGCAAGTCCGTACCCGGGATCTGACGTCAGCAGGAAGCTGACGGAAGCCGTTGGCCGTTACCAGTGGACCGAGGTCATCAAGCTGCTTCAGACACCCGGCAGCGGCGAAGAGGAACGACGCGGGGCCATCGAGGAAACGTTGAAACGAGCACATCGGCGGTTCGTCGACGACAACATAGATGACATCCTGGAAGCTTGCGCTGACGACCAGCTGGACAGCGTGTTGTCCCGCCTTTTGCAAAGACGCGCGTGGAGATGCGTGGGTCACGTGTTACGGCGTGACGTCAGTGACGCGCTACATGAGCAGGCTGTTTTGGAAGCCGCGGTTTACGCGGATGATGAGGATTTTGTGCATCATGTGTGGCCGTGGTGCTTGGACGAGGAGCTGGAAGCTGTAACAAACCAGCTGGTGTCGCAGGGTCGGTGGGTGTTGGTAGGGGAGGTGCTGGAACGAGGCATCAACAGGGCGCAACATCTCTGGGCCGTTGAAGAAGCCCTGGATCATGCTCATGAAGAGCATTTTGCAAACCATCTTCTACATCACTGTGCAGACGAGGATCTAGGCCAGGTGGTGAGGTGCATGGTGTCACGGGGTATTTGGGAACCTGTAGCCGGTGTTACCCACAGTGATGGCAATACCTCGCAACACGTACTGTCACAGCTTGTGTCACAAGATCTCTGGGAAGCTGCAGGCAAGTTTTTACAACGAAACATCGGCAGGACCCAACATAGGTGTGCTGTGGAACAGGCACTTGGACGTGCTGATGATCACGACTTCGTTCACTACGTATTACCTGAGTGTCACGGCGAAGAACTAGAATTCACGATAACTCACCTGGTGTCTCGGGGTCTGTGGGGGGCTGTAGGTAAAGTGTTAGAGAGAGGTGTCAGCTCCAGCCAGCACAGGTGGGCGATCGATCAGGCCAGCAGACATGCTGACGATAGTGATTTTGCACGCTGCCTCTTACCTCACTGTCACCCCAAGGATCTAGAACAGGAAATCACCTGTTTAGTGTCACGAGGTCTGTGGAAATCGGTGGGCAAGGCATTAGAGAAAGGTGTCGGTGCTGCAAAACACAGGTGGGCTATTGAAGAAGCCTTGACGCACGCTGATGAACAGGATTTCGCTGATCACATATTACCTCAGTGTACGACAGAAGATCTGCAACAGGTGATCACACACATGGTATCGCAGGGTCTCTGGGAGCCTATGGGCGGTACTGCACACACTGACACCCACATCTCGCAGCATGTATTGTCGCAGATAGTGACACAAGGCCTGTGGAAAGCTGTAGGCAGGTTCCTACGACAAGATGTTGACTATCACCGACATAAATGGGCTGTGGAACAGGCACTTCAGTACGCTGATCATCATGACTTTGTTCACTACATCTTACCTGAGTGTCGCTATAGAGAGCTAGAACTGGTGGTAGGTCGCCTGGTGTCACAGGGTCTGTGGGGGGCTGTAGGTAAGGTGTTGGAGAGAGGTGTTAGCCCCGCCACGCACAGGTGGGTGATCGATCAGGCCAGCAGACATGCTGACGATGGTGACTTTGCTCACTGCCTCCTACCTCACTGTCACATCGAGGATCTGGAACAGGTAATCACCTGTTTAGTGTCACGAGGTCTGTGGAGATCGGTGGGCAAGGCATTAGAGAAAGGTGTCGGTGCTGCAAAACACAGATGGGCTATTGAAGAAGCCTTGATGCACGCTGATGAGCAGGATTTCGCTGATCACATATTACCTCAGTGTACGACAGAAGATCTGCAACAGGTGATCAAACACATGGTGTCGCAGGGTCTCTGGGAAGCTATGGACAGCATCTTACATAGCGACACCCAAATCTCACACCACATATTGTCACAGATAACGTCACGGGGGCTGTGGAAAGCCGTTGGCAGGTTTTTACACCTAGGCATCAGTTACGACAAACACAGGTGGGCTGTTGAACAAGCCGTTGGACGTGCTGATGATCACGATTTTGTTCACTGTATATTACCTGGGTGTCGTGATGAAGAGCTGGAACTGGTCATAACTCACCTGGTGTCTCGGGGTGTGTGGGATTCTGTAGGTATGGTGTTAGAGAGAGGTGTCAGCTCAGCTCAGCACAGATGGGCCATTGGCCAGGCCAGCAGGTATGCTGATGACAGTGACTTTGCACACTACATATCACCTCACTGTCTCGAGGAGGATCAACAAGTTGTACTACCCACGCTACTATCACGTGGGCTGTGCCAGTCAGTGGGGAAATTGCTAAGCAAAGGCGCCGACACTGCACAGCACAGGTGGGCCGTTGAAGAAGCCCTTAAACACGCTGATGAACAGGGTTTTGCCGAGTATATATTACCTCAGTGTACGGAAGAGGATCTGGAGCAGGTGTTGACACACATGGTGTCACAGCGTCTCTGGGAACCACCGAACAATACTACAGGGCGTGACATCAATTTCGCACGGCATATACTGTCACAACTGGTGTCGCGAGGGCTGTGGGAAGCTGCAGGCAGGTTTTTGCAGCGAGACATCGGCACAGCCCAGTGCACGTGGGCTGTCGGTCAGGCCAGCAGGTGTGCAGATGACGCTGACCTGGTCCACTTCATTTTACCTCAGTGTCGTCAAGAGGACCTGAAACACGTCACACCACACCTGGTAGGTCGGGGTCTTTGGTGGTCGGTAGGCCAGGTGTTGGAGCGAGGTCTTGGCCCCGCCCAGCACAGGTGGGCTGTGACAGAAGCCATGAAGAACGCTGTGGACAGTGAGTTTGCTGACTACATACTACCCCAGTGTAGGACCGAGCAGCTGGACGAGGTGATAACCCACCTGGTGTCACGCGGTCTGTGGCAAGCTATGGGCGAGACGTTGGAACGAGGGATGACCACTGACCAGCACAGGAGGGCTGTCGTTGAGGCTTCTAAACACGCTGACGACGAGAGCTTTGCTCGTTCTGTTCTACATCATTGTAACGAAGATGAGATCGTTACTGTGTTTCCCCATCTTGTGACAAACAAAATGTGGAAAAGCACGCGACGCATATTGTATGATGTGGTGCGTGACACTCTGTGCTCGTGGATGACTCCGGGAGATAATACAGAAGCTCACACCACGCTGTTCTGGAAATTTATTCATTACTGTCAGGTGGAGGTATCACGTGCACTAGACCTGACCAAAGCTGTGGCCCAGGAAACGCTGTATTGCAGCTATGATCACTCCATAGTCATGATCAGCTCTGACCTTGGCAAGAGTCTGTCCTGGAAAAGAAGACTGCGGAAGCTGTTGATGACCTCGCTTGTACACACACTGTGTTATGTGCTGTGTCACGATCGCAGGGAATACAAAGAGAGTACGCACGACACAGAGCAGTGCGTGGCTGACGTGTACACACTCATCACCGCCTGCATCAACGAAAACAGAGGCTCTGTCACAGCCAAGGCGTTGACGGCCATCCAGAACAAAAAGAAATGGACGTCAGAGTTTGCGAAAATAGCTGACGCTCATAAACCTGACCCACTGTTCCACCTCCATTTCCTGCAAGGTTTGCATCTCTATCACGTGAGTAGGCAAGGAAAGAACGACGACGCCATTCTCCTGGTCGTGCTGGCTGTGTTTCCTCTGTTCCCGCAACTACAGAGCGTGGCGCTGACGATGATGCTGCGGGAACAGAGGTGGGACGTCATCAGCCAAGCCTGTCTGTCTCACGCGTGGGAACACGATCGGCGGCGGCTGTTCAAGGCCGCTGTGCTGCAGAGACAGTGGGACATTGTCCGGCAGTGGTGTGACCACACAGTGCACGATGATCAGCGCGAATGGGCGATGACGGAGGCTTTCAACGAGAAGCAGTGGGAGGTCTACGTAGTGCTGGCCGATCACGGACTGACGGTGTCGGAGCAAATGCATGCACACTACATGGTGGCCAAATACGGCGACTGGCGCAGCGTGCTACTGATGGTGGAGAGAGGAGGGGACATCACTGAGGTCAGTGATCTTTTGGAGAACTGGGTCACAGGAAATTTGAGGAAGAAGCCTGAAGGGGATGTGACTGTGTACGAGGAACGATGCCTGAAGTTGATCAGACTGAGACTACGTTTTGCAAAGGACTCTGCCCGAAGTCCCATGAAAGCTCTGGAGCGTTGCAAGTGGGGCAGTGTGCTGTTTAACATTCTGCACAAACCGACAAAACACTACTTCTCTCGGGTGCTGGACAAGGTCATAGAGGAGCAACAATGGCACATCCTGACGCACCTGGTGAGACTGGGGATAAACGCCACGGGACGAAACCGGCTGTTTCCTGAGATGGTCAAGCGGCAGCAGTGGGGGGTGTGCAGACAGTTGCTGGAGTTTGGTGTGGATGACCAGCTGTGTCTGGACGCTCTGCCAGTCCTGATTGAACAGAACCAGTGGACTCTGGTGGCTATGGTGTTAGAATACGACATAGACGATGCGGTAAAACGTCAGGTGATGCTCAGTGCCTTCCAGAGGAGAGAAGGAGCGTTGTTCTGGCATTGCCTCACCACCATGAGGGACCAGCAACACCTGCCCATGAAAACACGGGAGAGACTGTTCCACCAGGCGATCAGTCGTGACATCTGGCAGGCGGTCAAACCTTTAGTGGATGACAAGGGCAGCTCTGGAATCCAACGTCGTGACGTGGCTTTTCTGGAGGCCATTGAGCAGCACCTGTGGGATGTTGTGGATCACTGCCAGCGCCGCGGTGCCGACATCAACATGGAGGACGAGAACGGAGAAACCCCTCTTCACCGGGAGGCCAGGAAGAGAGAGTGGACGGCGGTGGAGGAGATAGTATTCCGTGACGGTAAACCCAACATCTTGGACAAGGACGGCGTCAGCGTGCTGAACAGGCTGATAGACCATGAAGAGTGGGACGTCGTGAAGATGGTGATAAAGTATGGGGGCGACATTCACTTACCTGCCAGGTGCAGTGAATTTTTCTTTGATATCCAGAAACAAACTCCTCTGCAAGCGCTGATTGACTTACGTCAGGCTGACGTCATCCACTTCTCAATCCTGTGGTGTGGTGACCAGAAAAAGGGGGTGAATGACAGAGGAGAGAGAGTCCTCCACGCTGTCTGTGATTCTAACCGCTGGGACGTCATGGAGGACTTGATGGTCCGGAAGGTGGACCCTCTGGCCGTGACGGAGACAGGCAAGTCACCGCTGGTTTACGCCGTGCTCAATGCCAAGTGTCCTCAGAGGATGGTGGCAGAGTGCAGCAGACAGGGCTTCGCTTCCCACCAGCCATCGGTGACAGGTCCTCACGAGTCGGTGCTCGACAACATCATCCACACTGTCGTCCGGATGTGGGATGATGGCAACTCCCATTGCGATTACATGCGGTGGGAAAGTCCGATCACCTCACCGCTTGTCTTTGCTGTGCTGCGTGATCTTCCCGTGGTGACCCTCAGTCTGCATGAATCCCAGTCCTGTTCCTACGCAGAGCTGGTCACTCTCTTCACCCAGCTGCCCAGACTCACGGACCTGGACACACGTGAGGGCAGGAAGCTGTTTGAAGCAGTCTTCAGAAGGAGAGGTCGAGAAACTGATCAGTACCTGCAGCTGTACAGCGGTCTGATGCGGACCCTAGAGAAGTACACCGCCTTCCTGGGACACCTGGTCATGACGCCCCGCACCCTGATGTCTGCCTGTCGTCTGCTGGTTCTGAACCACTTCCACTACAGTGACGCAAAACGGTTTGAGCGCATGGGTCAGCTTCCACTGCCCGTGCCGTTGAAGAACTACTTGGAATTCTCCGACCTCTGTGACCCTGATTATGGGAAACACATGGGGCTCCCTTCTGATGACCAGGAAGGCGATGAATCATCTGAGCGGATATGTTTTATGGGAGACTCGGATGATGGATCAGATACGTCTTCGGATTATGACAGAGCAGACGCATGTGATGATGAAGATTAGGCTAAAGAAACGGACAATTATTCCAATGACGTTTGAGCACAGGAGACACGAACACATTCAGGACAGCTCACAATAAGAGTTTTTAAACGAAAGAATGTGTAGAACTGACGTGCAACACCAGAATGGTGCACAGAGAGCTGAAACTGCAGCTGAGCTCCATGGAACATGCGTTGCATGTTGGTACTTCGTAGGTGCAGTGATAACGAGACTTCAACCCGTCGCGCTGATACTTGACACTGATAACGTTACTTACTCAACTGACCAGAAGTGGCGCTCAGTTTCAACTCTGCACTTTGTCAAGAGAAAGAGTCACCGACAACTGAACCCATCGTTTGAGCATTGCGGAAAGCTCTCCCACAAAGACACAGGCACACATTCGTGGGATTAAAGGCAATGGAAATCCAGGACATATGTGGTTAAATAAGTCTTGGATGTACAAATACATCCCAAGTACCGTATTGCTACTGGCGGTACTAGAACTGTTTGTGTGTGTGCCAGGTGCAGGGCCGGAAAATATCCCTCCCACCTGTCATTTAACTGATTGGGCACTGTGTGTGTGTATGTTGTGTGTGTGTGTGTGTGTGTGTGTGTGTGTGTGTGTGTGTGTGTGTGTGTGTGAGTGCGCGCGCGCGTGTGTTTGTGTGTGCGTGTGCGTGTGTTTGTGTGGTGTGTGTGTGTGTGTGTGTGTCTGTGGCTCTGTGTGTGTGAATGTATGTGTGTGTGTGTGTGTGTGTATCTGTGTGTGTGTGTGTGTGTGTGTTGGGTGACGAGATGGAGCGGGGGATTTGCATGGTCTGGGACTGTTTCACGTGTTTGTGTGCGCTGGCCAGAGAATTACACGTGTAGAAGGTTGTGTTGATCTAATGGAACTGTTTGACGTGTTTGTGTGCGCTGGCCAGAGAAATACACGTCCGGAAGGTTGTGTTGATCTAACGGGACTGTTTCACGTGTTTGTGTGCGCTGGCCAGAGAAATACACGTGTAGAGGGTTGTGTTGATCTAACGGGACTGTTTCACGTGTTTGTGTGCGCTGGCCAGAGAAATACACGTGTAGAAGGTTGTGTTGATCTAACGGTATGACGATGGACACAGGTGCGAAACTGGAGTGCAAGTGACGAAGACATGTTCTTGTGTGTTGATGCTTGAAATCTTCATCATCGTCGTCTTCGTCGTCATCATCATTAGCAACACACACACACACGCACGCACTTAGGTACGCACGCAGTCACACACACACACACACACACACACACACACACACACACACACACACACACACACACACACACACACACATGAAAACCTATCTGCCTGCTTTTTTCGGAAAAGTCCGTGAAGGAGGTTTTAATAAAACCCCTTTTGATTGGTGACATTGTTTTAGGACTTGTTCAGAGTACCATTTTTAGATTCCTTTAATAATTCTATTTTCACGTTTAAATGTTATTATCCTGTTACCTTAAGCGTTCATCTGATTTTTAAAAATGTTATTCTAGTTATGTTATAGGTTGCAATTTTTATTCATGTTAACATTTTTTCTTCCGATTCCCATTCTAATTCTCATTTTTCTCTTTTTCCTTTTTCCATTTATACTTCTTCATCTTTTTCTGTCTCACTGTTTCTCTGTCTCTTTATCTCCTTCAGCTGCCTGTCTACCCACCCCTTCTCCCCTCCCTTCCTCCTTTTCTACCTTGTTTACTTATTTATTTTTGGTTGTCTAAAATCACTTATGTGTATAGACATTAAATTGAAACACACACATACACACACACACACAAAACACACACACACACACACACACACACACACACACACACACGCACGCAGGCACGCACGCAGTCACCACACACACACACACACACACACACACACACACACACACACACACACACACACACACACATAGGCCTACACATGCGCGCGCACGCACGCCAAAGGCCGAACTATTGTTTAAAAATATCAATGGATATATATATATATATATATATATATACGTGTGCGTGTGTGTGTGTGTGTGTGTGTGTGTGTGTGTGTGTGTGTGTGTGTGTGTGTGCAACAAATGCATTGATATTTTCAAACAATGTTTCGGCCTCCGGCCTTCCTCAGGGTACATGACATTAGGTGTGAGCCACATCAGTCAAAAGACAACGAACCGTGTTCAACTTCAACATCAAAATGCACGTGAACAATGTTGAAAGTGGGAAGACACTTACAAAGGCTGTAACTAAGACTTGTTCACCCTGACGCAACCCCCACCTTCCCACCTTCTTTGGCAAGTGCGTGCGCGCGCACACACACAAACACACGCCCGCATACACATACACACATTCTCCACTCACGAGAGTATATATGTATGCATGTCTACGTATACAGCGTGGATGAAGCTGGGTGAGGTTGACAAAAGCGATCAATACTGCGGAGATGCTGATAGGGATATTCAGAGGACTATGCACGGAGTTATTTGCTTAGCACTTTTTGTATGCTGACTATAACGAAGAAATCCAACAAGGTAACAGCAGCTGTAATCGTGCAACACACAGAGAGAGAGAGAGAGAGAGAGAGAGAGAGAGAGAGAGAGAGAGAGAGAGAGAGAGAGAGAATGTATGGCAAAACAATTGTTACAAAAGAGGAAATGTTTGAGTGAGTGTTCATGAGAGAGAGAGAGAGAGAGAGAGAGAGAGAGAGAGAGAGAGAGAGAGATGTAAGGTAAGATAATCTTTTTACAACTGTGAAAGTACTTGAACCATTTTTGGCACCCGCCCTTACTAAAAACGTCCACATATGCATCAAAACAAGGATATCTATGTTGACATGGGAATGCAGAAGTTACACCAGGAGAAGAAACATGGCTGTGCAGGCTCACTGTTATCTTAAATGAAACTGGAAATTAAGGAGGACAAAACAAACGAAAGAAGATAACTCAAAACAACTGAGAGAGAGAGAGAGAGAGAGAGAGAGAGAGAGAGAGAGAGAGTTGATAAACTGTTTATCAAACTGTCTCCACAAGGTGTATGTGGTGAGGTTGTGTTCCAGACGACTACGGGAGCTACATACGGGCCTCAAAAGTCAGAACTGTGTACAAATCAAAGTACAAACCCTACCATGCAAAGTCAGGCAAGACTGCCCTGAAATGGAAGACTGATATGAAAAGACATTGAGTCCAGACAGATCAAAATGGAAAATGCTGAGTCATGGCAAGACTGCCCTGAAATGAACAAGACTGAACTGACATGACTTTAGTCCAGACAGATCAAAATGGAAAATGTTGACCTAGTTTTTCCTTTCTTTCTTTCTTCTTCTCGTTCTTGTCATTCTTCTACTGCTGCTTCTACTTCTTGTTGTTGTTGTTGTTGTTGTTGTTCTTCTTCTTCTTCTTCTTCTTCTTCTTCTTCTTCTTCTTCCCTTTATTTTCTTAAGAATAAAATTAAGCTAATAATATTAAATCAAAGGATAAGATTGTCTTAATAGAATTAAGCTAATAAGATTAAATCAAATGATAAGATTGTCTAAATATCAGATCAGGTTGGGCATCTAACAACAAGGTATTCACGCAATCCGCTGTAAAGTAGCTGCGCGAACTGTCACTACATCGAATCTGGCAAGAAGAATCGTTGTAGGGGTCAATGATGATGATCTTTCAAACAGTCTGCAAGCCAAAGCCAAGCTCATTCTCACTGAAGCTGTGCAAATCAGCAGACAAGCCGAAGAAGGAAACAAAGTCAGCCCCTTAGAGGAAATGAGAGGATCGAATTCGTAAAGAAAAAGATTGACTACCGACCTCATCCATCAACTTCAAAGAGCTCCAAAGAAAATAAACTTGGACAGTCTGATCACTGTAAATACTGTGGCAGAGAACCACACAGACGTGAAATCTGCCCTGTCAAAGATGCTATCTGTAGTTCCTGCAGAAAAAGAGGTCACTACAAAGTAGTCCGTCGGTGGACAAAACCAAAACCAGTCCATGAACTCGTCAAAGAAGACGATGACTACCCTTCATCAGATGACTCTTTAGGATGTATTAATAGCATTCATGGTGACGATGACGACTGGTCAGCAGAAATTCTCGTCAATAGCAAGCCACACATTTTCAAGCTGGACACTGGCGCTTCAGCCTCAGTCACTGGAGAATCATGGGTGAAAAAGAAAAAGCTGAATAAAACAAATAATATTCTGAAAGATCCCGGAGACACACCATTAGAAGTGATGGGCACGATCCAGGCAACACTCCAGAACAAGGAAAACAAGATCACTGAGACACTTTATGTGCTGAAGGGACAGCCACATTCTCTCCTTGGCAAGTCAGCCTGCGTAAAACTAGATTTAGTCCAGCGTGTTGAATCTGTCTCAGAAAAATATGTACCAGACAACAGAAAAGAATTCCCTCAATTGTTCAAAGGTTTTGGTTACATCCCAAAGCCATACAAGATCAATCTAAAAGCTGACACCAGGCCAGTGTGCATTTTCACCCCTCGCAAAATTGCGCATCCACTCATTCCTAAGGTCAAAAAATAAATTGATCGAATACTGAAAGGAGTGATCTCTCCTGTTACAGAGACAACAGACTGGTGTTCAGGAATAGTGGTCGTTCCAAAACCAAATGGCTCTGTCAGATTGTGCGTTGATCTGACTCAACTCAATAAATCAGTTCAGATGGAGGTACATTCCATGCACTCAGTCGACGGAAGTCTCGCAAAGCTGGCAAATTCAAAAGTTTTCACCAAACTTGATGCTGAAAGCGGATTTTGGCAAATCCCACTCGCAGAGGAGTCAAAATTATACGCCACTTTTGTCACTCTTTTTGGTAGATATTGCTTCAATCGCCTGCCATTCGGCATCAGCTCTGCTAGTGAATTCTTTCAGCGAGCCTTGTCTGAAATCCTAGGGGACAGAGGAAGAGTCATTTGCCACATGGACGATGTCCTCGTCCATGCAGTTGACCAGGAAACTCATGACCAAATACTCCGAGAAGTCCTACAAGTTCTGCAAGATGCTGGATTAACGCTTGATGAAAAATGCTAGTTCTCCAAAGCATCTGTGAAATTCCTTGGTCATGTCGTTGATGCTGCAGGAATTCATGCTGATCCGGACAAAATAACGGCCATCATAAATTTTCCAGTCCCCGCAACGATCACAGAATTGCAGCGCTTCATGGGCATGGTCAACCAACTGGCCAAAATTACTCCCAGTTTGGCAGAACTGAATGCACCACTCCGGCAACTGCTCCGCAAAGACACTGCATGGCTATGGGGTGAACTTCAGGAAACAGATTTTCAGCAAATAAAAAAGCTACTGACCTCAACCCCAGTACTTGCGCATTACTCTCCCAAGCGTTCATCGCAGCTGACGCCTCTGGAACAGGCATTGGTGCAGTCCTTCTTCAAATACAAGAAGACAGATCATGTCGTCCGGTCAGCTTCATCTCAAGGTCGCTCAACGACACAGAGAAAAACTACGCAACAACTGAAAAAAAATGAGGCACTTGCAGCAACCTGGGCATCAGTAAGATTCAACGAATACATTCAGGGTCCAGAGTAGACGATCGAAACTGACCATGAACCTCTTGTCCCACTTCTGAGCACCAAGGAAATCGCCAGAATGCCACCCAGGATACAGCGGTTCCGCCTACGTCTGATAAGATTATAATCCCACAGTGATACATGTCTCAGGCAAGGAGCAAATAACAGCTGACGCTCTATCACGCGCACCTGCCAGTCCACCTGAAGAAAGAGACATCGATTTTCTTGAGGTCACCGTGGCACACGCCAAACAAGCTATTCAAAATCTTGCCAGCGTCATCTCAGAAACTGCAAGAAATCAGAAAGTTACAGAAAGCTGATGCTGAAACAGCTCAAGTCAGAGAATACTGTAGAACAGGCTGACCAGCCTTCATGCCAGAATCTCCATTACTGAAACAGTACTGGACTAATCGACAACACTTCACAATCGTCGATGATCTCCTCTTGTACGATGATCGCATTGTCATGCCCAGAGAGTTGAGACTGGACACCCTGAATCGACCACATGAAGGTCATTTGCGTATTACCAAATGTCGAGCACTCGCACAGACTTCAGTTTGGTGGCCCTCAATCTCCAGTCAAATCGAAGAAATGGTGACCAAATGCTCTACCTGTGCAAAGCTACGACCAGAGCTTAAGGAACCCCTTCTACCGTCATCTTTCCCAGAAAGACCATGGTCGCGAATTGGGATGGATCTCTTTGAGCTCAACGGAAAAACCTACATTGTGGTGGTCGACTGCTTTTCCAGATGGCCTGAAATACGTTGTCATGAGACACAATCCAGCAAAGAGACCATCACAAAGATCAAGAGCATCTTTGCAGCTCACGTCATTCCAGATGTTGTGATCTCAGACAATGGTCCACAATTTTCGAGTTTCGAGTTCAGAAAATTTGCTGCAGAATATGGTTTACCCACACCAGAAGCTCACCCAGATATCCTCAAAGTAATAGAGAAGCCGAACGCACAGTGCAAACCATTAAGAAGCTTCTGAAGAAATCCAAAGACCCGTACATAACTCTGTTCATGTACAGGGCAGCTCCTCTACAGAATGGCTACTCCCCAAGTGAGCTACTCATGGGAAGAAAATTGAAAACCAAACTTCCCATCAACCCATCAAATCTTGCCCCATAAACGCCAAACATGAAGAAAATACAAGAAAAGGAGAAGGCAACAAAAGAACGACAGCGTCAAAATGACAACAAACGGCATGCAACAAAAGAAGCTGCACCACTGACAAAAGGCGACACCGTGTTTGTCAAGGACATGGCGACTCCAGGAGAAGTCATATCCAGACACAACAATCCTCGTTCCTACATTGTCAGGATCCAGAGCAGCACTCTACGTCGAAACAGATCACACCTGGTGTCTACTCCTGATGAACCACCACCATCACCAACTCCAAGATACCAGAGCAGTGCAGCCTTCCTTCCCAGTGACAGCAGTCCTGTGCGGCAGTCACCACGGTCATCAACCTCAACACAATCACTTGTCCACAAAATTACTCACCACACCAGCGCAGCCACATACTCGCTCTGGGAGTCTCATCAAGAAACCACAGAAACTAAATCTATGAGTTATTCATTCACTCATTTCATTGAATGAAACAGCCAGAACTTTAGTTATTGTTCTCCAGTCTGTGTTGTGTTAGTTTTCACACAGTTCCTAATGTTTTATATACTGCTTTACACACTTCCTTTTAACTAGTTAAAAAAGGAGGGGGGTGGGGGGGGGGGGGGACAGTAACCATTACGTGAAGAACATTTTCAATTTGCACTCTGTCTTTAACTTGAAAAGGAGATGTAGGATAAGACTCAGTCTTAGCAGACAAGCCGAACGTGACCGAAGAACTCTTCAATGCTTGCGAATAATATCCGAGAAGTTACCTTAGAAACATAACGAACGCTCTCTTCTTCATCAGCTCGTTCAGTCACCGACACGCCATCACATGTCTCCACTATAATGATGTCACAGCATGCACCATGGAGCTTTCTCACCCTTTAAAAGTAAAGAATGAATAAGACAAATGTGTTCAGTCGAGAGTCTATGTAGTCTGCACTGCGTCGTTTTCCAAAATACATTTTCAAGAGACAAAATGAGAGGACTTCGTTGTAAGTCTGGGCGGCGGCTTTTGATTGAACTTCCATCGTGTAGGACGGGGTCAATAGTCCAGCAGCTTTTTCCTACCAGTCAGACTTTGTGATTACTTTTGGTGCATGGGGGAAAATAACGACAAAACAAAATTTGAAAAGATTTTCTATCTTTGTTGACCTTAGGTCTGTGTAATCTTTTGCTTTCAGCCATAAAGAACGTTCGTTAACAATATCAATAGAAACGAGAGTAAGGTCCTGTACAACGATAAGTTCGATAATTCTAATTTGTTTTGTTTTGTTGCGACACTACAGTCCTTAAAGAAAAGATTTATCTTCTTTCTGCCGAAGATAATGACGATTTGAAACAGAGAGAAGCTGAGTAAGAAACTCAATCATTTATACTTTTTAAAAAATATTTTGTCTCTTTTATATGCCTACACTACGTGATTGCATGCATTCTGTAAACTCCTTTGCCATCGGTGAGAGGAAAAGCTATCAGAATTCGTCGGCCGGAAAGGGAGCAGAAACTATCTGAAGAAGTGGAGACTTAAAGGTATACTCTCAAGCCTGGCAGAAATTTGTCATCTTGGCACGATGTGACAAATAGTAAAAAAAAAAAAAAAATGAACACTTGAATCGTTCTCAATCATGACCATAACGATCCATCATCAAAGTAGGTATTTTCAGCTGCAGTCGAGGACAAAAGAAGTAATCGGCCAAATTTTGGCACCGCTTAAACTTCTCTTGAATATGACGTCAGTGGTCTAATTCACCAAGTTAGCTGCATAATGTAGGTCGGATCAATCTACCTGATGTTGCTGTCCACTCGACCTTAAATGATTATAGTACAGGCTACATGTAAAAAAAAAAAAGCCAAACAAATAAGCAACAGTGGTTTGTTTGGACATTATTCGGTGAATGTCCCAAGCTTGCCCAAATGCCCATATACTCATATACCCGTTCGGGGATGTTTGTTCAGTGTGTTCTGTGTTGTCATTTCTGCTGGGCGATTTGGTGTCGTAAGCAGCATTCGTTTGGAGTTATGGGCCTGTAGTGATGTCATCGTGGAAACAAGAGTTATCCGAATTGTTTGTTATTTACTGCTGGCCGCTCCTTGCCTCCTTTAAGATTTCCTTTCACGATGCAATGTAACCCAAGACAGCCCCATACAATGAAATTTAATCACACACTGAAAGAATCAGCGCTGGTGTAAGTCTTGCCCAGTCATTCATTCGACGCTGTTGACCCCCGGAGTGAACATAATTCATATACTCATAGGTAAGATGTGCATCAGTATCTTCAAAAACACGGAATCAACCTTACCACAGCAGCTGATTTTCGAAAGAGAGCTTAGAACACGAAACTGTCAGAAAGAGGAAAGCAACGAAATCTGGGGTTCAGCTCGTCAGTTTAATTGTTTCTTTTCGTTATGAGCAGTGATTATGTCAGAATGAGATAGTCATCACACCACACATTAAAACAGAAACAAACCTTGACGCCTCGTAAGAAGCACCTAAACGTTAAAGTTTGGATGCAAATGCCCATCGGTAGAGAAACACACAGACTTTGTGAGGTACGTGTGCGTTGGAAAACAAATGAGAAAGAATTATATACCATTTAAAAAAATCTGAATGAAATGTGTTCACTAGATTACAAAGAAAATGATGTTTTATAAAAGACATGATTAACAGATGACCAGTGTGAACGGAAAGGTGAGGAATGTCAACGTCGGTGAAACAAAGAGGAACACACACACACACACACACACACACACACACACACACACACACACACACCACACACACACACCACACACACACACACACACGCACACACACACACATACACACACGCACGCGCACGCACACACACGCACACACACACGCCACACACACACACACACACACATACTTTGTGCTGAATTCAATTAACATTGTAGCGACTAGATGCTGATTTCATCGTTTCTTTCTTTTTCAATTTAATCATTTGACAGAATGAAAGTGGCAGCGCAGCAGACATCAGCACAAGAACAAACCCAGACATTTTGTATGCCCCCCCCCCCCCCCAAACATTAAAATCCCCTAGGAAATGTTCATCACTAATGACCACACAGACTCGGCATAGTGAGTGAGAGTCAACAAAAGCAAAGAAAAAAGACAGGGAATAGAAATAGAAGGATGGAGGCCCCACTTACAGCACACACAAAAAGTAGAGAGAGAAAAAATTGGAGGCTGGAGGAACCAAAAAGAAAAAGTCCCAGTGGGAACAACATCTCAAGTTTACGAATCCAAAATGTTTTCCTTGCAAAGTTGCGACTCAGACATGGAGAGCGCTGTAGTGACGCGCGCTCGGATGCTGTAGCTGCACACCAAAAATTAATGCGCCAAGGCCTTGCTAAAGGAGTCGAGTATTTATAGACTGGCGCAATTGGATTGTTTTGATAATTTTCATTGCGTCTGAAAGTTGATTCTCCTCAGTTCCTTTCATATGGCCATCAAGGCGCAAGCCAGGTGGTTCCAAGCAGACAGAATAAAATCAAAGGAATGGGACTATTTTGTTTATTGGAGCTGCGCAAAGATGGGGTCACGGGTGAATCAGTCAGTCAGTCAGTCATTCCCTTGACCGCTGGGGTCGTTGGGGGGACGTGATGAGGCAGCCGCCCGTTTCTCTCCAGGCTCTTCTGTTTGTAGCTGTCGTGAGGAGATCTGGCATGGTCATTTTGGTCCAGTCCTTTATATTTTCGGACCAACTCTTTCTCTGCCGTCCTCGTCTCTCTCCCACGGGTGAATGCAAAGGTCTAAAATGCGTGTCGACTAAGGGGAAGGTCATGTCTTTGAAGATTGTTTGTGATTTCATCGGTGAACATCCCCCAAAACAAGCGAAATAATTGATGGGGAGGAGTTCTTTTGATCAGTTATGAGTTGAACATGAAATGCTGGCTCAAATTTATGGTAGAACTTAAACTAGTGGGGATGTTCTAAGGCTCTCTCAGGGGCTTTGTTTAAAGAATCTGAGCTGTGACAACAGAAGGTGGGCGGGAGGGGGGGGGGGGAGAAGAAGTATTTTCATTTCCTCAGATCACAGGTTTGAAAAACGTCATAGTCTGAACAGACGCGTCTGTGGCGTAAACATGGATTATGTGGAATGTTTCTGCGTACATGGGTTGATGACAGGACAGGCCATGGAGACAGGTGCGAGATTCTATGGGTTTAGTGGGCCCGTCGTTGCAGAGGAAGCTTTTGCCCACGTAGATCAAGACACCAAGCAACAGGATCTGGTTTGTGAGGGGGGGGGGGGGGGGGGGAGACACACTGACCTCAATCGTCGAACAGAATGAACCAAGATGGACGGTAAATAGTTGGAATTCTGAATCGATCCCCATCAAGAGGTCAGTGTCATCAATGATCCCACCCCAGACCTGCCTCTGGACAGAAAACCAGGCTTCTGCCGAGTAGTCGGGACTCCGACCAGTTCCTGAATGCACTGGCTGTAGACGGGGGAAACAGGAGCACCCATAGGAGTGCACGGTAGTTGTCGGTACGGGGATCCTACAAAAATGAAAACGGTAGATGACAGTATGAATATTATTGTGCTTATATCTCTAGAAGGAAAAAAAAAAAGTTTAAAGCACAGGAAAAACGTTGGGTGAAGGAATGGACATTTATGTGTTTATTTTTTCCAGAACAATCCCAAGTTTAAAACACTGGAAAAACGTTGGGTGAGTAGAAAGAAACTCGTGGAGAGCGTGGCAGCAGAGAGTCCTCAGAAGAGAAGCCCCCTTCAAGCAAGTGTTTCGGCCCTTATCTCCTGACACTCTAGGGGGGTTGGGCCACACCCGGTTCATGACTCCGGATGTCCCTC
>CM065743.1:34793231-34795731 GCA_033310375.1 Conus canariensis
GTATCAAATCTGGAATGTATCAAACCTGGGATGTGATGTATCAAATCTGGAATGTATCAAATCTGGGATGTGATGTATCAAATCTGGAATGTATCAAACCTTGGATGTATCAAACCAGGGATGTATCAAACCTTGGATGTATCAAACCAGGGATGTATCAAACCTGAGATCTGATGTATCAAACCTGGGATGTGATGTATAAAACCTGGGATGTGATGTATCAAATCTGGGATATGATGTATCAAATCTGGAATGTATCAAACCTTGGATTATCAAACCTGGGATGTGATGTATCAAACCTGGGATGTGATGTATCAAACCTGTGATGTGATGTATCAAACCTGGAATGTATCAAACCTGGGATGTATTAAACCTTGGATGTATCAAACCTGGGATGTATCAAACCTTGGATGTATCAAACCTGGGATGTATCAAACCTTGGATGTATCAAACCTAGGATGTATCAAATCTGGGATGTATCAAATCTGTGATGTGATGTATCAAACCTTGGATGTATCAAACCTGGGATGTATCAAACCTTGGATGTATCAAACCTGGGATGTATCAAATCTGGGATATATCAAACCTGGGATGTATCAAACCTTGGATGTATCAAACCTTGGATGTACCAAACCTGGTATGTGATGTATCAATCCTTGGATGTATCAAATCTGGGATGTGATGTATCAAACCTGGGATGTATCAAACCTGGGATGTATGAAACCTTGGATGTATCAAATCTGGGATGTATCAAACCTGGGATGTATCAAACCTTGGATGTATCAAATCTGGGATGTATCAAACCTGGGATGTGATGTATCAAACCTGGGATGTATCAAACCTGAGATGTATCAAATCTGGGATGTATCAAACCTTGGATGTATCAAACCTGGGATGTATCAAACCAGGGATGTATCAAACCTGGGATGTGATGTATCAAACCTTGGATGTATCAAACCTGAGATGTATCAAATCTGGGATGTATCAAACCTTGGATGTATCAAACCTGGGATGTATCAAACCAGGGATGTATCAAACCTCGGATGTGATGTATCAAACCTTGGATGTATCAAACCTGAGATGTATCAAATCTGGGATGTATCAAACCTTGGATGTATCAAACCTGGGATGTATCAAATCTGGGATATATCAAACCTGGGATGTATCAAACCTGGGATGTATCAAACCTTGGATGTACCAAACCTGGTATGTGATGTATCAATCCTTGGATGTATCAAATCTGGGATGTGATGTATCAAACCTGGGATGTATCAAACCTGGGATGTATCAAATCTGGGATGTATCAAACCTGGGATGTGATGTATCAAACCTGGGATATATCAAACCTGAGATGTATCAAATCTGGGGTGTATCAAACCTTGGATGTATCAAACCTGGGATGTATCAAACCAGGGATGTATCAAACCTGGGATGTGATGTATCAAACCTTAGATGTATCAAACCTGAGATGTATCAAATCTGGGATGTATCAAACCTTGGATGTATCTAACCAGGGATGTATCAAACCTGAGATGTATCAAACCTGGGATGTATCAAACCTAGAATGTATCAAACGTAGGATGTATCAAACCTGGGATGTATCAAACCTAGAATGTAACAAACCAGGGATGTATCAAACCTGGGATGTATCAAACCAGGGATGTATCAAACCTGAGATGTATCAAACCTGGAATGTATCAAACGTGGGATGTATCAAACGTGAGATGTATCAAACCTGGGATGTATCAAACCAGGGATGTATCAAACCTGAGATGTATCAAACCTGGAATGTATCAAACGTAGGATGTATCAAACCTGGAATGTATCAAACGTAGGATGTATCAAACGTGGGATGTATCAAACGTGGGATGTATCAAACCAGGAATGTATCAAACCTGGAATGTATCAAACGTGGGATGTATCAAACGTGAGATGTATCAAACCAGGGATGTATCAAATCTGAGATGTATCAAACGTGGGACTCGCCAAAACGACACCCGCTCTCCTCCAAGTCCCTTTTTGCTCTCGAGACTTTTGCCATCAACAACATAAACTGTCCTGCACTCTTGGGATGTCACCATTTCCATACTAATTCTTCCCAACCACGGTGGTAACAGTATTATCTCCCTTTGGATTACAGGTCACGCTGCCATATTAGACGACGAGATCGCCGGCCAGTTTGCCAGGAATCTGAATATCCAAGAACTCTCTAAAACTTTTTTTCTGTTCGAGCTTCAAAACCGAAATCCAAAGATATATGAAATACCCCTTGCAGGAGAGACGGACCTCTCAATTTGGAACTTAACTTTTGAAAAACTGCCTCGACTGGAAACGAAACTAAGCAAACTGCACACAGGTAATACCTTTTTTTTTTTTTACCCACTATGACCTTTACAAGAGTCAGGGGTGGCTGGATGGTGTATGCCTCCGACAAACCGCTCACCATCAAACATCTTTCATTGAATGTTGGTGTGTATAGAACTGAAGGCACGAACATTTC
>CM065743.1:34800731-34825731 GCA_033310375.1 Conus canariensis
ATGGTTTTACCAAAACTCATAAACGAGGACCAGACGGGATTCGTTCCAGGTAGATATATAGGTGATAGTTTACGAACAATATACGATTTAATTTCTTATTTAGAAGCGAATCGCTTACGAAGGTTATTAATTTCTGTCGATTTTGAGAAAGCTTTCGATTCAGTTAACTGGTCATATATGAATAAAATTCTGTCTGCATTTGGATTCGGAAACAGAATACAACGATGGATATCATCTTTTTACGATAAGATAAAGTCTTACGTAATAGTGAACGGGAAAGTGTCATCATGTTTTTCAATTGGAAGAGGTTGCCGTTCATATGAAAAGTTATTTACAAACCTTTATGAATTTGAGCAAATAACAGGACTGAAATTGAACTATGAAAAAACGTTTAATGTTTGGTTAGGTATAGATAAAAACTCTACGAAAACATATTTACCCCACTATAAAATGGAATGGAACCCCTCAAAATTCAAAATTCTAGGACTGTGGTTTACGAATAGGCTATCGGATATGACGGAAATTAATATGAAAGATAAATTCTCAGAAGTCCAAACCTTGTTCAAAATATGGACGAAAAGAGTAATAACACCATTAGGTAGAGTAGCTGTGCTCAAATCATTAGTGCTATCAAAATTGGTGTACTTATGGATCCTTCTACCGAATCCTCCTGATTCCCAGATTGCTTTATAACAGAATATGGGTTTCAAATTTGTTTGGAACAACAAAAATGATAAAATTAAAAGAAAATACTCAGTACATAATATACAGAAGGGAGAGATAGGTATACCCGACCTGAAAATGTACATCAGCTCCTTGAAAGTCGCCTGGATAAGGAAAGCGTACATGTACAATTTTAAGTGGAAAATAATATTACATTCATTATGTCCCGAAGTAAGTAATATTGATGCATATGGTCCTAATAGATTTACTGAAAACAATGTTATTAACAAATTTTGGAAAGGAGTTTTTCAAGCATATAAAAGGTTCTGCAAACAGGTAGAGTTATACGAAAGTACAGATTTAGCCATTGAACCTACTTTTTGTAATGAGAAATTTAAAGTTGGAGAAAAACCATTCTTTTACAAGAAATGGATGCAGAAAAATATATTTTTAGTTAAACATTTACTCATTGAGGATGGTGACTTTGTAAACCACGACGAATTGTCAGAAAAAATGGGACTTCAGGTCAGTTTTCTAAATTATGTAAGCTGCGTGCGTTCGATCAAAGCTTATGCAAAGAAAACAAGACTGACATTAAATAGTAACATTAGTAATGATAAAACCTTAGCACTTCAAAAAATTTGTAGTGTTACTAAGGGAACACGTACTTATTACGATATTATGGTAGAAGCCAATGAAGTTCTTAACATAAGCGCCTTTGTCAAGTGGGAACAACGTCTTGATATACCTACTGACTGGATAGAGGTACTGAAAAGGATTAAGAAAATCAAAGAAACAAAACTGAAATGGTTCCAAATTAGAATATGCCACAGAATTTTGGTAACAAATAGTGTGCTGAAAAGCATGCAGATTGTTGATAGCAACAAATGTAATTTCTGTAATAGAGAAAAAGACTCAATTAATTATTACCTGTGGGAATGTGAATTTACACAGGCTTTCTGGAAAGACCTTGAAAGAGCTCTAAAAGTAAATTGTTCACACTGTGAAAGATTATCCCTTAATGTGGAGATTATATTATTTGGTACGGATGAGAAAACAAAAACCGATGATATGCTAGACCTGATAATTTTAATGGGAAAATATTTCATCTATAAATGTAGAATTAACAAAACAAAACCCAATGTAAACATGTTTTTGAAGGAGCTGAACTACAGATATAAAATGGAGAAATATATGTCCTTGATGGAGATGAATCATGCTACCTACCAAGAAAAATGGTCACCATATACTAAACTACTAGAGGACTAATGGTCATATTATGTACTATATATACATGTGTATGTATGTATGGTGAATGTATAAATGTATGTTCAAAATAAGCGCTGTATTTTTTTTTTTTTAATCTAAAGTCATCCGTGACCTTGGAGCCTCGAGAAAATAATCATAAATTAAAGTGTGTCTGTACAATTTAACTCTTTGAATGCCATACTTCGATGGAGTCGATGATTTAAGTAATACGTTTTATAACCCTGCATTATGTTTGTGTACATTATTCGTTTTGTGTGCCCATTTAAAAGATAAATATTCTAGATTAGGGGAAAAACCCTGCGGTAGCAAGATAGTCGTTACTGTATAATTATTTGAATAGTTGGTAGTAGAGTTCTAATTCAAATGACATGCCGAATTTTTTTTTTTTTTTTTTTTTTTTGGGGGGGGGGGGGGGGGGGGGGCATGGAGGGGATATTTTTGTTGTTTTTGTTCTATGTGACCATTGTAATTGTTTGAAATGAAATAAAAGAGCTCTTTTCAACCCCCCCCCCCCCCCCCCCCCCCCAAAAAAAAAAAAAAATCGTGGTTCTGATAAAGATCATTGATGAAGATCGTGTCTACATAAAGATCATTGCGCGTGGGGGCGGGACAACATGCCCACCTGGAATAGAGGAAGAGAAGACATTGGATTCCTCTTGATCCCATCACAGCCAATTATCTGTGGAATCTTTTTCTGCCCCGACCAGTTCCTACCCTGATTTTCGTGTGAATTCTTTTTCATCTTCACTACAAGCAACTTTAATGTTGCCTTCAAGGAATTCCCTTCCTTTTCTTTTTAACCTTACTTTATTCCGTGAGCGAGGGCGGGGGGGGGGGGGGGGGGGGGGGGGGTCATTGGGGCTCCACAATGACGAACGTTTACGAGGTCCATCCATTTCTTTCTTCTTCTTCTTCTTCTTTTTTTTAATTTTGATCACTGAGGATTAGGATGATGAAGATGATGGTACGATTTTCCATTCTGATCTAAGACATATGACAGGGCTGAGCTCTACCCTTACTTTAATGATATTTCCCGGCGTCAACCAAACCAGGCCCGAGTGATACAGACACATGCAGCTGTCGGTCAGGAACTTCTTTGCGCGACACCTTCACAGAGACGTCTCCTTTGAGTGGATTAAACTGACTGTGTGGTCCCAGTCCTCGCAAATTCAACTCTGAGTAGGAGCTGGTTGGGCCAAATGAATGGTTGTGATGGGAATCAGACCCACAGCTGGGAGTCTCCGACGCTAACCACTTCGCCACGGCGGCTGGTAGGTCTTTCCAGTTCTGTGGGGGGAGTGCCAAGGCCTGGACCCACAAATGTTTTCCTCCTCCATTCTTCAGAATTGTCAGGTTGTTGTGTGTGTGTGTTTTTTTTTTAATCTTCCCCTCCGCTTTCATCCCTTAATAGTCCCTTGGAGGACTGTTTTTAAGCAAGGACTGTGGGATTGTGTCTCGTGACCATACCGACGGGAGTGTTCATTTCTTAACGAATGTCAGTAGATCTTTATAGGACGCGCAGGTGCTGCCGAATGCTTTGACGCACGTATTCATTGGGTAATAGGATTAGCGTGTCTGATGCGCGGTGCTGTGAGGTACCTTGGTGTGTGAAAGTGTAAGAGATCAGAAATATGGCCTTTTTCTCATTACGTTTAACCATCCCCCCCCCCCCCCCCCCCCCCCCCCCCCCCTAAAAAACAAGAACAGTACCGGCATTGGTATCGGCAAATCCATGCGGGCTGTCGTTGGACGGACACGGTGGCGCCCACCGGAGGGAGAGCTCACTCACGCCGGCTCCGCGATTAAGCAGTTATTGTCGTCAGTAAGGGAGTGTGGGTGGGAGGGGGGTGGGGGTGGGGGTGGGGGGGGGGGGCTTAGTAGGCGGTGTCATACGTATGGTAGATCAGAACAGGCGCCACTGAACACCACCGAAGTTATTCGGTAGCAGTGCAGTGTCTCCTCCGGTGGGTTGCCTCTTGACGACTTGACATTGCTTACTGTGGATTGCCGTTGCCGGGGCTTGCGGCAAGACGGGCCGGGCTGTGGCTGTAGATGCGGGGGGGGGGTGGGGGGGGGGGGGGGGGGCGTCGGAATGAGCGGCGTGGGTGCACTGCCGCTGAGGTGGGACAGCAAAAGTAAATGAATAAATGAATATAGAAATGACAGAACAGTAACGGCATATGGTTGGTATGCAAAATGGTCGAATATGGTAGTTCTCATGATACTTAATCGCAACCTATAAACAAATCATCAGGTTTAATTTGTGATGGAGAGACAGATCTAGAGTGTTGTTTGGGTGGGTGGCTGGGTGGTTTCTTTCTTCTTCTTCTTCTTTTTCTTGGGGAGGGGAGTGTTTTGTTTCATTATCGTTTGCTTGTTTTGTTTTGTTTTAAATTTGACGTCCATGAAAAGTGAAATGCACGACTGAGAAACAAATGCTGATTGAACACGGTCACCATTAGTCACTGAGTCCCCCCCCCCCCCCCCCCATCCCCTTTTCCCTCCCGTCGTCTGGTCATACCCAGCCGCCACCCCCCTCCCCTCCACCTCCCTCTTCCCGTCCCAGCCAATACTGTTTCAACATTTCAGTCGAGCTCAGAGGGTTGCACGTGCATACACACAGTGGCAGCTTACACACTCTTTCCGCCCAGACTTGGAAATTAATCCGCGGAACAGGTGGCCATGAATTTATATCGCCAGAACACACAGACTACACGCAAATACTGTTCGCGCACTAGGACACCGTGGCTTTTGCAACCGCATCTTTTTTTTCTTTTTTTTTCTCGCACGCACGCACACACAGAAACGCACATATATACCGGCAGGCGCGCGCGCACGCATGCACACACGCACACATACACACACACCACGCACGCACACACACCCACACACACACAACGCATGCACGTACGCACGCACACACGTACGCACGCTTAACACACACAAACACACACACACACACACACACACACACACACGCACGCACGCACGCACGCATGTATGCACGCACACGTGCACACACACACACACACACACACACACACACACACACACACACACAAGCGCGCGCACGCACAACACATGTAAACACCCCAGAGAGAGAGAGAGAGAGAGTGAGAGAGAGAGAGAGAGAAGGGACGAGAATAATAGATAAGTACTATGTGTCATAGAGAGAGTGGAATGAGGGAAGAGAGAGAGAGAGAGAGAGAGAGAGAGAGAGAGAGAGAGAGAGAGAGAGAGAGATAAGGTGGAAAGAGGGGAACGATATAACAGGTAAGTCCTAATTTGTCACACACACACACAGAGACAGAGAGAGAGAGAGAGGTGGGGGGGGGGGGGGGCGGGGGTCACATAAAGCAACTTTTGAAATCAAGACAAAGTGATGAAGAAGCTGTTGTCAACCTGCGACACACTCATTTTTAATACTGTTAAAAAACATGGTAACAAACATTTTTGTATACTGCAACAAACGTTAAGGCTATTTACCGTGTCAAGTGTTGACATTATATACTGTGACACACCATTGATGGTATATACTGTGACAAGTGTTGGTGTTGAGTGTTGATGCATACTGTGACACAATCGAAGTTATATCCTGTGACAAGTGCTGATGCTATACCCTGTGTCAAGTTTTAGTGTGTACTGTGCCAAGTGTTGATCTGTACTGTGACACAGTTGATGTTATATCTGACAAGTATTGATGATGTATACTGAGCCATGTGTTGAAGTTGTATGCTGTGACGACAGCAATTTGACTTGTTCGCCCAACTGTAAGAGCAGCTAACTTCCAGCGTGTGTGACGTCCGCAATTTGCCTTATTCACCCCAACAGTAGGGGCAGCTAACTGCCAGTGTGTGTGACGTCCACAATTTGCCTTATTCACCCCAACAGTAGGGGCAGCTAACTGCCAGTGTGTGTGACGTCCACAATTTGCCTTATTCACCCCAACAGTAGGGGCAGCTAACTGCCAGTGTGTGTGACGTCCACAATGTGCCTTATTCACCCCAACAGTAGGGGGCAGCTAACTGCCAGTGTGTGTGTGACGTCCACAATTTGCCTTATTCACCCCAACAGTAGGGGCAGCTAACTACCAGTGAGTGTGACGTCCACAATTTGCCCTGTTTGCCCCAGCGCCAGGATCAGCTGGCGGCCCGTCATAGCTGACCTGTGGATGAAGAGAAAGGACACGGCCCAAAAGATGGAGGTGGCACAGCCGTTGCCGTTGCTGCTGCTGCTGCTCCCTCTGCTGCTGTTGTTGGCTGGCTGCAACCCCAGTGCCGCGGCTGACTGCAAAGCATCCACTTCTGAGACCGCGCCCATGTTTACGGGTGAGTCAGTTACACCTCCCCCCCCCCCTCCTCCCCACTCCACAACCTAATCCCCTCATCCCCATTCCATCGCTTGACGTATTGCTCCACCGCCTCCCTCCTCCCTCTTCACACTTAATTCTTCCCTCACTCCAACTTTGTGTGTGTGTGTGTGTGTGTGTGTGTGTGTGTGTGTGTGTGTGTGTGTGTGTGTGTCGCGCGCGCGCGCGCGCGCGCGCGCGCTCTGGTTTCCAGTACAATCCCCCCATTTCTGGAAGACTCCTATCACCTATCACCAGAGTCTTGAAGACCGTTGGGGTGCCACAGAAGACTTCGCAACCAGCTTCCTTCACTCCTCCGCCCATTTCTCAGACGTTCTTAGGGCAGTTGCTGAGTGTGAGGCCAGTCCATGCACTGACGTTGTCTTCCCCTCACGTTCCCTGTCTTCCTCTCCTTCTGCCTCCTTGCGCTGTTCCTTGTAGAACTGTTTTTTTTTTTTTTTTTTTTTTTTTTTCGTTGGTCAGTCCTGGTGGTCTTGATACAATGCCCATAGCATTTCATTTTCCTTCTTTTCACAAGACTGCTTGCTGTACAGCTCTCAGTTTCCAACTCCCAAATCAGTCAGTCAGTCAGTCATTCCCCTGACCGCTGGGGTCGTTGGGGGGACGTGATGAGGCAGCCGCTGTTTCTCTCCAGGCTCTTCTGTTTGTAGCTGTCGTGAGGAGATCTGGCATGGTCATTTTGGTCCAGTCCTTTATGTTTTCGGACCAGCTCCTCCTCTGCCGTCCTCGTCTGCGCCCTCCTTCAACGGTACCTTGAAGGATGGTTTGGGAGAGGGTGTTGTGACGAATGACGTGGCCAAACCATGCCATCTTCCGTCGTTTGACGGTTGCCAGAAGTGGTTCGTGGGGGCCCAGCTAGATTGGTAACCAGGTTCTGTACATAATCATTGGAGTTCATAATCATTGCACATAATCAATGAATGATTATGCGCAATGATTATGAACTCCACAATACCCGCGTTCAAAAACTCACGCCTGAACTTGGGAACTGTGTTTTCGGAAGTGGCGCCGTTTCTTGCAGGGTGAAAGGGCACACAGCACGGTGCCAGGGCGTGGGGTCAAGGACGGGCTGGCACACAAAGTCATCAGCCTCTCAACTTAAGTTATTATGAGTCGTCTGACCTTGACCGTCTGTCCAAGAACCGTAAGAACCTTCCTGCTGGATGCAGTGGTAGTGCGGGGTACTACGTAGACATCCGTTCCTCTTCCCCATCTGTCTGTCTGTCCGTCTCTGTGTCTCTCCGTGTCTCTGTCCCTCTGTCCCTCTGCCTCTCTCTCTCTCTCTCTCTCTCTCTCTCTCTCTCTCTCTCTCTCTCTCTCTCTCCTCTCTCTCTCTCTCTGTCCGTCTTTTGTCAATCTGTCTGTCTGTCTCTCTCCGTCTGTCTCTCTCTGTCTCTCTCTCCCCATCTCTTTCTGCGTCTTTGTCTCCTCTCCCTCTGCTCTCTCTGTTCCTTCTCCTCTTTCTCTCTTTCTCTTCTGTCTCTCTTCTCTTCTCTCTCTCTGCTCTCTTCTCTCTCTGTCTCTCCTTCTCTCTCTTCTCTCTCTCTCTCTCTCTCTCTCCTTCTCCCTCTCTCCTCTCTCTCTCTCTCTCTCTCTGTCTCTCTCTCTCTCATCCCTCTCTCTCTGAGTCTCTGTGTCTCAGTCTCTCTGTCTCTCTCTCTCTCTCTCTTTGTCTCTGTCTGTCCGTCCGTCTGTCTGTCTGTCTGTCTGTCTGTCTGTCTCTGTCTCTCTCTCTCTCTCTCCTCTCTCTCTCTCTCTCGCACACACACACACACACACACACACACACACACACACACACACACACACACACACACACACACACTTTCTCACTGTGTGTGTGTTTGTGAGAGAGAGAGAGAGAGAGAGAGAGAGAGAGAGAGAGAGAGAAGAGAAGAGAGGGACAGAGAGGAGAGAAGAGAGAGAGGTGTGTGTGTGTGTGTGTGTCTGTCTGTCTGTCTGTCTGTCTGTCTGTTTATCTCTCTCTCTCTCTCTCTCTCTCTCTCTCTCTCTCTCTGTTTTCCATTTGCTTTTTCTTCTCTTCTCTTTTTTTTACCCTAGGACTGGACGGAAAGAAAGCATGTGTAACTGCTTATCTCATTACCTTAGAAACATAGAATATCGTGAGAGAGAGAGAGAGAGAGAGAGAGAGAGAGAGAGAGAGAGAGAGAGAATGTGTGGATGTGTGAGTAAAAAGAAGGAAAGAGAAAGGGAAGTGAGAGAGAGACAGTGAAACTGACAGACATGCTGGCCGAGACACTTTAACATTTTTTGACACTTTGATATTTTATTATCATTACCAAAGAGGTCTTTTGACAAGAGGGGGTGAGGGGTAACAGAACAATAACGTTCAGCTCTTCCTTTCCTTGTAAACAAACAGTACACATTTCTTTCCAGTGTGCGTCAAATCAAAGGGGGAACAAAAACAAACAGTACACATTTCTTTCCAGTGTGCATCAAATCAAAGGTCAACAAAAACAAATAGCACACATTTCTTTGCAGTGTGCATCAAATCAAAGGTCAACACAGTACACATGTCTTTTCAATGTGCATCAAATCAAAGGTCAACACAGTACACATGTCTTTTCAATGTGCATCAAATCAAAGGTCAACACAGTACACATGTCTTTTCAATGTGCATCAAATCAAAGGTCAACAAAAACAAATAGTACACATTTCTTCCCAGTGTGCATCAAGTCAAAGGTCAACATAGTACACATTTCTTTCCAGTGTGCATCAAGTCAAAGGTCAACAAAAACAAATAGTACACATTTCTTACCAGTGTGCATCAAATCAAAGGTCAACATAGTACACATTTCTTTCCAGTGTGCATCAAATCAAAGGTCAACATAGTACACATTTCTTTCCAGTGTGCATCAAGTCAAAGGTCAACAAAAACAAATAGTACACATTTCTTACCAGTGTGCATCAAATCAAAGGTCAACATAGTACACATTTCTTTCCAGTGTGCATCAAGTCAAAGGTCAACAAAAACAAATAGTACACATTTCTTACCAGTGTGCATCAAATCAAAGGTCAACATAGTACACATTTCTTACCAGTGTGCATCAAGTCAAAGGTCAACAAAAACAAATAGTACACATTTCTTACCAGTGTGCATCAAGTCAAAGGTCAACATAGTACACATTTCTTACCAGTGTGCATCAAGTCAAAGGTCAACAAAAACAAATAGTACACATTTCTTACCAGTGTGCATCAAATCAAAGGTCAACATAGTACACATTTCTTTCCAGTGTGCATCAAGTCAAAGGTCAACAAAAACAAAAAATATACATTTCTTACCAGTGTGCATCAAATCAAAGGTCAACATAGTACACATTTCTTACCAGTGTGCATCAAGTCAAAGGTCAACAAAAACAAAAAGTACACATTTCTTACCAGTGTGCATCAAGTCAAAGGTCAACAAAAACAAAAAGTACACATTTCTTACCAGTGTGCATCACATCAAAGGTCAACATAGTACACATTTCTTACCAGTGTGCATCAAGTCAAAGGTCAACAAAAACAAAATAAAATCGTAACGTCTCCTTATGCCGTCGCACACAGGAGTAATACAGTAACGTTTAAAAAAAAAAAACAGAAAAAGAAAAAATAATTTTAAAAAAGCAGAAATTGTAAAACTGACTCGACCAAATGATGATATTGTATCTTACTGATCTCCTCCACATGCGATGAATGATGTTATTCATTCATATATCTCTTATAATGAATCTTCTTAATTTTGACTATCCTTTATCTGTCTAATTTTCAAGGCTTCTGCGATGAATTTCGCAACTGGTTTAATTACAAATTCGTCATCTGATGATGATAACACGACAGCGACATCTTGTCTTTTAGCTATATCTAACGGAAGAAATGAACAAATTGTCCGCACTTCATTATAAGCAGTACAGTGGAACAGAAAGTGTTCTTCGTCGTCAATAATGTGTCTGCATGCAGGACAAGGAGATTCTGTGGATGTTCCACATTCAAATCATCTTCTGTTCGCATTAAAACATAAAGTTCTCAACCTGAATCTTGCGTCATTTATTCTGTGCCATTTATCTGTTGTAACATCGAGAAACTTTTCAGATTGAAACACATTTTTAGATAAGAAAAACCAGCCATACTTTTCTTTACTTTCCATACTTGAGTGCCAGTTCTGTTTAAAAGAACATTATAAGCTGGCAGAGAGAGAGAGAGAGAGAGAGAGAGGGGGGGGGGGAGATGTGCAGGTGGGTGCGTGGATAGAGGGAGGGAGAACGGGGGAGAGACAGGTAGACAGAAACAGGCAGACAGAGATACAGAAAGAGAGAAAGATAGTATGTCTGTTCTTAATCAGCAAAATCTTATTTTGCCAGCAAACCCCACTTTTCACATAATCAAATTTCCTCAGCCAAAAAAAAAATATCTAAAACCCTACAAAATTAAACAAATCTAATTGCGTGAAAAGGGGGGTTTGCAGGCAAAATAATTTTCCTGCTCTAGAACCGCATATATTATCTTTCTCTCTGATTAACTAACAGGCACTGTGTTTGGCGGGACAACTTGCAACTCTTCGCGAACAAACGATCTTTTAGGGGCAGGCTTTTTAGACGTAGTAGCACCGCCAGAAGAAAGAGTTTCTCTTAAATAATACACAGGAGGGGTTGTTTTCATAATTCTTTCAACTTCATATACATCTACGCTCCATATAGGGTCTGTGGCTCTAATTCTAACATCGCCTTCTGCCTCTCCAGGCGCATACAAGTATCTTACTTTTAGTCCAAACGGCAAGAGTTTCTGATTACCCTGCACATCTTCAGTAATACTTATTTTTTTTAATTTGATCGCGTTCACTGGCTTAAGGCCCGTTGCTTTAAATTCTTCATTGTTCATGGCGCGTAAGACTGTCGGCAGGTATCTATACTTTCTCTCTGATTAATCTTCTATCTCAAGCACCACCAACAAATCAGAACAAACAACCGGCCTTCCATCTTGGTTAGTTATTTTTACACACACTGAATTTATAGGCCCTTCAACTAATTCTTTAAATTGGCTGTTTTCACCAAATGTATATGACTGATAATCGCAAAACCCCACCTTAGTTGATGGGAGTGCTCTTAGAACTGTAGATGGCTGGCCATTATACAAATTAGTGTTTGTTTTTAATTCGCTTAAATGAACATACAACATTGGATTAATTAGAAAATCGGATGGTCTACTGCCTACATATTCATATAGACCACTTTCTATATACGCGTGTGTATTAATACGATAGGCTTTACCACTATCATAAAAGCCTAAAATTCGAGCAAGGCCCTTGGGAAAAACGTACTCCCTTTTGTCTTTATGTTTTGGTAAAAATATAGTAATTATAAGACTTGCCTCATTAATTTCTAACCGTATGTCAAATTTGTTAAATGCTTCTTTTAAAGAACAAAAGCTGTAGTAACCATCAGGTATTTTTAAACGTTTTAAGCGATTGCCCCCCTCATCATAAATATCTATCCAATTATTTTGGGCCTTTTCAGATATGTTAAACCACCTTATTTTAAACCTAAGTTCTCTAAGAGCAGCCCTACACTTCCCGCCTTTATTGTCAACTGAATACTTTAAAAACACGCGCTGGTTTTGCTTGGTTATATAAAGGAACATCCTTTTTAAATCCTTTTTAAAAAATCTATTTAAAAATGGAGCCTTTTAAATATAATGAAAGTGCCGCTTACGACGTAGGAGGGGTTTATGAGCCCAAATCTTTGGACTTTAGTAACCTAACCATCGCAGTGGATGAATCATATGGCTTTCTAGTCAGACTTGTAAACCCACTAACTAGATATTTAAATCCTCCAATAAAGAGTGATAGAGTGCCATCAGCATGGTCAACTCATCCTATGACCTTTTACCAGAATCAGTTAAATTTTGCAGTTTACTGCTCAACCACTGGCTGCGGTGTTTCATATGCAAACCATTTAAACCACCCCAACCTCTTAGTAAGGTCAGTATATAACTTTCATGTTTATTATCAGTATAGACGCATACTAACTGAACTACAAGTACGCCTCCCCAACGACAACGCGTTTAATCCATTTCTCAGCCCAATGGACAATAATGCATATGAAAGAATCTGCAACGAATTTAACATTAACCCTTCAAATAACTTTAGACAAAAGTTAGACCGCAATCATGGACTAGGCACATTGTATTTGTGGGGTCAGCGTAGAGAATATAATTTTGACTACTGGCCCGGCCACACCTCTTTTAAGTCAAACTCTCAAGTTAGATTGGGGGCCATAGAACAAAAACATCCTAATGCTTGGGCAACATTTATCTTAGATGAAAGTAAAGGTCTAACAATGCCAGGAGTGCAAAGGCTTAATGACTCCATAAGAACATACGTTTGGTGTCTATTAGGAGCACAAGCACAGACTAAATCTAGCATAGTGGATCAATCTACAGGTTTTGATGCCAGAAAACAATTTCTGGCCAATTTAGAAGATGCTATTAACTCTGCTGTTGATTTGCCTGCCAGCATACAAAGGTACCAAAACGTTCTTTCACATGCTAGGTCAAAGGTTGACTTTGTTGTTGGTCATGGATTATACATGCTGCCTTCTGACCTTAGGCTGCAGATTGGCATGATACAGAATTATAACAATGAAATCCTTATTGCTGGAGACGACCAAAACTTAGGACACAATCAAGGCTTAAACACAAGGCCTGCTCCATCCATTTTAAAAAAAGTACCTATCCTTGAAGAAAGCGATCCAGTTATAAAGCGTCCACACAGCCAGAAAGCGATCCACCACCAGTTATAAGCGTCCCACAGCCAGAAAGCACGCCACCTGTTGATCTGCCTTACCCCAACAGTCATACTAGCGAAAAGACGGCCCTCGTTGTGTTTTTAACTTTTACTGGATTAGCCATACTTTATTTCACTAAAAATTAAACCGGCAGCCAGCACTCCTAACGTCCACAGATGGTCAGCCATATAACCAGCCACTTTGCCTATAGTAGACAAAACCCAACTAACGACACTGCCTATTATGCCAGGCAGAGCATCAAGCGCTTTGACAGCTAACTTCTTTAATAGGTTTGCTAGGTGGTGTAATTGCTTTCTAATCCAACTTTTACCGGGCTGAGGTGTTGGAGGCGTTACTGACCCTGTTGGCGCACTGCCAGTTAATGCATAAACCAGTGTAGAGATAGCAAACCCAACAGCCGTCAATATACTAACTATTGTAATCCCCTGCTCTCTGAACAGAGTCCTTATTCTTCTGCTAATGTAGTATTTTCATAAAGTATTCTGCGTATAGTTTCTTTGATTCTGTTTGCTTGTAATACTATTTGTTCTCTGTTAGTAGACAGCGTTTCTAACCTGGCTGCCCTTAGTAACATTAACTCCTGTATTTTTGCCTGTATTCTAGCCTTTTCTTCTCGCCCTAAATTGTTATCATCTGCATCAGCCAGTTTATTTTTTTCTTCTCTTATCTCTCTCTCTAGCTCACCAAGTTTTGACAAGTTGTTTTTTAGCTCGCCATTTATTCTCCGTAGAGTTTCATCAAGGCCCCTGAGTTCATGTATAGCAGCTTTAAGATTCCTGTGTACACTCTCAGGCAATGGAGGGTCATCAATTGTTTGTAAAGCTGCCTCTTCTTCAGGGCTTAGCTCACGTTCTCTTTGACTAGGCGAGCCGACAATTGTTTTTAACTGCGTCTCCTCATTAAAACTCGTCTCAATTTCTGCTATTGCCTCATCTGTTCTTTGACTTAATTCTTGAAAAGAGAACACTTCTATTTCAGATCGTGTTAGCAACCTCCGCTCCAAGTTCTGTAAAGCACTAACAGCCTCAGGCCTTAAATTTTTAATAAGGGCTAACCGCCTTCGGTCGGCAACAGAGAGTTTTCTAAGAATTGTGCTCATGCTTAAAAACTTGCCCGGGTCTGGCTTTGTAGTAAGTTGTACAAGGCCTTTACTAGTCCTTACATACAGATGATTATTTTTATCCATCTTAAAATCAAAAGCACTGTGGCCTTCTGGCGGCTCTAGTCCTATGCTTCTATAGAATGAGTTAATTTTATTTGTTAATAGTTCTGCACGAGCTGTAATAACTCCAGGGGGTGTTTCTTCTACTGAAGGGGTTAAAGAACGTGCTTCTTCAAGTTCATCTTCTAATGAAGGGCCCGATTCTGTTTCATCATCTTCCTCTTCAATAGGTTCAATTGCGTCAAAATCATCATCAGCCATATTTATATATTTATTATTTTTTGTTTTATAAAAAATGAACCCATACGGCTGCGACCTTGATCCATTCAGAAAAGCGAAGGAACCCCACGGCATAAAAGGCATAAGACAGACTGTGCGCGTTGTAAATAATCCATCAACAATTGAGCCCAATGAAATGTTAACAGTAAGATTTAGTGACCTCGGGGCTGACGATGTTATAATGCCAGGCACTGCCAGGCTGTCATTCAAAATAGATATTGAGTCGGCGGATCCTAATGCTACTGTCGTTGCTAACCTGGGCAGGGCCATCATTAAAAATATGGTAATTAAACTGGAAGGTAGAGAAGTCTTCTCACTGAGTAGCGCAGACATTTTTAATCTCTATTCTGATCTGTGGCTGCCTAGAACAGAAAGAAAAGACAAAATCTTTCAGGGGATCCAGAGCCCAAACGGTCTTAAGCACAGGCTTAATGCCGCAGATGCAAAGGAAGACGAGGGAGACCAGGCAATAGCGCGAGCATTTAAGAACAGATTTTGCATCCCTCTAGATTTTGAACTGTTAAAAACCCATCAACCATATTACCAAGGCGCGCTAAGAGACAAACTTACTTACGAACTGACATTCAATGACAGCGGATCTGTTATTTTATCAGATGACCCTCAAGCCAAGTACACTGTCAGTAACATCTCTCTTAATTTTGACGTTGTTACTAACCCTGAACTGGCTAGAATAATCTTAAACCAGTATAAAAGTAGGGCGGTTGTTTACTTTGAAAGAGTTTTACACCACAGTCTAGCGATTAAAAACAAGCAAGACACTGTCTGGGAAATAGCTATAAGCAATTCTTTAAGGTCCCTAAAGGGGGTTCTCTTGCTATTTACTGAGCCCTCAGCTCCTTTTCAGAGAGAATCTGAGGTGTTTTACAATCCAAAAATTGAACAGTTGTCTTGCACAGTAGATGGCAAGCCTTTTCAGTTGTATTCAGCTGGACTTTTACCCGACCAACACTTTGATGAAATAAGAAAATTGTTTGCTGGAGGCAGACAGACAAGCCCCATAGCCGACCATGTGTGTAAAAAACTTCACCTTCACGATGTAAGACTCGAAGATTATCTAACAGACAAATATGGACTATGGCTGGATTTTAGATCCATGTATGACAACAGACTGCACGGGAGTGGAAGAAGGGTAGGGTCAGATGGCATACTCATACAGATTAATAAGGAAGAGGAGGAGAATGGGCAGATACAAATGCACGTTTTTGTGGTTTATGACGCCCAGCTGAACATTGAAGAAAATAGACTGAAAGAAATAGCCTATTAAAACAGATGGATAGTTTGAACTTTTTGCCAAAAGACCCGCACTGTTCGCTTATTTGCAGGATTACTGGGTGTGGGAAAACTGTCTTCGTGCTTGATTTGTTACAAACAGTCTACAGGTTTCATTACGAGTACATTGTTATATTCTGCACAACCATTAAGCACAACAAGTCTTACAAAGAAAGGCAGTTTGTTTGGACAGACGAGAATATATTTTTAGTTGATCCTACTGACAAGCTAAGCGACTGTTTAGAACATTACTATAGGCTATTTGAGGGAACTGAAACGCTGTTTATTATTGATGACTGTTCAGCCGAACAAGACATTGTTAAAAAAAAGAAGGACTCTGTCTAAGCTGGCCTTTAGCGGAAGACACGCATTAGTTTCTGTTTGGCTCTTAACTCAGAAATACAATGCTGTCTTAAAAGACTTTAGATCGCAGTTAAAATCAGTCATCTTATTCTATACTAAGGACAGGGATAGTTTTGAAGAATGTTTAAGTGAAAACTATATAATCAGGGACAGGGATGAACTAAAAAAAATAAAAGAGCAGCTAGAAAAATCTAAGCACGCTAAACTATGCTTACGGACTGACCCGCCAGTTCAATACGTTTGCTTATTATAGATTGTTTATTATAGATTGCTTATTATAGATTGTTTATAATAAATTGCTTATTATAGATTGTTTATAATAAATTGTTTATATTAAAAAGAATGTCTCGAGGGCCAGAATCAAAAGCAGAGTTAGCTCCTAAATGCGCTGCAGTAGAGCTAAAAGATCTAGCAGATACAACTGACTTCGATCTAATAGGAGTGGCAGGAAATGTTTATGGATTTGAGTACACCGACGATGGTGTTTACAAACGAATAGAAATTGAAGATAAAAAACGACAGCAATATCCTACCCTGGAAGAGATAAGAAATCTAAGGGCAAACGATTTTGGCAAACACGAATACAAACTTCATAAACGAGAGAATGCTTGGGCGTTGCTTCCTGACATTAACTGGAATTTAAAGTTTGAACTACGAAGCCCCTATGTATACTTTGATAAGAAATACAATTTTAGAAAAGCTTTGAATGAAGGACACCTTCTTGCTAGCCTAGTCCCAGGATTACAACAGAAAAAGCAGATTGAAATAACTAAGCAGGGCTCTGTATATATGCTGCGGAGAAAGAAGTCCTTAGCTGAAGTGGGGGTGACACCGTCGGCTTAGAGTTTAACCCAAAACTAGAATCACTGCCTAGAAAAATGACGATGCTTTTTCGCTTATTTATTACTCCAAGGGAGTCTGATCCTAGTTTGCCAGAGCATACGTTAATCAGGGGTGTACAAATAAAGTCTGAAAACTTGGGCGGCCCTCTTAGGCTTGTTATTGTTATTACTAAAAATGAGGATCAAATAAACACTTTTGTATCTTCTGACAAAGTTACTGTGATGGTTGACAAAGACAAACTAACAGTACTTGATTTTATTTTTATTAAGTATGTTGATTTTATTGCGTTTTACTCTGTTGATGAAGTGCTGCCAGAAGGGTTAATAAGAAGATATGTACAAGATTAAAAAAATAATAATAATCTTGTTTTTTAAAATGGAGGACGGCCAGCAGTTTAGATTAAAGCACATGACTGAGCTTGAAGAAGAAATAGAAAGTGACTTAAATAAGTATAGGGTTACTAGAAAGAAATATGCTAAAGCTTTAAATGTCCTTTCTTATATAATCACCGGCTCATCAGTTGTAGCCGGCTTAAGCACCGGGTCTAGTGTCGCTCTTTTAGCTACTGGGGTTGGGGCACCGATATCCATAGCTTTTGGGAGTGTTGGTTTGGGTTTAGTTGCCATGTCCACGATTGTAAGTGCTGTTTTAAAGAAGCTAACGCCCAAATTACAAAAGCACACTGCCATTGTAGCCCTAGCAACAGCAAAACTTCATTCATTAAGGCTGATTATAAGCGATACATTGCTGGATGGAAAAGTAACAGACGAAGAATTTAAACGAGCCATGGCTGACGGTGATGATTACAGACGCCAAAAGATCGACCTCCAAAAGAAATGGAGAAAGACTTTTACTTCACAGCAGGTAGACGCTGAGGCAATCAGAAAGAACATTGCAAGCAGAACCTTGCAAACCAAAAAACGAGCCTGATTTAATTATTGTATTACTTATATATTTGATCTTAAAAATGACGACCAAAGTAGTTACAGAGCTTAAAAATATATGCTGCGCCTTAGAGTTAATGATGGAGCGGGGGGCTAATGAAGAAGAGTTAAGAAACAAGTTTGGCGAATTAATTGCGGATCTTTTTGAGCACACAGATATTCGTGAAAGTGTAACCGACTTAATCAGTAAAATGCCAAATTCTTGGCCCAACCCAGTTATAAAGTGTATTGCAATTTTAGTTAATATTATGGCTCCTGATGGCGTTGAATTGTCTATTTTTACTAACTCTGAAGGAGCAGCTATTCAATTTAACTAAATTTTAGTATTTTTTTGTATTACCTCAAATTAGTAAATATTAGCTAAATTTTAGTATTTATTTTTTGTATTACCTATTTATTTGATCTTAAAAATGACGATCACAAAAGCGATGGATGACAAACCGTCGGGCAATATGAACAGAGTACTAAACATGGGCATTATTAACCCTATAAACATTCGCGAAAGCGTGACGCATGCTATTTCTAAAATCCCAGAGTCTCTTCAAATTGACCCGCCAGTGAAAGTGTTGTTGGCCATTAAGATTGAATATATAACCCACGATGATAGTAGTATACTAGTCTGGGTTTCAACTAGACAGATAGAAATAATGAGTTATCGCGACTTTAATTCTGACTGGGCTGATTACATGCTCACACAGTTTAACCAAGCGATTGAAGAAGCGAAAATGCGCGGCTCCGGTTGGTCTAAAGGAACAGTCATTGAAATCAAATTAAGACAAGTAAAGTTCTATCCTATAGTCGGCAATTCTTACCTTCCTCTCCCGAGAGAGTTAGTTCTTAAACGAGCAGTCCTAAATATACATAATTCAGATAACTTATGTTTCATGTGGTGTGTTTTGGCGCACTTACACCCAGTTAAAAATAATGCAAACAGAGTTTCTAATTATTGGCAGTATAAAAATAGCCTAAACTTAAATAACATAGCCTTTCCAGTGAGTATAGAAAGTATATCTCAGTTTGAAGAGCAAAACAAACCAATAACCGTGAGCGTATACACATGGTCTGTAGTAGACAATCTAGTCCCTCTAAGGATCTCTCCCGAAGCTCCCCATTTAGGCGAATCACTTGAGAACCATGTAGACTTGATTCTGTTTGCAGACGGTTCCAAGAGCCATTATGTATTAATTAGATCAATTAGCAGACTTATGGCTTATACTACAAACAATACAGCTAAACAAGAGCTTTGTAGAAGATGTTTGGTCAGAATTCCATCTATAGAGGCAGCTGCTGAACATAAGAAACATTGTAAAAGTATTGTAGACTGTAAAACCGAACTTCTTACGCCCCCGCCCGGGTCTAAAGTTAGTTTTAAGAATGCACACAAAATGCAGATGAGACCATACGTAGTTTATGCTGACTTTGAGGCGATCTTGCCACAGTACTACGGCCCTCAACAAGAACAAAAAACAACCTTATTATCTCAGCATCAGATCTGTTCTTATGCTTTCGTCGTTGTTAGGTCAGATGGCGGACACACAGAACCAGAGATTTACAGAGGTCCCAATGCAGCTAATCGATTTTTGGAGCACATGAAGCATCTTCGCAATCAATTCTCTAATCAGCTGAACCTTTCAAACATTAAGATGACTCCTGAAGATGAAGAACGTTATAAATCAGCCACCCACTGCTGGATATGCAACAGAGAATTATCAGGCAATGCCGTAAGGGACCATGATCACATTACTGGCAAATTCAGAGGGGCTGCGCACAACAGCTGTAATCTTCAGCTTAAGGTTGACCCCAAGACATGGAAACTGCCAATCTTCTTTCATAACTTGCGGGGCTATGATTCTCCCTTTATCATGCAAGCAGTAACTTCTAAATATAAGAGGGTTAGCTGTATTGCGCAATCATCAGAAAAGTACATGACCTTTACTCTTGACTGTTTGTCCTTCTATGATTCTGCTCAGCATCTGATGGCAAGTTTGGATAAATTATCAGGATCTCTACAAGACTGTCCAATCACTAAAAAATATTTCAACCCATCTTTAGTCCGTAAAGGCGTTTACCCGTATGAATACATGGACTCGTGGGAGAGGTTTGATGAGCCAGCGCTGCCACATAAAGACGACTTTTACAGCCGTCTTAGAGGCGGAGGCATATCTGACGCCGACTATGAATACGCCCAGAAAGCCTGGACAGAATTACACTGCAAGACGATGGGCGATTATCACGATCACTACTTGATGGCTGACGTGTGTTTATTGGCAGACGTCTTTCAGAATTACAGATCCGCATGCATGAAACACTACGGTCTGGATTCGTCACAGTACATCTCTTCCCCGGGCCTTTCTTGGGACGCATTCTTGAAGTATACAAACGTCGAGATTGACTTAATATCGGATCTGGATACACACCAGATGATTGAGGATGGGCTGAGGGGAGGCATTAGTATGGCCTGTCATTCTTACCGCAGAGCCAACAACAAGTATTTAGACAATTATGATCCAACTAAGCCATCCAACTATCTAATGTATTTAGACGCCAACAATCTGTATGGGTGGGCCATGAGCCAGACACTGCCATTGAGAAACTTCAAAATGATAAATGGGCCTCATGAGGTTGATTGGGTGGTAGGACTATTGTCAGATCTTACGCCCGATAATCCAATAGGATTAATCTTAGAGGTAGACTTAGATTATCCTAAAGAATTACATGACCTCCATAATGATTTCCCCTTAGCCGCAGAAAAATTAAAGATGAGTCCCACCGAACCGCCCAAACTCGTGCCTAATCTTCGACACAAGACTAAATATGTCTGTCATTACAGGCTGTTACAATTTTACTTAAGACACGGGTTAAAACTAAGAGCCGTTCACAGAATAATTACCTTTGACCAAGAGCCTTTCATGAGACCATACATCATGAAGAACACCGACCTTAGAACTAAGGCCATAGACGCTTCAGAAAAAGACTTTTTTAAACTAATGAACAACAGCTGTTTTGGCAAAACCATGGAGAACGTACACAATCGTAAAGATGTAAGATTAGTTACAAAAGAAAAACAAGCAATTAAGCTGACCTCTAAACCTAACTACCAAGACTTTAGACGGTTTAGCGACAACCTGGTTGGTATTATGATGAAGAAACAGAATGTGAGGTTGGACAAGCCGGTGTTTATCGGGTTTGCCGTGCTAGAGTTGTCAAAGTTATTAATGCTAGAATTTCTATACGACTACTTTAAGCCGCTGTACCCAGAAGCAAATGTCGTTTACACAGATACTGACTCTTTTATCCTGGACGTCCCAACTGAAGACTTCTATAAGGACATGGAAACAGAAGTGGCCAAAGGAGCTGATGGGTGGTACGACACATGTGACTATCCTAAAGATTCGCCTCTACATTCAACTGTGAACAAGAAAGTGATTGGAAAGATGAAGGATGAACTTAATGGGACAATTATACAAGAATATGTTGGCTTACAGGCAAAGATGTATAGTATTGCTACCCAGACTTCTGTAATGAAGAAAGCTAAGGGCATAGGTAAAGAAGTTGTCAAAAAAAAAAAAAGTCACGACGACTACAAGCAGGCTCTCTTTGAAAACAAAGTATTTCATCACACAAATGTTAATCTGCGCTCTACTCTTCATCAAGTAAACACAACCGCTGTTAATAAGAAGTCGCTAGTCTCTACCAATAGCAAGCGAACTTCCGTTAGCCCCGAGTTTTCATACGCTATAGACCACTGGAGAATCAACTTGACCGACTTAACTAGTACTTAACTAGTACTTTATTTAAGAACTTAACTAGTACTTAACTAGTACTTAACTTAAGATCTTAACTAGTACTTAACTAGTACTTAACATGACTTGCACTTAACTTGTACTTAACTTGCACTTAACTTGCACTTTACTTACACTTAACTTGTTATAACTGACTTAGTCAGTACTTAGCTTGTACTTAACCAGTACTTAGCTTGTACTTAACCAGTACTTAACAACACATTAAAAAAAACTAATTTATTAAAAATGGGTCTACAGCAGGAGGTTGTACTTTTTTTGCAGAAGCTGGTTCTTTTACTGTTTTTGTGGGGGTTTGTGACTTTGTTGCTAAGTATGGCTTTAGGCGCTTGTATACTAAAAGCCCTCCACCAACAACAATACTCCCCAGCACATAATAATACATCTTATAGTTTGATTGTGTTGTTGGTGGCGGTGGCGGTGGCGGTGCTGGCGCTGATGTTGTATTACTATCTAATAATTTTTGTTTTGCTGCTTGGTTTGCTTTTTGCAGTCTGTTCCATTCAGCTAGTTTACGACCGGCCTCAACACGTCCAGGATTTTTAGACTTAGTAACACTACTCACCTGCGGGACACTCAGTTGTGGATTCACTTGTGGGGCACTCGCCTGTAAATTCACTTGTGGAGCATTCTGCTCCTGTGGGACATTCTTCTCCTGCTCGCTCATTTTTTTTAGTCTGATTAAAATTAATATGATTAAAATTAATATGATTGAAAGTAATTAATCCCATGATGAATGGGCATAGCAACGTCCCAAATCTATAATACATGTCACATGCAAGAGATTCTAGAGACTTGGTTAAAACCGGATCTTGTGATAAGTCATATTTTAAATCTTCTTCTGAATCAACCAGCGCCATCTTACTTACTAACTTAGCATATAAACTAATCATTGTCTGCCCCACTGATCTAACCATTTTTGACCCTAGTTGTGCCTCGTACCTGGCGTAATACTTCTCAACGTCTGATGTAGACAATTGCTGAATCTGTTCGATACTTAGTTCAGTGCCTAAATACTGTTTAGTTTTTTCCACATGCAGCCAGAGAGTATAATCTTTCTTTATGGCAGAGGTCTGCCTGCTCCTCACACTTTAATAGTTCGTCGCAATCCATTTTTAAAAGCAATAAAAAATAATATAATACTTTTAAAACCATGAGTTTAACGCTGGTTAATTATGCAGTGCCTATCGTTGGTGTTATAGTCTATTCAACCATTGCAAAATGTTTGTTAGGAATAAAACCGCCCAACATGGGAAAGATAGAAGATTCGCCAAGACTAGTTGCAGCCTTATTTTTAGCTTTAACAACAAAAGATTATTTGATTAAAAAGCACATAGACAGTCTTTCGTATTATGATTATTTTAATTATTTTTTTAGTTAATAAAAAGATGAGTGAAAAAAAGATTATCAATACGATTTACCATTCTGCTGTAATTAGCGGCCTTAGTATTGGTTATAGCGTGTTAGCAAAAAACATCTTAAAAATGAAGCCGGCGGATCTAGGAAGGTTAGACATTGAGGATGTTGTTAAGGTTATAGTTGTAATTACTGCAGGGATTGCCTCAAAAGACTTTCTTGTTGCACAGGGGATTATCCCAGAAAACATCAATGCATAGGCAGATTAATGCATAGGCTGATTAATGCATAGGCAGATTAATCTAGAAAATATTGATTTATAAAAAGATGTCTGGATTGGTTCTGATGGTGGGAGGAGCTATTGTTAATGCTTTGGCCTTCTCTGGCAGCAATTATATGTTTAGTAAATTGCGATCTGATGAAGAAAGAGAACGTCATAACAAGGCAATGGAAGATTTAGCTAAGGCAAGAGACGCTTACGAGAAAAGGAGAATTGCTCACTTAGACTTTATTAATAAAAAGTTAAGAGAGCAGGGACATGCAGAGCACACATTTACAGACGTTGATGAAGCAATGAATGAGTATTACTTAGTGACAGGAAAGAAGTTTCTAACATCGCCGCCGCCAGAACTGTCTGACTTTTATGAACCGTCTGAGGATCAGAAAATGGTAGAAATAGGCTTTATTATAGGTGCTATGGGAGCAATCTTTCTTCTCGCATATTCAATCTAAAAACATAGTTAAAATGTAATAAAAAAGCAGTCCCTTCTTATGGACGATGCGAAGTACAAAATATATTATTCTCCTGGAGGGTATTGGAAAGGAAAGGCCGCTATTAATAAACTGAGTAAAGCTGCTAGGGTGTCTGAATCAGAAGCGAAAGACTGGCTTTCAAAACAAGCGATCTGGCAAATATATCTGCCTGCCCCAAAAAGAATAATAAGGCCTAAATTTGTTAATTCAGTTCCAAATGACACCCACCAGATGGACTTGTTGTATCTTCCACATGACAAAGTTAGAAGAAAAAAGTTTAAGTATGCTCTGACAGTTGTCGACATGGCTTCAAGGTATAAAGATGCTGAGCCTTTAACGGATAAAAGCTCAACTGCCGTGGCTGTGGCTTTACAACAAATATACATGCGAGGTCCATTAAAGTATCCTAGGTTGATTCAGGTTGATGATGGGAAAGAGTTTAAAGGAGCTGTAAACCAACTGTTTTTAAGACACCGGGTTACAGTTAAGAGAGGGATCCCAGGCAACCATCGATCACAAGCCCTAGTAGAAAACTTTAATAAGAATCTAGCTGAGCGTCTGTTTACCTATCAATATCATAGAGACCTTATGGACAAAACACGCAACACAGAATGGGTCAGGAGATTGCCGGCAGTCTTACGCGCCATGAACAATGAAGAATTTAAAGCAACGGGCCTTAAGCCAGTGAACGCGATCAAATTAAAAAAAATAAGTATTACTGAAGATGTGCAGGGTAATCAGAAACTCTTGCCGTTTGGACTAAAAGTAAGATACTTGTATGCGCCTGGAGAGGCAGAAGGCGATGTTAGAATTAGAGCCACAGACCCTATATGGAGCGTAGATGTATATGAAGTTGAAAGAATTATGAAAACAACCCCTCCTGTGTATTATTTAAGAGAAACTCTTTCTTCTGGCGGTGCTACTACGTCTAAAAAGCCTGCCCCTAAAAGATCGTTTGTTCGCGAAGAGTTGCAAGTTGTCCCGCCAAACACAGTGCCTGTTAGTTAATCAGAGAGAAAGATAATATATGCGGTTCTAGAGCAGGAAAATTATTTTGCCTGCAAACCCCCCTTTTCACGCAATTAGATTTGTTTAATTTTGTAGGG
>CM065743.1:34830731-34845731 GCA_033310375.1 Conus canariensis
AGGAGCGAGGTGGGGGGAAGAGGCAGAGACAGACAGACAGACAAAGAGAGAGAGAGAGAGAGAGAGAGAGAGAGAGAGAGAGAGAGAGAGAGAGAGAGAGAATGTGTGTGGCTGGGGTGGGGATATTATGCTAATGCTTATATTTAGGAAGTATCATCATTATTATCATTGTTATTGGTAGTAGTAGTAGTAGTAGTAGTAGTAGTAGTAGTAATATCAACATCATCGTCATCATCATTATTGTTTGTAGTAATAGTAGTAGTAGTAGCAGTAGTATCATTATTGTTATCATTACCATCATCATTATTACCATTGTTATTAACAGTAACATTAGTATCCCTATCATCATCGTCGTTTTCGTCGTCGCCGTCGTCATCATCATCGTCATCATCGTCGTCGTCGTCGTCGTCCTCCTCGTCGTCGTCGTCGTTGTTGTCGTCGTCGCCTCCATCACCACCACCATCATCATCATCATCATCATCATTATCATCATCATCATCATCATCATCATCGCCATCATCAGTCTCATTCTGTCCTTAGGCGGTCAAACCAAACAACAACAGCAGGAGACGAACAAACAAACGAAACGGATGATGTGTGTTGTTGTTATTTGGTGGACGTGTGGAAATCATAACTTTTCCATTCACGTAGTTCAAGTAGTTCTCCTGCGGGTGTTATCTGTCCGACATGCTTTCCCACGGTGTTCTGGTGTGCTGAGTCGATGGGTCGACAAATCTTGTGTCTGACGGGTGTTCAGTAACAGATGATCCGCAGTGTTTACCCATTAAGTAATCATCTCTTCTCCCCCCCCCCCCCCCCTCCTCCCCCAACCGTCGCCCCTCCTCTCACGATTGCTTACTCTCTCTCTCTCTCTCTCTCTCTCTCTCTCTCTCTCTCTCTCTCTCTCTCTCTCTCGGTCTGTTTCTCTGTCTCAGTCTCTGTCTGTCTGTTTGTCTGTCTCTCTCTCTCTGTCGGTCTCTTTCGCTCGCTCCCCCCACCCCCTCTCTCTCTCTCTCTCTCTTTCTTTCGGAAGAAGGAGGAAGGGAACAAACGAAGTGGATTTCAAACGAATATAGAGACAGACAGACAGACAGACAAGAAAAGAAAGACAAGACAAGACAAGACAAGACAAGACAGGACAAAATTCCTTATTTACGAGGAAAATAGATAAGCACTGATGTGCTTTCTTTACATCCAGTCCTCGCCCTGAGTAGGGTCAACAATGCAAAATAATGACATCCAGTCCTCGCCCTGAGTAGGGTCAACAATGCAAAATAATGACATCCAGTCCTCGCCCTGAGTAGGGTCAACAATGCAAAATAATGACATCCAGTCCTCGCCCGGGGGGGGGGGGGGGGGGGGGGGGGGGGGGGGGGGGGGGGGGGGGGGGGGGGGGGGGGGGGGGGGGGGGGGGGGGGGGGGGGGGGGGGGGGGGGGGGGGGGGGGGGGGGGGGGGGGGGGGGGGGGGGGGGGGGGGGGGGGGGGGGGGGGGGGGGGGGGGGGGGGGGGGGGGGGGGGGGGGGGGGGGGGGGGGGGGGTATACATCCTCCTGCCTGAGGCAATGAATAAGATCGTCTCCTGTGGGTAACAAGAATAAAATCACTGGGTGGAATGCAATACTATCCGCGAGGCAAGAAATCTCGTCTGCGTGTCAACATAATAAGAATCGTCCGCTGGAGCAACAATGAAATAATCTCGTTGCTGTGGGACAGCAATATGACATCTCCCTAGTGGAACATGCAATAAACAGTTCCTGAGTGGCACTGCAAAACACCTCGCGAGGGTCAACATGCAAAATTAATCAGTCGCGAGTGGTCAATGCAAAATTCCTCGCGGTGGAATGCAATAGAACATCTGCCTGAGTGGGTACATGAAATAAAATCCTCTCCGTGGGACACAAATATCATCCGTCGCCGTGGTAAATGAAAGATCCGTCTGCTGGTAGGGACAAAAATAATGCATCCGTCTGCTAGTGGGTCATGCAATACTCCTCCCTGAGTGGCAAGAATATATCATCTCGCCGAGTGTCAATGAATATGAATCCATCTCCTGAGTAGGTACAATGCAAAATAATGAATCGTTCCCTGAGGCACATGATAATAATATCTCCTAGTAGGAAATGCAAAATAATGAATCCAGTCCTCGCCTGAGTAGGGTCAACAATGCAAAAATACACCATCTCCTGAGTAGGGTCAACAATGCAAAAATGACATCTCGCTGAGTGGTACAATGCAAAATATGACATCTCTCGCCTGAGTAGGTCACAGCAAAATAATGACTCATCTCGCCTGGTAGGTCAACAATGCAAATAATACATCCATCCTCGCTGGTAGGTCAACAATAAATAATGACCACTGCCGAGGTCAACAATAATAACCAGTCTCCCCTGAGTGGTCACAATGCAAATAATGACTCCAGTCCTCGCCTGGTAGGGTAACAATGCAAAATAATGACATCCAGTCCTCGCCCTGAGTAGGGTCAACAATGCAAAATAATGACATCCAGTCCTCGCCCTGAGTAGGGTCAACAATGCAAAATAATGACATCCAGTCCTCGCCCTGAGTAGGGTCAACAATGCAAAATAATGCCCATCCAGTCCTCGCCCTGAGTAGGGTCAACAATGCAAAATAATGACCTCCAGTCCTCGCCCTGAGTAGGGTCAACAATGCAAAATAATGACCTCCAGTCCTCGCCCTGAGTAGGGTCAACAATGCAAAATAATGACCTCCAGTCCTCGCCCTGAGTAGGGTCAACAATGCAAAATAATGACATCCAGTCCTCGCCCTGAGTAGGGTCAACAATGCAAAATAATGACATCCAGTCCTCGCCCTGAGTAGGGTCAACAATGCAAAATAATGACATCCAGTCCTCGCCCTGAGTAGGGTCAACAATGCAAAATAATGACATCCAGTCCTCGCCCTGAGTAGGGTCAACAATGCAAAATAATGACATCCAGTCCTCGCCCTGAGTAGGGTCAACAATGCAAAATAATGACATCCAGTCCTCGCCCTGAGTAGGGTCAACAATGCAAAATAATGACATCCAGTCCTCGCCCTGAGTAGGGTCAACAATGCAAAATAATGACATCCAGTCCTCGCCCTGAGTAGGGTCAACAATGCAAAATAATGACATCCAGTCCTCGCCCTGAGTAGGGTCAACAATGCAAAATAATGACATCCAGTCCTCGCCCTGAGTAGGGTCAACAATGCAAAATAATGACATCCAGTCCTCGCCCTGAGTAGGGTCAACAATGCAAAATAATGACATCCAGTCCTCGCCCTGAGTAGGGTCAACAATGCAAAATAATGACATCCAGTCCTCGCCCTGAGTAGGGTCAACAATGCAAAATAATGACATCCAGTCCTCGCCCTGAGTAGGGTCAACAATGCAAAATAATGACATCCAGTCCTCGCCCTGAGTAGGGTCAACAATGCAAAATAATGACATCCAGTCCTCGCCCTGAGTAGGGTCAACAATGCAAAATAATGACATCCAGTCCTCGCCCTGAGTAGGGTCAACAATGCAAAAATGAACCGATCTCGCCTGATAGGTCAACAATGCAAAAATGACATCCAGTCTCGCCTAGTAGGGTCAACAATGCAAATATAAAAATAAAGCTGAGAAAAGAAAAAATAATACATGACGAGAAGAAAATGAAAATGAGAAGAGAAAGAAAATAGAGAGAAGAGAGAGAGAGAGAGAAGAGAGAGAGAGGAGAAGGAAAGAGAGTAGCAGGAGAAGATGAGAGGAGAAGAGAGTGAGAAGAGAGGAGAGAAGAGAGAGAGAGAGAGAAGGAGAGAGAGAGAGAGAGAGAGAGAGAGAGAGGCGAGAGTGGGTGCGGGAAAGAGCATGTTTAAAACAATCTGACAATCAAAACAAAAAAAAATAAATACCAAGGAGATGCAAGACGATCGATTTTGAAGCACCAAGGAAAAAAGAAAGAAAATAAAGCACAAATGGAGGGGGAAAATGCAGGATGATAGCCCAGTCAACACGGGGGAGGTGGGGAAGAATGTCATGTAGATAATAAATCAAGTCATTCCAGGAGGACCGTGAAGGAGAGAGAGAGAGAGAGAGAGGAGAGAGAGAGAGAGAGAGAGAGAGAGAGAGAGAGAGAGAGAGAGGAGAGAGAGAGAGAGAGAGAGGAGTCTCGCATAAGAATACAAGCTTAACGACATAATGACAAGAGGGCAGGAGATAGTAGGAAACACACACACACACACACACACACACACACACACACACACACACACACACACACACACACTTGTATGTATGTGTGTGTGTGTGTGTGTGTGTGTGTGTGTGGTGTGTGTGTGTGTGTGTGTGTGTTTGTCTGTGTGTGTGTCTGTCTGTCTGTCTGTCTGTCTGTCTGCCTGTGTCTGTGTCTGTGTGTCCGTATCTGTGTCTGTATCTGTGTGTCTGTGTCTGCGTGTGTCCTCCGTGTGTCCACACGTGTCTGTGTGAAATATAATTCGTTTTTCACCTGGCATTACTTCATGTTCCAAATATGAAGATTTCCAGTACGCGTTCATTCTAAACAAGCACCAGCTAGCGAAGTCTACTGTTCAGTTGGCGGCCTGCAGGGTCGAAGACAGAAACCGAACATTGCTTGGTGACCGTGTCAGTGGCGCCCAGCACCAGTTGGGGCCAAAGTGCCGTACAAAAAAAATGGTAGAAAGCAGACTAAGTCATGAAGATGAGAAAGGCGCTCTATTCTTTATCTCTTTGTTTGTGTACTTCACCCGTGAGTCCAGACGATGGCCATGTTGAAACGACTGGAAGAAAGGAGTATCGGAGAGAGAGAGCAATGAGCAGGAAGGCAATCCTTGCACACACACACACACACACACACACACACACACACACACACACACACACACACACACACACACACAAACACACACACACACACACATGCACGTACACACACACACACACACACACACACACATACACACACACACACACACACACACACACACACACACACAACACACACAAACACATACACAACACATCACAACACAACAACACACACACACACACACACACACACACACACACACACACATCACACACACACACAACAAACACACACACACACACATACGCACGCACGCACGCACAGGCACACGCACAAGGCATACGTTATATCACGTTGTAACAATGTTGCCCGTCTTTACCCCCCTTTCGCCCTCTCCCTCCACCCCCCTCTCTTACTACAGCGTGAGCTGTCCAGCTTAACACCATATGTTACAAGGAAAATTTAAAAAGAGAGGGGGTTAGTTACCGCCAAGGACATTGACAAAGTACAGGACAAGACACATGCAATGCATTTCGACCTATTGGATCTTCTTCAGGCAAAAACAAATAACATTTAGGACAGTGAAAACGAAGAACGAGAAACCATTTATCTTTTCATATTCGTCACACGACCAAAATGGCCACTGGACGGAAACGAGGCCACCCAGGAAGGGATCATGGGAGAGGAAATAGTGAAGGGGGGGGGGGGGGGGGGGCAAAGGAGGGGGTGTGAAACAGTGGGGTTTGTAGCTTTTTTTGTAGAATAGTATGATATATTAGTGACGGTAGTGATATGGTGGATTGATAATAGTGCTTACATACCATGGCTACGCTACATACACTGGGCAAGACATGTTGTGAAGACACACCACAGCCCAGCACTACAGCAACCAGTCTTACACAGCAGGATCAATCACCAGCCACAAGAGAGAGACCAACTAAGTTCCGTTACTCCAAGTGGACTTCAGTTCAACTCAGCTCATTCAAAACTTTCCCTCACTTAATGATGAAACAGTGAGAACCAAACCTCAGCCTAAAGGACAGACAGGTCCATTGTGACTAACTTCAACTACTTTCCTGGGTGTAAGCAAGTGAAGTTGATGTGTTAAAGTGCAAAAAAATTGACATGTCTGTTGTAAACTAACTTTAACAACCAGCCGTGTCTCCCTGATGAGTTCCGATCCAGCGGACGAAAGGCCTCGGAGCAGGCAATACAAATATATCTGCCTTCAAAGGGGATTACGTTGGTTCCCTTATGCAGCTAGTGAAGAGTTTTCATATCTGTAATATATTTTCTTAATTTCATGTTCCCAGTTTCTCCATCTTCAACCCCCCCCCCCCCCCCCACCCCCACCCACCCTCCTTAAGTCCAAATCTTTGCCAAGTCATTACTATGAAGACAGTTGAGTTGTTGGCCTGCGCTTGTTTTTCCCCCTCTATTAGATTGTTCGTCTATGTATTTGTCTGACTTTATTCAAGTTTAAAAGGCTGTGCCAGTCTTGAATAAAAGTTACTCTGTGTTAGGCTTTCTTATGGGAGCAAAAGTTACCCCACTTGTTTACTGTTTATTTTTTAACTTTAACTACTTACCCATGTGTAAGTAAGTAAAGTTGATGTGTGAAAGTGCACTTAACTTGTGTCAGTTCTTTGTTGTTCAATCAGTATTGAATGTTTGAACTTCTCTCTAATTCTGTCTCTCATAGCCACAAGTACTTTTAAGAGTACAAGCCTAAGGAAACTTCTCCCTGAGCCACTATTGAGTATTTTAACAGTCCTGGGAAAAATAAACACTTCTTTCGATGACTAGTACCGGAAACATTACTCCTTCCACCACTAGAGAGAGGGTGGGGGTGAAATTTCAACATAATTCTCAAAGAGAAAATATTTCAAGTCTTTGCCCTAGAGGACACACCGACGCATCCCCAGCTCTCATGACACTGACGGTATATATGCCCTCTGTATCCCATTCTTGTGTTCTTGGCTTTGAGCCTCCGTCAAACTAGGCAAGTCTCGCGCAAACCGAATACGAAGTTAAACTTTCTCTGCCCTTTACTTCGCTATCCGTGCGTTCCGTTATATCTTTTTTTTTCCGCCATTTCATTCGAGTCTTGTTCACTTTGTGGAATAATTGCACTTTCCCTGAGCTGAAATGTGAGAGCCTGGAGAATGGGATGGGATGCGTAGCATTTTTGTTGAAAGAAATATTGAAGGCACAGTACAGACATTTATATCTAACTGGGCACAATAGACATTTATATCTAACTGGCTTGTTATATGTACATTGCCTTACATTTCATTCGATTGTTTCTATTTGAATGAATACACAGGGTTTTTTTTTTCTCCTATGCAAGACTTGTTGGGGTGGTGGTGGTGGTGGTGATAGTAGTAATAGTAGTAGTATTGTTATTAATATTGATGTTCCTATTTCCCTTGTTGTCAAGCTAAAATTGTATATGTATTATGTGTATGACTGACAAATATGCCAATGCAGTATTGAAATCTCCAGCGCACTGTCCTGTTTCAGCGCATTTGTAAGTTCTGAATTTTTTTTTATTAATAAAGAAAATGCTTAGGAAATTTTTTAAAAGTCTCGGGCTCGCTTTCTTTTTTGACACTCAACACCTGTGACCACAGGTAAGCAAGTGCTAGAACAAACACTCCCCCCCCCCCCCCCCCACCCCACCCACCCGGCTCTTTAGAGGAGTTCAACACGTTCAACGGTTCAGGTAAGGCACTCGCATTACGAAAGTGATAAGCCAATCAGAGCAAAGATGAAGGTCCTGCCCTCTGCCATCCACCATCTCTCCATGTCAGTCTCATGATCGATTTTTCTGTTTTAAAGCAAAATTACTATGCCACCAGACGAAAAATACAAACAAATAAATTACAAGAGAAACACCATGCGTTTCGACCTCTTTGGTCTTCTTCAGGCATTCTATTTTAAAGAAGAGTCACTGTGTCGCCGGACTAAAAACAAAACCAAAAACAAAGAAAGAAACATAATCGATTATATTATTATCTCTGCAATTTCTTTGTATATAAATCCAGAGCTGAAAAGGTGCCTCCTTTGTTTCCTGTATTCAGGAAATATTCTAAAAACCAAATACCAAGTAGGAAAATTCATTGCAAAATTAATATGAACTATGTTGTTTTTGCAAACAAATGGCAACAATATGATTTTTTTTTTCATTGAAAACTAAGATTTGTGTGCGCATGCTCGTGCGCACACGTGTATGTATATGTGTAGTCCTGAACAAAACCTAGCGTAGCAGCTAAAACTCAACCGTCGTTTCTGGATAAGTAATTTGTTTGTGCTGTTGATGTCGATTCCTATGCTTCTGTATAGAACAGTGTTAAGAATCTAGGTTGTGTTTTTTTTCCTTCTCTCTCTCTCTCTCTCTCTCTCTCTCTCTCTCTCTCTCTCTCTCTCTGTAACTGTCTCTGTAACTGTCTCTGTCTGTCTGTCTGTTTGTCTGTCTGTTCGTCTGTCTGTCTGTCTGTCTGTCTGTCTGTCTGTCTCTCTCTCTCTCTCTCTCTCTCTCTCTCTGATTATTGATTTTGAAAAAAAAGGACAACGCTCTGAAAATAGTAAGGTTAATGTGTGACACTGATATGTTAGATAGGATTTGATGTTCACTTTGTAAGCTTATTGCAGCTTTGTAATTTGTTGATGTAAGATAAGATTCACTGTCATTTTTGTTGTTTTTGGTGCTGTTCTCTTTTTACGTTTTCCATTTGTAAATTTCTTTACAAGTAAATGAAAGCGTTTGCCCTTGAGGAAAAAGAAAAAAGAAAAAGAAAGAAACAAACAAACAAAAACCCAACAACAAACAAACAAATTACGAGACAAACACGACGCGTTCCAATCTCTTTGGTCTTCTTCAGGCAAAACAAATAGCATTCAAGACAATGGAAACAAAAACCGAACAATCACTTATCTCCCCACATGCCGTGCGCGTTGTGGACCAACTAGAAAAGACCGACGGATGACCTTTCACCTTTCGCAACGCCATACACCACGTGACTTTACAAAATTGGTAGGCCTGCCGACAAACACACGGCACATCACCCAACAGATGAAAAACAGCACAGCGACTGAGCGCTGCATGACACGCTGTGTCCTGAATCTTATCGTGAAGGTAGCCGTTCACTGTCGACAATACCAGAGCGAAAATTAAAAAGGAAATGAATGTATTAGTTTGTCTGTCAGTCTGTGGTGTCTGTTCTGGTGCTGATGCAGGAACAACAATGAACTGGAAATAAAAAGGAAAGAAGGGTGTAACCCGCCGATTTGTAAGCGCTTTACAAATCGGCGCACATTGCATAACTTGTAAAACCGCCGATTTGTAAGCAGCGCCGATTTGTAAGCGCTTACAAATCGGCGCACATTGCATGACTTGTAAAACCGCCGATTTGTAAGCAGCGCCGATTTGTAAGCGCTTACAAATCGGCGCACATTGCATGACTTGTAAAACCGCCGACTTGTAAGCAGCGCCGATTTGTAAGCGCTTACAAATCGGCGCACATTGCATGACTTGTAAAACCGCCGACTTGTAAGCAGCGCCGATTTGTAAGCGCTTACAAGGGCAATTGCAGTTAAACCGCCGATTTGTAACAGCGCCGATTTGTGCGCTAGCCCGCCGATTTGTAAACGCTGCTTAGAAATCGGCGGGTGCTTTACAAATCGGCGGGTTAAGCCCCCGCCGTTTTGTAAAGCGCTTTACAAAACGGCGGGCGCTTTATATCCTGCTTCTTTTGGATTAAAACGATTAAACTATTATTACGCTTTCAGTGATTATTCCTGAAATTTTGATGACTTTCTATTTCATCAAAACGGCGGACTGAAATGCATGTGTGTGTGTGTGTGTGTGTGTGTGTGTGTGTGTGTGTGTGTGTGTGTGTGTGTGTTCATGTGTGTGTGTGAGTATATGTGTATGTATATCAGTTTGTGTGTGTAAGCCTGTGCATATGATATGTGTGTTGGGGGGGGGGGGGGGGGGGAGTAAACAGTCTATTTCTTTTACCCTGACTCACTCACACAATCAAATTTCGAAGTCGAAAGCAAAGAACATTGTTGACATGTTTTTATTCATATTTGTTCATTGCTGTAAACCTTACATGAACGAAAAGGTGAACTAGAATTGTTTGTTTTTAAACGCAATTTCAAGCACATTTTACAGTCGATAACATAAACACAAATTTCCACACTCAAATGAAAACGAAATCATAACTCAGCTTATAATGAGTGTTTTACTCCCCCCCTCCCCCCCCCTCCCCCCCCAACTCACACATATGCACAGGCTTACATACACAAATTGATACGCATACACATATACTCACACACACACACACATGAACACACACACACACACATTCGCACCACACTGCATTTCAGTCCGCCTTTTTGATGAAATAGAAAGCCATCAAAATTGCAGGAATAATCACTGGAAGCGTAATAATAGTTTATCGTTTTAATCCAAAGAAACAAGATAAAAAGCGCCCGCCGTTTTGTAAAGCGCTTTACAAAACGGCGGGGGCCCAGCCCGCCGATTTGTAAGCGCTCTACAAATCGGCGCTGCTTACAAATCGGCGGTTTTACAAGTCATGCAATGTGCGGCGATTTGTAAGCGCTTACAAATCGGCGCTGTTTACAAATCGGCGGGTTACAAAGGGGTTAAGAAAAGGGTTGAAGGAATGAAGACAAGAACGAATGGTGAAAAAAAAAAACCTTCTTTATTTATTATTATTATTATCATTATTGTTACTATTATCATCGTCATTATTATCATTTTTTTGTTGTTAGGCCTATGATGATCATAATTATCATTATTATTATTATTATTGTTTTTATATGAGCAATATGGTAGACATCTAAAGTGCTTGAGAAAAAAGAATAAAACTCAGGCTAAAACAAAGAAACAAAGAATAAAAAAAAAAGGACGAAAAGGAAAGAAGAAGGGGGAAAGGAGGGGAGAGAATAAAAACGAGAGAAAAAAAAAAAGAAGAGAAAGATCGAAAATGCTGGAAGTATGCTGAATTAAAACAACAAACAAACGGACGAACGAACGAACGAAATGTTGTTTATTGAGGGAAAGCAACAAGCGCAGTGGCTTTTTCTTTCTTCCAGCCCTTGAACAAGGGAAAGCTATCTAAAGATATGAAAGAAAACATGGCACAGAAGTGCACATCAACTCATATACAACAATGAATATGTAGCAGTTTGAAATAATCATGTATTATGTAACTAGAGGAAGAGGGTGTAGGAGGGAGGGAGGGAGGTATGGAGAATGAGAGATAGAAAGAAGGGGGGGGGGGGGAGTGGAGACACTGTGACGAGATGGATGAGTGGTAGGTGGGTCCTCTAGGGGAAGGACTTGGAATAATTTCTCTATGAGAATTATATTAACATTTCACCTCCACCCTCTCTCTTACTAGTGGTGGAAGGAGCAACTTTCCGGTACTAGTCATCAAAAGAAATTTTCATTTGTTCCGGGTACTGTTAAAATACTTGATAGTGGCTCTGAGATAAGTTTCCTTAGGCCTGTACTCTTAAAAGTACTTGTAGCTCTGAGAGACAGAGTTGAAGAGAGAAGTTCAAACAGTCAACGCTGACTGAACAACAGAGAACTGACGCTAGTTAAGTGCAATTTCACACATCAACTTTACTTGCTTACACATGGGTAAGTATATACATGTCTGTTCTATAAGCTTAATTTTAGTTCTCATTGAACCACAACAATTAAATGCCCTTCCTCACTCCTATTTTACTTACTTACACTCAGTGTAGTACCTTAAGTTGGTATACAGTGGGCATGTCAATGTTACTCTGAATATATATTCTTATACATATCCACTTCGCTTGCATGCACCCAGTGCAGTAGCCAAAGTGGTAATCATAGACATGTTCTCACTGTTTCATCATAAAGTGAGGGTAAGGGTCTGATGGATTTGGGTCCAGGGGGATTAACAGCCTTATCTTATATTGGAGAGAATAGTTGTTGATCTCTCTTGTGTGGCTGGTGACTGATCCTGTAGACCTGGTGCTGTAGTGCTGGGCTGTGGAGTGTCTTCACCATGTCTGGCCCAGAGAGTTGTATCTGGCATTGCCCTGGTTTCTGGGGTAGCCATGGTGTGTGGTTTAGCCACAGGTTGTAGCGTGACCACGATCCCAGTTCTGCAATAAAGAGAACTTGGTCTGTAGGTGAGTAGCTGAGTCGCTGGTTTGTCGAGTTCACACATTTACTCTCTCATCTTTCAGAACAGGTGGGAGAACTCAGCCAGCAAAGGTTTTCTCTATTATAGAGTTTCTACTGTAACTTTTGTTTAAAGGCTGAGTTAAGCTTACAAAAAGGTATAAGACAGTGATACAAATGCTACACAGTTTTAGTCAAATAACTCTTCCATGTTTCTTATGAATTAAATCACAAGAACTTGGGCTACACTTAGTCCAAGTACACATGTGGTGTAGACTTTAAGTCATACACTACAAATCATTCCAACAATCACCAGTATTTATAAATCAGTTTAGCAGGTTTCCCCTAGTGCAGGCATACTGTTTTACTGATCTAAATTTATCATTCAGTTATCATCTTAACAGATGGAATTGTATACTGGCAAAAGTCAAGTTGAACACAAAGAATAGTGGTCAGATTGTTAACAAAGAATCACAACCACATGGAGACAGTAAACTATTACACAGAATAATCATTCATCATTTTGATAAATGTCCCGAAGTATTGTCACAACGTTACACTGCCAAACCACAGGACACACATGAAATCAATGATAAATGTCCCCAAGTATTGTCACAACGTTACACCAAACCACAGGACACACATACAATCAATGATAAATGTCCCCAAGTATTGTCACAAACGTTACACTGCCAAACCACAGGACACACATGAAATCAATGATAAATGTCCCCAAGTATTGTCACAACGTTACACTGCCAAACCACAGGACACACATGAAATCAATGATAAATGTCCCCAAGTATTGTCACAACGTTACACTGCCAAACCACAGGACACACATGAAATCAATGATAAATGTCCCCAAGTGTTGTCACAACGTTACACTGCCAAACCACAGGACACACATGAAATCAATGATAAATGTCCCCAAGTGTTGTCACAACGTTACACTGCCAAACCACAGGACACACATGAAATCAATGATAAATGTCCCCAAGTGTTGTCACAACGTTACACTGCCAAACCACAGGACACACATGAAATCAATGATAAATGTCACCAAGTGTTGTCACAACGTTACACTGCCAAACCACAGGACACACATGAAATCAATGATAAATGTCCCCAAGTATTGTCACAAAGTTACACTGCCAAACCACAGGACACACATGAAATCAATGATAAATGTCACCAAGTATTGTCACAACGTTACACTGCCAAACCACAGGACACACATGAAATCAATGATAAATGTCCCCAAGTATTGTCACAAAGTTACACTGCCAAACCACAGGACACACATGAAATCAATGATAAATGTCCCCAAGTATTGTCACAAAGTTACACTGCCAAACCACAGGACACACATGAAATCAATGATAAATGTCCCCAAGTATTGTCACAACGTTACACTGCCAAACCACAGGACACATGAAATCAATGATAAATGTCGCCATGTATTGTCACAACGTTACACTGCCAAACCACAGGACACACATGAAATCAATGATAAATGTCCCCAAGTATTGTCACAACGTTACACTGCCAAACCACAGGACACACATGAAATCAATGATAAATGTCCCCAAGTATTGTCACAACGTTACACTGCCAAACCACAGGACACACATGAAATCAATGATAAATGTCCCCAAGTATTGTCACAACGTTACACTGCCAAACCACAGGACACACATGAAATCAATGATAAATGTCCCCAAGTATTGTCACAACGTTACACTGCCAAACCACAGGACACACATGAAATCAATGATAAATGTCCCCAAGTGTTGTCACAACGTTACACTGCCAAACCACAGGACACACATGAAATCAATGATAAATGTCACCAAGTATTGTCACAACGTTACACTGCCAAACCACAGGACACACATGAAATCAATGATAAATGTCACCAAGTGTTGTCACAACGTTACACTGCCAAACCACAGGACACACATGAAATCAATGATAAATGTCCCCAAGTATTGTCACAAAGTTACACTGCCAAACCACAGGACACACATGAAATCAATGATAAATGTCACCAAGTATTGTCACAACGTTACACTGCCAAACCACAGGACACACATGAAATCAATGATAAATGTCCCCAAGTATTGTCACAAAGTTACACTGCCAAACCACAGGACACACATGAAATCAATGATAAATGTCCCCAAGTATTGTCACAACGTTACACTGCCAAACCACAGGACACACATGAAATCAATGATAAATGTCCCCAAGTATTGTCACAACGTTACACTGCCAAACCACAGGACACACATGAAATCAATGATAAATGTCCCCAAGTATTGTCACAACGTTACACCAAACCACAGGACACACATGAAATCAATGATAAATGTCGCCAAGTATTGTCACAACGTTACACCAAACCACAGGACACACATGAAATCAATGATAAATGTCCCCAAGTATTGTCACAACGTTACACTGCCAAACCACAGGACACACATGAAATCAATGATAAATGTCCCCAAGTATCGTCACAACGTTACACTGCCAAACCACAGGACACACATGAAATCAATGATAAATGTCCCCAAGTATTGTCACAACGTTACACCAAACCACAGGACACACATACAATCAATGATAAATGTCGCCATGTATTGTCACAACGTTACACTGCCAAACCACAGGACACACATGAAATCAATGATAAATGTCGCCATGTATTGTCACAAAGTTACACTGCCAAACCACAGGACACACATGAAATCAATGATAAATGTCACCAAGTATTGTCACAACGTTACACCAAACCACAGGACACACATACAATCAATGATAAATGTCGCCATGTATTGTCACAAAGTTACACTGCCAAACCACAGGACACACATGAAATCAATGATAAATGTCCCCAAGTATTGTCACAACGTTACACTGCCAAACCACAGGACACACATGAAATCAATGATAAATGTCACCAAGTATTGTCACAACGTTACACTGCCAAACCACAGGA
>CM065743.1:34850731-34860731 GCA_033310375.1 Conus canariensis
GATAATTTGAAGACTCGCCAGTGTGGAATATTGTGGACATGTGATGTCTCAGTCTGGAGTGCCCTGTCCTCAGACTAACAATGTTCACTTGGTCTGATCTGGGCATCCGGTAGTATGCATCCCTCTGGTTGAAAGCTGCTCAAGCCATTTTCTTTTTTGCTTCTTCTTGATAATACTTTTGATTTCTTCGAAGGAGATTTCTTGTTCCAGTTGGGGCTGCTGTCCTCCTTCCTTTGCCAATATTGGTCGATTGCAGTATGAAGGTGTTCACTGGATGACAGTATTTTCAGTGACTGATGGATGGTGATCATTTGAGATCAGCAGTACCATAGGATGATGATCATTGTCGTGTAAGTGGAATAACGTGGTAGCATTGATACAATAGTGCCAGTTGGGGGAATAAAGGAAAATATCAATGACTGGTGGGTGATGATCATTGTCATGAGTGAGATCAACAGTACTGTAGGATGATGGTCATTGTGATAAGTGAAATAATGTGGCGGCATTAGTATCATATTGCCGGCTAAGGAAGAGGGTGGATGGGGGGGGGGGGGGGGGGTTGATGACTGATGGGTGGTGATCATGGATCATTTGCGATCAACGGTACTGTAGGATAATAATTATCATTATATATGTCGGAAAAAGTTGTGGCATTGGTGTAATAATGCCGGTTGGGGGTGGAAAAAGGAAAATGATTGATGACTGATGAATGATGATCATTGTCATATGAGGGATAAACAGTGCTATGGGATGTTGATCATTGTCATAAGTGAAATTACATGGTGGCTTTGGTATAATAATGCCAGTCGAGGAGAAAATTGGAAATGATCAATGACTGATGGATGGCGATCGTTGTCATAGGTGAGATCAACACTGTTACACACACACAACACACAACACACACACACACACACACACACACACCACACACCACAACACAACACAACACAACACACACAACACACACAACACAACACACACACACACACACACACCACACACACACACACAACACAACAACACAACAACACAACACACACAACACACACACACAACACACACACACACACAAAAACACAACACAACACAACACAACACAACACAACACAACACAACACACACACACACACACACACACACACACACACACACACACACACACACACACACAACTACACACACACACGCCAACACCACACACCACACACACACACACACACACACACACACACACACACACCACACACACACACACCACACACACAACACACAAGGGCACACACAGACAGCTAATGGGTGGTGATCATAATGATAATGGTCAGATGTGGGGATATGTGTATTTAAAAAATAAAAAAAATAAAAAAAACATACACACACAGACAGACACATGCACACACATCCAAGCGAGTTTTCTGTCTGTTTGACGGTACTTCAAACAAAGACGTGCAACAATTTCAGGGAGTTGATATCTAGCTGCTGATTTCGGTTGAGGCTCGTCGTCCAGATGCTGACATTGCTGCTGGCAGTTCTGCACTGACACACTGACACACATTGAACCCAGTCTCAGGTTTACAAATGATTTTATATTCGCGTTTTATTTTCTGTTATTTTTTTTTCAAAACATAAACTGTATTCAAACATACGTAAAACTTACATTTTTATAAGCACATCAAAATGATTAAGAAAGAAAAAAAGAAAAAAGCTTGCAACTGTATTCAAACCAAAACAAAAATCTACGTTTCTTGTTCTGAAGTATACTCGAGTGAAAACATAGCTTATGCTTGTTTATTTCTCTTCTTTTGTTTTTGTTTGTTTGTTTGTTTGTCTACCTGATCTTTTGTGTTTAGCAGTATACAAAAAAAATCATTTAAAACCCGACAGCCTAAAATCTTGGCACGGCATAATGCAAGGCGGTGCCCATCCCACTCTTTCCGCCGCCTTTTACCTTCATTGAATTGAATCAGATACCTAGTTACTGCAGGGTGAACTGAGAAGGTTTTTCAAGTAAAAACAAACAAACGGGTTTTTCAAGTGAAAACAAACAAACAAACATATGACCTAACGAGAGGTTCGAACTCAAGACTGTCAACTTCACAGGGAGCAGCTCTAATCATGAATACTTGACTACGGGACTATTCTGATTCGTGTTTCAGAGAGAGAGAGAGAGAGAGAGAGAGAGAGAGAGAGAGAGAGTGTGTGTGTGTGTGTGTGTGTGTGTGTGTGTGTGTGTGTGTGTGTGTGTGTGTGTGTGTGTGTGTAAGAGTTCTCCATTCGAGGGAAACTTAAAAACAAGTTGAGGTTAGATAATGCTGTCACGTTTTTTTTTAAAGACGTTCCTGCAGAAGAATACAAACTATATTCGAAGAAAAATAAAACTTTGTGTTCATATTTTTTCAGAAGTGGACAGAAGGAAAAAATAATTGAAATAATCTGCTCCTCAAACATCGTAGGTTGAGTTCAAATGTACAAAGCTAGAGAGAGAGAGAGAGAGAGAGAGAGAGAGAGAGAGAGAGAGAGAGAGAGACGGGTGGATGGATGCATGTATGTATGGATGGATAGATAGATATACAGACAGACAGATAGATAGACCGATCGATCGATCGAAGGACAGATGGATAGTTGGATGGATGCGTGGATGGATGGACAATTGGATAGATAGATAGATAGACGGACGCACAGACAGACAGACAGATAGATAGCCAGACAGCCACAGATAGATAGATAGATAGATAGATAGATAGATAGATAGATAGATAGATAGATAGATAGATATGATAGCGACAGACGAAGACAAACAGATAGATATTATTTGAAGACTTAAACGACGATTACATAGTCTGATTTCATTTTTGACATGTGATTTCGATGGAACCATTTTCAACACCCGACTCCTATTCTTCAGCAAGGTCGAATTTTCTAAACTTAGTGGTCACACGCCACTTCCGGATCTCAAAAGAAACGCTGTGTGTGTGTGTGTTGGTTGGAGCGGTCACTAACCTGTTCCGGTTAACCTCTGACCCTACAGCGACGGTCACGTGGACCTTCGACCCGCAGACTCAGACGTGCAAGATGCAGAAGCAGGAATCTAAAGGGTCCTCCTCCCCCACCACCATCAAGATGGACGAAAGCAAAACCATCGCCGGTCTAAGCAACGACTGCCTCTACTTCGGCTGTTTGTACAATGGGCCGTGGATCGACTCACTCAAGAGCTGTGAGTGGTAGTTGTAGTAGTGATAGTAGCGGTGGTAATTTGAAGTAGTAGTAGTGGTAGTGGTGGTAGTAGTAGTAGAGGTGGTGGTGGTGGTGGTGGTAGTCGTGGTGGGGGTGGGGGTGGGGTGGTGGTGGTGGTGGTGGTGGTGTCGTCGTCGTCGTCGTCGTCGTCGTGTGGTAGTAGTAGTCGTAGTGGTAGTGGCGGTGACAGATGAAGTAGGAGGAGAAGGAGGAGGAGAATGAGGACTGCTTGCTGTTGCTGCTGGTGCCGCTGCTGCATCTGAAATTTCGCTGCTGTGGAAATATTTGGGGTGGTCGTGGTGAGGGAGGAGTGTTGGTAGAAGTGGGGAGGAGACGACAGGGTGTGTGTGGGGGGGGGGGGGGGGGTTGAGGGGAATGGAGTTCTGATAAGGGGAGAATTTAACCATCTGTTAGAGGTTGTTGGGTTGTTGTTGGTTGGTGGTGGTGGTGGTGGTGGTGGTGGTGGTGGTCGTGGTGTGTGTGTGTGTGTGTGTGTGGTGTGTGTGTGTGTGTGTGTGTGTGTGTGGTTTACTAGTTTCTGTCATTTCTTTTTCTCTCTCTTTTGTTTTCTGTTTACTATCCCCCCCCCCCCCCCTCCTCCCGCTCTCGCTCTCTCTCTAAGGTTTATCATCCCAACATTGGCAGATAGATTTGGTATTTTTTCTATTTACATGTGTATGCGTGCGCGCGTGTAAGTGTGTGTGTGTGTGTGTGTGTGTGTGTGTGTGTGTGTGTGTGTGTTGTGTGTTGTGTTGTGTTGTTGTTGTTGGTTGTTGTGTATGTATAATGTGGTATTGTGTTGTGCGTGTGCGCGCGTGATCGTGTGTGTTTGTGAGTGTGCGTTTGTGCGTGTGTGTGTCAAATCACTAGTGTGAATGTGCAACATACGTCATGTAGACAGAAAAATGAAAACAGCGGATGAATACTGATTAAGAAACCACACAAATTAGCCGATCAAATGACACAACCAGCGCTAATAAACACAGCTATTAAAAAAGAAATAACAACTTGTTACCTAAGACAGTAAAACAGCCATCTAATCTGGCATGCATGTCAAAATGCATCACACACACGCGCGCGCGCGCACGCACGCACGCACGCATGCATGCACACACAGACGCACGCACGCACGCACGCTCGCACGCACGCACGTAATGCACACACACACACACACACACACACACACACACACACACACACACACACACACACACACACAATTAAAAGAAAGGCTTCTTTCTACAGCTATGACGTCATGACTGACGTTACATGGCTCACTTCATTTTCAAAATACCGTCGATTGTCGTCTCCCATTAAACTGAAGATTTGGCGACGAAACTAAATGTTTGTGGTTTCACCACGCCGGCATTGTTTGCAGTTGTCTTCGCTCTCCCCCTGCGCGCTTCTGTTTACTTCATTGACCCAGCTGTTTAGTCATCTATTGTTCATTTATTCGTTCGCTCTTTCGGTTTCAAAGGGGGGGGGGGGGGGGGGTGACTGACGGTGGAAACTGAAATATGAGGAAAAAACGGCATTACAGCGACGCTAAACGAAAGACCAAAAAATAAAAAATAAAAACGAAAATAAATGGGAAATGCATCTGCTTTGGACCCGTTGTCGTGCCTGAAGAAGACCCAGTAGGTCGAAACGCGTGGTATTTGTTTTGTAATTTGTTGGCTGCTTCGTCTGGCGGCGCTGTAATTCTGGTTTTCCTCTCCGTTGACTGTTTTGTTTTGTTTATTCTTCTTGCTGTTGTTTATTAACTGGTTGACGACTATCCCGATTGTTGTGGTTTTGTTGTTGTTGTTGTTGTTGTTGTTGTTGTTAAGTGTGTGACGACTATCTCGGTTGTTTTTGTAGTTGTAGTTTTGTAGTTTTGTTGTTGTTATTGTTGTTGTTATTAACTGGGTGACGACTATCCCGATTGTTGTTGTTGTTGTTGTTGTTGTTGTTTTATCATTGCTGTCGCTATCGTTGTTGTTGTGATTGTTATTTCTTAACTGGGTGATGACAGTCCCGGTTTTGTTGTTGTTGTTGCTGCTGTTATTGTTGTTGTTGTTGTTATTGTTGTTGTTATCCTTATTATTGTCGTTATAATTAGTATTTCGTTGACTGGGTGATGACTGTCCCTGTTGTTCTTGTTGTTGCTGTTGCTGCTGCTGTCGTTGTTGTTGTTGCTGTTGTTGTTGTTGCTGTTATTGTTGCTGTTGCTATTGTTGTTGTTGCTGTAGTTGTTTCTGTTGCTGTTGTTGTTGCTGTTGTCGTTTTTCTTGTTGTTTATTCACTGAGCAATAACTATCCTGCTTGCTGTTGCTGTTGGCGTTTTTTTTTCAGCCTGTTTTCTGGAGGAGGGATGCTGTGTGAAGATGTCGGAGGTGAAGAACGTGACGCCCTCCTGTCAATGCTTCGCGGGCCTGATAGACAACACCTGGCCCATCGTCCCCTACACCAACGCCACCAGGAGTTTCAACGTCTCCACCCAATACGTCTGCAACCCAAACCAGGGGCTGGGGGGTATGTGAGTGCAAACGCGCTGGTTTACTCGCTTGCCTGCTTGTCTGTTTACTTGCTTGCTGGCTGGCTGGCTGGCTGACTGGCTGGCTGGCTGGCTGGCTTGCCTGCCTGCTTGCCAGTTTACTTGCTTGCTGGCTGGCTAGCTTGCTTGCTCGCTTGCTTGCTTAGCTGGTCGTTGTTTTTCATACCCCCACCCCACCTCACCCACCCACCGAAGAGGTTATGGTTTTGTTGTTGTTGTTGTTGTTGTTTTGTCTCCATCCGTTGGTGAGTTTACTCGTCAGCTTGGTTAGCACAAGAACTGTAGCGTCGATTTTTCCAGACTGGGTGGAAATGGGAATGGGGAGCTGGGAGCTCGGAAAAACCCATGAAAGTTTGCTGCGAGTCCAAAAGGTGGATCCAGGTTGTTGTTGTGTTGTTGTTGTTGTTGTTGTTGTTGTTTTTCTGTCCCATCATCTGTGCCACCTCAGTGGCATTGCAACCACACCGCTCATTCCTAGCCCCTGTCCACAGCCACAGCCCGGCCCACCCCGCCGCAGCCCTGGGACCGGCAATCCACAGGGAGCAGTCAATGGCAAGTCGTCAAGAGGCAACCCACCAGAGGAGACACTGCACTGCTGCCGAGTCACTTCGGTGGTGTTAAGTGGCGCCTGTTCTGACCCAACATACGCAGGACACCACCTACTAAACCTCCTACGGACGACAATAATTGCTTAGTCGCGGAGCCGGGGTGGGAGAGCTCCCCCCTCCGGAGGGCGCCACCACGTCCATCCAACAACAGCCCCCGTGGACTCGCCGATACCGGTGACCCCGACGAAATCAAACCAAGGCCACAGACGTGGAGAGGACATCGAAACTGAAGTCACCATGAGAGCAGGGCATGAAGAGCCAGAAAATTTGAGATTTTTTTTTTTTAAATGCTGATCGATGAGAATGAGGATGATGAAGATGATGCTTCGGATTTCCATTCCAGTCTGTGACTGCATGACAGAGTCGTGCTCAACGATTAATTTCATAATACATCCCGGCGTCATCCCGGCCCGAGAGGTACAGATGGCTGCAGTGTTGGTCAGGAAATGTGTGCAGCACTCTCAGAGACGCCTCCATTTAGTGGATGAAACTCGCGCTGTGTGGTCCCAGTCTTCCCAACTACGTCCGTAGCAAACTCAAAATTCTAGGTAGAAGCCGGTCAGGACAGAAATACCTGATGGTAAACCTACCCTAACCCTAAACCTAATACAACCTAACCTTAACTTTCACTCTATCCTGATCTTGACCATGGAAAAGCTTTTAAAAGAAAAGAAAGAAGGAATGAAAGAAAGAAAGCAAGAAAAGAGAAAAAATGGAGAGAGAGAGAAAAAGACACGTCTTTCATAATCTGTGTTCGCTGTGTGGAAGCGATAGAGTTGTCTTTTCCTTCCTCCAACAACGGTGTGAGTTCGCCCTTTCCTTCACATGACGAACTAGAACATTGCTCGACATGTTTGTACATTTTTCATGAAACACTGCAAGAATTTTAAAGAAAAAAAAGAAACCTTTACCCCTAACATATGTAGCGATAACTACAATGTAAGATTTGTTACCAATAAACCGGACTACACCCCAGATCCAATGAGTATAGTGTGCAGCCGCGGGGAGAGGGGGGGGGGGAGGAGGAGGTGGGAGCAGGGTATTTCCTGAAACAAAAAATCAGGGGAAGATTACACCTGTGTTTCCGTGGCAAGTAGAGTTACCTTTCCTCAGTTTATGGATCAAGCAAAAATAAATCATAGCGAGTCAAATACTGATTCGAAGCTCACGCCAGAATAACGATGGGGATATTGACTGTCTGCGTTACAAGTGCTCTGAGTCACTCTCATGTTTTAGCTTTTTGTACTCCCAGTTCTTATAGAACAGGTGTGTGTGTGTGTGTGTGTGTGTGTGTGTGTGTGTGTGTGTGTGTGTGTGTGTGTGTGTCTGTCTGTCTGTCTGTCTGCCGTGGTCAAAATGTGTTCCACTCGCTCCTGACAAAACTGCTGGACGACCTTTCTGAAAATTTGTAGATATGTTCATTATGGGTCACGGATGATGCCCGATGTTGTTTTTTTTTTTTACCAGAATGGCCGTTACTAACAGCTATAAATGATAATTTTATGATGTACAGTTTAAGCAATAACGGTTTATAAACTTAAGTGTAACCAGATTGTGTAAGCTCCTCGGTGGTATAGTGGTTAGTATCCCCCACCTTTCACGCGGGTGACCGGGGTTCATTTCCCCGTCGGGGAGAACAGCAATTTTTTTTTCTTTTCTCTTACATACAAAATTTCTACCACCAAAAGGGGAGAAAGTGCTATAGTGACTGATTTATATATTTTTTCTTTTTTTTATTTTGTACTACTGGGAGTACGTTTATATGCTTTGCATCTTGTTTACGTTTGTTTGTTTTTGTTTTTGGTTTTTTTCTCGCTGATTGAACTTTTAAGCTGACTGACGGGGCAGAAATTGCTTTCACCATCCAGCGTCATCTGTCCCATCAAAAATGCGGGGTCACCGTCGCTGAACGCGAGCTCTGTCACAAGTTACCTCCCTTGAAGATTTCCGAACAAGGTCTGTTACCGCACATTCACAAATGACGCTAGAAATGTGTGCCTGCCACCGAAATGTAGCCAAGACAAACAGAATTCACTGACTGTAAACTGATTTCTCTGCTGCCGGTATAGAACTATTTTGATATGCATGCGATGGATCAGGGGAAGTGTTACGGTTGGTGTGGTGCTGTGTGTATGACTGTTTGACTCTCACTTTCAAAAGTTTGGATGCGTGTAACGATTATTCCCTACACATACACACACACACCACACGAACCTGGACAGCCAGGCAACACACAGTTAAGTTTCTTTCTTTTATATGCTGCCTGAACCATCCAAACATAAACACCTATCAATATAAATCGGCACAAAATCAATACACGCCACCACCAGCAAGGGCATTCAACAAACACAGGGAGCTTCAACCATCGCTCTCAAAACTGACACATTGAACATTTCTCACTGGCACCGTCAGTAGTGTCCCAACAGACACAGTCCACACAGCTGGCTGCAACGAGCCCAAGTCACAGTCTTCACACGGCAAGCAGAGCGTGCGTGTGTGTGTGTGTGTGTGTGTGTGTGTGTGTGTGTGTGTGTTGTGTGTGTGTGTGGTGTGAAGCATTGTTCAACATAACTTGGCTGAAAAGAGAAGTGTTTAAAACTGTTCAGTGAAAAACCTGACCACGGGATTGGAGTAGGGGAGAGAATTAAACGTGACTGGTCGGAGCATGGTCCTGCCGCATGGTTGGTTTGCGTTCAACGCTAGCTGTTGGCAGGGGTTAAACATCATTATCCATTGTTATTGTTGCACTCTGTTTTGTTGGTGTTGCGGCCGTGGTGTCTATGTAATCGTCGATGTTGTTGTTGTTGTTGTTGTTGTTGTTGTTTATTCACTTGGTACCTGGCTGCTGTTTTCATGATGTGCTTTCAGGTCTCTTGCCATCAAAGCCGGAGTTTCTGCCCTTGTCCTTTTACCATAACGGTAAGTGTTAGCCAGATGAGAAGGCTCACACACACACACACACACACACACACACACACGCACACGCACGCGCGCATGCACGCACGCACACACACACACACACACACACACACACACACACACACACACACACACACACACACACACACGTACGCACTCACGCACGCGGACAGACAGACAGACACACGCACGCACACTCGCACAAGCAAGCAAGCGAGGAAGCAAGCAAGTAAGCAAACACACACACATGCATATATACGCACGCGCGCGTACACACACACACACACACACACACACACACACACACACACACACACACAACACACACACAAGCACGCACACACGTGTGCGCGCACAAGCACACACACACACACACACACGCGCGCGCGCGCACACACACAACACACACACACACACACTCGCGCGGCGCATACGCACGCATGCACACACGCAGAGAGACAGACAGATATTACTCACAAGATCCACTGAGTCAATATATCCGTCATGGCTTTCGTAATTTCGATAAGGCGATCCAAGCTTAGCAAAACAAACAACAACAAAAAAAGAATTCTGACTTCTGACAAAGAATTACTCCCACTCCCCCACTCCCATCCACCCACACAACCACCCACCGGCCCCTCACCCCATATCCCCTCCACACACACGCACATGCATGTAGACCCCCCCCCCCCCCTCCCAGAACTGA
>CM065743.1:34865731-34868231 GCA_033310375.1 Conus canariensis
TGCTTGTGTGAATATAGGTGTATTTGCATATAATATGTGCTTGTGTGTGTGTGTGTGTGTGTGTGTGTGTGTGTGTGTGTGTGTGTGTGTGTGTGTGTGTGTGTGTGCTTGTAAGTGTAAGCCTGTGAGAGTGCTTGTGTGTGTGCATGACTTATGGGGTTTTCCAAATGATTATGGTGTGTGTGTGCGTGGGGGAGGGGGGGGGGCGTGTGTGTGTGTGTGTGTGTGTGTGTGTGTGTTTGTGTATGTGTTTGTTGGATGGTGGTGGGGGCGTTGGACTGTACATGTAAACTACATAGGTGGCCACTTGATTGTGATGATTCTTGTATCATGTATGTTGTCTTGTGATACCGTTTATTATACACCTATTTTAATGTCTCATCTTCTGAGAGAATAAAGTATTCATATCATATCATACCTATAGATCAGCAGGAACCACCAGAACAAACAGTGGTCGGACTTAATCACCTCTACTCCAAAACATAACACTGCCTTATGTCTGAACAGTGGTATGTTTCGATTTTTTTTTTTTTTTTTTTTTTTTTTTTTTGTAATAGTGAGAAATAACCCAAATAGCTAGGGATGGTAGGGGACGGGAGGAGGGGGGGGGGGGGGGGAGGATATTACCACAGAGTTTGGAGTACGGCTGTTGGGACGCTAGGCTATCACATTTTGACACGCAGGACATCCTGTGATGAGTCATCCATCTGGATGTCTGGCTGGCTGTCCTTCTCCTACCATGGCAAACTCGTAACAGACAGGCTTCATCATTCATCAGTGTTGTCCCCGGCAGGGGAACAGGAGAGAGAGAGACGGAGACAGAGAGAGAGAGAGAGGGGGGGGGGAGGTATCAGCAACGTGCCGCCTGCCTTATAAGCAGACACCTGTCTGCCCTGCCTCTCTGAAAGAATGGTTCCAGCGCTCATGCCGTTCGTCCATCCGCTGAAAGAATCCGTGGAAGGTCCTCGAAGGAAATGAGAGGAAACCTTTTGGCTGAGGAACAGAAAGAAAAAAAAAACAACCTTTGGTTCTGTTGCTCCATTCAGAACCTCTCTTCATGCTTAATTGCCACTTCTGCCGACTTGGCTGGATGGGGGAAGCAGGGGGGGGGGGGGGGGGGGGAGGGGGGGAGGGGTGGTGGTGGTAAGAGTGTATGGTTTGTCCACGTATAGGGGAGGAGTTAAGGGTGTATGGTTTAGTGGACGAATAGGGGAGGTGGTGGTAAAGGTGTATGGTTTGGTGCACGTATAATGGAGGTAGTAAAGGTGTATGGTTTGGTGCACATATAGGGGTAGATGAGAAAGGTGTATGGTTTTGTGCACATATAGGGGTAGGTGTAAAGGTGTATGGTTTGGTGCACGTATAATGGAGGTGGTAAAGGTGTAAGGTTTGGTGCACGTATAATGGAGGTGGTAAAGGCGTAAGGTTTGGTGCACGTATAATGGAGGTGGTAAAGGCGTAAGGTTTGGTGCACGTATAATGGAGGTGGTAAAGGCGTATGGTTTGGTGCACTATAATGGAGATGGTAAAGGTGTATGGTTTGGTGCACGTATAACGGAGGTGGTAAAGGTGTATGGTTTGGTGCACGTATAATGGAGGTGGTAAAGGTGTATGGTTTGGTGCACGTAAGGGGAAAATGGTAAGAGTCTATAGTTTGTTGCACGTATCTGTCGCATAATCAGTTCTTTTTATGTGTGTGTTGTTATTTTTGTTATTGTGTGCTGTCGTTGTCTACGTCGTCGTCGTCGTTGTTATTGTCGTTGTTGTTGTTGTTGTTTATTCACTCTTATACAGCAGCTGTTTTCTATGATCTGCTTTCAGGCCTATATCCATCACACCCGGGGTATTTCGCACAGTATGCGGGTAAGTGATGAACGATGCGAGAGCAAATGAACACACGCGCACAGACTCTCACACTCACACAAAAGCAGTACTGTAATGGAAGTCGTTTCAAAATCACGTGAGCCGAAAAAGCTCTTGATTGATTTGATAATTCTGATCGCACTGGAGATCCGTGCTGAATGAGAAACTGTTCCGTTCTTTGTGGGGAAACTCTCTCTCTCTCTCTCTCTCTCTCTCTCTCTCTCTCTCTCTCTACACACAGGAGAGAGAGAGAGAGAGAGAGAGAGAGAGAGAGAGAAATGAATATTTTATAGACACAGACGTAAGGAAACACACTAAGAGTACGGTGAAGGTTATGCAAAGAGTCTTGATAACTTCTCGTGAAAATGTCATGGCTGTCCCTTACGAATCGAACTCAACAGGCGGTGGTGAGCTGTTAAACATTGGTGGCAATGACGTTATTTGTAATCGCGTCACTTGACGAATTTGACGTCATCTGCACAGTCAGAGCAGGATCAGATCAGCAGTGTGTGTGTGTGTGTGTGTGTGTGTCTGTCTGTCTGTCTGTCTGTCTGTGTGTCTGTGTGTGTGTCTGTCTGTGTGTCTGTCTGTGTGTGTGTTGTTGTTGTTGTTGCTTTGTTGTTGTTGTTCTTCTTCT
>CM065743.1:34873231-34883231 GCA_033310375.1 Conus canariensis
ATGATCAAGATTTGACGTGCAGTAAACAGGGTTGGGGTCAGTCGTAGCATCTTGAACTCTTCGTTTCGGCGACGTCCAGTAAACAGGGTTGGGGTCAGTCGTAGCATCTTGAACTCGTCGTTTCGGCGACTCAGTGAGAGGGGAAAGCAAGGGTGCATAGCTTTTCCGGACCTCTGTTGTGGTGTGTTCCTTTCAAGATGTGCAAGTTTGCTGGAAGCAACCATCATGTCCCTGACTCTCACTGTATTTGTTGTCGTTGCCGTTGTTTTGAACGTCGCCGTTGTTGTTATTGGTGGTGGTGGTGGTGGTTGAGTTGTTGTTGTTGAAGTTGTTGTTGTTGTTGTTGTTGTTGTTGTTGACCACAGCGTTACCTGATTTCAGGTCCTTGGGCACCCTGGCATTATCCACCCTTTTATTCCGCACGTAAGTGTTGAACAGCATTGCAGCAAGTGGCCATGATCAACATAGATTATGAAATGACGATGCTTGCTTCAAGATATGAAGACACCCTTGTGAACTCTCATTATTTCGACTGGAGAGATGTATTCTTAGCAAGAGATTACACCGATTTCTGTAGGGACTCTGTCAGTCTGTCTGTCTGTCTGTCTGTGTCTGTCTGTCTGTCTCTCTGTCTCTCTCTCACTCTCTCTCTCTCTCTTACTTTCTCTCTCTCTCTCTCTCTCTCTCTCTCTTCTCTCTACTCTTTCACACACACACACACACACACACACACACACACACACACACACACACACACTCTCTCTCTCTCTCTCTCTCTCTCTCTCTTTCTCTCTCTCTCTTCTCTCTGTCTCTCTTCTCTCTCTCTCTCTCTCTCTCTCCTCTCTCTCTCTCTCACTCACACACACACACACACACACACACACACACACACACACACACACACACACACACACACATAGGCATGTACGTACGCATGCACGCACGCACATACACTCACACGCACACAAGGAAGCATGTCTCAATGATACATGCATGCAACCCTCAACGTAAGAGTGGTCATCTATAGCGCCCGAATAACTCAATAGTGACGGTGGAGGCCCCAACCCAAACCAGTACAGATAATGTGAATAATTGACCTCCACAAGAAGCAGTGCTTCCCATGGTAGTTGTAACTGTAGCACTGGGGAAGGTGGTGGTGGGGGGGGGGGGGGGGGGGGAGGGCGAGGATGCTTATAACAAAAGGCTTGATCTGTCCATCAAGTTCATCAAACTTCACTTTTTTTTCTTTTTTCTTTTTTTTTTTTTTTTTTTTTTTTTTTTTTTGGTATGCTGATCGATGAGAATGAGGATGATTAAGATGATGCTACGGATTTCCATTTCGGTCTGAGACTGTATGATAGGGCTGTACTCTACGCTTCTTTTCATTATATATCCCGACGTCAACCAGGCCCGAGAGATACAGGCACCTGCAGTGTTGGTCAGGAAATTTGAGCAACACTCTCAGAGACGCATCCATTAAGTGGATGAAACTCGACTGTATGGTCCCAGTCTTCCCAACTGAGTCCGCAGCAAACTCAACTCTGGGTAGGAGCCGGTCGGGGCAGAAAAATCCCACATGACTCTGATGGGAATCGAACCCGCGACCTCCCAGCCGGGAATCCGTGACGCTAACCACTTCGCCACGGCTCTAGGGGTTTTTTTTTGTTGTTGTTGTTGTTGTTTTGTTTGTTTCGGGGGGGGGGGGTTGTTTGTTTGTTTGTTTGTTTGTTTGTTTTGTTTTGTTTTTGTTTGTTTTTTTTTTTGCTGTCCCATCTTTTGTACCGTTGCACCCTCGTCGCTCATTCCGGCCCCCCGTCCACAGCCACAGCCCGGCCCGACCCACCGCAGCCCCGGCACCAGCAATCCACAGGGAGCGTTCAATCCCAAGTCGTCAAGAGGCAACCTACCGGAGGAGACGCTGCACAGCGGCCGAGTCCCTTCGGTGGTGTTCAGTGGTGCCTGTCCTGATCTAACGTACCTACGACACCACCTACTAAGGGAATGACGACAATGATTGCTTAGTCGAGGAGTCGGCGTGAGTGAGCTGTCCCTCCACTCCGGAGGGCGCCACCATGTCTGTCCAACGACAGCTCCCGTGGACTCGCCAATACCTCTGACCCCCGATGGAATCAAATTAAGGCCACAGACGTGGAGTGGACATTGAATCTGAGGTCACCATGAGAGCAGGGTCTGAAGGGCCACAGGATTTGAGACTTATTATTCACGCTGATCGATGAGTATGAGGAGGATGAAGATGATGCTATGGATTTCCATTCCGGTCTGAGACTGCATGACAGGGCTGTACTCTACGCTTACTTTCGTAATTTATCCCGGCTTCAACCAGACCTGAGAGACACAGACACCTTCAGTGTTGGTCAGGAAATTTGAGTAACACTGTCAGAGTTGCATCCATGAAGTGGATGAAACCCGACTGTGTTGTCCCAGACTTCCCAATTGTCAACTCATCAAACTTTGCGTGCTATCCATTCATCTTCTGAAAAAGAAAAAATGATAATATTAAAATAACATTGAAGTCTCGTGGCTACCGCCATCCACAATGGTCTTCCTGCAGAGTGGCCATGTATACTGACTTAAATTGTTGGGGTAACAGGGAGGCTAAGGGGAAGGATTGGGGGTGGCACGGGGGGGGGGGGGGGGGGGGGCGTAGTGTTCGTGCACGCGTTTCTAACAACGATTCGTTCATGTAAAAAATATCATAATTTTTACAAAAAGTTATCTCTCTGTTTATAAAATCATCGCATATAATTTCAGTTATCATTATTTTCATTAATAATCACAATAATGATGATGATAATAATAATAATGTTTATTTCTTTTCATTAACAATCACAATAATGATAATAATAATAATAGTGTTTATTTCTATAGCGCATAGTCCATAAAAATGCACAACAGCGCTTTACATTAAAAAAAAAAAAAAGAGCGAACAGTAAAAACAGGAGTTATAAAAGTCATGCACATTGAACAAACACAAAGCCTGGAGATATGAAATACTGACTCGCACACATCAAATAATATATAAACATGCACCTTAGTACTATTTCACATCAGTTTCAGTCAGAAACTTATACTGTATGTATGCATGTGTGTGTGTGCACTGGGTGTGCGCGTGGAAGTGTGTGTTCGTGTGCCTGTGCGCGCGCGCGTCCATGTGCGTGTAAGCGTGCATCTGTATGTAATTGTACATGATAACCTTACAAGTATCACAATTATTCGTATCATTAGCAGTAATGGTTAAATATTGTAATGACAATTAAAACGCATCACACAAAAATTCTTTTTTTTTTTTTTTACTAAGAAAACTTATCACAAAACATTTAAATCACTCTCTCTAAGATCCTTGATTAACACATTGTATATCAATGATAAAACAAATTATCATCCTTATTATCATTAACATGATCATCATTATTATTATTTATTGTTACGATGATGATGTTGATGATTAATATTATTATTATTATTTGTTATTATTGTCATTGTTATTGTTGTTGTTATTGTTATTATTTTATTATTATTATTATTATTATTACTGTTCTTGTTGTTGTTGTCTTCGTCGTCGACGTCCACGTCGTCGTCGACGTGTTTGCTGTTGTCGTTGTTTATTCACGGTCGTGCAGCAGCTGTTGTGGTTGTCTTCTGATTTCAGCCTTCTGGCCGTATTACCATGGGTATTACACCGACCTCCACAACCTGACAGGTAAGCGTCCAACAACCAGGAAGAGCGAAACACACACACACACAACCAAACAACCACATTGACGAAGGTGACGTCACGATTGTTTGAAGAGCGAAACACACACACACAACCAAACAACCACATTAACGAAGGTGACGTCACGATTGTTTGAAGAGCGAAACACACACACACAACCAAACAAGCACATTGACGAAGGTGACGTCACGATTGTTTGAAGAGCGAAACACACACACAACCAAACAAGCACATTGACGAAGGTGACGTCACGATTGTTTGAAGAGCGAAAACACACACACACACCACACACACACACACACACACACACACACACATACACACACACACACACCAACACACACACAACACATTAACGAAGGTGACGTCACGATTGTTTGAAGAGCGAAACACACACACACACCAACACACAACAAGTGACGTCACGATTGTTGAAGCGAAACACACACAACACACACACACAACAACACATTAACGAAGGTGACGTTACGATTGTTTGAAGAGCGAAACACACACACACAACCAAACAAGCACATTGACGAAGGTGACGTCACGATTGTTTGAAGAGCGAAATACACACACAACCAAACAACCACATGACAAAGGTGACGTCATGATTGTTGCCATGATTTTGATTGGACAGATCCATCCATGGCGCAATATTGCCTCCGAATTTTTAGGGGGTCTTCTGTAATGTGCATACGCGCGTAGGTTATATACACGTACGCACGCATGTATGTGCATGCATGCACATGCACATACATACACACACACGCACTCACGCACATGCATGCACGTAAACACACACATGTATGCAAGCATACACACACACACTCATGTAAGCACGCGAGCGCGTGCGCGCGCGCGCGCGTACGCACGCACGCACGCACGCACACACACACACACACACACACACACACACACACACACCCCTCTTTGTGGCAGACAGGACAGACTGACGGTGAACAACTGTTAGTTCATTGTACATAAACATTCATTTCCGCCATCATTTTACGATGTAATAAACCTTTACATGTTGAAACGTGTTCCATTTTCCAAATGTTGCTGACTGTTTGAAAACAAGTCTTATATAGTGGTATAAAAATATAAATAAAAAGTCAAAAAATCAAGTTCGTGAGGAATGAAAAGCTCAAAGAAATAAATGACAATTGCAAGGGCGTTGCACTGTTATAATCTAAATGGTCACAGAATGCAAAATATTTTTGTAACCTACGGATAAAATTATATAAGCACTTTCTTCTTTTTTTAATGTATTATAGTGCTTTGACGCTTTTGAAAAAAATCTTTATTGTCAAGTTTTCTTGTGTAGAACACTATAGTCACTTTTCATGAATTCAACTATGGTACCACCTGTTTAGATCAAAATTTTTCACATTCATGCTGCATTGCTCATGGCTCAGTCTCACTGTACATTAATGTAATGGGGTTTTTTCTGGGGTTTTTTTGTTGTTGTTTGTTTGTTTGTTTGTTTTTTGGAAAGCACGTTTGTAAATGAATATGTGTACATGTGTAGGTATATGTTCATATGTGTATGTGTATATAAGTGTATTGAAAAAAAAATAGACAGGACATAAAAAAGTGACATCACCGAATAAGAACGTATATAATCAGAAATGCTGTCATGTGATCATTATCAAGGACGTCTCTTCGTCTCTGTCTCTGTGTTATTTATTTTGCATACGTCTGAGTAACATTTACATAATATGAAGAAAAAAATTATATAAGCAAATAAATGATCACTTTTGTGACTAGAAACGACTTTGTGAATCATAACTAAACGCAAAATCAACACAAAATGAAAACATTGTCGGAAAACGCATGAGGAGAAAAAAAAATGTAAATGAAACTATAACTTTGAAGGCTATGGCTGAAAATTTGCTTCTTTTTTTTTTAAGCCACATTGCTCACTGACTACAGCACTTTGCCTAAAGGGAGCACAGATCATCAGCCACGACTCCCGCAAGGTACGGGACTCAGCTAACTTCCCGTGTCCGGTTACTTCCCTTCTTTGATCCTGCCTCCGTGGTCCAGACAGCTGTTCTCTGGCTCTTCCTCTCTCTCTCTCTGGCTTCCAGGACAGGCCCTAAAGCGAGGCGTCGGTGGCGGGCTTCCTCACGGAGTGTCCTATTCAGCCGGTCCTCCAGCCCCAGTCCAGGTCTGGAAGCACGGACGTGGCGTGAAGAATGAAAAACGCGCATTTTTGTTTTGTTTTTTTGTTTTTGTGGCAGTGGTGATCTACGGTATGTCTTGATGCCCGGATGTTCTTCAGCGTGACAAAAGCTTCTTGTGTTTTGCTCTGTTTTTCAAAGTGACGTCTAGGTGAGTGCCCTTCTCCTTTCTCCACCCATCCCCATTGTCTATCAGCCGTAGTGCTTGGTGGGTACTCACAGAACCCCCACCTCCTCGCTTGGTTCTTCCACCTGCTGTGAGCGGAGTGTGCGGAGCAGTGATTATCTTCGTGAGTTCTGTGGTCCTCTTGCTGATCCTGAGCTCAGTGCCGGGCTGATGTTTCTGCTGCTAGGCGGGCGGTCTTGTCCCCTGCAGCTGAGCGCAGTCGTAAAAGAGTAGTGTCTGGAGAGCCGAGGTCTTCCAGCTGTGTCCAGTCATAATCCTTAGCTCCTGCCTTCCTGGATGGTCTTCATGATCCCTTCCATTGGCAGGAGGAGGTGGAAAAGTGACAGTTCATGCGCTCGATGAACCCCAATTTGGGCTTCAAAGTGAAAGAGGTGAAACTCGACAGAAAAATCTGAAAAAGTTTATGTCACGAATCCGCCAAACATGAACAAATGAATCTTATGACCAAACACGGCGTGTTTCGACCTCTTAGGTCTTCTTCAGAAAAATGTTCAGGAACGGATGGTTTGACAAGAAAGCCCAGCCATCCTGTGGCCCGTGTCTTCTCTGCAAGTTTCAGTGTCATCGAGGAGATGTCAGTGCGTGCGGATTAGTCCTCATACACTACACCGCATCTGCGAAGTTTCTGCACAGTTATCGGACACAAGTTGTAAGTTGGGTAATTCAAGCTTTCTGATCGTAAGCCAGATTTAGCTGGGACTTTTTTTTTTAGCCACCTTTGCTGTTGCCTCTGGGGCTTTGGTTCTCTTCTTGCCAGAATCCAAGAGCAGTTTCGTGAGATGAAAGGCAGAGAATCCTGCAACAACCACACACACACACACACACACACACACACACACACACACACACACACACACACACACACACACCCATTACTCCAACCTCAGTGACGCTCAGGACCGTGGCTTTGAGGCCTGAATCCCCGCAAGCTGCTGGCAACACACGGACATACCTGTCAGTCCTGCAGATGAGCGCTTTCTCCGTGCTGCTTTTACATGGCTCAGCGAGTATCACATACATGGACACGATTTTATATGGTGTGAAACGTATGTACATTTTTTTTTTTTTTTTTTTTTTTTTGGCGAGGAAGAGAATCTTTGTTGCAAGGGAGAACAGACGTTTTCCGCCTGCCCCCCTCTATACCCTATTTCCACACCTGCTCAGCGGACGATCGTTACTTGGTTAGGATGGAGAGATGATATACGATAAGGTAGGGAAATGAAAAGGGGCGGAGGGGTGGGGGTGGGGGTGTTGAGTAAGACAGCAAAAGGAAAATTCGGATGAATTCTATGAAAAGGAAAACAGAAAGAGTGAAGGGAAAAAAAACGGTTCCACGGAAGAAATGTCAATAAATTTGACCTGGAGATGGCGAGAATCTGTGAATAAAACTGCATCCAAATTTTAGTTCTCCCTGTCAAAACTAGACCAGATGTCGATGTGAGCTGTACTGGACTTTGTGAAAATCTGTGAATAAATCATCTATGTCATCTGTGAATAAATCATCTATGTCATCTGTGAAAAAAATCATCTATGTCTAAATCTGACCTGTCCGTGTAAAAATTAGTTCAGCGATCAATGTCAGCTCCAGATAATGAAATGGTGACAATTATATTAAGCGATCAATATCAGCTCCAGACAATGAAATGGTGACAGTTAGTTCAGCAGTCAGTATCAGCTCCAGATAATGAAATGGTGACAATTAGTTCAGCGATCAATATCAGCACCAGATAATGAAATGGTGACAGTTAGTTCAGCAGTCAATGTCAGCTCCAGATAATGAAATGGTGACAGTTAGTTCAGCAGTCAATGTCAGCTCCAGACAATGAAACGGTGACAATTAGTTCAGCAGTCAATGTCAGCTCCAGATAATGAAATGGTGACAATTAGTTCAGCAGTCAGTGTCAGCTCCAGATAATGAAACGGTGACAGTTAGTTCAGCAGTCAGTGTCAGCTCCAGATAATGAAACGGTGACAGTTAGTTCAGCAGTCAGTGTCAGCTCCAGATAATGAAATGGTAACAATTAGTTCAGCAGTCAATGTCAGCTCCAGACAATGAAATGGTAACAATTAGTTCAGCAGTCAATGTCAGCTCCAGACAATGAAATGGTGACAATTAGTTCAGCAGTCAATGTCAGCTCCAGACAATGAAATGGTGACAATTAGTTCAGCAGTCAATGTCAGCTCCAGATAATGAAATGGTGACGATTAGTTCAGCAGTCAATATCGGCTCCAGATTATCTGGGAGGAAAACTGTGTTCGAGTTTATACTCATCCCCGTAAAAGTGAGTTCAGCTGTCAGTGCCAGCTCTGGGTAGTGGAGAGAGGGGAGGGGTGATATCTATGAATATACCTGTGTTCCAATATCACTCTTCCTTATGAAAAGAAAAGATGTCCAGCCATCAGTGTATTCCAGAAATTCAAGACAGTGACAAATCTCCGAAGAAATCTCTGTCACAAGGAGCTGCCTGCTGGCGCTTCATCCTGTTAAGTCAGCCCTGTTAAGTCAGCCCTGCTAAATCAGTCAAGCCATCACAATGTCAGCCCTAGGTACTGAGAACTAGGTCCAAATTTGACTCGTCCAACAGAAATCAGTATACCTGTCAGGTACTTGAGATAGAGGAAAAACACCGGTGAAGAAATGTTTTCTTAGTTGTGTGTTTTGATAAAAGAAAAAAAACCCAATGCAGTTGTCTTTCCTTTTGGCTTCAGGAGCTGGCAGTGGTGGACAGACTACCCCGGCACCGACTGGTAAGCACTCCACGAAAGTTGCATCAAAACCTTTGATGCAAGCACTCACGAGAGAGAGAGAGAGAGAGAGAGAGAAGAGAGAGAGAGAGAGAGAGAGAGAGAGAGAGAGAGAGTTTCCTACACCTGTATGTTTGGTAAAAATCACGTCTGCTCACAAAGTGACAGATCCCCATTCTTTTAAGAAACTGGTTCATATATAAAACCAGCTCCAAATACCAGAAGCAGTTAAAAAAATATGTTTCAAAGAATCTGTGTTCCAGCTTATTTATTCGTAAAAAAGAAAATAGTTGGAATATGAGTTTGTACATCCCAGCATTGGAAGTGGTGAACAACCGTGAATAAATCCGAGTCCCAGTTTTGTTCGTCCGAACAGAAATAGGAGTCAGCCCCTCAGCGGTACTTGACAAAATCAAAACCTGTTTCCCAGGTCTACTCGTCCCGAAAGAAGTTAGTTTAATTATCAAAAGTCAACCTCAGATATTGCAAAAACTTGAGAGAGAGAGAGAGAGAGAGAGAGAGAGAGAGAGAGAGAGAGAGAGCGAGAGAGAGAGAGAGAGAGAGAAACTGTCGATATATCCAAATTTAACACGTCCATATTAAACAAAAAGAGTGTAGGTTTTAGAGAATGTAAATTAATGAAAGATTCAATGACAGCTGACTGCATTGTTGTCTTTTTAGAGAGTGAAAGAGACAGTCAGAACAAAGAGAGTGTGGCGTAGACTTAAGGTGACGTAACTTGATTTAAAACTGCCCCCCCCCCCCTCCTCCCACCCCTCCAAAACAAAAAACAAACAAACAAATACAAAGCGCTGAATTTGAACTTCTGATTTCTGACCATGATCCACGCTCTGCTTTAAAATTAAGGCGTGTGTGTGTGTGTGTGTGTGTGTGTGTGTGTGTGTTCACTCTGATGTAGTCTCTGTTCTTATTTAGATACCGGTCCCAGAAAAATGATTCAGTACGTGGAATCGGCAGCTAAAAAAAAAAAGAAAGAAAGAAAGAAAGGAAGAAATCGGTATTCTACCTTTGCAAACGGTATTTTTTACCAGCAAAAATTACCGGTCAACGCAAACTCTGTCGTGACAGATTTCAAACTGTAAATGGTTTGCAAGGTGTTTACAGTGCTGATGTGAACTTTGC
>CM065743.1:34888231-34905731 GCA_033310375.1 Conus canariensis
CTTTTTATTTTTGTCTGTTAGCTGAGCATTTTACAGCCAGCTAGCTGGCGTTGTTTCGTGCTTTTTATTTTGTCTGTTAGTTGAGCATTTTACAGCCAGCTAGCTGGCGTTGTTTCGTGCTTTTTATTTTGTCTGTTAGCTGAGCATTTTACAGCCAGCAAGCTGGCGTTGTTTCGTGCTTTTTATTTTGTCTGTTAGTTGAGCATTTTACAGCCAGCTAGCTGGCGTTGTTTCGTGCTTTTTATTTTGTCTGTTAGTTGAGCATTTTACAGCCAGCTAGCTGGCGTTGTTTCGTGCTTTTTATATTTGTCTGTTAGTTGAGCATTTTACAGCCAGCTAGCTGGCGTTGTTTCGTGCTTTTAATTTTGTCTGTTAGTTGAGCATTTTACAGCCAGCTAGCTGGCGTTGTTTCGTGCTTTTTTTTTTTATTTTGTCGGGGTTATGTGCTTTGTTAGTGAGCATTTTACAGCCAGCTAGCTGGCGTTGTTTCGTGCTTTTTATTTTGTCTGTTAGTTGAGCATTTTACAGCCAGCTAGCTGTCGTGCTTATTCTGTTGTTAGTGGCATTTTACAGCCAGCTAGCTGGCGTGTTTCGTGCTTTTTATTTTGTCTGTTAGTTTGAGCATTTACAGCCAGCTAGCTGCTTGGGGTTTGTTTGTCGTTAGTTGGCATTTTCGCGTATCGTTTTCGTGCTTTTATTTGTCTGTTAGTTGAGCATTTTACAGCCAGCTAGCTGGCGTTGTTTCGTGCTTTTTATTTTGTCTGTTAGTTGAGCATTTTACAGCCAGCTAGCTGGCGTTGTTTCGTCGTTTATCTGTTGTTGTACATTTTCGGTGGCTTGTTTCGTGCTTTTATTAGCTGTATGAGCTTTTAAGCCAGCTAGCTGGCGTTGTTTCGTGCTTTTTATTTTGTCTGTTAGTTGGAGCATTTTACAGCCAGCTAGCTGGCGTTGTTTCGTGCTTTTTATTTTGTCTTGGTTAGCTGAGCATTTTTACAGCCAAGCTATTAGCTGTGCTTTTCTTGTTTCGTGCTTTTATTTTGTCTGTTAGTGAGCATTTTACAGCCAGCTAGCTGGCGTTGTTTCGTGCTTTTTATTTTGTCTGTTAGTTGAGCATTTACAGCCAGCTAGCTGGCGTTGTTCGTGCTTTTTATTTTGTCTGTTAGTTGAGCATTTACAGCCAGCTAGCTGGCGTTGTTTCGTGCTTTTATTTTGTCTGTTAGCTGAGCATTTTACAGCCAGCTAGCTGGCGTTGTTTCGTGCTTTTTATTTTGTCTGTTAGCTGAGCATTTTACAGCCAGCTAGCTGGCGTTGTTTCGTGCTTTTTATTTTGTCTGTTAGTGAGCATTTTACAGCCAGCTAGCTGGCGTTGTTTCGTGCTTTTTATTTTGTCTGTTAGTGAGCATTTACAGCCAGCTAGCTGGCGTTGTTTCGTGCTTTTTATTTGTCTGTTAGTGAGCATTTTACAGCCAGCTAGCTGGCGTTGTTTCGTGCTTTTTATTTTGTCTGTTAGTGAGCCATTTTACAGCCAGCTAGCTGGCGTTGTTTCGTGCTTTTATTTTGTCTGTTAGTGAGCATTTTACAGCCAGCTAGCTGGCGTTGTTTCGTGCTTTTAATTTTGTCTGTTAGCTGAGCATTTTACAGCCAGCTAGCTGGCGTTGTTTCGTGCTTTTATTTTGTCTGTTAGCTGAGCATTTTACAGCCAGCTAGCTGGCGTTGTTTCGTGCTTTTTATTTTGTCTGTTAGCTGAGCATTTTACAGCCAGCTAGCTGGCGTTGTTTCGTGCTTTTATTTTGTCTGTTAGTTGAGCATTTTACAAACCAGCTAGCTGGCGTTGTTTCGTGCTTTTTATTTTGTCCCGTTAGCTGAGCATTTTACAGCCAGCTAGCTGGCGTTGTTTCGTGCTTTTTTATTTTGTCTGTTAGCTGAGCATTTTACAGCCAGCTAGCTGGCGTTGTTTCGTGCTTTTTATTTTGTCTGTTAGTTGAGCATTTTACAGCCAGCTAGCTGGCGTTGTTTCGTGCTTTTTATTTTGTCTGTTAGTTGAGCATTTTACAGCCAGCTAGCTGGCGTTGTTTCGTGCTTTTTATTTTGTCTGTTAGTTGAGCATTTTACAGCCAGCTAGCTGGCGTTGTTTCGTGCTTTTTATTTTGTCTGTTAGTTGAGCATTTTACAGCCAGCTAGCTGGCGTTGTTTCCGTGCTTTTTATTTTGTCTGTTAGTTGAGCATTTTACAGCCAGCTAGCTGGCGTTTGTTTCGTGCTTTTATTTTGTATGTTAGCTGAGCATTTTACAGCCAGCTAAGCTGGCGTTGTTTCGTGCTTTTTATTTGTCTGTTAGTTGAGCATTTTACAGCCAGCTAGCTGGCGTTGTTTCGTGCTTTTTATTTTGTCTGTTAGTTGAGCATTTTACAGCCAGCTAGCTGGCGTTGTTTCGTGCTTTTATTTTGTCTGTTAGTTGAGCATTTTACAGCCAGCTAGCTGGCGTTGTTTCGTGCTTTTAATTTTGTCTGTTAGTTGAGCATTTTACAGCCAGCTAGCTGGCGTTGTTTCGTGCTTCTAATTTTGTCTGTTAGTTGAGCATTTTACAGCCACCTAGCTGGCGTTGTTTCGTGCGTTTTATTTTGTCTGTTAGCTGAGCATTTTACAGCCAGCAAGCTGGCGTTGTTTCGTGCTTTTTATTTTGTCTGTTAGCTGAGCATTTTACAGCCAGCTAGCTGGCGTTGTTTCGTGCTTTTTATTTTGTCTGTTAGCTGAGCATTTTACAGCCAGCTAGCTGGCGTTGTTTCGTGCTTTTTATTTTGTCTGTTAGTTGAGCATTTACAGCCAGCTAGCTGGCGTTGTTTCGTGCTTTTTATTTTGTCTGTTAGTTGAGCATTTACAGCCAGCTAGCTGGCGTTGTTTCGTGCTTTTTATTTTGTCTGTTAGTTGAGCATTTTACAGCCAGCTAGCTGGCGTTGTTTCGTGCTTTTAATTTTGTCTGTTAGTTGAGCATTTTACAGCCAGCTAGCTGGCGTTGTTTCGTGCTTTTAATTTTGTCTGTTAGTTGAGCATTTTACAGCCAGCTAGCTGGCGTTGTTTCGTGCTTTTAATTTTGTCTGTTAGCTGAGCATTTTACAGCCAGCTAGCTGGCGTTGTTTCGTGCGTTTTATTTTGTCTGTTAGCTGAGCATTTTACAGCCAGCAAGCTGGCGTTGTTTCGTGCTTTTTATTTTGTCTGTTAGCTGAGCATTTTACAGCCAGCTAGCTGGCGTTGTTTCGTGCTTTTTATTTTGTCTGTTAGTTGAGCATTTTACAGCCAGCTAGCTGGCGTTGTTTCGTGCTTTTTATTTTGTCTGTTAGTTGAGCATTTTACAGCCAGCTAGCTGGCGTTGTTTCGTGCTTTTTATTTTGTCTGTTAGCTGAGCATTTTACAGCCAGCTAGCTGGCGTTGTTTCGTGCTTTTTATTTTGTCTGTTAGCTGAGCATTTTACAGCCAGCTAGCTGGCGTTGTTTCGTGCGTTTTTATTTTGTCTGTTAGTTGAGCATTTTACAGCCAGCTAGCTGGCGTTGTTCCGTGCTTTTAATTTTGTCTGTTAGTTGAGCATTTTACAGCCAGCTAGCTGGCGTTTTTTTCGTGCTTTTTATTTTGTCTGTTAGTGAGCATTTTACAGCCAGCTAGCTGGCGTTGTTTCGTGCTTTTAGTTTTGTCTGTTAGTTGAGCATTTTACAGCCAGCTAGCTGACGTTGTTTCGTGCTTTTTATTTTGTCTGTTAGTTGAGCATTGTACAGCCAGCTAGCTGGCGTTGTTTCGTGCTTTTTATTTTGTCTGTTAGTTGAGCATTGTACAGCCAGCTAGCTGGCGTTGTTTCGTGCTTTTTATTTTGTCTGTTAGTTGAGCATTTTACAGCCAGCTAGCTGGCGTTGTTCTGTGTTTTTTATTTTCTCTGTTAGCTGAGCATTTTACAGCCAGCTAGCTGGCGTTGTTTCGTGCTTTTTATTTTGTCTGCCAACTAGCTGGCGTTGTTTCGTTCTTTTTATTTTGTCTGATAGTTGAGCATTTTACAGCCAGCTAGCTGGCGTTGTTCCGTGCTTTTTATTTTGTCTGTTAGTTGAGCATTTTGCAGCTAGCTAGCTGGCGTTGTTTCGTGCTTTTAATTTTGTCTGTTAGCTGAGCATTTTACAGCCAGCTAGCTGGCGTTGTTTCGTGCTTTTAATTTTGTCTGATAGCTGGGCATTTTACAGCCAGCTAGCTGGCGTTGTTTCGTGCTTTTAATTTTGTCTGATAGTTGGGCATTTTACAGCCAGCTAGCTGGCGTTGTTTCGTGCTTTTAATTTTGTCTGTTAGCTGAGCATTTTACAGCCAGCTAGCTGGCGTTGTTTCGTGCTTTTTATTTTGTCTGTTAGCTGAGCATTTTACAGCCAGCTAGCTGGCGTTGTTTCGTGCTTTTAATTTTGTCTGTTAGTTGAGCATTTTACAGCCAGCTAGCTGGCGTTGTTTCGTGCTTTTTATTTTGTCTGTTAGCTGAGCATTTTACAGCCAGCTAGCTGGCGTTGTTTTGTGCTTTTTATTTTGTCTGTTAGCTGAGCATTTTACAGCCAGCTAGCTGGCGTTGTTTCGTGCTTTTTATTTTGTCTGTTAGCTGAGCATTTTACAGCCAGCTAGCTGGCGTTGTTTCGTGCTTTTTATTTTGTCTGTTAGCTGAGCATTTTACAGCCAGCTAGCTGGCGTTGTTTCGTGCTTTTTATTTTGTCTGTTAGTTGAGCATTTTACAGCCAGCTAGCTGGCGTTGTTTCGTGCTTTTTATTTTGTCTGTTAGCTGAGCATTTTACAGCCAGCTAGCTGGCGTTGTTTCGTGCTTTTTATTTTGTCTGTTAGTTGAGCATTTTACAGCCAGCTAGCTGGCGTTGTTTCGTGCTTTTTATTTTGTCTGATAGTTGAGCATTTTACAGCCAGCTAGCTGGCGTTGTTTCGTGCTTTTTATTTTGTCTGTTAGCTGAGCATTTTTAATCATCTTGCTGTGTGCAGTTTCATGTCTTGATTAGTGCATTTTGTCTTGTTATATTTGTGTGTTGTGTGCATGTATGTCATGTGCATTGTCATGTCTTGTTACGTGCATTTTTGTCGTGTTACATGCATTTATGTCATGTGCATTATCATGCCTTGTCATGTGCATTTTTTTTAGTCATGCTATATGTTAGGGGGTCTCCCTCTTAATATGGATTTTATTTTATGTAACGTGTGCATTTCTTATATCCTGTTTTGTGCATTTTTATGTCTTGTGTGAACTGTATGTCTTGTTCCGTGCATTTTCAAATCTTGTGGCATGCATTTTTATGTCTTGTTACTTGCATTTTCAGGTCTTTGTTACGTTCACTTTTATGTCTTGTTTGCATTTTCGTGTCTTTTTTTTTTTTTTTTTTTTTTTTTTTTTGACGTCTGAAAGAAAAAAAAAATTCACTCCTCGTCTTCTTTATTCTATTGCGTCTGAGATGAGTTGTCACTTCTCAGTCTTGTTTCGTGAGTGTGTGTGTTGATGACGTCAGTTCCGGCTGCTCTTCTTGGCAGCCCCTCAGTCTCCCGAGGGTCGGCACCTAACCCCTCTGCTGCTGTTCCCCAGGTTGCTTTTACGATGGCAAGTGCTACCCCGGAGGCAGCCAGGTGGCTGAAGTGGGCAGCTGCAAGACCGTCAGCTGCCAACAGGATAACACGACTGGGCAGTTCAGCTTGATCTACAACGTCACAGGTCCGGTAGCTTAGTGACCAACCACGGCCAAACAGCCGGTAGACGAAAAGCTAGCGTTGTGCTGTCATGGTAACGCTCATTGTAAAGAGATTGGTAGGGTGTATAGAGAGAAAAATGGTTTGTCGTTGTGCTGTCGACTCGTGTTTACGTTTCTTTTGTACTTGTAGGCCTGCGAGAGCGCGTGCGCGCGCGTACGCATGTACGGACGCACGTACACACATACACACGCACAGACACAAACATACACACTCATACACACACACACACACACACACACACACACACACACACACACACCACACCACACTCACTCACTCACTCACCACACACACACACACACACACACACACACACACACCACACACACACACACACACAATGCGCATGCACTCACGCACGCACAGTTTAAAAAAAAAATGAAACGAAAAAAAAATGTACATGTAACAATTTCTTTTTTAAACCAGCCGCATGGGAGAAAAAAAAAAACGACACTGCAAAATTAACCGTCACTATCCCATTGTGGACAACCGTGTTGAATGTTCCGTACATCGTTGTCAGATGAAAGAGCTGGCAAAGGCGCCCTCTTAACACACGGGGTTGGTCTTGAACAGGTTGTCTGACCTTTGATGGACAGTGCGTGGACGTGGACAGCATAGAGATCGACGACTGCAGCGAGACCACATGTGAGCAAGATACCAAGACGGGAGATTTCCTCCTCAACGTGACTTTGAAAGGTGCAGGATTTTGATCTGGTTTTCGGTTGTCGTGAGTTGCTGATCAGTTGGCGTTGGTTTAGGTTTAGTGGGTGGTTTTGTTTTTTTAGGTTTTTGTTGTTGTTGTTGTTGTTGTTGTTGTTGTTGTTGTTGTTTTTTCATTTTCTTCGGCGGGAAGGTTTGGGCGGGGAAGGAGGGGCGGGTGGCGGGGGTGGGGGGTGGGGGTGGAGGTAGGCGTGAGGATGGAGGCTGGAAGAGAGTGGGGAGGGAGGGTATGGTGCGATGTGGCGTCGAGAGGGGTTTTGGTGAATTTACCGGTGCGTGATCCATGGTGGAACATTTATATTGTTGTGAGGTCTTTCACATGCTATCCATGGCAGCAAACAACACAACATCAACGACAATAAAAAATGGAATAGGAGAATAAATTAATTAAAAAGAAACTAGAGTGGCGTTAAGGGAATCGCCTTCCGCGACCACCGGACAAATCGTAGATCCTGCTCTTCACACTGTCTAAGGATCTGTCCATGTATCTGGATCGGCACCACGGATCGGCACCCAAGTTTAATGGGGATTGTTCTTGATTCACATTCCATCTCTTTACCCAAGTTGCGTTACCCCCAGCTCACTCAATCCGTCCACAACCTCACCAATGTTGACCTGCAGCAGCCCCGGAGCTGAAAATCCACAGAGACTGAGCACTCAGTGTCAAGTCGTCAAGAGGCAACCCACCAGAGGAGACACTGCACTGCTGCCAAGTCACTCCGGTGGTGTTCAGAGTGGCATCTGTTTGGATCCAACATACTAAGAACACCACCTACTAAGAATGATAGACATGTTCCAGGGAGAGAGAAAAAAAAATCAAGTGAAGACAGCGCCTGTCTTTCAATTGCTAACAGAGTTACCTTATCACAAATGATGGGTCAAGATCAATCCGCAATTTGCGCATGCGTCATATGGTAAACACAACACCTGTCACATCAAAACCAATCCATGTACATCTGAATCGATCGATGAGAAAAATAGCAATAATGATGATAATGATGGTGATAATAAGCCAGTCAGACTGTTCGTGACACACTGGCTGTATGACAGGCGCACCATTTGACACCCGTGCTTTGGCATTGTCTTGTTGGATTGTTAAGATGACTGATCGGGGCAAAACAGACCTGCTACCAAAAAAAAAGAAGAAGAAGAAATGAATAAATGAAAAATATAATCAGAAGAAGATAACGCCTGTGTTACCATAGCAAACAGTTACTTTTTCTCAGTGTATGGACCCAGCAAAGTGATAAAGAATGTCAATTATTTGATTTGAAGCGCAAGCCAGGGTAATAAATGGAACATCGACTGTCAGGGTAATAAATGGAACATTGACTGTCTCTGCATTAGAGGTGCACCGTTTTATACTCATGTTTTTTTTTTGTTTTTTTTTTTGTTTGTTTTTTTGTGGCATTGTCTCAATCTGGTTGAACAGTTCAGCTGATTTTTTTTTATGGGGCAAAATTGCTTCAGACGTGCTCAACCAGCGGACATGAGTCCGATGTAGGCGACGGTCCACTTTGCGGAACAGAGAACACAAATTACCTCCCTTGCAGATTTCCTGATACCGTCTGTTGCTTAGTCGCGGAGTCGGCGTGAGTAAGCACCCCACTCCAGAAGGCTCCACCACGCCCGTCCAACTGTCCCCATGAACTTGCCAATAGCGGTGACCTCGACATGAACTCACCAAAGACGTGGGGACACAAAATCGAAACTGAGGTCACCATGAAAGCAGGGCATGAAGGGACACAGAATTTGAGACTTTTCATGCTGATCGATAATAATAATTAATAATAATAATAATAATGAATACTTATATAGCGCCTATTCTCGGCTAGAGACCAAGCTCTAAGCGCTTTACAATCAACACTCGTTTACACAACGGGCTGCCTACCTGGGTAGTGCCGACTGAAGAGCTGCCAGCTGGCGCTTCATTCAGTCGTTTCCCGTGTCATCCAGTCAGTATCGTTCAATATCGATCACTCATTTTCCTTTCTTCCTCTGGAGCTCCATTTCGGTCTAAGACTGCATGGCACGGTTGTACTTTACGTATGCTTTCATAATATATCCCGGCGTCAACCAGGCCCGAGAGATACAGACACCTGCAGTGTTGGTCAGGAAAATTTGAGCAACGTTCTCAGATTCACATCCTTTCAGGGGATGAAACTCGACTGAGTGGTTCCAGTTTTCCAAATCAAACCCATAGCTAACTCAACTCTGGGTAGGCGCCGGTCAGGGCAGAAAAATCCCACCCCCCAAAAAAATGGCTCAGGTGGGAATTGAACCCACCACCTCCCGACCAGGAACCCGCCACGCTAACCGCTAAACCATGGGGGAGGGGGGGGGGGCTGGTCTTCACCAAGTTTGGTTCGAAAGGGCTCAACAGATGTTGTTGAAACTAAGTGACATACAGACCTCCGTTGCACGTGACTGAAGTCATGACCCTGGAGAAGGTTCTCATATTGCCATGATCCATAGGAGAGGAGGTTTGTCATGCTTTGTGGTTGAAAGTGTAGTGGCACCAAACAAAAAAAAAAAAACGGTTTATGCAAATTCACTTCCATCGATAGCAACACATGATTCCTCTGTCACGGACGTAATAAATAAATGACAAACATTTTATTCTCTCTCTCTCTCTCTCTCTCTCTCTCTCTCTCTCTCTCTCTCTCTCTCTCTCTCTCATGCAATCATTCACTACACACACACACACCACACACCACACACACACACACACACACCACACACACACACACACACACACACACACACACACACACACACACACGTACATTTACCTACGAAGTATTACTTTCATAGAACGTGAAATATTTTCTACGAATATAGCCGTTTACATTTCGTATTCTGTGTGACCTATTCAAACTGGTTAAAAAAAAAAAAAAATTTAAAAATGAAATAAAAAAGAAATTCAAAAGAAAAGGTCAAGGGAAGTAACTCCTTCAGTCCGTGCCAACTATTACTTCCCTTGACGGACTTTCCCTTTTATGTTGCTCGTGAACGGACAGAAAGATTTGTCAAACCGTGGTGGGGGAGGGGGGAGGGGGAGGGGTTTGTGCTCTTCCGAAAACCCATCTAGTTATTATTAGTCGTGTGGAGCGTTGATACCGTATTGTGAGAGGCATATAGTTCCACACATGAAAGGGTCCGGAATAGCTCAGTTGGTAGAGCGCCGTACTAGCGATGCAATTCATCCTGGGCTTGCGGGTTTGAATCTCCACTTGGCCGTTTGAGTACTCCTTGCACTTACAGTGGTTCTGACTCCATTCTCCATAAAGTCTTTCCAATGAAACTGCGAATCAAAATCCGTGTGCGAGCGCATGCATAACATCTTGTGCACACGTCAAAACCCCCATCGCCAACTCTCGGAAACGAAGGCCAGTTTGGCCAATAGTATGGATCGATGATATGTATGCACATAGAATGCATTTTCCCAGAAATAGATGAAAAAAATGGAAGAAATGAATGACTGATATTCGACTGAATGACACGTGAAACGACAATTTAGCCCCAGCAGACGGGTCTTTAGTCGGCTCTACCCAGGCAGGCAGTCCGTCGTATAAACTAAAGCGCGTAGAACTTGGTTTTTGACCCGAGCATAGGTGCCGTAAAAGTCTCTCCGTAACTAAATGATAAAAGAAAAACTAACAAAAGTTAAAGAGCGAGAAGACGAACTACCATTATTGGGGAATGGAGAGGGGAGGGGGCGGGGGGAGGGAGATTCATGGTGATGGTGATGATGATGATGATAATGAGAAGAAGAAGAAGAAAGGTCCTGACTGTCTCGTGTCTGAGTGTGAAGATTTCTTGAGGATCGTGAAGGGAATGATCATGATCATCAGACGATGCAAAGGTGACGATGAAGATGACGACGACGACGACGACAAAAACGACAACAACATGAAGGAGGGAGGGGGAGGGGGCATGGTGGAGGGGGGGTGAGGGAGGGGAGGGAGGGGGAGATGCCCTCAACTCGGAGTGACATGAGATCAATCCTGCGCAGCGTGCATCAGCCTGACCGAACCCCATACCTGCCGCTTTGACCACGATGAGTCGGACGACAATGAAAACAACACGTGCATATATAACACGTGCAAAACGTTTCCCACGAACCACTGGGAGACTCACTTCAAAAGCACAGGTAACGCCTTGCTGTTGTGTTGGATGAGATGAGATGAGTGGGGCGCATGTGATGTTCTTTTCAAACTCGCATTTAAAAAAAAACAAAAAAAAAACAAAGAACACTGTGAATTGAAGTCAGCCGTTAGAAAAGAAAAAAAAGATACAGCCGAAGGTGCTGGTAGGACCCAGGAGAAGTATGGGTGTATCTTGTTTTCCTAACGGCTGACTTCAGTTCACCGTATTCCTGTTTTGGCTCAAGGGTAGTAACGATGTACTAACCGGAACTGGTTAGTTCCCTTAGAACATCTCCCTTCCCAAAGAAAGACTGTTATTGTTTAGCTTACTTCAAAATGCTGCACAATGAAACTGAACTGATTTACAACTCAAGAGAACGAATGTCGTTATGGTTATCTCATGACTCAATATTACACTGATAATAATATAATCCTCTCACTTATAAGTAGACGTCACCCACTGAGTTCGACTTTCCCCTTGAACTAAAAGGTCGAGACCAACACAAACAGGAGAAATGGGGAAGGAAGAAGAAAGGGAGTTGGGGGGTGGGGGGTGGTGGTGACAGAAACGGACCAATTACATCGACCAACACATAAAAAGATATTCATTAAAAAAAAAAGGGGGGGGGGGAGGGGGAGGGGGGGGGGGGGGCGTTGGAGCAAAGCGAAGCTTATACAACCAGGAAAGTAATTCAGCTTCTTTTCCCTTGAAAATCGACTCCCTCTTCAATTAACACAAGAGCAATTGTTGCGTTAAAGGACGAAAGGTCAAAAAGGAAACCTTTCCGAATTAGGAAAGAAAGTCACAAATGAGTTAGGGAAAAAGCAAACTGTAAATGACGAACAAGTAGGGTAACTCTGGCTCCCATGATGAAACGAATGCTCGCCCGTAACTCTAAAGGAATGCCGCTGACGACACCGACTCGCCTGGTAGAAATGTGTGTTCTGTGTTGTCAGGTCTGCCAGGCGATTCGCGGAGTCGTAAACAGCATTCCTTTGGAGTTATGCCCCATAACTTGTATTCCTTTCATCACGGGAGCCAGAGTTACTTGTTCGTTATTTATAATGGCTACCAGACTAAACAGGTCACTCAGTTAAAGAAGGCTACTCACTGTGTGTGTAGCTTTCGTCGGCAATCCGGCCGACTTCTTGTTCGTTATTTACTCTCCGAATTATGTTCAGTCTTTTTTTCCCCGTCCCCGAGAACCAAAAATAGAACGTCCACTGATTGGTAGCTGGAGACCTGGGCATTTTCATGCTTGAGAGAAAGGGCAGGAGGGGGGATGGAGAGGGAAGGGGCGGGGGGGGGGGGGGTAGGGAGGAGACAGAAAAGGGGACAGAGGGATTAGGGAAGGGGGCGATACAAGTCGGAGAAGGAGGGACAGAGAGAGAGGCGTGTGTGTGTGTGTGTGTGTGTGTGTGTGTGTGTGTGTGTGTGGTGTGTGTTGTGAATTTGCGTGTGTATGTCTGCATGAAGGGACGGGCTCCTGTGTTTGCTAGTGTACGCAGTGTGTGTGTTCGTGGGCGTGCATATGTGCTCGCACATACGTGTGTGATCTGTGGGCTTGTGTAAAGATGCTCCTACATGCATGCATGTGCGCGCATGCTTAGATACATGCGTGTATGCCTGTGTCTATGGGGCGTACCTGCGTGTGTGTGTGTGGTGTGTGTGTGTGTGTGTGTGTGTGTGTGTGTGTGTGTGTGTGTGTGTGTGTATGTGTGTGTGTGTGTGTGTGTGTGTGTGTGTGTGTGTGTGTGTGTGTGTGTGGTAGAGAAGGCTGTACATACACATATGTGCAATTACATCGGCATTTTTGTGTAATACTTTTTGTCTACCAGAAAATTGTAGTGCTCTAAATATTGAGGACTGTGCAACCGACGAAGGCATTCCAGGTACTCTCTCTCTCTCTCTCTCTCTCTCTCTCTCTCTCTCTCTCTCTCTCTCTCTCTCTCTCTCTCTCCTGTTGGATATTCATGTATGTGAAATGTTATACAGTTTTAGATTCCACGTCACTTGTTCAGAACGGGCAAGATGCGTAACGTATCCAGCCCGTATCGCTCATTCATGCGCGATTTCTTCACACCGTACAGGTTGTCGATAGGGACGTGTCTACACACCAAACTCGAGTGGTCTTACCCGTATGTGGTTGTCTTTTTAAAACGTTTCTTTAGTTTCATGTATAAGTTTTGTTTCACCAAGTTGAAAACAGTTTGGTACAATACTTTCAAAGACTCCACTTACCCACAGGCGAAATCCTGGCGACCGGGCGGCACGTTTCGCCAGTCAGCCTACTCGTCACTGAGAACGAGATTTGAGACTGCTCAAAATAACTACAAAAACACACACACACACACACACAAAGACACACACGCGCGCGCGCGCGCACGCAAGCAAGTACGCACGCATGCACGCAAGCAAGCAAGCACGCACGCAGACACACACACGCACACGCACGCGCGCACGCGCGCGCACACACACACACACACACACACACACACACACACACACACACACATAATATATACCTCACGCATAACCACTTACGCAAAAAAAAAAATTCAATAAATAAATAAATTAAAATGCACACACAAACACACACACACACACACACACACACACACACACACACACACACACACACACACACACTCACACACACACACACACACACACACACACACACACACGGGGAGTTTCAGGAGGGGGGGGGAGGAAGGGGGGGGGGAGGGGGGCAGGATCTCTGAACATTTGCGGTTCTCAGCGTTCAAATTCGACGATCTTTAAGTCGATCTCAGACACGCACTATACGACACGCACTCAAACGGAAAGTCATAGAAGTTTGCCCTTATTGACGAATACCTGTCCGCCAATGGCAAAGCACAACTTAGCGAAAGAGGATAGCTGAACCTGCGTGCATATTAAGCCCGAAGGGAGATAATCTACACAGAAAGACATTGTCTGAATTATTCGTCGAGTGTCTTTCAACCATAAGATGATTAATTTCCTCACAGGGTTGCATGTTGTTGTGGCAACATGAAAAAATAACAAGATGCGAAGCATATAAACGTACTCCCAGTTTTCCAAACCGCTTATAAATCGGCCAAGTGCTTTGTGAGATAAGAAATAAAGGCAAATAACGGTTTTAACGGTTATTTAACCGATGTACACTTTTGAAACTGGTATTTTAGTCCTCACTGGGCTAAAGCCTGTGTACATACCAAATTTCATCCAAATCGGACAATATGTCAAGAATAACGGTTTTTTAACGGTCAGATTTTGAAACACTACATGGAAGTGCCATTTGTGTGTGATAACCTTTCTATATACAAAATTTCATTAAAACCCACCAATATATAAAAAAAATAACGGCAAAATAACGGTTTAACGGTTATATAACCGATATACACTTTTGAAACCGGTATTTTAGTCCTCACTGGGCTAAAGCCTGTGTACATATCAAATTTCATCCAAATCGGACAATATGTCAAGAATAACGGTTTTTAACGGTCAAATTTTGAAACACTATATAGAAGTGCCATTTGTGTGTGATAACCTTTCTATATACCAAACTTCATTAAAATCCACCTATATAAGCTACACACAAAAAGTTAAGGATCACTTTCACAAACATTCATAACTGTCAAAATAAGAAAGTCAATGCGTTGAAGTTTGGCCAACATTTAATTCCATTCTTTAGTGATAACGATACACAATTGCCTTCAATCTCGAGCAATCGTTTGGTGTGTACATTTGATTAAAGTGGGTACGTATCCAAATTTGATTTCCCAAAGTCATTGAAATCACAAGACAGGGCATACTGATGCTCCCAAAAGCTCAGTAATGCGTGTAACCACCATGGCTGTTCTGGCACTCGACGCAGCGAGTCCTCATCGAGTTGACCAGGTTGGTGAAGATCCTCTGTGGAAGCGCCTGCCACTCAGCCTGCAGCATCTGGTAGAGGTGTTGGGCATCCCTGGGAGGGGGGTGGCTCCTCACTTTGCGATCCAGCTCATCCAGAGGTTCTCAATCGGGTTGAGATCGGGACTGCATGCTGGCCACTCCATTCTGTTGACTCCAGACTGCTGCAGGAAGTTGTTGACCACCCTTGCCCTGTGGGGGCGAGCATTGTCATCCTGGTAGACAGCCCTCGGTCCCATCTGCTGCAGTGTAGGCACAGCCAGCGGTGAAGGATCTCATCCCGGTATCGGATGCCAGTCAGGTTACCCTGTATATGATACAAGGGTGTTCTGTGGTGAAGGCTGAAGGCCCCCCAGACCATTACAGAACCTCCACCAAAGGCCACCTTTTCTTGGACAGTGGCGTCAGTAAAGCGTTGCCCTGGGCGCCTCCAGACCCTCAGTCGGCCGTTGTTGTGGTGAAGGGTGAAGCGTGATTCATCACTGAACAGGACCTAGGACCATTGCTGACGTGTCCACCTCACGTGACGTGCGCAGAAGGCGCGGCGTGCTGCCCTATGGGCTGGAGTTAAGCGTGGCCGTACTGCTGGGCGACGAGAACGGAGATAAAACCCATGTAGGCGGTTCCGTATGGTCTGCTGGCTGATGTTGATGTTAGTAGCCACCCTGAACTGCCTTTGAATTATGCTGGAAGAGGCTGTTCTTGTCTGCAGGGCTTGTCGTTCAATGAGACGATCGTCACGTGGGGTTGTCTTCTTCGTTCGACCAGATCTGCGTCTTTCATGGACAATCCCAGTGGCTGTGAAGCGTTGAATCAGTCGGACAATGACCGAGATGGACACATGAAGTCGCCTGGCCACTTCTCGCTTGGGAATACCATCTTAGAACCATGCAACAGCTCGTCCCCTATCCAACTCGCTTAATTTTCGTCGTGGAGGCATTGTCAGATCAGGCCTACTACTGGTGGAATGTCTTCTTATATAGCCAAGCGAGCGACAGCATCTCACACATAAACAGCAGTGCTTGCACGTGCATAATGGTTTTTCCATCTGGCAAGTGCAATGTGTTCAGGCAGAACGGTCCAAAACAAGGTCATTTTTCGCAAGTTTCCGCTTTTCCGTTTGCGGCCCAGCTCAGTAGTAGAGAATCCCGTGCAATTTTCGCACTAACACAACATCGCCCACTTACAGCTGAACAAGAATTCATGACAATTTGGCTGGACTAAGAAATAAATAACAGTAGCGAACTGAGTTTATTACGCACCTGTTTTCACATACCGATCCTTAACTTTTTGTGCGTAGTATATAAGAAATAACGGCAGAATAACGGTTTTTAACGGTTGTTTAATCCATTTTCAGCATTACATCACTTAATATGGACAGAGGCTCCGATTTGTCACGAGATCATCCAAACCGCTTATAAATTGGCCAAGTACTTTCTGAGATATTCCATAAAGAAGAAAAACCGTTACAGGCCGTTACAGCTGTTAGTAACGGCTATAGCGGTAAACTAATGAACAGACCTACAAATTTTCAGAAAGATCGGCCCAGTAGTTTTGTCTGGAGCGAGTGGAACACATTTTGACCACGGACACACAGACAGACAGACAGACACACACACAGCATTTCTTCGTTCCCATTCTAAAGTACTCCCTGTTCTATAAGAACTGGGAGTACAAAAATGAGCCCAGTATGAGTCCACTGTGCATGAGTATCAACCAGTACGTTTTGCCGTTATGCATGCACTGGATATTTAGCATAATCATCAGCCTATTCAGCCATATCGTCGTAAGTATGCTGGAAAAATCATCTTATATTGGCAAAAAAAAAAAAAAAAAAAAAAAAGGAATTTTGAATTTTGTCAAAACGTAAGAAGAAATCTTCAGCCGACTTTTCGATGCCCCTCACGTGATGTTCCTCACACAACTAAGTGACCTCGGTGGATTCTGTGATGTCCCACACACAACTAACTGACCTCAGTGCATTCTGTGATGTCCCACACACACAACTAACTGACCTCAGTGCATTCTGTGATGTTCCTCACACAACTAACTAACTGACCTCAGTGCATTCTGTGATGTCCCTCACACAACTAACTGACCTCAGTGTATTCTGTGATGTTTCTCACACAACTAACTGACCTCAGTGCATTCTGTGATGTCCCTCACACAACTAACTGACCTCAGTGCATTCTGTGATGTTCCTGACACAACTAACTGACCTCAGTGCATTCTGTGATGTTCCTGACACAACTAACTGACCTCAGTGCATTCTGTGATGTTCCTCACACAACTAACTAACTGACCTCAGTGCATTCTGTGATGTCCCTCACACAACTAACTGACCTCAGTGCATTCTGTGATGTTTCTCACACAACTAACTGACCTCAGTGCATTCTGTGATGTTCCTCACACAACTAACTAACTGACCTCAGTGCATTCTGGTCTTCGATAGAATATCACTTCCAGGTCGTCGAGCCTACATTGATGGTTAATTCCAATCGCGCAGTTTCGATCAGACTGAGATGACTTCTCTAAACTGAAAAATCACTATCCTGTAAAAAAAAAAAAAAAAGAAAGAAAGAAAAGAAAAAAAAAAAAAAAAGAAAAGAAAAGAAAAAAAAAAACTCCTTTCGGTAGTAACCACAGTCATTGTTGACAATGAAACGTATGATTCAGGGCCGAATCACAGAGAGAGAAAAAAGACAGGTGGGGATTTGGTTATAGGTGGTTAGATGTTCTTGGAGTGACATCTGTTGAAAGTATTTCACTGCTCTTGGGGAAAAAAGTTCCAGTCCTACGCACAGTTCTAGGACAAAAAAAACAAAAAAAAAACAAAAAAAAACTTGGATCTGAAGGGCCAAGGATTCTGGTAAGTTGTTGATTATGGTCTCTCTTAGATCTGGTTTGGAGAGGCCTCAGATGCTGACAAAATGCTGCTGTCCCTTAGGCATTTAC
>CM065743.1:34910731-34915731 GCA_033310375.1 Conus canariensis
ACGCGTTCGTTTTCGGCACTTTTCTTGATGAGTAGCAGATAGGTGTGTTGTGATTAATGCGCTGAGTATGGAATCCACTGCAAAAAAAAAAAAAGGATATTTGATAAGAAAATACGTTTTCTGTGAGAAAAAACAACAACAACAACAAACAAACAGACAAACAAAAAACAATAATGCAGCCTCCCCCGCTTGATGAGTGATTACATACCGTGCGTTCAGTGAGATCTGGATCAGTGCCTCTGTCCACACTATCTCTGCTCACCATGAGAGAGAGAGAGAGAGAGAGAGAGAGAGAGAGAGAGAGAGAGAGAGAGAGAGAGACCGCCTGCCGCTGAAGTACGATGAACAGCGTCTTCCCGCTGAAGGCGCGCGTTCGCCGGAAGTGGCTCCGTGAGGGACAACACGTGCCATGCGCGCGGCTGTGGGAAAGAATGAGCAGGCTACATCCTGCAAGAGAGTGTGTGTTGCTGTTAGCTTACGATCAGCTGTTAGCGTAAGGGGCCCACAGGTGAGCTTTTGCTTGGATGTCATCTTTCTGGATTTTCACGGGTCACTGTCTTGGTCTTTCTGCGTGGTCCTGGCCCTGATGACTAGAATGGGGAGGGGGGGGGGAGCAGAGCAGAGATAGATCACACCCCCCCCCCCCCCCACCCCGATATGGCCCTTTGCGGTCGGCTGGGCTATAAGAAACCTTACCTTACCTTACCTTACCTTACCTTACCTTACCTTACCTTACCTTGTGATCCAACAGAGAGCAGCTGAAGGACTTTTGATTCGGGTAGACAGCTGAACCTCTTTGAAGAACGAGAGCAGGGCATGAAGGGCCACAGAATTTGTGACTTTTTTCCCTTAATGCTGATGGATAAGGACAAGGATGATGAAGAGTGATACAACGGATCTCCATTCTGGCCTGAGGCTGTGTGATGGGGCTGCACGCTACGCTTATTTCGTAATGTATCTCAGCGTTAACCTGCCCCGAGAGATACAGACACCTGCAGTGTTAGTTAGGAAATGTTAGCTACACTTCCTGAGACGCATCCACTAAGTGGATAAAACTCCACTGTGTGGTCCCAGCCTTCCATATTGAGCCCATAGTAAACTCAGTCCTGGGTAGGAGCCGGTCGGGGCAGAAAAATCCCACATGGCTCTGATGGAATCGAACCACGACCTCCAAAAAAACGGGAGTCTGAGACGCTACACTTTGCAACGACGGTTAGTTTCCCTTTCAATAACATTTTTTGGCTCCGTAGAAAAAAGAAAACAGGAGGGGAAAATTTTGCTCTGGAGAAAAGTAATTGACTGGCCATTGCCGTTTTTAAAAACTGATCATCAGTATCGTTTTTTTCCTTCTTTTGCTCTGCAACTTCCACATTTCCCCGTCCTGTCCTTATCCCCCCCCACCCCCCACCCCCCACCCCACCCCTCCCCCACCCCCGCCGTCTTCGCCTTTTTTAAATTCTTTTGTCTTATTTTCTGTGGGTCCTCCATCCTCCTATTTTCTCCCTCTCTTTTTTTTTTTTTCGATTTGTCAGCCCTCATTCACCATGTAAATGTGTTTGTTCCATTACCGATGGACATTCTCTGTGAACTTCGGTGTTTTAGTGTTTGATACATTTGTCTGTTCATTACGATGGACATTCTCCTGTGAACTTCAGCATTTTAGTGTTTGATACAGGGCGTTGGTTTTAGGAATCTGCTAATGTTTGGTGTACTGACACGTTCATTCTGTTTTAATACAACAAAGAAAAAGAGAATGAGACAAAGAAAGAAAGAAGACAGACAGACAAAGAGAAAGGAAGACAGATAGAGAGAAAGAAGGAAAGAAACAAAAGAAAGAAGACAGAAAAAAAAAAGAATCCGTAGCTGTGTAAAAAGCTCACGAAATAACGAAATACATGCACTTGGGTCATCAATGTCCTCTCTGTCAAACATTCCTGTCGCTACGCCCGCTCGCGTTTTGTTTGTTTGTTTGTTATGTGTTTGTTATTTACTGTTTACTGTTCCTTGTCTCGTGTAACGTTTCCTTTCGCTGCAGTCAAATCGAGGTTACCTGTATTTGTTACTGTTTGTCCCTGTTCTTCTCTGACTGTATTCAAAATCAGTCTCCCAAATCCCTCGAAGTCGGAGCGTGGATGCCCACGTGGCGGGGTAATCAAAAACGGTCACACACGTAATGTTCTCATCCCCAGCTGATGCATTTGTACCATAGTGTTCAAGCGCTTCAGATGTTGGGATGATCCCTGGAGTCTTTTAGCCAAGGTACGACAACAACAACAACAAAATCGAAAAGGCCGTGCCAGTCTTGAATAAATGTTAATTTGTATTTGTTAATATCTTCAGTTGTTGTTGCTGTGTAGATGCGTCCAGTATAGAGTATACAGGCAAGCTTGGAACATCATTTTGGTGGGGGGGGGGGGGGGGGGGATGTTTCCTTGTTTGTTCTGTGTGCTCTGTGCTGTCATTTCAGCTAGGTGATTCGGTGTCGTGGGCAGCATTCGTTTGGAGTTGTGGGCGTGTATTTACTTCATCATGGGAGCAAGAGTTACCCCACTTGTTTGTTGTTTAGTGTTACCGGTGTTCGGGTTGCAGGCTGCTACGGACCACCAGGCTGCATGAAGTTTGGGGAGGACTTCGTGGACATCTACTCCAACAACACCTACAGATGCGGCTACAACATCAGTGGTCTGGGACACAAGTACCCCCAGCTCCTCTTACGTGAGTGCGTGCATCATTGTCAGCAGTAGGAAACTCTAGGAAGAGCTTGAAAGCGGAACGTCTTTTCAGAGAACCTGCAACTTTTGGAGGGGGTGGGCGTCTCAAGGCGTTCCTTTTTAGACGGATGTCTTACCCCACTGCTAACGGGGACACCTGTTCAAAGTTGGGAAATTTAAGCCTTACAAAGTTCACTTTTGTTCCTCCCCGACCAGATCCATCTGGAACTCTTTTGGGGTCGCCTCTGCCATTGCCTTCGGGGTTCTGGTCCTCTTCTTCAAATACAAAGTTATAGACATCAGCAGAGCAACAAAAATCCGGGCGCCAGTCTTTGAATTTAACATTTTATTTGTCTGCCCGTGAAAGTGACGTTAATTTGCCAGGGAACACGTGAGAAAAGAAAGGAACACGGTGGGAAGAAGAAAGAAGAGGAAGAAGAAGAAGAGAAGAAGAAGGAGAAGAAGAAGAGGAGAAGAAAAGAGGAGAAGGAGGAGAGAAGAGAAGAGAAGAAGAAGAGAGAATAGGAAGAAGAAGGAGAACGAAGAAGAAGACGAAGGAAGAGAAGGAGAAGAAGGAGAAGAGGAAGAAGAATGGGAAGAAGAAGAGGAAGGAGAAGAGGAAGAAGAAGAAGGAGAAGAGGAAGAAGAAGAAGAGGAATAGGAAAAAGAAGAAGACGAAGAAGAAGACGAAGGAGAGAAGAGAGAGAAGAAGAAGAAGAAGAAGAAGAAGAAGAAGAAAGAAGAGAGGAGGAGGAGGAGGAGGAAGAAGAAGAAGAAGAAGAGTGAAAGGGCGAGGAAGGGGATGAAAAAAAGTTTGAACATGACATTTCTTAGAACGGAAAAAGAGGTAGGATTTTTTTTTTAAATGGTGGGAGAAGAATAAAGGCCCCCACCAGAGATCATGAATAAAAACAATTACTGGAAGTCTGATCACGCAGATCCCAATCAAAAAGCATTCTATAGGCCTCATAGGGTAGTCCATATTCGTCCGTTCTCGTCAGTTTTAGCCAAAACCAAACACACTTTACAGCTGAGTTTATGTAAATAGGATATCGGTTCGTTTCCCCATACGCCGCCATGTCATTAGGTGTTCGCATTTCTACGCCTAAGAATCTTTTAATAGCAAACAAAGGCACCTTTGTTGCAATGGGTTGCTGCATTGTCCAGTCCCCATAACTCTGCACCATACTGAACAATAGGTTGAACTTGTGAGTCAAAGAACTTGAAGAAAAAAAAAGAGGAAGGGTGAGAAAAACACTTCAACTCAAATGACGTTTGCAAAATGCAAAATAACGCGTTTTTTGCTTCGCTACTCTGAGAGAGAGAGAGAGAGAGAGAGAGAGAGAGAGAGAGAGAGAGAGAGAGAGAGACAGACAGACAGACAGACAGACAGACAGACAGACAGACAGACAGACAGACAGACAGACAGACGGGCGGGCGGATCCGGCAGTCTTTGTCGTTGTTGTCTTGCACCCTGTGTGTATGTGTGTGCCCCAGACTGTTCCATGCCATCCGCTCTTCGTGTTGCCCTGGGCACGGTGGTCCGAGCAGACCAGACCTACTATGCCTGCACTCAGGAGGGCATGCAGATACTGCAAATAAACCGTGAGTGAGATCACAGAGAGAGAGAGAGAGAGAGAGAGAGAGAGAGAGAGAGAGAGAGAGAGAGAGAGAGAGGAAGAGAGAGAGAGAGAGAGAGAGAGAGAAGAAAGAGAGCAGAGAGAGAGAGAGAGAGAGAGAGAGAGAAGAGAGAAAGAGAGAGAGAGAGAGAGAGAGAGAGAGAGAGAAAGAGAGCGAGAGAGAGAGAGAGAGAAGAGGAGAGAGAGAGAGAGAGGAACAGAGAGAGAGAGAGAGAGAGAGAGAGCCACTCCTGGTGCTACTTTTATTCAGTACTAGTTGTTCCATTGGGATATCAATTAGTTTAGCTCTGCCTTTGAAGAAGATATTAAGTTTGATAAAAGCTCTTCTCTCTTCTAAAGGTTTCCATTCTAATTTCCTCATGTTCTTCCTAGTATTCCCTTTCTCTCTGATACGGTTCCCTGTTACGAACTGTGCTGCTCTCTTCTGAATCTTTTCGAGGTTATCAATGTCCTTTAGATTGTGAGGATCCCAGACTGAGCAACCATATATATATATATATATATATATATATATCTCCAGATCTCGCCATTTAAATCTAATTTCTAAAGTACGCATGATGAAGAACGAGGAGAGAGAGAGAGAGAGAGAGAGAGAGAGAGAAGAGAGAGAGAGAGAGAGAGAGAGAGAAGAGAGAGAGAGAGAGTACAA
>CM065743.1:34925731-34935731 GCA_033310375.1 Conus canariensis
GTACAGTCCCCCAACACAGTACAGACCCCTGTCAACACACAACACAGTACAGTCCCCTGTCAACACATAACACAGTACAGACCCCTGTCAATAGACAACACAGTACAGACCCCTGTCAACACACAACACAGTACAGACCCTGTCAACACACAACACAGTACAGACCCATGTCAATAAACAACACAGTACAGACCGATGTCAATAAACAACACAGTACAGACCCATGTCAACACACAACACAGTACAGACCCCTGTCAACACACAACACAGTACAGACCCCTGTCAACACAATGTCTTGTTCCCCAGTCCGGGGAGGAGCCTGCAAGGACCCAGACAGTCCGGAGGTCTTTCGACAGTGGGGGGAACTGTGGGTGCGGTCGAACACCAACACCTCGGAGATCTGCACGTGCAATCCTGACACCCACAAAGCCTTCTGCTCCGTCCAAGCATCCAAGGTGGTCAACCTCCCCATTGCGGCAGGAAATACGTAGGGTAGTGCCCTATGACCTCCCACGGAGCTGCATCGTGACTACCCTTTCTCTTCGTCGTTTTTCTTTTTCTTTTTTTTTTTCTTTTTTTTTTGGAGTGTTTATCCACTAAAAGTGTACAAGTATCATGACACTAATTCAAACTTGTGCATCGTCGAAAGAAGAAACATCCATGATTTTGTTCATGCCTGATTTAAGGGGAAATCAGCAATATCAAATGTTGATAAAAGCTTCAGCATGCATGTGTGTATGCATTTTTTTTCCTTTTTTTGTTGTTGTTGTTGTTCTTATTTAATGTTTTGTCTGATATTTTTAAAAACTTAAATCATCATTTTTTTTACCAACTGACTTCAAAAAAGAAATTTGAATATCATATTTCTCTTGTAATTCAGATAAACCATTCTTGTATCATGTATTTATGTGAAGGAGATTATATTCCTGATCAAGGTCCATTGATTTTACATTGCAAAATGCCTACTTTGCCCAACAAAATACATATCTTACATATGCTCAATGCCTTTGTCTACAGCCGAAGTTTGCCAGAATTTTCAGCAGGATGAATGGATTGCTGTTCCTACGAGCTCTGTTGTCAGTGTCTAAATAATTCATAGATATATGCCAGTACTGCATATACATTTTCACATTTGGCAAAGTTATCATTATTCAACAGAAATGAGGTTTCAGTCTGACCCGTTTCAGCCAGAACGCCTGTATTCAAAATATAAAATGCTGTAGAAATGTTGACAAAAGCTGAATAATGCCCAATAAAATCTTAAGTAAAAACACAGTGTTGAGTTTTCAGACAAAAAGGAAAATGAATACATGTAAATGGATGTGTATGTGCGCATGCGTGTGTGTGTATATGTAAGTGTGTGCGTGTATATGTGCATGTGTGTGTGTGTCTGTGTGTGTGTCTGTGTGTGTGTGTGTGTGTGTGTGTGTGTGTGTGTGAGCGCACATGGCCAAGTGTGTTTGTATGTTGTCTGGCTACCTCTGTGCCAATGTTGTAGCATCTTACGGTCTTATGACAGCGAGAGAGTGTCGAAGCAAAAACCATGCCTTCAAGAGCAGTTTATTTACATACTAAAGCAAAGTCAGACAGAGTAAACCAAACCGCACACACATTACTTCCATCAACTAGTCCCTGTTCTCACAAACAGGTGTGCACACATACCTACAAGGGCTGTTCTGCAAGTTCTGAAATGTGGCTTCCTGAGATCATCTACTGGCAAGCAGACTTTGTCTCTGTCTGAAAGTACTCTCCATCCACCCTGACCCGCTTGGACATCCTGTCAAACCACTTTCCCAGAAACTTACCCAGTCTGACTGGGGTACGGTGGATAGAGACCTGTTTACCCTAAATCTGCTTATTGATGTACTAATCACCGAAAATGAACTCTGACTGGGTACGGGGATTTAGACCTGTTTAGCCTAAAACTGCTTATTGGTGTAGTTTTCACCTAAAGTGAACATACTTTCAACAAAACGCACGCACGCATCTCCTAAATGTTTGTAAAAAGGGGAAAGGTGTGGATTTCATTGTTATTTATGGTCATCACATGTAGAGGGTAGACGGTAGAGGGACACCTGATCGGACAAAGCCTACAGTAAAAAAAAGTTTCTCCCAATACAAATTACTTTCAAAACTGATTCATCAACAAAGTGTCTTGTTTGTCAGCTGGCCAGTGTGGCTTGATTAAGGTTGAAATAAACTGAAATATTGCCATTATCTTATGGGTGTTATGTGCATCAATCTTCCTTATCAGCATATTCTGGCACAAATTCAGGCTTTCTTGTCTGTTTTTTTTTCCCCAGCATTTCTGAACCAGTAATCCCCATTTTTGTTCTAACATCATCCAGACACGAGCTCGCACACACAAGTTTGCAAGAGGTGTCACTGTTTGGTCACTGTGCATAAACAAAAAAAATTGTTACACACCGCAAGTGCAACTCCCAATCAAGACCTTAGTCTCGAGATTTTGTTTTCTACAAATTATTTTGTCAGTTCATCGTATTTTTGGTCATTGTGCATGAACAAAAATGGTTACACACCGCAAGTGCAACTACCAATCAAGACCTTAGTCTCGAGATTTTGTTTTCTACAAATCTATTTTGCCAGTTCGTGGTCTTTTTGCTAAACATATGTACAACATACACAGAGATTGTATCGGTCAACAGATTGTGGAGACCACATCCTTTTAAACAACTTTGACTTCTTCCTCACTGTTGCTTTTTGATGAAAGGGTACAGATGCCAGTCACGGGGGGGGGGGGGGGGGGGGGGGGGGTCTGGCAAGTTGGGCCTTGGAGTGACCAGCTTCAACTTGTCTGTGGCCAGGAAGTCAAAAGTTGTCAACACTATTTTGTTTCATTCCCATGTTTTGGGTGTTTCCTCTTTCTGACTGAACTGTTAAGCCGACTAATGGTGCAAATTAGACCTGTTCCAGGGGACAAAAAAAAAAAAAAAAATCAGGGGAAGATAACGCAGGTTTTTCACTTGCAAACAGCGTTACCTTTTGTCAGCTTATGGACTGACCAAATAGATCCAGAGAGTCAAATACTTGATTTGAAGGACATGCCAAGAAAACCATATCGACAGTCTGTTTTACACAGGCCCTCAATTCCACACCCATGTTTCTGAACTGTATAGCTGACTTATGGCGTTAAACTGCTTTGGGCAAATCACGTGCTGCATCGACACACTCTCTCTCCCCCAAGGCACACACACTCCAGCCACACACAAAACCAGTCTCCACATCACAAGAACTGTTCTGGCTCTCTTTTCTCCCTCTTCATGCAAGACAAGAAACCGTGTCATTCAATTTTCAAGCAATCAAACCGTCGCTACTACAAGCATCCAACACACTCGCACATCGTTCGATTCCTGTTTCTCCCGCTACGCTGGCAACAGCTGAGGTTGTTCTGACGGCTTCAGTTCTGGCACGGGAGCATTATTCTGAAAAGAGAAAGAAAAAAAGAAAACAAACATACGGTAGAAATGCCATGTTTTCTGTCTGAAAAGAGAAATTTTAAAAAATGAAACAAACATACGGGGAGACACATCCTGCCATCGGTCTACAACTCCCTAGTTCGGTCACATGACCTGAGCTCGACTCACAGACGTGCGCACCGAACACAGTTCACCCCGTCAGTCGAACAGTGCTGATGAAGGCTGCCGGATGGTAGTCGAAAGCTCCGCTTTCGCCCGTCTATCTTGAGCGACCAGGTAGGAATGTTTAATCAAAACACATGGTAGAAATGCCATGTTTTCTGTCTGTGGGCATTTGCATAGCTCCAATCAGGGAAAAATCAATCGTCTCTGAACATCGTATGGGAATGCCTCAGCGTGCATCTCTCCCCTTCCCACTCTTAAACTCAGGACCATTGTTGAAACCACAACTCATCTCTGATGGGCCACAACTGAAGTCACGGCCGCTAAGCACTGCTCACACATGGGCCACGCCTAGAGATGTGTTAGTGACTCAAAAAAGAAAACTAATGTTCACTTCAGAGTTTGCTGTCAGAGTATTGACTTTTGGCAGCGGCAGAGTTAGTTCCCTTTCCATGATTATTCCAGTTTGCCAAAGTCTGCTGTTGATTCATATACTGGGCAAATTTATGTTTACACATTTGGTGAGCCATATTCAGCTGTTTACAACAGAAATATAGGTTCATTTTCCATGCAAAGAAACAAAAGCAGTTCAGTATGAAACATTATCGATAATAAAAATCTTATTTCCCTTTACCAAGATGATGCTAAAATGAAAGAAAAAATGTAGACAGCACAGCTGGATAGGCACCCTATGTTCAGTAAGTAAACAAACCCTGTTGGCGAAAAAACTAATCCAGGCCTACAAGACAGATTTGCTTATAACCACCCTGTCATCTTCAGTTTCTGGATTGCAAATGAAATCTTAAATGAGGCAGGGAACAGCACAAAGTTAACCATAAACAAGTAGGGCAACTCTTGCTCCCATTGTTGGGAGCAAGAGTTACCTTACTTTGTTGTTTTTTTTGGTAGCACTTCAGGCCCGTAGAAAAATCATACAAAGGTAGTGCTCACCTCAGTGCCAGACCTGTTTATTCTAACACTGCTACTGGTGTATTTTTCAACTAAATTAGCATATTTTCTACAAACACTGTATGGACTTATCCCAATTTTTTTGTAAAAGGAGGAGGGGTGGGAGGGGTATTCATTTTCCTCTACCATCGATGGGAGAGGGTATAGAGATACCTGTCTTCCAGTATCTACTCTAAAAATAGTTTCTCCCAATACAAATTATTTTCAAACCTGATTCATCCACATACTCTGGCACAAATTCATGCTCTCTCACCCGTTTTTTCAATATTTCCCGCTATTCTTTTAACGTATCAGCATATCATTGAAAACAATGATGCAGCCAGAGGCAATTCCACATGCAAGATTAGCAAGAATTGTTGCTCTTTGGTCATAGCATGCTATCACAATGGTTACAAAAAAACAAGTACAATTACTGCTCAAGAACTTTGTCTTCTGATTTGTCATAGTCATTGTATTTTTGCTAAACAGACGTCCGGGGGTCGGAATGAGTGGCGTGGGTGCAATGCCACTGAGATGGCACAGCACAACAACAACAAACAAAAAAAAAAAAAAAGTGTGCTGCTCCTGTTCAGGACTTTGGCCATTTTTCACCACTACCTATGGCATGGAGAAATTACCGTCAGCAGTGTGAATGAGTACTCTGCTGCACAGCAACACACAAATCAAACTTTCACACTACTGGAAGGGTTTTAGACTTGCTGCGAGCTTTTTCGGGGAGTTCACATGCTTGGAAAAAAAAAAAAAAAAAAACCAGAGGGAGAGAAACTGAATTTCCCATCACCTCTGAATACACATCATTACTTATGAGGTGCACATTATTTTTTGCACCTAGGGGTGTTAAGGGTTGCTTGGGCGGGTTTTTTTTTTACAAAGATGTATAAAACAAATCAAAAGGGTACAGTCACACAGGCCTGAATGGCGCAGACATTAAAATTTGATTGAACACTAAACTGGTCAAATAATCATAGTAACAATGATTAAAAAGCGACAACTGTCACAGAAAACAAAGAATCCATATCAGTACAACAGGCACACATACAAAATCATAAGGTTACTGTAATCATGTCAAAGATAGTCAAAATGAGAAAAAGAAGAGAACACAAACATGCCCGTATACATACAGAGAGGAACTTTTTTTTCTTTATGATCAAAGTCACAACACTTCTTTTCAATAAATAAATATTAAGCCAAAAAACAACAGTAATCAAATCAAAGCTATATACTCACAAATTTCTGAGCTCTTGGCACAAGGATGTTTTCATAAGTCCAGTAATGCATCTGCACAAAAGATACCCCATCTTCAACCACACTGTTGGGTACCCTGAGATTGGTGGCATACACACACACACACCATCTCCCTCTCTCTCTCTCCCACACATACACCATCTCTCTCTCTCTCTCTCCCACACACACACAATCTCTCTCTCTCTCCCACACACACACACCATCTTTCTCTCTCTCTCTCTCTCACACACACACAACCATCTTTCTCTCTCTCTCTCTCTCACACACACACCATCTTTCTCTCTCCACACACACACACCATCTTTCTCTCTCTCTCTCTCACACACACACACCATCTTTCTTTCTCTCTCTCTCTCTCTCTCACACACACACACCATCTTTCTTTCTCTCTCTCTCTCTCCTCACTCTCTCTCTCTCACACACCACACACACCATCTTCTCTCTCTCTCTCTCTCTCACTCACACACACACACACACCCCTCACACATCTTTCTCTCTCTCTCTCTCTCTCTCACACACACACACACACATCTTCTCTCTCTCTCTCTCTCCACACACACACCCATCTTTCTCTCTCTCTCCTCTCTCCTCTCTCTCTCTCCTCTCTACACCTCACACACACACACACACACAATTTATGACTGCTGATGACTAGGGAAAAAGTCAAAAGGATGGTGGATGAGGTGAGGGTGGACGGAAAGGAAAGGGATGCTGGGGAAAAAGAGGGGGAGGGAAGTGGAACATCATCAGCTTCTCTAGAGCCTACAACAGGACACAGATCATCAACGGCCAAAAGACTTCACCCCACTGATTTTTTTTCTTCATTTCAGTACAGGTACCTTGCTATCACATTTCCAATCATTAGAAAAAAATTCTTTTTAAAAATTGCCCAAATCATTCATGAACCGGCTCACTTACGAATAAAGGTGAAAAAAGCCAACTTCTCTATTTTTTCTGTTCTTCATGTCAAGCAAATGTTCTGTCCATTTTTTTTTTTTTTCATTTCAGTAAAAGTACCTTACTATTACATTTCCAATCCTTGAAGAAAATTTTTCCAAAAAAACAAACAAACAAAAATTGCCCAAATTGTTAATCAGCCTGCTCACATAAGAATAAAGGGAGAAAAAGGCAGCTTTTCTTCTTCTGTTCTTCATGTTAAGCAAATTTTCTGTTCATTTTTTTCTTTCAGTCAATTTCTGCAGGAAAAAAAAAAAAACAATAGAAAGAAAAAAAGTCAGAGCATGCCAGTTCCAATGTCACACTCACATTCAGTTGCACAGGCAGCGCCACTCCCTGAACACGGGTCAGCGGGCCATAGGTGGAGCTGTGAATGGTGTGGAACTGTGGGAAAATGACATCATCAGGTTCATCAACTGACTGACGTTCCATCATCAGTACCAGCACCTCAGCTCTGATAACTGTGAGAAATGGAATCTTTCAACTGTTCTTGGTTATGGGCAGTTTCACTGTGTTTGGAAGAAAATCTGGGACTGTCAGAGCTGTGAAAGCTGAAGTCATGTCATTTCAGTATTGGTGAACAAAATGTAATAAAGCTGATATTTTTTTCAGAATCTGTATATTTGTATGAGACAGTGATGCTACCACCAATGCTCCATGTCGATCATGAAAAATCAAAACAATCAAACTAGCATGCAAACATGATCAAAATCAGACCCCTTCCATGATGGTAATGCTCGCATGCTATTTTGGTTGTTTTTCACCATCAACTATGACCATTGATAATAACATCGCTATCAGTACCTCACAAAGGAACATACATTTTGAAAATACAGGTTTCATCTAAACCACCAGTTCCATGACTCCAACACTGGCAACTTTAACAATCACAGATGTCCCCAAATCTGGTAAAACTGTTCTAAAGGCAGTTCTTGAACGAACAGAAGGTTTGCATCGCTACAGACGCAGACTTTGGGCAGTCCCTAGTTGACTGACTGAAACCATCCAAAATCTTCATGGCACACATGTTGCCTTCGCCTTGATGGCAAAATCTTTCCTCACAGGAGAGAACACATACCTATAAACAGTAAAATAGTCCTCATTGGTACTCAACTGAAATACGTTGTTAGGCCTACTGAGCATAGAGCAGTTCTGAACAGATCATGAAATCAACTTTTAATCAGCGCTGTATTACATTTCGCACATGTCCAAAGTACTAACAACTTAAATGTTACAGCTGTAGCAAACAAAATGTTCAGTCGCATACCAAGAGAGCAAAATTTTGGTCAACCAACCACAATTTGGTTTCCATGACACAGAGTGACCTAAATAAGGAAATGACTGGCAGAGAATTTCCTCAAGATGGGGAAACAACTGTAGTGAAAAAACCATGTCAATGTCCGACTTTCCCTGGCCAAAACCTTCAGTCTTTGAAAACAGCCGAAAAATCTGAAACAAGATGTCTTTTCAGCTATTATATCCCCCAAAATCTCAATGTTTCATAAAAACAAGGAACTGAGAGAGAGAAATGTAAACATCTGACATGAACAACAGGTTTACCTAGCTACAGATGCAGACTTATACAGCAGTCCCAAGATCGTGAAATCAATTCTTAATCAATGCTCTCCTGCATTTTGCACATTTCCAAAGTACTGTAAACTTAAATGTTACAGTCATAGCAACTATACCCAGAGAGCAAAATTTAAGTCAACCAAACACAAATTTGTTTCCTCCATTACAGGAGAGTTTTCCCGTAGCTACCTTTGTCTGAACTTGTGCAGATTATGTTCTGTAACTGCCACCCACCCACCCCCACCCACCCTGCTAACATGTATTATACATAGAAACTTGATGATCTTGGATCGCAAACAAAAAGATTGTGCAGTCAAGCAAAAACTGCCATGATCACCAAAATTGCATTCAACTACACTGAAGATGATCTTAGTTTGTGAATGAACAGTTTGTTTTAATCAAGAACCACCTTTCAGCGCAGTCAACTATGTGGGGGCACATCAGGACTTTCACACAGTGAAGGGGTAAAAAAACAAACAAACAAACAAAACACACCAAGTCAAGTTGTCCTGACCTGAAAAGTCATAAACAAGTACGCATGTACATTTCCGTTTCTATCTTACATGTGTTGTTACTCAGCTGGCTGCGAAGGGCTGCTTCCTGCTGTCACCACAGACAACCTTACGTCCTTTCCACAAAAAGAAACGAACAATAAAGACAACTGGCCACATGATGCACATTAATTCGTAACATGACACAAAATGTACATTAATTCGTAACATGACACAAAATGTACATTATTCACAACATAACGCATCCAAGGCAGGACAGAAACGGATGCTTGACTCTCAAGCACAAGCGATCACTTGTGTTTGCATGTGGTGAATCCTACACATGTCCACAAGGCAAGAGCAAAAGTTTTCAATCTTCTGCTGTGGAGAAATAGAATTTCAGATTAATTTTGCCAATATGGACTCTTCTGCTGTGGAGAAATTGACTTTCAGAATAAGTTTGCCAATGCAGACTCTGCCGCTGCAGAGAAATAGAATTTCAGAGTAATTCTGCCAATGCACACTCTTCTGCTCTAGAGAAATGGAATTTCAGAGTAAATTTGCCAATGCAGACTCTTCTGCAGCAAGAGAAAATATGAATGATTTCGCAGAGTAATTTTGCCAATGCAGACTCTTCTGCAGCGGAGAAATAGAATTTCAAAGTAATTTTGCCAATGCAGACTCTTCTGCAGCAGAGAAATAGAATTTCAGAGTAATTTTGCCAATGCAGACTCTTCTGCAGCAGAGAAATAGAATTTCAAGTAATTTTGCCAATGAAATGCTCTTCTGCAGCGGAGAAATAGAATTTCAACGTATTTTGCAATGCAGACTCTTCTGCAGCGGAGAAATAGAATTTCAGAGTAATTTTGCCAATGCAGACTCTTCTGCAGCAGAGAAATAGAATTTCAAAGTAATTTTGCCAATGCCGACTCTCCTGCAGCAGAGAAATAGAATTTCAAAGTAATTTTGCCAATGCTGACAAACCACCGTGAAGCCAGAGATTTCACCTCATGAAACCACTATGTCAACTTTATTGTTTATGACACTGACATTGTTCAGTATCATGCCAAGCGACAGCTGAATCAGTGGACACTGGCTGTGGGCACGTTCTTACCGCCGTCACGGAGAAACGGCCCAGCAGGTTGGTGTTGGCGACCAGTGGGCCAG
>CM065743.1:34940731-35030731 GCA_033310375.1 Conus canariensis
AAAAATGTTGACATTCTGTTCATAATGTTTTCTTAAATGTCAGTACAACCATGGATTAATCTGACAATAAATTGGTTTCAGTCAGTCAGTGTGTGTGCGTGTCTGTGTGTGTCACTGTTTGTGTCAAGCTCTGTATGTGTTCATTTTGGAAAGGAAAGTGATTACTGGGAATAGCCATGACTCCATAACCCACCAGCCCAAGTTTGGATTGTGGGATCTTTACCAGAACATGCCTCATCTTCAGTGCCCTTGTTGAAAAAGGCAGCACGTTCAGACTCTAGTAGGTTTGCACTTAACAACCTTGACGTCTGAGACTGGGAGAAAAACAAAAAACTCCACCCTACACTAGCTTTGATTCTGTGTCTTTTAAATGGAAACTCATCAAGTAAAAAAAAAAAGAAAAAGAAAAAGATAAATGACCAAACCAAGGCTCTCAAAGAGGAAAAGTCAAATCACTCACTTGATGAGCTTGGGGGCCAAGCTCCCCCTCCCACCCTCTCTCTTCCCCAAAACTTTGAAACTCGTTTTAAAAATGGCACAGTCTGACACCAATATGAGCATCCAGTGGTGTTATCATCCACTTTTCTGTCCCACCATGATCAGGACTATGTCTTCACACAACTTCTGTCCATCTCTGTCATTTTTGCAGCATCTTCATAACCACAGTGTCAGAGCATGGCATTAAGTGGGTGGGTGAAACGGAGACTTCCCGCTCTTCTGAAGCATTTACACAAGATTTTGAGAGATCAGTCAATGTTGTCTGCTAGCATGTTAAAAAAAAAAAAAAAAAAAAAAAGTCACAAGCATTCCACTGATTCCATTGCCGCTTCTTGGTTTCTCCCCTGATTTTTTTTTTCTCTCTATTTTTTTCTTTTTTTTTTTTTTTTTTTTTTCAATTTCTCATTTTCATACTTTTGCTCAGAACCGCAAATCTACAGGAAAGTGTGAGCCCTACAAACAAATGAAAAATGTTCTACATGTGTGAATAGAGGGCTTGGAGACAATGACCTCATTAGCAACAGTGGGGTCCTGGTCTTCAAAGTGCAGCAACTTCAGCTCACAGCTGTCCGTCAGCGGCCGGTGCATGTCCCAGGGGAGACCATCCACCAGCGCTAGGGCGGATCGCGTCATCAACTGCTCCTGAATGTCTGCCCGTAAAAAAAAAAAAAAAAAAAAAAAAAAAAGAAAGCAATGAATCAACAACAGTTATGTCATGTGGTTTTTACAGTCCAGCTGAGCTCAAGGGCCCTATCAGGGCTGAAAGTGAGTTGAAAGTCACAACAACGTACACAGTACTGATTATTCCACTAGCACTATTTTCAGCCCAGATAACCATGCATTGCCTTTTCAGGGCTGTCATCATTCAGGAAAACAAAAAAGTACTGTCCTCCAAAAAGCTAGAACAGTACATGTCTATCAATATACCAGGTGTGTGCTAACTTCTAATATCTGTAACACTGATAAAACTAGGTCCAAAAAGCTAGAACAATACATGTCTATCAGTATCAATATACCAGGTGTGTGCTACCTTCTATTAACTGTAAGACTGAAAAAAACTTGGTCCAAAAAGCTAGAACAGTACATGTCTATCAATATACCAGGTGTGTGCTACCTTCTATTAACTGTAAGACTGATAAAACTAGGTCCAAAAAGCTAGAACAGTACATGTCTATCAATATACCAGGTGTGTGCTACCTTCTATTAACTGTAAGACTGATAAAACTAGGTCCAAAAAGCTGAACAATACATGATTATCAATATACCAGGTGTGTGCTAACTTCTAATATCTGTAACACTGATAAAAACTAGGTCATGCTGGGGGTTCCTGGTACATTAGAACAGTAATGATAAACAAAACAAAGTTCCTAAAAAAACAAAAAAACATGCAAAACAAAGCCGTAAGCCGATATGGGCACCAGGCATTGTAGAAAAATACAATTGTAATGACTCTTATCTCAAATTCATTCTGTACTTATCTAAAACCCAATACCTTTTCTTTATATCAAACACACACACACACACACACACACACACACACACACACAACACACACGCACACACACACACACACACACACACACACACACATGCGCGCGCACACACACACACACACACACACACATTCCTTACGCATTGCACAATGGTAAGGAGTTGAGAGGTTCTTGTTCATAATCAATGTGCAGTCCTCCGGATGACCTTTAAACTTCACTTCAATCTTCTCAATGCGGGGCACCAGCGAGCGTTGCCTCTGTTTCTCTGTCTCAAACAACTGGTTCCGTTTCTGCCGCACAGAGGAGTTGGTACGTTGTGCATCTGTGTGAAGGCAGCCTGGGAATGTTTTATAACAAAACACAATCAACTGGACAATGTTTGCTTATATAAATATAAATGTGCACATACACTTTCAACTTTCAATTCATCAGGAAGCATAACATACATGAAACATGGTGCATGTAAGTTATAACATACTTGTTTCAGTCCTGTATAGTCCCTAAGTTGGTTTTTAGAATATTTCTCAGCTTGTAAGGAAGGAATTCCAGGGAGAGCTTTACAGCAGGTCTTGATGATAATATTGTGAATACTTATAAAGTGCAAACTCTAAAATAGCTCTTTGAGCTTTACAATCATACATATGTTTATAGTAGTCCCTCCATTCACTTCACCATTGCCGTCATCCCAAAACACACACACACACACACACACACACGCACACACACACACACACACACACACACACACACACACGCACACACACACACACACACACATGTACATACAGTGATACACACAATCTCCCTTCCTTACCCCCCCCCCCCCCCCCCACCCCCCCCTTAAAACACACTTAGAGACACACACATAAATTCACACACACACACACAGAGACACACACACACGCACACACACACACACTTGCACATGCACATACATGAACACAACCACAGACACATTCATAGACATAATAAGAGATGCATCTTGACACCACATCCTCCCCCTCCACCTTCTCCCACCTCCCTCCCCTCATACAAGCGTTTCAGCACTGATCTCTTCACATTTTGTCGAGGCCACCAGACCTCATCCAAGTCATCACTCAAGGTGCCTTCTGCTGTCAGAAATATTTCTGGCACAGCTCAGAATATTCTCTTTAACCCATAGAGTGCCTGTAAGCCGTCAGCTGACGGTGCAGCAAAAATGGTTTCCCAGTGCCTATGGGCCGTCCACTGACATCATGCATTTTTCTTGAATTTTCATTCGTTACTATTTCTATCAACGGACTCAAATAGAGTGTGCGTAGTAAGCCTTATATGTCTGTAGTATTAAAATGATATGCAAATGACCACACGTGATGGGAAAGACCATTTATTCTCATCACTGACTGGATGACCAGCCAGCGCTTTGTCTTGCTTGCAAAGATGGCGGCACAACCCTTGACAAGCATAGCGACCAAATCAACATACTTACACAGCTGAGCAGGCTCTGCTAATCATTTTTGACAAATAATCTTTTATGCAATGACTCACTCGAGCATAAAGGTGAGATGATGATAGTGATGGAATTGCTGACCAGATTCATCAGTTATTGTGTCGGGCTGTGCAACCTCAGTGTGTGTTCAGCTGACTGGTTACCAGCGTCGAACGAGCTAGCCTAGTGTGTACTCTGCACTGTGTGCCAGTGGCCAGTGACGTGATAGTCAGTGCCAGAGGGGAGCATGGCCTGCTTGCAGCGTGACACGGGGCAGGGGGAAAGGTAGGGGAAGAGGAGGAGTGAAAGAGAGGGTTGAAGTCCAGCAAGGGGGCGTGGTGGGGAGAGGGGGGTGTGGGGTCGTGGACTGACCTGTCTGCATAGAGTGTGAGCATCTTGATAGACTTCTAAACTGTTTTACTTTCATTTACAGGTGTAGTATGACAATACAAGCTTTATTTTCAACTTTTTTGCTTTGTGTTCTTTTTTTGGATGTCAAGAAGTAGTGGTAAATACATATGTTTTTGATCGTGCAAAAAAATCTATCCAAATCTAAATGCCAAAATATTTTTTTTATTATTAAAATTAAAACAAAAGAAGCCCAGATTCAAAATCTTCATTCAATTTCCTTCAAAAATTACATATATTCATTTTTATATCTTTTATAGTTTCTGAGCTAGAATTTTCTGTCAATTATTACCCCCAAATCATTAGATTTCCCTGGCACTGGGAAAGCCTTTGTTTGTACTATTCTCTGGCAGTCAATGGGTTAATACTGGTGCACTTTGAAAACTGAAATGCTCTCTACAATTTCTGTTTTGTTGCTGTTGTTTTTTTTCCCAAACCCTTGGACAGAAGGTTTTTTTAATTTCAAAGAAATATTTTACAGCTGCTGAAAATCTAAGTCATATCTATTCAATGTGCATGTTCATCAAACTTTGCAGTGCATGCATGTATGTTATGTATGTTAAATACATCATGAACGACTAGTTTTTAATGTAAGTGTGAAAATTCAATAACTAAAAATCATCATAACTTTTATCATATGTCAGCAAATCATAAAATCTTGGTACATCATGAACAACATGCTTTTCAGCATGCATATTTTTTCTGATTTTCCAAAATAATAATAATAATAATAATAATAACAGGGCAATTTCTACAGCGCCCATCCTAACAACGTAGGCTACGGGGCCCTTTACAAGTTTAAACAATTCAATATCTAAAAATATAAGCAGGACCACACACACACACACACACACACACACACACACACACACTAACATTCACACACACACACACACACACGCACGCACGCGCGCGCGCACACGCACGCACACAGCACACGCGCGCGTACATACACTGGAACATGATTCTGCATGTATAAACACACTATATAACACGGTGAACAGCTCACTTGTACACGAGCAGCTCACTTGTCCACGAGCAAGGTGTGCAAGTGACATGTAGTAATTATTTTAGTAATATTTCAGGTGGTATCTCCAACTGATTGCAAACTTTTAATTTAAAATACACAATTGTCATCTTTCTCTTTAAAAAAAAATCTTGCTTTACAGTTTTGTTAGTCGGTGACGTATCGTGTTATTTATCTATAACAATTATTTCATAAATACTTACAGTTTGATGATTTGAGGTGGCCATGGAGCCTTCTGAGAAGGGCAAATCGGTAGCATGACACCGCCATGTTGATGCTAACAACCGGAAGTTGTGTTGCAAATTATCTCCTCCTCGGGCATGCGCATAAACACTGTATCCAAGGAGATCGCTCAGCAAAATATGGCCAGCAACTTGTAGCTTCTGATGTGAAAACTTTGATCGATTTCACCGAAAACAGGGTTTAGTCTTTGTCGTCTTCGATTTTTCAGCATGGTGAGTAGTTACTTCTAGGTCTTTTATGCGAATAGGTTGTACGATTTTGATTTTTTTTGGTTGAGACACAAGAATTGTGCACTCACAAAACACGGGAGGACTGCAACTGAAAGAATCGATTCCAGCATAGCACATACATGAATTATTTTCTAGTTTCATGGCATTGTAATGGGACATACATTCAACAGCAGAAACCGTCATGGTCACATTCATTTGAAATGGAAGTGTTTTGGTTGGCAAAATTTTAATATCAGGAATAAAACTTATCCAATGAAGAGACAACCGTTGTATGTTACCAGTTTTCCCCCAGTCTTGCATGTCAGTGGAACTGAACCATGCAGTGTGTACGGCTCACATTAAAAGTAGTCATAGTGTTCATTGTGGATGTTCTGTAGAATAAGAAGGAAAGACAGAAATGTGTATACACTTTAAGCTTCTCTTTCCCGTTTTTCTCTCCACTGGCTTTTCTCTGGTTTTGCGAATAATGTTACCAACATTCATCAAAATTACAAGCCCAGATCCAAAAGATGCAAAACAGGTAAAAGAAATTTTCAAAAAGAAAAAGAAAATGAAGAGAATATGGTTCATGACCATTTTTACAATTATCCTAGCTAGTTGGGCTGATCGATTTGATTCATATAAAGTATTATCACAGTATTGGTTACTGTAACTAATGTTTCTTCTGCATGTAACTGTTTCTACTGCTATATATGAGTTTATCATTTGTGGTGAATTAAGTAAGTTAAGCCTCATGAATGCAACAAATTAAACAACATTGCTTGTTTAAAAAAAAAAAATCATCAAATAACACATATCAAATGCACCATGAATTTGCCCATATGACTTGAATCAAACACTTGAAATTTAATGGTGCTAAAAAAAAAAGTCGTGAAATCTAAGGGGAAAAAAAGTCAAATGATATAAGCTTCATCACAAATGTCAAAACATGATGATGACGAAAATTTAAAAGAAATCAAGTTAGAAATAGTATGCAAATGTTATGAAAGACAGTTCTGTCAAGGAAAGAAGGCAACCAACCTTTGAACTGTGATTTGCCTGCAGTTTACATGTTCTTTATGCCAGTGACAAAAATGGCTTCTCAATGCGGTTCTCTACCAAGGAGTACACAACAGACTGGATCAACTTGGAAGTGGGTATTGCAATGGGCTGTGCAATTTCCCCAATACTGTTCGTGCTGGCAATGGAACTCATCTTGAAAGCAGCAACAAACAACGCGAGACAAACAGACCTTGGCGATGGATACAAGATGCCTCCTCTCAAGGCCTTCATGGATGACACTACAGTGATTTCATCCAGAGAAGACGAGACACGTCATGTGCTGGAGAGGCTGGACGACATAGTTGCCTCATCCAGAATGAAGTTCAAGCCAAAGAAATCACGGAGTCTCTCACTGAGGAAAGGAAAAGTGGCCGGATCTGTGGTCTTCAGTGTTGCCAACCAGGCCATTCCAACAGTCACAGAAGAACCAGTCAAGAGCCTTGGAAGATGGTATGATGATACGCTGAAAGACACACAAAGAGCAAAAGAAACCAAGCAGATGGCGGAGGAAGGCTTGGAGACCATTGACCAGTGTGGGCTCCCTGGCAAATACAAGGTCTGGTGTCTGCAGTTCATGCTGATACCAAAGCTCCTATGGCCTCTGATGATATACGACATCTGCACCAGCATAGTGAAGGCAATGGAAGCCAAAATCAACAAGTTCACAAGGAAATGGCTTGGTGTCCCACCCTGTCTGACTGACATAGCGCTGTACTGTCGCCAAGCAAAGCTGAAACTACCACTGAAATCCATCCTGGAGGAATACAAAGCAGGGAAGATCAGACTTCAAAGCATGCTGGAGGACTCAGGAGACAAGGTGGTAGAAGCAATCAAGCCCCAGCTGAAGACAGCCAGAAAATGGAAAGTTCAAGAGGCGATGGATTCTGCAAAAGAAAGTCTCAAGATCAGAGAAATAACAGGACACACACAGACCAACAGACAAGGACTGGGGGTGACCAAAACTGAATGGTGGTCAAAGGCCAAAGGAAAAGCCAAAAGAGACATGATGATTCAGGAGATGAGAAAAGAAGAAGACCAAAAAAGACTCCAAAAAGCAGTCCAGCAGAGCCAGCAAGGGCAATGGACAACGTGGGAGAATGCACTCCAAAGAGGTCTCACTTGGAATGACATTTGGCACATGGCCCCTCTCAGGATCAGCTTCATTCTCAGATCTGCATATGACCTTCTGCCCTCAAATGCAAACTTGGTGAAGTGGGGGAAAACAGACGATCCTGCATGCCCCCTCTGCCATGAAAAACAAACAGTGGAGCATGTCCTAAGCTCATGTAAAGTAGCCCTGGCTCAAGGAAGGTACACATGGAGGCACAACCAAGTGCTCAAAGAGATTGTACAAGTAGTCTGGGCTAGTACCAATACCACAAAAGGGAAAATCAGGACTCCAAAAGCACCCGCAACATTCTTCACGGCAGGAGGCAGCAAATCATGGCCAAGAACAACAGTGCCACTCGAAACATGCAGGCAGAATCTGCTGGACGGGGCAGATGACTGGGAGTGCACTGCAGACCTCCCAGAATGGAAGAGTCACCCAGAGATCATCAGCAAGAGTGGCATGAGACCAGACATAGTAGTCCACTCTAAGTCAACCAAGCAGCTGATCATGATCGAGCTCACGGTGCCATATGAGAACAGAATGGAGGCAGCTCAAATCTACAAGACTGAAAAGTATGCTGATCTGGCAAACAGCCTGAGGAGAGAAGGCTATCAGGTCAAAGTCCTCACTGCAGAAATTGGAGCTAGGGGGTTTGTAGGAACGTCTGCATACAGCCTCATGAAACAGCTCTCAGTTGCAGGGAAGGAAAAAACCAGAGCCCTGAAAGCAATGGCAGAAGCGGCAGAGGGGTGTTCAAGCTGGATCTGGTCAAGGAGGAACAAAAGTGAACTTCATAAGGCTTAATTTCCCTACAAATATCAGGTGTCCCTGTGGCTCAGTGGTTAAAGCGCGAGTCATTAAGTGGAAAATGAGCATGTCCAGAAGGTCATGGGTTCGAATCCCAGCCATGGCTCGTCCCAAGATGGGGAAAAAAAGGGGCAGCAGAGGGACATCCGGAGTCATGAACCGGGTGTGGCCCAACCCCCCTAGAGTGTCAGGAGATAAGGGCCGAAACACTTGCTTGAAGGGGGCTTCTCTTCTGAGGACTCTCTGCTGCCACGCTCTCCATGAGTTTCTTTCTACTTCTTTATGCCAGTGACAAAAACTGAAGTAAGCTACCCATAGCCTTCCCTTCCCTTTGCACTTTTGCTCCCTTTCCTCTCCTCTCTCACATCATTCCCATTAATTTTATGCCCCATCATATCAACTTCCCATCTATTGCACATAGCAAATAAGTCAAACAGGCAAATTGCCTTTCTTGTTTTAAGTGCTAGTCATCAGCAGAGAGGCATGGTGCTAAATATACATGAAAAGAAACAGGATTACCAATTTTTTCCCTTTTACTCTGTTTTTGTCAATGTTTGAATTTTTAAAAAAACCATAATGGTTGTTGTCACTATTGTGATGCATCTTATGCTTGTATACTGCTCAAAAGAATGAAAGGACTGCTATTTTATTTTTTGTTTTTCTTACAAATTTTACAAAATCAAACCATTCCTGTAAAGCTGAAAACTGGCCAAAACATATACATTTGTGCTGAAACTCCAACAACCTCCAATAATTTTGATTCTAATCTGCATTTATCTTACCAGTGATCACACTAGTAAGTTTTAAAAACTGATGTGACAAGCTCAGAGTTGGCAAATGGAGTTAAACAAAATCAGGAGCCTGGTCATAGTAATCAGTAATTGTTGCTTCAAGGACACAGTCCACTTTCCCACTACCAAAACATCTGATCAGACAAAAACAAAAAAGATGAAGTTGATGCTTGCTACTGTAGGCTGATTTTTTTTATTCTGTTTCATTATCGTAGCCTGTAGAATACTGGTAATTTCATATATATATATATATATATATTTATGAACGCTGCTGGCAGTCTCTATTTTTAACATATGTTTTTGTAAACCACCACACTGTCATCAGGATGGCTCCTGTTTTCAGGATGTAACCTTTTTTCCCCCTCAGGATGGCCCCTGTTTTCAGGATGTAACATTTTTTTCTTCAGGATGGCTCCTGTTTTCAGGATGTAACCTTTTTTCCACCCTCAGGATGGCCCCTGTTTTCAGGATGTAACATTTTTTTCCCCTCAGGATGGCCCCTGTTTTCAGGATGTAACATTTTTTTTCTTCAGGATGGCCCCTGTTTTCAGGATGTAACATTTTTTCCCCTCAGGATGGCTCCTGTTTTCAGGATATAACCTTTTTTTTTCAGGATGTGATATTTTCCCCATAAAATTTCACAGCCCTTAACAGCGTACTTCTGCATGCAAAAACAAAAAAACAAAATTCAGAGAGAGGGAAATTTGTACTTGTGTTGCAGCCTGGGAGCGCAATTTCCGTGCCTGGGAGTTCTGCCTCCAGTGGATCGCGGCGAGGAAAAACGCGACAGTACCGCACCGTCAGCCACACCTCCCAGGTGGACGAGGCGCTGTTTGGAGGGTCTGGCACCAATAAGAGGAGGCAGGAGCTCCTGCAGGACAGATGGGCCAGTGAGGGGGCACCCATCGAGCAAGAGGCACAGAAACGGAAGAACAACAGAAGCGGAAAGCAGAACAAAGAGACTGTGCAGGTCATCACAAAAGATCTGATCAGAAACCTGATGTGAGTGGTGATGAAGATGATGCTTTCACTCAGTGGTTTCTTTCTTTGTTTTCTCTCTTCTCTTCTTTTGTTTCTTTTCTTTTTTTTGTTGTTTTCTTTCTTTATTTTCTTTTGAAATTTTCTAGTGTCTTACTTTTTTTATATTTTTAACTTTGTGTTTTGGAGATCGAGGAAGGATACAGACAGGCAAAGGTCAAACAATGTTTATTTTTGTTATATCAGTTGTGTATGTGAGCTAGTCCAACCTCCAGCTAAAACTTTCTGAAGAAATAATCTCACCCTTTGGAGACTGCTTGTATTTTGTGGAACTTTCTTTGTCTTCCTCTGGACGTACTTGATTTCCCAGAAGCTAAGTGGTTAATGAGAGGTATAAGTATGCCCATTTCTGTGTGTGTGTGTGTGTGTGTGTGTGTGTGAGTGTGTGTGTGTGTGTGTGTGTGTGTGTGTGTGTGTGTGTGTGTGTGTGTGTGTGTTGGCGCCTGCATTGTGTTGGAAAGGGAGGAGGCAGAGGGAAGGGGTGGGGGAGCAAGAGAGGTTCTGATCTCCAAACCCCTCCCTCTCTCTCCACCAAAACCTTCGCTTTGTTCTTCTGTGATGTGGGGGTCTTTTTGCTGTCTTTTGCCTTCCTTTTCTTCAGTTTCAACAAATACCATCCGCAAGACAATGACATGGTCATGTCTGAACTTGTCTTTTGTCATGTTATTCAGTGCTTGTAACTTTTCTTCTTCTTTTTTTTGTCTTTCTTTTGTCTTCTGTTTTACAAGACTTTCAAAAATGGAATTTAAAAGGTTACAAAGGTAAACAATAACCAGCAGCACTGTGAATGCCTGTACAGAGAGTGATCTGTTGCTCACAGCGTTCCATCAGAGGACCCATCTGGGCAGTCCATCATCTTGCCCCGTGACCAGTTCATGCGAATCCTGATGGCTTCAAGGGTGCAGACCAAGGAGGAGAAGGAAGCCGAGCTGGAAAGGCTGAAACTGGAGAAGGAGGCGGCTATGGTCAGTGTCTGTGGGGAGAGAGAGCGGAGTTGGTGGGGCCAGTGTGTGTGTGTTGTGTGTATGTGTGTGTGTGTGTGTGTGTGTGTGTGTGTGTGTATGTGTGAGTGCATATGTGCATGTGCATGTGCACTGTCATGCATTCATGAATGTGTATGTGTGCATGTGCACGTGTGTGAGTGAGAGTGTGCTTGCTTTGATGTATTGACTTCAACACCTATGTGAATTATATTCTTGTGTTCATGGTGTAACTGGGAGCTCCTGGAATTTATATGCAGGCATAGTTTTCTGACAAGAAAATTTTTTCTCCCTTTCAGTTATAAAAACTTCCAACATATTTCCATCTTATGAAACATTGCTCTATCATCTTTTTGTCACAAACTGGTTATGCACTCGCGATGTTTATGAACTGCCATCATATATTTCCACTAACAAAACATTATCAAGTCATCTTTTTGTCACAAGCCAGTTTTCATAGCACTTTGTTTTGCTGTTGTTGTTGTTTTTTTTTTGTCTAGATTTGAAATGGAGAACTGTTAGCTTGAATTTGGACCTCATAAAGATTTCTGCGATTTATTATTGTTTCCCTTGGGTCTCAGGCCTTGGGTGTAAGTTCTCCAAGGAATTAGCCACATCTGTGACACTGCAGATTTTTGACGGTTTTGAGTTTTGAAAAGAGAAGTGTGTGTTGCTCTTTCAGGAGGCTGCCCAGCAGAGGAAGAATGAAATGAAGCAGCTGGACCTGGCTCGGCAGAAGAACAGCGCCTTGAGTGACCTTGAAATCGAGGCCAAGGAGAAGGCAGAGCATTTGTTGGCACGTGCCAACGCTATGCGCCTGGAACAGGAGGATGAGATTAAGCATCTCAATGAGGTGATGTGTGTTTGTGTGTGTGTGTGTGCGTGTTTGTGTTTGTGTGTGTGTATGTGTGTGTGAGTGTGTGTGTGCGTGTGTGAGTGTGTGTGTGCGTGTGTGAGTGTGTGTGTGCATGTGTAAGCGTGCATGTGCATTCGTGCATGTGTGTGTGTGTGTGTGTGTTCATGCTTGAGCATTGTTATGCAAGCGCGTCTGCATGCATGGTTATGCTGTCAGTTGGGTGTTTTTCTTGCATTATTATGTTAATTTGTACTGTTCATGCAGAAAATCAAGCACCATGTAATGAAGATTCAGCACTTTTGACTTACTGTTTGTTATGCATGCAGCTGACTGTGATGCCATGGTTTCTACTTCACTTCAGACAATTTATAATTCATTTTTGGACAGTAATTGCTAAGTGTCATGTCCTGCCCTCTGTAACTTGAAAGACATTGTCAGGTTGACAGTCTTTATGTTACTTGTACAGTTTTATATCAAGTTTTATATCAGAAAGATTTGGTCTCTTGGACAAACTGTTTTGTGTAGTTGACGTTGAGGACGCAATGTTGTCTAATTCTGAATAGAAACAGTCCATTTGACAGAATGGTTGGTTGTGTGTAGTTAATACTGGGGTGCATATATTATGCCACCTATAACCGGTTGGGCACAATCTTTTTGAAAGATTATGTGTGTGTGTGTGTGTGTGTAGATGATACTGAAAGGCTAATTTCTGTCTTTGATAAATAGACAAGGTCTGTTTGAAAGACTATTACATGCACAAGTGATACTGAAGGCTTAATGCCACATCATCATTAATCAAATGGGCATGGTCCATTTGACAGACTCTGTTGTGTGTGCAGCTGATACTGAATGCCAAATGCCACGCCATCTTTAATGAAATAGGCATGGTCCTTTTAACAGACTGTTTGTTGTGTGTGCAGCTGATACTGAACGCCAAATGCCACGCCATCTTTAATGAAATAGGCATGGTCCTTTTAACAGACTGTTTGTTGTGTGTGTAGCTGATACTGAACGCCAAATGCCACGCCATCTTTAATGAAATAGGCATGGTCCTTTTAACAGACTGTTTGTTGTGTGTGTAGCTGATACTGAACGCCAAATGCCACGCCATCTTTAATGAAATAGGCATGGTCCTTTTAACAGACTGTTTGTTGTGTGTGTAGCTGATACTGAATGCCAAATGCCACGCCATCTTTAATGAAATAGGCATGGTCCTTTTAACAGACTGTTTGTTGTGTGTGTAGCTGATACTGAATGCCAAATGCCACGCCATCTTTAATGAAATAGGCATGGTCCTTTTAACGGACTGTTTGTTGTGTGTGTAGCTGATACTGAACGCCAAATGCCATGCCATCCGCGACGCCCAGATTCTGGAGAAGGGCCAGATCTCCAGGGAACTGGTGGATGAGGAGAAGAGACTGGACACCATGATGGAGGTGGGTCTGTCAGGTTGTCTGTCAGTGTGTCTGTTTCTCAGCTTCTGGGGTAAACTGCTGCTTGGTTTGGTCAAGTTTGTCACCAAGGTCTGTTTGTGGATAGAAATTCTAGATGCTCCTGTAAAATGTATACATCAGGGGAGGGCTTAGTACATAGCATCCTGCATATGTTGGATCAGAGCAGGCGCTGATGAAGGCCATCACTGTGTCTCAGCAGCAGTGCAGTGTTTCCTCTGCTGGGCTGCCTTGTGGTGACATGATGATGGTTTCTTCTTGTAGACTGCTGATACAGGGGCTGCTGCAGCACAAACCTGGGGACGGTTGGGTTTTGGGGAGCAGTTATGAGCAGTCCGGGAGTGATGCCTCAAAGGGTGAGGGAGGTTAGAGGATGGAGAGGGGGGAGGGATGGGGAGTGGGGAGAATGAAATAGCAAAAAAAGAAAAAAAAGAAAAAAGAAAGCTAAAAAAGTGCACACTAAATTTAGAATGGATGTAAGTGTTTGAAGATGGGACTCATTGCTGCCGACCCATTGCTTCACACTGAACAACATTTTCCTTTTTTTTTTTTTTTTTTTCAATCCCATTCTCTGTGCCACCTCAGGGGCATTGCACCCACACTGCTTATTCTGACCTCGCGTCCACAGCCACAGCTCAGCCCAGCCCACCACACGGCCCCAGTGCCACCAATCCAGAGCAATCAGTGTTAAGTTGTCAAGAGGCAACTTACTGGAGGAGACACTGCAATGCTACCGAGCCACTTCAGTGGCGTTCAGTGCTGCCATGACTTTGCCGATAGCAGTGACCTCAACAGAATCAAACGAAGGCCATTGATGTGGAAGGGATATTGAAGGTTAGGTAGCCATGAAAGCAAGGCATGAAGGGAGGCACAATTTGAGACTTTTTGTTTTTTAATGCTGATTGATGAGGATGATAAAGATGATGCTATGGATTACCATTCTGGTCTGAGACTGCATGACAGGGCTGTGCTCTATGCAACCAGAGATACAGACTCCTGCTGTGTTGGTCAGGAAATTTGAGCAGCACTCTCATAGATGCATCCATTACGTAGATGAAACTCGCCTATGTGATCCCAATCTTCCCCATTGAGCCTGTACCCAACTCAGCTCAGGGAAGGAGTCAGTTGGCAGAAAAATCCCACAAACAAAATAGCTCCGATAAGAATCAAACCCATGACCTCCCAGCTGAGAGTCCACAACGCGAACCACTTTGCCACGGCGGCTGATGCATGCTCCAGTCGTGACCACTGTCTTTCTGTGTGGACAGGTGGACCGTCAGGCGGCCATCGAGATCCAGGAGGACATCGAGAAGAAGCGTAAGGATGAGCAGCTGATGGGAGCCGCCAAACTGATGGAACAGATCCACGAGAACGAGCAGGAGCGCCTCTTTGAGCTGGAGCGCAAGGACCAGGAGAACATCCAGATGCAGAGGTATGAGGGGTGTAGAGAGAAGAGAGGAGGTTGGAGTGGGGGGGGGGGGGTGCAGGGAGGGAGAGTTGGGCAGGAATGGTGCATTTATATGGTTACTTGTTCTGCTGACTTTTGGGGTTCATAGATATGTATGTAGTATGAGGACATTGTTTTTAAACTCTGTCTGTAGCAATAAAAGCAATAATATTAATGAACATTTTTGTTATGCATTATTCAGATAATCTGCAGTAATTGATCTCATTGCTTTTAAAATGTGTCTGTTGAAATAACAACGATGATATAGATAAACATTCACACAGTGCATTTTTCAGATGATCTGTTGTATAAGCACTATACTGAAAGGAACAAAAACATGATCTCCTCAACCTTGGCATCTCACGCTCTTCCCACCAACCCCCATCGATTCCTACCCTGTATGCGTATGAACACATGCATACCTCTATGCACGGGCAGGTGTGCGTGCACACACATAGACACACTAACAAAGGCAGGCAGACTATCACTTATGCGTGAACTGAAATACGGCATGTGCGTGTGTGCACACTCATTAACACATTCACACAGACATACACACCATATGCATGCATGCACAAACGTACACACACACACACACACACGCACACACACATGCACACATGCATGCACGCAAACACACTCACACATACATACACACACACACACACACACACACACACACACACACACACACACACACACACACACACACACTGACCAGACTTGCAAACAGTGGCTGTGGTGTTGCAGATATATCGAGAAACTGATGGAAGAGGACCAGGCAGCAGTGGAGAAAAGAAAGCTGGAACAGACACAACTCCGGGTGAGTTGGACTGGGGCACCATCAGTGGGATAGACTGGCCAGTGTTGTGTGTGTGTGTATGTATATGTGTGTGTGTGTGTGTGTGTGGTGTGTGTGTGTGTGTGTGTGTGTGTGTGTGTGTGAAAGAGAGAGAGAGTGTTGGAGAGAAAGAGAGAGAGAGAGAGAAAGAAACCAAAGTCAGATAGGGGAGGAGGATGGTAGTGATTCATTCCCGCTGCCTTCTCCTGTCCTGCTTTTCTCTCCCCACTTGTTTGGTTCATAAGCAGTCCTCATCCCCACCTCCACTACATCTCCCCACACACCCCACCTCCCCCTTCCTCCTCCTCCTCTCCTCCTCCTCCTCCTCCTCGTTCTCCCATCCACCTCACTCCTGTCTTACTTTCATTTGTTTTTTTTTGTCTGTCACCAGTTTCATCCACTGTAGATATGCGTGCATCGATGTCTTGCCATTGCAGTGCTCTTCCCCGCCTCCTGCACTCCCCACCCCATTCCCAACACACACACACACACACACACACACACACACACACACACACACACACACACACACACACACACATACACACACACACACACACACACACACACACACACACACACACCCTCCATACTTCTGCCTTTCATCTTCCTCCTCAATCTGCTCACTTCTGATGTCACTTTCCCAGCTCTTGTGTTTTTGTTTAGATCTTAGAAAGTGTGCCCCTCCTGCCCTAAATCTCATGCTCTCCCCACTTATCTCCCCTGTCCTTTCTTCTCCTTCGCTTCCTTCTGCTAAGTCTTCTGGTCCCCCCCCCCCCCTCCCCGCTCCCATTTCTCCCCCTCCACCATGTCCTCTCTTCTCTCAAATCCACTGAAAATGCTTCTCATAGTTAAAATGGATATGCATTTGTGCATAAGGGGTGGGGGGGGTGCCAAAGATGTCTGTACTTAGTTTATACAGACATGGAGGTAAATGATTGTCAAGAGTTTGAGCCCAGCCATTTCTTATGCTTCACCATAGCCTGAATATGTTTCTGTCGTTTGGAACATCTAACCAGCTGTTGACTTGACTGCAGAAATGTGTATCGTTCTGACCATGAAAATATGGGCTGGCCTTCTGCCTAGTTCTCACAAACACATCCATGTCATGCACAAATAAAACATATTCTTTTAGAATGTTGGGACTTGCATGATGTAAAACATAAGCATTTTACAGCAGACTGCTTGAACACCTTGTTCAGAGATGTATGTCCCACCTGATGTGATCTTTGAATTTCTGAGGGAGATCAACATTTTTCATCTGATCTAGGATTTTACAGAAGAAGAAAGATTTTTTAACACAATTTACGGTGTGTTTTTAGAAGGTGTATTTCAAAGGGTTGTGTCAATGAGTTTGTTTGTTTGTTTTCTTTAGCATTGTGGGTTGACATCAGTGTGATGACAGCCCTAATATGGCCGTTTGCGTTCGGCTGAGCTATAAGCAACATTACTTTACCTTACCTCTGGTCAAATATAGGTTAAAAACAAGCAAACAAACAAAAAGAAGAAGGAAAGAAAAAGCTACCCGTATTTTGATGTGCTACCTTTTCTCCCATGGTGCGCAGGAGGACCTGAACAAAGCCAACAGAGATATCCTGCGCCGCAAGGAGATCAAAAAGGAGCAGGATCGGGCCGAGGAAGAGAAAGTGCTGGACTTCCAGAGGAAGAAGGCGGTGAGTTGTCTTTCCTTTGTTTTGTGTGGCGTGTGTTTACTGAGGGCAGGGTATGCTGGGAACTTTTATTTCCTTTTTTTTAAGTTCTTATCAGTTAAATTTCCCTTAAGGCCTTTTGAAGTCCTTTTATTTCAACGAATGGTCCTTGCATATGAGCACAAGGTGCTTTTTTACAGCTCCAAGATCCTTTCAAGTCCATTCGAAAGCTTCCACTCCAGATCATAATTTCAAAGAATTATTCTTTAGAATTTGAAGCTTACAGTAAAAGAAGGTGCAGTGCAATTTACCAAGCAGTCGTTTTTAAAGCAGGCACTGCACAGGGGCGGAAGAGAACTTGGGAAATTCCACAGTGGGGATCAAGAGAGAGAGAGAGAGACAGGTGAATTCAGCCAGCTCCTCCCACCAACAGCAAGAATGTGGACAGAACTTGGTGAAGCACACAACCCAACATAGCTGTACTTGTGAATGAAAGAGTCAGTGGTGAAAACCAAAGATGGAGACTTACACAATACAGGTTCAGATTCAGCTTCTTCCTTTTTGTTGAAGTCTACTTCACCTTTGGTAGGAACGAAACAAATCTTGTCTTTAGGACCTAGAGGCAAGAAAGGAAACATTCTTGAATTCTTGAATCAGAATTTTTACTCTCAGAGTACTCTGATCAACTGGTGGATCAACAGTTCACCATTTCGATTTCTGTGGAGAAAATGCCAGGAAACACAAAGTTAGGTAACTGATTTTTAGGTAACTGACATGCCCACTGAAATAGTGCTGCAAGCTCTAAACTTCTGTCCTCAAGGGAAAAAAGAAAGATGGGGGGGCGGGGAAGCAAGTGGAAGAGGACCGTAGAAGGTGAGGATTAATGTGAATGTTCTTTTCCTGTTAAATTTTTTTAAAACCTTGGCACACACAAACCCACACAAACCACGACCCAACGCTTCTGTAACAGGAAAGGGAAGCGGCTTACGAGCGCGAGCAGGAGAGGATCCGCATCGAGAAGGAGAAAGAGACGGCCCGCCTGCGAGCCCTGCAGGAGCGTGCCCGCGACGAACAGGCGGAGCGCGACGCCTTGCGTGCCAAGCGGGCTCAGGAGCAGGCGGAGCGCGACTGGCGGGCCAAGGAGGCGGTAGAGGCGCGCAAGAAGGCGGAGACAGAGGCCATGTTGGAGCACGCTCGGCACCAGCAGATGATGCAGAAGGAGCACTACCTGGCTGTGCAGGCCCAGCGCGAGCGCCAGGAGTTCGAGCGTGTGCTGAGGTGAGGGTGAGAAAGAGGTAGGGAAGGGTGTTCTCTGGTGGGTTGTCCAGTGGAGATCTGATTTAGTGATGGTACAGGAAATCTCAAATGAGGCAGGGAACAGTAAAGAACAAGTAGGGTAACTCTTGCTCCCTTGATGAAAGGAATGCATGCCCATAACTCCAAATCAGTGCTGCTTAGACACCCAGTTGCCTAGCACAAATGACAGAGAGTACACAGAACAAACAAGGAGCTGTCCCCTTGTTTATATCTAAGGGGATGTCTTTGTTTTGTTGAAAGGGATATCTCCTTGCTAATTCTTCTCTCTTGTCATTTCTGCTAGACGATCAGGTGTAACAAGCATTCATTTGGAGTTATGGGCCTGTCTTCATTTCATCAAGGGAGGAAGAGTTACCCTACTAGTTCTTTGATTACTGATTGTACAGGAGTTCCAGTGTGTGCTGAGGGAAGGGTTGAAGGGAGGGGCAGGGGAGGTCTTCTGTGGTGAGTGGTCAGATGGAGACCCGATTTGATAGCTGGCTGTGGGGTGCTGGTGATGAGATTTTTGCACAAGAGCCTCAGTGTGGCATGTGTATGTGGGATGTAGATGGAAGGAAGGTCTGGGAATTATGCTTCAGAGAGGATGTACTTTTGTTTGAATGTCTTGAGATGAGAGGCCCGATGTTTTGGGTATTGTTTGATGTAGCGTCTGTACGTTTAGGTGTAGGTGTGTGTGTATACATTCATGTGCATGGCATTCTCGTGTATGGATATGTGTGTGTGTGTGCATCAGATTATACACATGTGTTTGTGCACGCATGTGGTAAACAAGTGGGTGAGGTTGCTCATCATTCCTTTTTGTCCCACCCTACCCTCCTAGGGCGCAGAAGGAACTGGTGGAGAGAGAGAAGAGGGAGGAGGAGGAGGTGCGGAAGAAGCGCCTGACCCACGCCGAGGACGTGCGGTTCCAGATCCGCAAGAAGGAGCAGGAGCGCATCGCCGATCGCAACGCTTTCTTTGAGGAGGGTGTGAAGCTGGACGAGGAGGCCCGTGCCCGTCGCGCACGCCTGGATGACGTCAAGCGCAAAAAGCTTAACGAGCTCAGGTATTTACCGGCCGTGTTGTGTGAGTGCCTGAGAGTGTGCAGCAGAGCGAGAGAAGATGAGGAGGAATCACCAGAGAAAGAACGAGTGTTCTCAAAGGTTTATTTTCAGTGCATACATATAGGTATGCACATGCGGGGAGGCATGCGCATGAAGAAAGTGAATGAAAATAATGGCTGCTCCATTCAACAGCGTAGTCAAATCTGTTTGTAGCTTTTCTATGTGAATCCTTTTTTCTCGTTGTACCGAGAAATCCATTCCTCTAGATTCACATGTCAGTATTTCTAAGTTCTTTTTTTTTTTTTTCTTTTTTTAAGTATCGGGTTTTAGGTAGCTGGAGTGAGAACTGGACTGAGAATATTTCACAGGACGTATGTAAAATTTCAACATTTCAGCGTCGTCGTTCTGTGAGCAACAATCAACATAGATTTTTAATGTTTAGATCATCCCCTTACAGTATAATATTCACAATCTCTTCATGTTGATGCTCTTTCAGATGCAGGGAAAAAAAAAAGAGCGTCTGACTTTAGTTGGACCAAGTGTCAGTTTATCTTCTTCTCCCATCCCACCCCCACCCTCACCCCCACCCTCACCCCCACCCTCACCCCCATCCCACTCCCATCCCACCCCCACCCTCACCCCCACCCTCACCCCCACCCTCACCCCCATCCCACGCCCATCCCACCCCCACCCTCACCCCCACCCTCACCCACCCCATCCCACCCCCACCCTCACCCCCACCCTCACCCCCACCCTCACCCCCATCCCACTCCCATCCCACCCCCACCCTCACCCCCACCCTCGCCCCCACCCTCACCCCCACCCTCACCCCCATCCTCACCCCCATCCTCGCCCACTCTGTTCTCTCTTTTGAAGAACTCGCCAGGTTCATCATTAACACCTTTGGTTGACACTTTTTTTGTGCAGGGAAGCTGGATTGCCTGAGAAGTATCTCCAGCATGTTGTTCATAAGGCCGGTGTGGGTCGCGGCGGCGAGGCGATTAAATGTTAAAATGTAATGTGTGTAAGCAGCATTGGCTGGGTGCTGCTGGTGTTTTAAAGTGTCCATTATGGCTGGCTTGCTTTTCTTCTTTTTTCTTTTTTTTTTTTTGTATTGCGTTGCTTCAGCCAAAGATACGGAGCCGTTGTTGGTGTCTGCATGCAGCGTAGTTTTTGTAGTCTGGGCCAGTGGTCTTGTATTCTGTGCACTGTAACTTCCTCTGCTGCACTTTCGTAGTCTCTGTATGTTTTGTTCCCCCCCCCCCCCCCCCCCCTAACTGTCAACCCCACTTGGTCTCTCTCCTGTACCTTAAGACTTGCAATATTGTGCAACGTTTGAGAAAATGATAGGATTTTACTTTTTTGTGTGTTAAGAAAGAGTACAGAATAAAAGTTATTTTTAGGGTGATTTGGCGGTCGATATTATTAGCCTGGCAGAAAATCATCCCTTTCCACCCTGCAGTAAATGGGTACCTGATGCAGTTCAGGAACTCCGTCTCCCTTAATGCCATGCTTAAGACATTGTGAATCTCTGATAGTTCACTCTCTGTGTGATCATTAAGAAGTGGAACTTGACCTTCAACAGTTTTATTATGATGTTGGCATCTTTTTTCAACTTCTGTGTCTCCGGAAGAACACTCATTTTCTCTATGCTTTTAAGACAACACTGCACACGCCTCAACACCTTAGAGATTTGTTGTGCTGCAGAGATAATATGTAGGGGGGTTGACAGGTTTGGTGACATCCCCCAGTAAAGACCTTCCCCAAAAAAACTCCCTCCCGCCCCCCCCCCCCCTCCTCCCCCCTCCCCCTTTTTTGTTGTAAAGATTTAGGATTTTTTTTTTTTTCGAATAATTTTTTTTTGTTTTTGTCCTAGATTTCCTTCCGAAGATTCCCTGTCTTGAGTTTAATGGCAATGTAGTAAAAGTAGGCCCTGTCCACATTGCCTGGCATCACATTGTGGACAGATTTGTAAGAACTGAGCAGGCTTACACTGAATGACCAAACCACACTGTTGGTATATGGTTTTAAAGTTTAGTATGTTCTCTTTTAAAATGTGCAAACAGACTTTTCAAGAGTGTTCCTTATAAATATCTGTAGTGTCTTTTTTAATTATGACATTGAATTTTAAGAAGAGACAATGTGTGATGGAAATATGTGCTTATCTTAGAGTGTTTTTGGTGTCTGTCAGCAAATACTTTCAACAGAATTAAATGGGTTGGGGTTTTTTTCAGTCTAAATGCAGTCAAAGGAATTAGATTTTTTTTCAATCAAAGTTATATTCTCTTCATCATGTAAACACATTCAGTTTCAGATTCTTCACCAGTTACAAGTTCTGTCACCTCTCAAAATGAGAATCACCTTTCTGGTGAGAGGTGGGGAGGGGTCAGGGGAGAGAACTAGCCACGTCCTCTCTCATGAAATCAAAGAGGACGCAACTCTGATTTAGCATGCCAGGAAGAATTAGCAATAGCTGAATGGTCACACTGATAGGCCTGCGTCGCCTCTCATGCCCTGAATCTCAAGTTATGCATGAAAAAAAAAGACATTCCATACAATGTCATGTCATAGTTTGTCAGCAGGATGCCAGGGCTCAAACTTTGTCCACTGCCACGGAGTTGAAGACACCCCACTCCCATCCCCATCCCCCTTTTTCTATTTTTGAATATATGTTAAGGTCATTTTTGACAACTTTTTAAAGATATCTGGATGTCATTTTCGTAGTTTTTTTTATTTTTTAAAGATATCTGGAGGTCATTTTTGTGAGGTTTCTCTCTGTATATAAGCTGCTTGTGTAGCACCTCTCTTTGCTCTGCACACAGTTTGCTGACTGGTCCTGCATGGTAGGGAGAATTGATGAACGCTTTTCACTCCATGTTGGTGTGTCCATGGGTGTGCGTGAGCATGAACATGCATGTGTGAATGTAGCGCACGACATGTGAAGGAGAGCACATCATAAATGTCTGTGTGTCGGTGGCCTTTCTTGACCTCACTCCCCCAGGCTGCCTCTGCCCCTGGGGGCTGCTGTCTGTGGCCTTTCTTGACCTCCTTCCCCTCAGGTTGCCTCTGCCCCTGGGGGCTGCTGTCTGTGGCCTTTCTTGACCTCACTCCCCCCAGGTTGCCTCAGCCCCTGGGGGCTGCTGTCTGTGGACTTTCTTGACCTCGTTCCCCTCAGGTTGCCTCTGCCCCTGGGGGCTGCTCTCTGTGGCCTTTCTTGACCTCCTTCCCCTCAGGTTGCCTCTGCCCCTGGGGGCTGCCTCTGTCCCTGGGGGCTGCTGTCTGTGGCCTTTCTTGACCTCACTCCCCCAGGTTGCCTCAGCCCCTAGGGGCTGCTGTCTGTGGCCTTTCTTGACCTCACTCCCCCAGGTTGCCTCAGCCCCTGGGGGCTGCTGTCTGTGGCCTTTCTTGACCTCACTCCCCCAGTTTGCCTCAGCCCCTGGGGGCTGCTGTCTGTGGCCTTTCTTGACCTCACTCCCCTCAGGTTGCCTCTGCCCCTGGGGGCTGCTGTCTGTGGCCTTTCTTGACCTCACTCCCCTCAGGTTGCCTCTGCCCCTGGGGGCTGCTGTCTGTGGCCTTTCTTGACCTCACTCCCCTCAGGTTGCCTCTGCCCCTGGGGGCTGCTGTCTGTGGCCTTTCTTGACCTCACTCCCCCCAGGTTGCCTCTGCCCCTGGGGGCTGCTGTCTGTGGCCTTTCTTGACCTCACTCCCCCCAGGTTGCCTCAGCCCCTGGGGGCTGCTGTCTGTGGCCTTTCTTGACCTCACCCCCCCCCCCCCCCCCCTCCAAGGTTGCCTCTGTCCCTGGGGGCTGCCTCTGCCCCTGGGGGCTGCTGTCTGTGGCCTTTCTTGACCTCACTCCCCCCAGGTTGCCTCTGTCCCTGGGGGCTGCCTCTGCCCCTGGGGGCTGCTGTCGGTGGCCTTTCTTGACCTCACTCCCCCCAGATTGCCTCTGTCCCTGGGGGTTGCCTCTGCCCCTGGGGGCTGCTGTCGGTGGCCTTTCTTGACCTCACTCCCCCCAGGTTGCCTCTGTCCCTGGGGGTTGCCTCTGCCCCTGGGGGCTGCTGTCGGTGGCCTTTCTTGACCTCACTCCCCCCAGATTGCCTCTGCCCCTGGGGGCTGCTGTCTGTGGCCTTTCTTGACCTCACTCCCCCCAGGTTGCCTCAGCCCCTGGGGGCTGCTGTCTGTGGCCTTTCTTGACCTCTCCCCCCCCCCCCCCAGGTTGCCTCTGCCCCTGGGGGCTGCTGTCTGTGGCCTTTCTTGACCTCACTCCCCCAGGTTGCCTCTGTCCCTGGGGGCTGCCTCTGCCCCTGGGGGCTGCTGTCTGTGGCCTTTCTTGACCTCACTCCCCCCAGGTTGCCTCTGCCCCTGGGGGCTGCTGTCTGTGGCCTTTCTTGACCTCACTCCCCCCAGGTTGCCTCTGTCCCTGGGGACTACTGTCGGTGGCCTTTCTTGACCTCATTCCCCCCAGGTTGCCTCTGTCCCTGGGGGCTGCTGTCGTTGGCCTTTCTTGACCTCACTCCCCCCAGGTTGCCTCTGTCCCTGGGGGCTGCTGTCGTTGGCCTTTCTTGACCTCACTCCCCCCAGGTTGCCTCTGCCCCTGGGGGCTGCTGTCTGTGGGTGCACAACTACAAGGGTGAGGAAGGGGGTGGTGGGGAGAAAGGGGCGGGGTTGGCTGCATTATTTGGAGATTTTTTTTTTTTTGTATTTTTAAACAGATTGTTGATTGGAAAATGGTTAATCTAGGCAAATTTAGAGTTGTGGAGCGCCCTGTTTTTGACATTTGCTTTGTTTTCAGACATTCTGCCTGTTTATCATGTTTAAGGTCAGAGTGACTTTAATTAAAGCAGATGTTCTGAAATGATAAAGAAATGGCACACTCACTTTGCTTTCAGACATTTTGTCTGTTTATCATGTTTGAGATCAAAGTGATTTCAGTTGAAAAGATGCTCTGAAATATCTATAGAAACGGCAGATAAATATGCATAGTTCAGCCACCTCTGTCTTAACATTTTGACAGAGAAAAAAAAACTATTGTTCAAAGGGAAGTTGTCTGGAGGGATTTTGGATAGGGGAGGGGGGGGGGGGGGGGAGCCTCACAATTTCATTTAAATGTGTTGGCTGTGTATGTCATGGTCCTCCTTACCCAGCCTTTCTGCTTCCCTGTTCAGTTTCTGCTCAACGTGAGCCTCCCTCTTGCCCTACCATCATGAACACAGTCCTCAGGTCTTTTCTCAGTCACTTGTGGGTTCCCCTGCACAAACCTTGGTAACCCATGTACCTTGCACCACATATCGCCACCCCTCCCTTTTTACACACTGGTTTGTACACACAATGACAGTGCCCCGCATGTCCATCACTGCATGAGATCCTCTCTGCATGGATGCTGTACTTGGGTCATAACATTGAGGTGGAGGTGGTTTTGAATAGGGGCTCAAGTTGAGTGATTCCCCTTTACATGAGTCTCTCAGCGATGGGATTTTGTGTGTATATGAAATCGTCATTATTCCAAGGTTTGAAATCACTGAATGATAAAACAGCTAGCGGGTTCAGCATTATCATTAGGCTATGACTTCTCAAGCAGTTGGAGGAGGATGGAGCTAGTAGGAAGTGCTGTAACTTTGTTCCAAATTTACAACAACAAAAAGGGTGGTTTGGAAGACTGTACAAGTTTGTTCCTCCTCTGATTATTTATTAAAGATTGAACATTAAAAAAAAACAAAAAAAAAAAACAGTTTCATATGGTGTCAAAAACACCAACTCTGTCTTTGGCAAAACTCATGAGTTTAGTGGACAGAAATACCTTGTCCATTTGGTTATGAAGATTTGTGAAATTGAAAACTGGTTGGATCGACATCCAGGTGGACTTCGGGAAGCAAGCTGATACCGTTGAACCAGTCATATTGACTTTGACAGGAAAAATGTATCGCATGGTATGCCTTCTTGGTCTGATCAGAACATAGAGTCAGCTCTCCATCGGGCCATTAGTGAACTGTGCCTTCAAAAAGAGAGGGGGGAAGTGACAACACAAGTTTTGGACAATTTTTAGAAAATTCCTCTGGCTCTGTGGGAGCAGGAATTTGTGAAATATCGAGCATATCGTTGGGGCATGCGCTACAACTTGCTTCAAAAAGGGGAAAAGCCGCTGTGTTCTGATGCTCCGCTTTAACAAGGGTAGAAGCAACAGCATGTTGTCTGTGGTTGTGTTTCCATCACAAATCTGAGACAAGAGCACAGCAGTGCTGTGTGTGTCAGTGGGATTAGTCAGGTTGTGTGTCGTCAGTGGGATTAGTCAGGTTGGGTGTCGTCAGTGGGATTAGTCAGGTTGTGTGTCATCAGTGGGATTAGTCAGGTTTCTCCCTTTTGGTGGTGTACATAAAGCACAAAAAAAAAACTCTCGGGAAAATTAATGCAACTGGTTTGGCTCCAAGACAGATCCTAACAACTCTTATTTTCTAAAATATTGATGAAAAGCAAAATGAAAATAGAAGTGATAGCTCTATTTATTTTCCCAAAATACTGATGAAAAAGAAAAAAGAAGACTGAATTAATAACTCTCTTTAATTTCTGAGATATTGATGGAAAAGAAAAAAAGAAGAATGAATAGGAAATTTTTTTTTTAAAGATATGGTGAAGTAGCTTGTCTGTTGTTCTGTTTTGTGCCTTTTGTTCTGCATGCTAGAACAGTGGAAGTTGATCTTGCTGTTAGACAGCTAGCATTTTTTTTTTTAATGGTCTTAAGAAATATCAAAGGTGTTAAACAAATCTCTATTTTTTTCTTTGTCAAGACCATCAACCACAAAAAAGCAAGTGGTCATGGAAATGCACATGATGTGTGTGTGTGTGTGTGTGTGTGTGTGTGTGTGTGTGTGTGTGTGTGTGTGTGTGTGTGTGTGCATGCATGTATGTATGCAGGGGAGGGGGACAGGAGTGAGGGTGGAATGTATGTGAAGTACATCACAAAAGTGTAGTAGTTTTAACTAAATAACTTGAATATATCTAACAGATTGCTTTATTAATTGATTAATTGATTTTGCTTTAATCAAAGCAGAAATGTCAAAAAATGTAATTAGACAGCAATCAGTGCATTTTAAAGATTTCTAACCAGTGCCTTGCTCTGTCTCATGTGTCCACTGTCAGGTCCCACTCAAAGATTTCTAACCAGTGCCTTGCTCTGTCTCATGTGTCCACTGTCAGTCCCACTCAAAGATTTCTAACCAGTGCCTTGCTCTGTCTCATGTATCCACTGTCAGCCCACTCAAAGATTTCTAACCAGTGCCTTGCTCTGTCTCATGTTCCACTGTCAGTCCCACTCAAAGATTTCTAACCAGTGCCTTGCTCTGTCTCATGTGTCCACTGTCAGTCCCACTCAAAGATTTCTAACCAGTGCCTTGCTCTGTCTCATGTGTCCACTGTCAGTCCCACTCAAAGATTTCTAACCAGTGCCTTGCTCTGTCTCATGTGTCCACTGTCAGTCCCACTCAAAGATTTCTAACCAGTGCCTTGCTCTGTCTCATGTCACTGTCAGTCCACTCAAAGATTTCTAACAGTGCCTTGCTCTGTCTCATGTGTCACTGTCAGCCCACTCAAAGATTTCTAACCAGTGCCTTGCTCTGTCTCATGTGTCCACTGTCAGTCCCACTCAAAGATTTCTAACCAGTGCCTTGCTCTGTCTCATGTGTCCACTGTCAGTCCCACTCAAAGATTTCTAACCAGTGCCTTGCTCTGTCTCATGTGTCCACTGTCAGTCCCACTCAAAGATTTCTAACCATGCCTGCTCTGTCTCAGTGTCACTGTCGTCCACTCAAGATTTCTAACCAGTGCTTGCTCTGTCTCATGTGTCCACTGTCAGTCCCACTCAAAGATTTCTAACCAGTGCCTTGCTCTGTCTCATGTGTCCACTGTCAGTCCCACTCAAGATTTCTAACAGTGCCTTGCTCTGTCTCATGTATCCACTGTCAGTCCCACTCTCCCAGCATCAGTTTTGTTTTTATTTGCAGTCTTCTTTTAGTTCAGAGTGTTGGTCCCAAATATCTGTATTAGCAGTAACTATGCGACTAACTCCTTGTTTCCAGGGGAATGACAGTGGGGGCAGAGTGTATCTGAGACTGGGAGGGCAACAAAGGGACACACACACACACACACACACACACACACACACACACAGTCACACACACACACACACACACACACACACACACACACGCACACACACACACACACACACACACACACAGAGTCACACACACACACACACACACACACACACACACACACACACACACACACACACACACACACAGAGTCACACACACACACACACACACATAGAGGAAAAATGATGATGAAGACGAGAACTAGAGGGTGGACTGAGGAACGTAGAAAATCCAATAAACCGTGCTGCAGCCTCTGAAGACAAAATGCAGCTGCCCCATCGTTGGGATGAAAAATGGTAACATAAGCGAAACTCTCACCTGTGCTTCACCTCGGCATTGTAGCCTAGGAATGATGCAGTAGGGGGAAAAACACACACAAATCTATCTCCAGTAGATACCTACATGTTTTTGTTTTTTTTTCATGTTATAAAAACACAGCTTTTATCACAGATGGTAATTCTGCCATCATTAGTGTGATCACTTGACCCATACCTTCATACTTTGGGGGGGGGGGGGGTGTTGGGGGAGCTGTTCAGGGAAGAGAAGAGAGGTTTCCAGTTGAACGATTTGTTTACATGTTGAAAAATGATGTCTGCATGCAGGGAACGAAAAGGGGGTGAGGAAGGACAAAGTGTGTGTGTGTGTGTGGGGGGGGGGGGGGGGGGGGGGGGCACAGAGATGTAAGTGTGGCTGAGAGATTTTTTTCTTCCAAAGTTTCAAGAGACGGATGTTGCAGACCTATGAAGACAAAGTTGCTGTTCCTTTTCCAATCTTTTGCAGAAAACTGAGAGAGACAGCTATAGATGTGTGTGGGGGTAAAATGCCACCTGTATTATGTTTTAGGTCACAGGCACGTTTAAGAACTTCTGAGCATTTTAATCAGCACTTCAGTTTTTGTTGGTTTGTTTCAGAAATGAGATTATGGAAACATTGTCACCGACATGTTATTTTGTCTGTTTTTGTGTTCTCACAGGGACGCTGGCATTCCGGAGAAATACCTGGCAGGCGTGGAGCGCAAGGTTCACCAGCCCCAGCATGCAATGGCCTAAGTCACTTCCTGTCAGTTCAGCTCTGTTTTATCAGCACTTCCAGTGCCAGCTGTCCCGTCACTTGTTGGTCAACCAGCGCCTCAACAAATCTCCTCTCCCTCCATTGTCTTGAGTCTGTTTGAACTGTGGTGATTTCGTTGTGTTGGCACCATATTTATGACACACACTGTTCCTTTGTGAGGAAAAAAAATAGGATGTGGTGCCCTGGTCAGCTTGTTATGTACATTGGTGGAAAGTAAGAACAACGTGACTGTGATCAATTTGGCGTTGAGGTTCTGAGTTGTTATGTTTCAGAAGTAACGACGAGATGATAAGGCAGAATATTTTTTTTAACTTCTGTTCCTAGACCTTATAACATGTTTACCCTGTACAAAGAAAATGCACATTAGTTGTTGTTTATGGTTTTGTATGTTTCATAAACTGAATACTGTAATTGACAGCTTTATGGTATATCTATTTTACTTATCTCCATTGTCAGGTAGCTTACCTCTCTTTCTGCCTCTCTGTCTTCCTCCTCTTCAGAATTGTGGGAAACTGATTAATTTACAAATTTGGTCAGCTGAATAGACTGCAAGAGAAATAAGTTGTTTGAAGAATACATTTGATACTCAGACATACACACTGCTTATTGAGGGGTTTTGCAAAAAACTTTTTGAGCTTGTTTCAAGTTAATTAGACCATCAACACTATTAGGTTGAGCATGACAATAATTTAAGTTTCCGAACAGTATTTTGTCTGAGCTTGGAAATAAATTATCCAAATATTTGTGAGAGATGGATGGGTTTTGTGTGGAGAAAGTAGAAGCTATGTGTCTGGAAGAAAAAAAATACAGAATCAATTTGAACATGTTCGTACACATTTAATGCAGTCTTGCTGACTACAGATGCACTTCCTATGAACATATAAAGATACATTAATGCCATCTCTTTGGATTCATGTACCCATCATGCATACATACACTCACACAATTATTTTCAACTTAATCATTTTTCATGTAAATGGGCTCGCAAAATCACTTGAAATTCACACATCCATCAACACAAACACACAGTGGCATCATTTTTGCATACATCTTTACATGCTGGACACATGCACATCCCCACACTCATGCAGACACAAAGAATCATCATCTCAGATATGTAGATAGAAGATCAGAAGTTAGAAGACATATTGCAAATAACCAAGTCTTTAAATACACCATCAGAATGATATCCAAACAGGTTCAACAAAGTTCTTGATTTTGAGAGAAAAACAAATTCCTTGTATACAATACCTCCAAATCAGCGAGAGCAGAAACTACTATAACAAGTTGTAAAAACTCTTAACTCAAGCATCAAAGTCTTGAAGAGTGTCAATATTGCCAGCTACATGCAATGGCCATCACTGTTGTTCAAGTTTTGTTGTTGTTGTTTTTTTCAAGATTCAACATTCACTTTCCGGTGACTCCTATTGAAGTATGCAGAATTTCAGAAAACATCATAATAATGACACAACAATGTTTACATCAGTAAAAAAAAAAAAAAAAAAAACTCTATGAAATGTTGTCACTATTCACATGTTTGAGATGGTGTTTTATGCAACATTGCAAAAGTTTATGAATTTATTCAGTCAAAATTGAATTTGTTTATCCGCAGAAAACAATATACAAAACGACAATACAGACATCAGCCATAAATATCAGTAAAATTGCAATCTTTTATGTAAATCAGAAAAGGAGGAATACTCCAAGATGAAGTGAAACTCATGTCACATTTTCTATGAATACGATTTGCTCTCCATTTTAGTCATCCTGTTTGGAGTTCCATTTAGTCATCCTGTTTGGAGTTCCATTTTAGTCATCCTGTTTGGAGTTCCATTTAGTCATCCTGTTTCAGTTGGTAAACTCTCTCATTGTTTCATTCAGATTTAAATATGAAAACTGCATGTGTAAGGAAATCAACTGATATACTTTTCTTTATTTTTTGTATGCCTTAAGATGTCAACAGTGTAGATACTATGTCATAGTAGATGACAATAAAGATAGAAATTAAGTGGAAAAAAAAAAAAGATTGAGCACAACACAGAGATGGGAGACCACTTGTGCAGTGCTTCCAGAAGGTGATAGAGCTGTTTGTACTGAAAGAATCCCTGACATCCCCCACCAGGAATCATGGGAGATGTGCTGAGCGTGGTCTGGTCTGGTCCTGAACCTGATACCCTCCTTCAATGTCCTTGACCTTGGTTTTCAGGTTCAAGGGCTCCGACCGCCTCACTGCCCCACTCCCCTACCCCCCCTCCACCCCCTACCCCTACCCCCTGCTTTAAAAAAAAGAACCATCATCGTCTCTTCCTGGGTCTGTTTAGTACCACACCTCATTAGCACTGTCTCCTCCGGTGGGTGCCCTGAGAATGATAGCTTCCGATCAGCTGCTGATGGTAAGACTGAAACAGGATAAGTTTGGGTGTGGCTGTGTTTTCAGAGAGTCAAAAAGAGCAGCAATGAACAGCAAAAACAAAACAAAACAAAACAAAACTGACAACAGCAGCAATAACAATAATAGAAAGAAATCAACATTTCCCATTCATTTTCTTTTTCAGCCAATTCACAAAACTGTGTAAGTGAAAAAAGATGAGCAGGTCCTGTGATTGACTATTTTGTCCACTTTTTATACTGGAGTCATGTGGTTTGAATCATGCTCACAGCTGTAAGTAAACAAACAAACAAAATACAAAGTTCTGATCTCATTGTCAATACATGCTGTCTCTGTTTCGTGCCCACAGCTTGCCCTTGCACCAATCTTCCAGTGCATTTAACCTGTCTGTGTGTCCCCCTTCCAGTGCCCTTATCCTGTCTCTGTATCACCTTCCAGTGCCCTTATCCTGTGTCTGAATCACCTTCCATTGCCCTTATCCTGTGTCTGTGTCACCATCCAGTGCCCTTATTCTGTGTCCCCCTTCCAGTGCCCTTATCCTGTCTCTGTATCACCTTCCAGTGCCCTTATCCTGTGTCTGTATCACCTTCCATTGCCCTTATCCTGTGTCTGTGTCACCATCCAGTGCCCTTATCCTGTCTCTGTGTCCCCCTTCCAGTGCCCTTATCCTGTGTCTGTGTCCCCCTTCCAGTGCCCTTATCCTGTGTCTGTATCACCTTCCAGTGCCCTTATCCTGTGTCTGTGTCCCCTTCCAGTGCCCTTATCCTGTGTCTGTATCCCCCTTCCAGTGCCCTTATCCTGTGTCTGTGTCCCCCTTCCAGTGCCCTTATCCTGTGTCTGTATCCCCCTTCCAGTGCCCTTATCCTGTGTCTGTATCCCCCTTCCAGTGCCCTTATCCTGTGTCTGTATCACCTTCCAGTGGCCTTATCCTGTGTCTGTGTCCCCCTTCCAGTGCCCTTATCCTGTGTCTGTATCCCCCTTCCAGTTCCCTTATCCTGTGTCTGTATCACCTTCCAGTGGCCTTATCCTGTGTCTGTGTCCCCCTTCCAGTGCCCTTATCCTGTGTCTGTATCCCCCTTCCAGTGCCCTTGCCCTTATCCTGTGTCTGTATCACCTTCCAGTGGCCTTATCCTGTGTCTGTGTCCCCTTTCCAGTGCCCTTATCCTGTGTCTGTATCCCCCTTCCAGTTCCCTTATCCTGTGTCTGTATCCCCCTTCCAGTGCCCTTATCCTGTGTCTGTGTCCCCCTTCCAGTGCCCTTATCCTGTGTCTGTGTCCCCCTTCCAGTGCCCTTATCCTGTATCTGTGTCCCCCTTCCAGTGCCCTTATCCTGTGTCTATGTCCCCCTTCCAGTGCCCTTATCCTGTGTCTGTATCCCCCTTCCAGTGCCCTTATCCTGTGTCTGTGTCCCCCTTCCAGTGCCCTTATCCTGTGTCTGTGTCCCCCTTCCAGTGCCCTTATCCTGTATCTGTGTCCCCCTTCCAGTGCCCTTATCCTGTGTCTGTGTCCCCCTTCCAGTGCCCTTATCCTGTGTCTGTGTCCCCCTTCCAGTGCCCTTATCCTGTCTCTGTATCACCTTCCAGTGCCCTTATCCTGTCTCTGTGTCCCCCTTCCAGTGCCCTTATCCTGTGTCTGTGTCCCCCTTCCAGTGCCCTTATCCTGTGTCTGTGTCCCCCTTCCAGTTCCCTTATCCTGTGTCTGTATCCCCCTTCCAGTGCCCTTATCCTGTGTCTGTGTCCCCCTTCCAGTGCCCTTATCCTGTGTCTGTGTCCCCCTTCCAGTGCCCTTATCCTGTATCTGTGTCCCCCTTCCAGTGCCCTTATCCTGTGTCTGTGTCCCCCTTCCAGTGCCCTTATCCTGTGTCTGTATCACCTTCCAGTGCCCTTATCCTGTGTCTGTGTCCCCCTTCCAGTGCCCTTATCCTGTGTCTGAGTCCCCCTTCCAGTGCCCTTATCCTGTGTCTGTATCACCTTCCAGTGCCCTTATCCTGTGTCTGTGTCCCCCTTCCAGTGCCCTTATCCTGTGTCTGTGTCCCCCTTCCAGTGCCCTTATCCTGTGTCTGTGTCCCCTTCCAGTGCCCTTATCCTGTCTCTGTATCACCTTCCAGTGCCCTTATCCTGTGTCTGTGTCCCCCTTCCAGTGCCCTTATCCTGTGTCTGTGTCCCCCTTCCAGTGCCCTTATCCTGTGTCTGTGTCCCCCTTCCAGTGCCCTTATCCTGTCTCTGTATCACCTTCCAGTGCCCTTATCCTGTGTCTGTGTCCCCCTTCCAGTGCCCTTATCCTGTGTCTGTGTCCCCCTTCCAGTGCCCTTATCCTGTGTCTGTATCCCCCTTCCAGTGCCCTTATCCTGTCTCTGTATCACCTTCCAGTGGCCTTATCCTGCCTCTGTGTCCACCTTGCAGTGCCCTTATCCTGTGTCTGTGTCCACCTTCCAGTGCCCTTATCCTGTGTGTGTGTCCACCTTCCAGTGCCCTTATCCTGTGTCTGTGTCCACCTTGCAGTGCCCTTATCCTGCCTCTGTGTCCACCTTCCAGTGCCCTTATCCTGTGTCTGTATCACCTTCCAGTGCCCTTATCCTGTGTCTGTGTCCACCTTGCAGTGCCCTTATCCTGTCTCTGTGTCCACCTTCCAGTGCCCTTATCCTGTGTCTGTATCACCTTCCAGTGCCCTTATCCTGTGTCTGTATCACCGTCCAGTGCCCTTATCCTGTGTCTGTATCACCTTCCAGTGCCCTTATCCTGTGTCTGTGTCACCATCCAGTGCCCTTATCCTGTGTCTGTGTCACCATCCAGTGCCCTTATCCTGTGTCTGTGTCCTCCTTCCAGTGCCCTTATCCTGTGTCTGTATCACCTTCCAGTGCCCTTATCCTGTGTCTATCACCTTCCAGTGCCCTTATCCTGTGTCCCCTTCCAGTGCCCTTATCCTGTCTGTATCACCTTCCAGTGCCCTTATCCTGTGTCTGTATCACCTTCCAGTGCCCTTATCCTGTCTCTGTGTCCCCCTTCCAGTGCCCTTATCCTGTGTCTGTATCACCTTCCAGTGGCCTTATCCTGCCTCTGTGTCCAACTTCCAGCGCCCTCATCTTATACGCAGGCCTTTGTCATTAAATGAATTATTTTGTTATTCAGTTATATTAATGGAATCATGGCTAACTTTTAGCTGTATGCATAAAAAAACACACACACACCCTAGATTTGACCTCTGAGACTGGTCATCCAGTCTGAGCAACCTGAGAACAAAACTGTGGAAGCTCAATACGTTCACACTCACACACACACATCAAATATTGGTTAAGAATCATCAAGTTACTGATGACAAGATTATGTAGGTAAGCGTATGAAATGCTATTACGGCAACACGAAGAGGGAAAGCAGAACTAGGTGGACAACATCAGAAATGTTCTTCCGGAGAATGGATTTGGTATTGTTAGGATCAGCCAGGGCATTGGAAGTGATGTTGCTGTTATCTCGGAATTGAAAGGTCGTATAATCAATACATATAAGCAAAACTGGCACTCTTGCGCAGAGGAAGTTGATATTCCTCATTTAAAAATATTTTTCAGGCTAAAAAATATATTTCAGTCATAAGAAGTAAGTGGCATCGAAGTCTTCTGGCCAGACTGAGAATGAGAACTATCGGATTAAATGCTAGCAAAAGATGGGTTTATTGACGAACAAGAAAGAGATCGTTTGTGTCTACTGTGTTGTAAAGAAGCTGAAGGTGAACGATACTTTATATTTCATTGCCCTGTGTATGATCCAGTACGAAATAAATATGATTTATTTTCTTTCCCTGTTTCGGAAAGACATAATTTAGAAGCGATTCTTGCATCTGGAAATGATGTCATAATAATGTTGGCACATCTCATTGTGGAAGCAAACAACATAAGGAACAAAAGAATCTCATCTGACCAATATTGATTAGGAAAACAAGAATGAATTAACAAAAGCTGAAACACAGTTGGGGTGAATAAAGCATAAACTGGGAAGATAAACTTTTTTACGAGAAATTTAAACTAGTGATGAATATAGTTATAGATGGATGGTCGAGTTTGGCATTTATTATTGCTTTTCATGTGCGAGTGCATCCATGGATGTTGAGATAGTAGCATTGTTTTAGTTCATTTTTGTTATGGATTTACTGTTTATGTTATTTGCTTTTTGCTTTGCATCCCCCATGTCATCAAGGCTGTATAGCTAATGACATTAACAATGTTCAGTGTTCACACACACATACATACACACACTCACATACACACACACACACATGCACACACACACACACACACACACACACACACACACACACCTAGACACCATTCGTATATACACTCGAACAGAAAAATTCCTTAACAACAATTCTGTAAAATGTATGTTTATTCAACAGCACATCTGACACAAAATATACATAATTACATCTGATGAGGACGACCAACTCATTTGCAAACTGTAATTGTTCAGTCGACAAACTGGTTCTCCCCACCATAGGACATCGGTTAAAACACAAGGTTAAGATAACGTACTGGTTCTTAACATAAATCAAGACACTATAATTCATTTTAATGTCAGTTAAAATGGGAACAGAGTTCTCTTCAATTAAAAACATTATAACTGTTTGTTTACATCTATAAAGATAATCTTCTGACTCCCTTAATTTCATTCCAGGAGTCAAAGCCAATAATCATAATCATTAAGCATAGCACAATGGATCAAACATGAAATCATGCAATAAATCTTCACTCCAGAGCTCTTGAACAGTTCTCCAACCATGTGTCCCAAACACAATGTAAAACAGCCTAATGCATTCGCATACATCAGTCTCATTTAAAACTGAAAAGTTTAAACCACCATCATGCTATGGCTTCTCTCCACTAACAATACCGTCTGTGCAAATCTATACACTGATTCATGTGTTCAATGTCTGTAGCGACCAAAGGCAATCGTCAACGTTAAAAAAAGCAAGCAAGTCAAGCGCATCATGCAACAAAATCTCGAAATCTTGAACCAGAGAAAACAAAGAGGTTAAAAACAAAACAAAAGTCCAGTTCTTCAAAGCCCAGTTGTGAAAAGAAAGCTCAAGAAAAAAAACAAAAAATATGAAACCTAGATAATCTTTAAAAAAAAAAAAAAAAAGAAAAAACAACGAAACAAAACTCCCGATATTCTCGCATTTCAAAAGCAACTTGTTCAAGTCTATTTATCTACACCATCACCTTCGCTGCAAACTGCTCTTTGACACGATATTCTTGCATTTCATAAGCAACTTGTTCAAGTCTATTTATCTACACTATCACCTTCACTGCAAACTGTTCTTTGACACAACAAACAACAAGAGAGCAGAAAATCCTACGTTAAAAACAACGAACGTCTGGACATGACTTGAGTCAAAACGGTCAAAATATACATCCTTCAAACAAAACAGCAACCAGTGTTTCAAAGGCTCTATAGTCTATCCACTTGCCCCCCCCCCCCCCCCCCCCCCCCCCCAACCTCCATCACGCTGAAAATCTAACGCACACAAAGGTGTACGAGCACTGCGATTCATAGGTCATTGTGTGCATCCAATGCTGGAGAGGGAGGGAGGAGGGGAAAGGAGGAAGGTGGACAGCGGGGGTCCTTCTTTTCATGATTCTTTCCTTCTCAACAGACAGTGAAGGGACACACAGGCCCTGTCCCACCTCTCTAACCTCTTGTGCATGATGAAGGCCAGGGATGAATGGGGCGGGAGGGGAGGGGGAGGGGGGAACGTCTATAACTCATTCTGGAGAAATCACCAGATAATTCATAACAAGACAACACTACTGCACCAGCCAACTTACGAGCAGTTGAGAACAATGTGTGTGTGGTCCAAATCCTTCGACAAGTCCAATTAATCATAATTCGACTCCATTTTCATGCTCATCACCCTTAAATAACTTCACAACATCAAATGTGCTATGGCACTTCGACAGAATTTTCAGGCGTTTTCTTCTGTTTGTACGTTTGTTTATTACTGTGTGCCCAGTTTGTTTGGTGGGTGGGTGGGTGGGGGGGGGGGGGGGGGGGGGGGGTCTGGGTTTTCTTCCACACAGCTCCAGCCACAGTGTTTACACTGTTTTGGCTATTGAACCAAAATTCATTACATGACCCCGATGTAAAATTGTGTTCCCTAATCACACAAGTCTAAGCTGAGTGAATCTGTAGAAAATACATTGAACTCGCGATCCTGAATGCAAATATTCTCCCATCCCCCTCCCCCCCCCCAAAAAAAAGGGGGGGGGGGGGAGGGAAATTTGAAAAAAAAAAAAAATCACGAAAAGGTTAAATGTTGCATGAAAAGAAAAGAAGATTCAAAGTGTACAGATACACCAAACAAGTAACCAAAACAACTAAAAACACAACAAAACCCAACTCCAGTATCTGATCCGTTAATCCTACACCCCCCCCCCCCCCCCCCCCCCCCTTATATCTCAGACATCTAAGCAGCCTGAGTGGCCCAGCGGGAAAGCACCAACTTTACTGTCAGATGCTGTGAGTTTGAATCCTGCTGGCATCTAACACAAAAAAACTGACAATTTCCCTGCCCATTTTAATGTGCTGTTGTCCTGTTGGTGCCTATGTGGTGGACGATAGGGTCCCCCCCCCCCACCCCCCACCCTCCTTGAGTGGTTATCCCCCATTCTGCCCAGTCGGCTTTGTGCTTAAATGCAAGAAAGTACGTTGCCTAATCAGACTTCTCCACAAAAAAAAACACATACACTTAGCATCAGCTGGTGCCAGTCCCTCTGGAAATACCTCTGCTGAGATCATATGTGGCTTGAACCATCAGCTTCTCCACGTGAGAGGTAGATACACGCACACTGGCCGGTGATCATCAGTGATTTCTACAGGATAACAGTTGTTTAGCGCACTGCCCAGTATTAAAAGAACGCCATCAGTGGTAGCTTTAGTCTGTGAACGTGTCCCAAGAATTCTGATGAAAAGCATGTGAAGCACCCTTCCCCACCCCACCCACCCCCCAAAAAAGAAAAAAAAACTTCATGGGCTGTATGTACATGAAGCCCATGTGAAAAAAAAAAAAAAGAAAGAAAGAAAAAAAAGAGAAAGTGTTCTATGAACTGCATACAACCAAGATATACTTAAAAAAAAAAGAAAAAAAAAAGAAAGTGTTCTATGAACTGCATTCAACCGAGATATACTTTAAAAAAAAAGAAAAAAAAAAAAAAAGTGTTCTATGAACTGCATACAACCCCGAGATATACTTAAAAAAAAAAAAAAATGCTGACACCTATAGACTCCATACAACCAAAGCCTACTTAAAAAAACAACAACAAAAAAACAAAAACAAAAAAACGAAAAAAAAAACAAAAAAACACGATGCTCCATGGATGGCATGTACGTGAGATGTACTTGTGGACCCGTAACCAATAAACCACTAGCATCCAGTCAGAATTTAAATGCACCTGAAAGACATAAACAAAGTGTGACAGCTCATTTGGAAATCTCTCTTTCAATCTACTGCTTTTTCTTTTTGGCCACCATGATGAAACTGACTGTTGCCACAGTGTGTTTCATCTTTCTCACCAATCTCAGAGCAAACCTTCTCCTGCCCCACCCCCTTTCCTGTCCCCCTACAGACATAGCTCTTATTGGCCTTAAATCCCCGCAGTTGATACCAGGTGAGGGCTGGAATAACTCGGTTAGTAGAGTGCCGGACTCGTGATCCTGGGGTTGCGGGTTCGAATTTCGGTACAGGGGGATCTTTCCCTCGGAGTTAACCTTGGTTCTGACTCCATTCCCCACACAGTCCTTCGAATGAGACTATAAACCGAGGTTCCATGTGTGAACGCAAGCACATCTTGCACACATGTTAAATCCCATGACCAACTTTCGGAAGAGAAGGCCAGTTTGGCCGTTGGTATGGATGACACGTTACACATAGCATGCACTTTCCCCGAAGATAAAGTATGGCTGCCTTAATGGCGGGATAAAAAAACGTTCATACACACAAAACTCCACTGCCTGTCTATACAGGCAGCGCCCGCAGGAGTATCAGCCTGCGTACGCAGAAAGAAAGAAAGAAAGAAAAGATACCAGGTGATTTTTACTGCTCATTACAGATGGGTCGCGCTTGCCTATTTAAAATCTAAACAATTTTTGTTTTGGTTTACATAGGTCGAGTTCCAAATGATGTAAGTACGATAATGTGTAATGATGCTAGATTTTTTTTTTTTTCAGAGTCCCAGACTCATCCATAAGGTTCCTGAAACTGTTTCCAGAATGTTCTAAGAATTTTGATTGGTTGCACTACATCAAAGTTCTCAAACTTTCTTGAATCTTCCAAGCATTTTGACAGGGTGTTACACTGCTGCTCCTGAACTTTCCAGAATGGTCCACACATTTTGATTCGCTCTACTACATCATGATTCTAGAACTACTTAGGATATTCCATGTGCTGTTTTTTTTTTTTAATTGGCTGAGCGACGCTATGCTCTTGAAGTTAGGATTTCACAAACAGTGTGCAACTGGTGCTTCGGTTGATTGGAGAGAGTAATCTATGAATTTTGTAAGCTGAAGAACATATCTTACTCAGGATCCATTTTTCCATTTAGGCACCGCAGAAGACTGTCCATCTTCTGTGGAATATAACCTTTAAACTTGGTACCAGAGACAACCTATCCTCTGTGAATGTGTTTCAACAAGAGAACTGAACCGTATCTTGACATTCATCTCAGCAGTCTACGTCTGTCCACAACAGAAGTGCCTTCAAAGAAACAGAAACTGATATTTCATCTTAACTCTTTTATCCCTACAACCCAGTTTGCAGAAATCCTACCCTTCCTTCCTGCAGCCCGGAAAACCAGGCAGCACAAAATCCCTCCTTTCCTTCCTGCAGCCTGGAAAATCGGTTCTCGCGGTAAGCGCTTTGAACTTCGTGCGACTCATGTCATCGGTACACGTCATGACCGGGTCACTTGCGGGGCAGTGTTTATGAATGGAATGGATGCCAGATGGCCCCTGCACCGTGGGAAAGTGGTCGCTGCTCTAATCTGGCCGGCTTGCTACTGCGTACGTGGCAGCTCTCACTTTACACTTTTTTTTTTTTCTCTAAATCCAGGAATGAAGGGAATACTCGTATTATAAGAATCTAGGAACAAGAGGAAGTAATGGTTCATAGAAAAGTAGGAATGAAAGAGTTAAAGTTGCTTCATACTGAAAAGTTACTACATCTGTTTGTTCTAACCAGAGTCTAACATGCCTACGAGTATGAACCTAAAAGCTGAACACTACTGCCCCCATCTTCAGAACGAAGTCTGCATAGTGGTACTCAGCAGCAGCAATCAAAGCAGCCATCGACTACAAAACACATAGTAAATAAAAAATGAAAAAGAACACATGATGGCCTACCCACTGATACGAAAAAAAAAAAATCGTCGCTTCAAAAACTTTGGGATGTGCGGCAGGTAACATCATAGCGCTTCACAAGAAAAGCCAAACCTAACACACGCATGCATACTTTCTCACCTAGATAAAGTTTTCTATGCCCTGTGTCGCCCATTCCCTTCCTTGTTCTGTCCCATGGTCAATGACCAGCCTGCCGGTCCCCCAGTCAGTGAAGGGATCACAAACAAATTTGTACACAAAACTCTACAACTAAGCCCGAACTTGGGAGTGAGAGGCGTGAACTGGACAACGATAACTTAAACCACAAATCATAACATGAGAGGAGAGAGGCGTTCCCAAACCCATTGAACAGGCAGCACCATTGGTCCCAAGCAAACAGGCTTTAAGGCACGAGGAAAGCAGCTCTGTTTTAGTTTCCCTTGTATTCTTGTCCCGTCAACCGTTCAGCACCCTTTCTGGGTCCACACCACCCAGCAAACCAACGCAGCCTTGGTGGGTTTAAAAAGAGAGACGAGGCCCAACACATATGGAGAGGATTGCTCAAAACCTAAATTATAGGCCGCACACGAATAAAAACTAGAGCTACATTCAAGCAGTTCAGCATATTATTACGTGAGGCAAAAACTTCTCATTGTCCCCACCCTCGCCTGACACCGACACGAACCGCTCTAACAGTTTCAAAAATGGAAAAAAAGAAATTTCCGAACTAGGCAATTCATAAAATTCAGAACCATGCAAAACACATGGGCTCTTCTCCAACCCCCACCCCCCCCCCCCCCCCCCCCCCCCTCCGCCAGAACAAAAAGATTAAATTCTGTAGCTAGTTACCTGTGAACAGATTTGAAAGGTGGACATAACGTTTGCATTCCTGAGGGGTTTTGTTTTGTTTGTTTGTTTGTTTTGCCCCACATGGAGATCACACTTTGCACCTCACTTTTTGATGCCATTTCATATGCGACAAATAATACACATACCCCTGAAACTATCATGGCTATTCACGCCTTGTCTGTTTCTCTCTATCTCCTGTGCTGTGTGCTTAAACACACTGACTGACTGACTGAAACCAATTTATTGTCAGATTAACTCAAGGCTGTACTTAAACACACACACACACATATAAGACAGCATGCACATTAATCTTATACATCTACAGCAAACCTGCACACTTTTTCATCATTGTTATCAATGTGCTCATCTGTGTTTTCTTTCGCTCTCTCTTCCTCTGTTCCTGGGTCCTAGTCCTTCTTCACAGTGTTCTGAGAATCATCATCCACTTGTGATGGAGGATTTGGCATTATCTTACGATGCGCAAAGTTTGTGAAACTTGGTGAAAATACTGAAAGTTCGCTGCTAAAAGGAAAAAAAAACAACCCTGCAGCAACAAAAAATCTTTCGCCACACTTTTCAACAGCCACCACGTTACAGGCAACTTCAAGGCAGACTATTTCCGACAGTTCTAAAAATATGGTTACAATGTAAGTATCACTGTCAACTGTTCTCAAATCTTTACAATGAATGGTTAAAAGTTTCGAGTCTTGGGCCGTTTTGCAGGCAGAGGTCACATATGACTGACCCTCCCCCCCCCCCCCCTCCCCCCCCCGCCGCCAAAGCAAACGTTCCTGCCTGACAGTCCCAAAGCTTCTCTTGGGGGACGTTTCTGACCTTCCAGCAGCGTCAAAGAGTATTTCAATCCCAGTGATGCGTTTCTTTCCTTGCACCCATGTCAATTCAGTGCACAGTAATTTGTGCCCCCCCCCCCCCCTCCCACTTCAAACTCCCCCTATCCCTCCTCAATGTACTTTGACAGCTGATTTCGATGCTCCTTTATATCGTCATCGTCTGGTTGTGACTGTGGTTGTTCTCCAGCTGTTGTTGTCACGACACAAATGATTTTTGACTGCTGAACTTCGGTCTCAACAATACAAACTATCTCTGAGGATGCTCACAAGATTTACAATAGAAAAAAAAAAAGAACAGAAATCGTCAATGTCACTGTCTGTACGTATTCATTTGTCTTTCATTCGATGTCGTCAGTCCTGAAGACGGTCTATGACCAAAATGTTGATAATTTCTGTTCCTTTTTTTTATATTGTAAATCTGATGAGCATCCTCAAAAATAGTTTATATTGTAGTTGTAACTTTTTTTCTCTCAACGTGTGGCGCACATGTGATGGCAAGACAGCTGTTCTGATTTTGTTTTTCTTCTACGTTTAAAATGGATGCAGCCACCTTTTAATCTTAGTTTTAAGTCCTGGCTGATGAAAAAGTTCAACTTTTCTAGGACAGAGACGGTGTTTTCTGACACAAACAGTTTCAAACGAGAAATGTTTTCATGGCGTTTAGTCAGAATGACATTTTTTCTTCTTTTCTTTTTTTTTCTCATTTGGTATCACAACAGTGTTAAACATAATATTACCTAAAAGGTACTGATCAGCAGGCTGGGTGCAAAGCTCATGTATTAACCCTTCCTCTTAAAATATAATAGTATGTTACAATGTTTGTATTAAGGGGATTAAAATACGATTCTAAAAGAAAATTGTACCTCAGCAAGGATGAGAATATGGGACTACCAGAAATGGATTAAGCTTTCTTTTTTTTTTTTTTTAAGTTCTCTCGTCTTGTTTTCTTCTTTCTTCCTTTGTCTTTATGTCTTGTTTTCCCTCCTGCACAATGTTTCCCTGATGGTTTGTCTCGAGTCATGCATTTCGATGCTTCTCTTGTCCGTCTTCAAATTCTTTGGTTTCAGTTGTTTCTGCTCTTAGGGCAATCAAGCCAATAGACGTTTATTCCTTAGCTTCTTGTTTGGAGAGGTTTGACATGCTTCACAAGTATACAAGCATGTGTCGTTACATGGATGCATGCATGTATCAAGACTGTTTACAAAAGGATCTGCGCTTAAAATTAATTATAAAAAAAAAAGTTTTTAAAATCTCCAGAAAATGCTCTGAGCCAATGAACCAAAGGAGTGATAGATTAAAACAATTCTTCCAAAAAAGTTTCGAGGAAAAAAAAAGTTGAGACCAGTAAAATTTTATGTATCTTCTAAGAGTCCGAATCTTCATAACAAAAAAAACACTCAGCAAATAGGCAACGCAGCAGTTTTTGGTTGGGCAAAACGTTACTGTTGTTTTAAGAAAAAGCCGGGTGTCCTTCAGATGATCATTTCAGCACGGGGAAATCCTCCTGCAGGGGGGCATGCAGTCGGCACTTGGGACAGGTCGTCTGCTGCTTGAACCAGGTGCGAATACACTGAAACACAGGGCAGGAGAGATCTGAACAGAGCTGTCGCCACCAGTCACAACACATTCCACCCATTCACTGAAAACACAGGGCAGGAGAGATCTGAACAGAGCTATCGCCATCAGTCACAATACATTCCACCCATTCACTGAAAACACAGGGCAGGAGAGATCTGAACAGAGCTGTCGCCATCAGTCACAACACATTCCATCACTCACGACACATTCCCCCCATTCACTGAAAACACAGGGCAGGAGAGACCTGAACGCAGCTGTCGCCATCAGTCACGACACATTCCACCCATTCACTGAAAACACAGGGCAGGAGAGACCTGAACGCAGCTGTCGCCATCAGTCACAACACATTCCACCCATTCACTGAAAACACAGGGCAGGAGAGATCTGAACAGAGCTGTCGCCATCAGTCACAACACATTCCATCACTCATGACACATTCCACCCATTCACTGAAAACACAGGGCAGGAGAGACCTGAACGCAGCTGTCGCCATCAGTCACGACACATTCCACCCATTCACTGAAAACACAGGGCAGGAGAGACCTGAACGCAGCTGTCGCCATCAGTCACGACACATTCCACCCATTCACTGAACAGGGATACTACAAGACTTGAAGAGAAAAGAAGAGATCTGCATGGGCTTTCTTTTTCGATTCTCTCCGAGTGTGAAAAAAAAAAAAGAAAGCACAACCCAGAAATTAGTCCTCCCTTCCCCTATCCCCACCTACCAATCACCCCGCTTCCCACTTCCCCACTGCGTCCAGACCCATGCATCCTGACCTTGCCTCAGGTGACATTTTCATTTCACAGCTGAACGTTACAGGAAACTTCACAACAACAAATCATCAGAGGTCTATAAACATACAGGCTTGTCACAAATACCAAGGGTTCACACCACACTGGTAGCAAAACAAGAAAAGGTCTATCCCTCCGCTCAGGTGTCTTGCATTGGGCTTCATAAAAGTCATGAGTGTCTAATTTTGTCCCTGGAAATAATCAAGACAGGCAGTGTGTCCCAGGAATCCACTTTTCTGACTGATGGCGTAGACTGCCAAAAGCGTCCAAATGAGCCGAACATTACCAAATCGACAAACCTGCATGCCTACAGACTGCCTGACAAAGTTCTGGGAGAGGCAAAATGACAACAAAGCGAAGACAAGGCAAGGCATGTGATTCATATCACCATGTCAACATCCAATCGGCACAGCACCTATCAGTGACAAGATTGGAAAAGCGTGCACAACCAGTCTTTTAAGGATATCTAAACTCATCACAAGAACTTTGTCAGAGTGGCACACAGTGTAAATAAAGGCAAGCTTTCACATTTTTTTTGTTTGTTTTTTGCAGTTGTGATATCTGAAATTTGCAACAAGCGAACATAGAAACTGGCCTTTGCCCCTGGCTTTTCATAGGTGTGTCCCTGAAAGTTGTAGGATAGGAGCAAAACCCTGCCAATGGCTGGAAACACATCGCATTATAGCACACCACACAGAAAGTCACAGAATGGCAAAAGATACCCTGCACCAACCTCTCTCTTCCCTCTTCCCCTGACTCCCACCCCCAACCCTTCCCACCCACCCTTACACTATACAACACATTTCATCACAACATGGCACCAGCAGGCAACTCACCCTGTCGTGGAAGCGATGGCCGCAGTCCAGCTGCTGCACGGGGGCAGTGGACAGTTCGTAAATGCAGATGGCGCAGGGGTCCTCCTCCTCCACAAAGGGGTCGGCTGCCTCCAGGCCCTCCACGCTCCAGACGGCGCTGATCCCCGGGGGCGGAGCCGTGCGCTTCACGTCCCACCCATTGCTGGTGGTGCTGCTGGCATTGCCGTTCGTCATCTGCCACAACCGTGAAAAGTGTGGAAAAATGAAGTTTCCTATTCCCAACTTTGAATCCGACACGACAAATCCAGGGTATCATGAATGTCTTGGCATCATTCAGCCAAAGAATGGTAGGAGGCGGATGTAGACATTGGATCGCAAGTGTAAGGCACTTTCATGGTGCATCTTTGCACTGCACTACCACAAAAACTGAATAAAATAAAATGAAATGGGGGTAGGGATGGACAGGGGCCAGGGGGGAGAACAACCTTATAAGGTGGCCGCAGCTTGCGAAGACATTGCCATGATCCAGTCTACTACATCGAAAGGAGCGATACTCCGATACAACGCCATTCGGCTTTACTTCCAATACACATATATGCAGATGAGAACACACTAACATGCTGCACCACAAAAAAAACAAAGTGTATGAATGTGTGCGTACGTTTGTGGACCATGGAAACATGGCAGGGATGGTGCGTGGGGTAGGGTGAGGGGTGGGGGGGGGGTAGGATAGGCTGTCCACTCACCTGCTTTTTGTAACCCCTCTATACTTAGAACATTAAAAAGAACCTTGTTTGTAAAAGATCCTTTGGAGTAAAAGAACACAAAATTTCGACTCCAAGGCTCTTTGACCCACTGCCTACCGCATCGACCGAGATCAACCGTGAGATTTCCTCTTTCTGAATACCACATCGACTGAGATTAACTGTGAGATTTCCTCTTTCTGAATACTGCATCGACTGACATCGACTGCTGAATACTAGGTCAATGACTTTCACTTTCACCATCGCATCTCCCAGAATGCAATCGCGACGGAAGAGTCTTCCGGTAGGGCTGTTGCCAGACACCATTTTTTTTTTTGGAAGAGTTTTAGTGGTGTAGTTTTACTGCTGAGAATTTCAAAGTTCAGCTTTTTTTCACTAAGATTTTCTGGGAAAATGGTGGATCAAGTAACTATGCAACTTGCAGAATTCATTTTCTGATGCGATAGTGAAGAAGAAAGCCTATTTGAGGGCTACACTCTTGAAAAAGATTTTAAACGAGACGATTCGGACGTTGATCTTAACCTACTTATAAGTAAAGATCGACTGCTGACTGATTTTGAGGCCTGAATCGATAATGATTCAGGCGATGATAATGATGATGTCAAATTGCCCATTGCTGCTGGGCCCAGCCCCACCAAAAAAGAAAATTCGAAATACAAAAGTTGCTAGAGATTCTTTAATTGCTGACTGGAGTGGTAGGCTACAAGAAGTGAAGCCCCCAAACACTTTTGCTTGTTTCGACAGCCAGGAAATCGGGTCAGTCAGTGGATGTTTCCCATGATTTGCCTGTGGGAGTGTCAACTTTAGCCTTTTGATTTCAGAGGAACTTAGGCAGACTCTGAGCAAGAAATAAATTTATTTGCTGCACAAAAGCAAGCAGAAAAGGATAAAGATAAACTCTGGCCTAAATTAAAAACTGCCTCGTTTGTCAAAATGCAAAGAGGAGACAGAGAAGAAGTACATCATCACCACCGTGTGTGTGTGTGTGTGTGTGTGTGTGTGAGTCGGTGGAGGGGGGGGGGGGGGGTCGATTGCTCAGTGCACTTGTGCAAAAGCACATTTTAGCTGAATTCCATCACAATCTAAAGTCCAGTATTCAGTAATCTGTTCTTGTTATTTTTTTCCCCACAGTAGTTAGAAGACAAATCTTCTTGTATGTGATGCCTTCAGTTTAACAAAATTGTTGAAGTTTGGGTTGGTTTTTTTTTTTCCTTCACAACAAAAGTTGATTATTTAGTCTGCAGACCATATAGAATGACTTTATTTTGTTCCTGAAGGTTTCAGTACTTTGTTTAGACTTGGAAAATCACTATGTGCTCCTAATCCATGACATTCTGTGGGTTCAGTGAATTTAGGGAAAATTGTTTCAGTACTGAGAACACTGAAGTAGAATTTGTTCATTTTTGTTTTTTTTTTCCTTGTGTACCAGTCCACTACATATGGGAAAAAAATAGCTGTTTTGGATGAAGTGATGTCTTTGAAATTTTTTCATTAATTTTATAGAACAGATGAGTTAAAAGCTAATTTTCATGGAGGTTTCTTTATGGCAAGTGTGTATGTGTTGAGGAGTTACCTCACTTGGCATGGTATTGTCATAGTCATGTAGCACAAAGTCATGCAGTAGGCAGAGGGTTAATGTTCTGTGTTTTACCTTCAAGATCCAGCAGTCATACTTCACCCTCTATACTTAACAACAACAGAGGGGGGGGGGGGGGGGGGGGGGGGGGGGGGGCGGCGGCAAAACATTCTTAATTAGTTTACCAAATAAAAACCCAGAATACACATTGTATATACACTTTTTGAACCCTCTAAACTTAACCACAAAAGAGGGCAAATCTTTCTTAATTACTTTCAACAAATCAAAACCCACAACACACACCGTATATACAATTTCACATACCAACACACACAACGTACGATCTACACATACACAAACACACACTCACCGATGCCCCTTTATTCGGCCTGTAGCCGCGGGCGATCAACATCTGCGTGACATGGCGGATGATGTAGTCCAGGTCAAGGCCAGACAAGGATCCGTTACGAGCACGTCTCATTTCCTGGATGCACTGCTGAAATGTCTCCCTGTGCACAGAACAGACTGCCCTCATTCCAACATGCACAGTGTCTGAATGGCTGGGACTGTGTGTGTATGTGTATGTGTATGTGTGTGTGTGTGTGTGTGTGTGTGTGTGTTGTGTGTGTGTGCTGTGTGTGTGTGTGTGTGTGTGCTGTGTGCGTGTATGTGTTGTGAGTGTGTGTGCTGTGTGTGTTGTGAGTGTGTGTGTGTGTGTGTGTGTGTGTGTGTGTGTGTGTGTGTGTGCAGGCGTCTGCATGTGTGTGTGTTTGTGTGTGTGTGTGAGAGAGAGAATCAGAATATATCTATTGTCATACAAGTCACCGAGATTTATCTGACACAATGTATCAACAGTACAGTGACTTGAAGAAGAATATACGTTAAGTTTGTATGTGTATGTGCCGACACGTGTGTGTGTGTGTGTGCTGTGTGTGCGTGTGTGTGTGTGTGTGTGCTGTGTGCGTGTGTGTGTTGTGAGTGTGTGTGTGTGTGTGTGTGTGTGTGTGTGTGTGTGTGTGTATGTGTGTGTGTGCAGGCGTCTGCATGTGTGTGTGTTTGTATGTGTGTGTGTGTGAGAGAAAGAATCAGAATATATTTATTGTCATACAAGTCACCGAGATTTACCTGACACAATATACCAACAGAACAATGACTTGAAGAAGAATATATGTTAAGTTTGTATATGTATGTGCCAACACGTGTGTGTGTGTGTGTGTGTGTGTGTGTGTGTGTGTGTGTGTGTGCAGCGTGCGTGCATGCATGCACACTTATTTGTTCATCAACATAACACCCAATGTGATATTTGCATTTCTGCATGTGCAAGAGTGTGAAAGTGTCTGTGTGTGTGTGTGTGTGTGTGTGTGTGTGTGTGTGTGTGTGTGTGTGTGTGTGTGTGTGTGTGCACGCGCGCGCCAGCTTGTCTCCACAGCTGTGTGCTTGTGTTGGAGAATGTGAGGGGCACAGAGAGATGGAAGCTGTGTGTGAATGCTTTGGTTCAGTTCTTTTCTGCTGAGCATGTATGAACAGGGGAGATGGTGGGGGTGGGATAGCGTGTATGTTTTTTTTTGTGTGTGTGAAAAGAAAATCCCTTGAATGAAAGACAAAAAGTTCAGTTCAGTTCACCTTGCTTATAACCCAGCCAACCGTAGCGGGCCAAATCTGGGCTGTTACCATGTCACTACATGCAAGTCAATCAAAAAAAAAAAAAAAAACCAACATGCAAAAAAAAAAAAAAAAAAAAAAAAAAAAGACTCACAAGTGTGGCACTTAAAAAAAAAAAGAAAAGATGTTTGAATCATGAAACCTTGGCAGCGGTCTGGAGGCCACCATAAACAGGAATCAGCGGTAACGGCCCCTGAAGCTGAAGAAAATATGAAAATCTAAGGGCCATACAAAACCACCAGAATGCTTGCTACTCACCATGTAAAGAGCGGTGGGGGTGGTGGTGGTGGTGGGGGTGGGGGTGGTGGTGGTGGTGGGGGGGGGAGGGGGGGGGGGGTGTTAATCCTTGTTCATTCTTTTTCTGCCTTACGCAAAAGCCTTAGAGCAAAATGATCATCATGGTTTTTTGTGTATGTTTTTTTTTGTTGTTTTTCTTTTGGGGGGGTGGGGGTAGGGGGGGGGGGGGTTACTTTTTGTACAGAGATCAGTGCATTCTTTCTTGAGAAATATTACTGTCCTCACTCACAGTTTTCTTCTCTGCAGCTCACTTAACATCTTCTTTCATTTTTTCTTTCTAATGAAAAAGGATAGCCTGTATATTTCAATTAAAAAAAAAACCCACCCAAGACCCCAACCAGGGGAGATGGTGGGGGTGGGATAGCGTGTATGTTTTTTTGTGTGTGTGTGAAAAGAAAATCCCATGAATGAAAGACAAAAAGTTCAGTTCAGTTTTTTTTTTTTTTGCATGTTAATTTTTTTTTTTTTCTTGACTTGCATGTAGTGACATGGCCTCCAGACTGCCAAAACGTACCTGTCGCAGTTGGGGAAACTCTTCTGGAGGCATATGACCAGCCGATCGAAGCTGGATTGTTTGGGCGCCGCTGCTGCCCCTGCTGAGTCTGGGCCCGCAGTGGTGTGGGGCTGACCTCCCTTGTTGGGGGCCAGAGGAGGGGAGGGACGCAGGACGCCACCCGCCAGTCCTTTGCCAAGGGAACCGATGGGGCGCAAAGGGGGCATGGCCTCCCCCGGCGCTAAGGGGTTCTGCAGAACGGAGCCCAGAGATGTCCCACCTTGAAAGAGATGGGTAAACAAAAATGGAAATAACGTTGAAGGCTGGATCCTGTACAGTAGTCGTACCAAAAATTTTCAAAACTATCAGAAGTTTACATAAGCGACTGTTCTTCTGCACAACTTACATCATATCCATTCACAAGACAGCTATTCTCTCTCAAAGATTAACAGCATTTAAAGAAAATGACATGTCAGCTCCGACTAAAACAACTGTGAATGTAACCAGAATCAACATAACACATGAACCCAGAAAATAATTTCGAAATAAATTTCTAAACGCATGTCACAACACAAACTTTTTCATCCGTCTGATCTTGGATTATGTCGCAGCTGGAAACGAACACATTCTGCGCATGACTCCCGCAATGAATCCCCATGGAGAATAACACACTTGCAGTCAACGGGTCAGATCGTTAGGTTGGTGGCATGCTCAAGCCATTATGCATCCAAACAATTCTTGATGCCTGGAGTCTTGTCAATGTTCCCACCAGTTCTTCTGCTCCTAGTGTTTGAAACAGTCTGAGCCAACAGATTTTTAATTCCGTCCAGCTTGGAGGTGCCAGACAAATCAAACTGGAGTAAAACAATCAACTGGTTCCAGAATCTGAAACCTGAAGGTCTTTTTTTCTTTTCTTTCTTTCTGCGTACGCAGGCTGATACTCCTGCAGACACTGCCTGTATAGACAGGCAGTGGAGTTTTGTGTGTATGACCAGTTTTTATCCCTCCATTCAAACCTGAAGGTCTTAAATATTATGTACTCCCCCCACCCCCACCACTTTTATTTTCTCAGCAAATTTATGCAAATAGCCTCGAGGACCTTTAAAAAGCCTGAATTCAGGCTAAAGCCTGAAACGTCTCATGTCTCAAGGATGACCTGTTTCCAGGTGTCGGTCGGCGTGGGGTCATGAAGGATCGCCGCCTTCCTCCTGGACCAGAACACAGATACTGAGGGCATGTCAACACGCTGACTGAGGACATACTATGAACACAAGCATGCACCATGGGAAGTCATCCGAGGGGGGCTGGAGGGTGAGAGGAAGATGGTGAAAGGTGGCAGACTGTGGGATGGAGAGTGCGGGGTGGAGGGGTGGAGGGGAGGGGAGGCAGTGGGTTGAAACAGCTCATGTGAAGATATTTCAAGGATGTCAACTCCCTGGACTTAAAAAAAAAAAAAAAAAAAAAAAAAACGGACAAAGACAACACCCCAAACAAAGAACCATACAGATAATCTGTATTCCAACTTTAAATATTGTCACCAAACTAAAATCCCCCCCCCCCAAAAAAGAACCTTTACTGATCATATCAGCAATTCTGCTCACCCTAGCCTCCCCCTCACCCACACCCAGCAAAATATCATTCAAGTATATTCAAGGTTCCAAAAGTGAAAACAGTGCTGTACAACATGGACAGATACAGCTCTACACATACAACGCACACACACACTACCACTTTACCAGACACGCACCGTCCGAAGGCCACTCACCTAACTTCGACATGCCTAGCCCTGTGGACAGCGGAATCCCCGGGGGTCGCGATCCGGGCATGGGCGGCCGCAGAGGAGCGGGCATCTGTGACATTCCAGGTGGCGTTCCTGCCATCGACCTGGAGGGCATTGTCGGGACTGAGGCACCGGACTCCAGAGAAGCCTCGCGAGCCATAGGCACCGGATGAGAGTTGACTGGGTGAGCCTCCGACACATTGGGAATGAAGATAGGTTGACCAGATGGACCTATTTTCTGTTTTAGAAAATAAAAGAAAGAAAGAAAGAAAATCTTCAATTATCCACTCATATTGTTTATAGCCTACCTGACCACATGGACCTCCACACTCTGACTGACGGAACATCTGAAAAGATTGTATCTATATCAAAAATCAAGACCGACAGTTTTTCAGCTTCCGATTTCACTGTACCGGCCTTTTGCCATTACTAACTGACAACTGATTTATCTGTTCAGGGTGAACCTACCTTTTTTTCAGCTTTCGATTTCACCGTACCGGCCTTTTGCCATTACTAACTGACAACTGATTTATCTGTTCAGGGTGAACCTACCTTTTGCTTCCATGTGGATTATCTGGGAAGGTTTGGGCATAAAGACTCAGCATGCTGAAGTGTTCACACAGCATGAGCAACCACCATCTGTTAAATGCTTTTTAAAGAAAAGAAAAAAAAAAAAAAAAAAAGGGCATGCTCTGCCACCAAGGAAAAGGGGGAAACTGAACTAGTCTGCAAATAACGAAAAGAAGTGAATTCACTATGGGCGGTCACTGTTGCTGACTATTGGGCTTGCTGGTGAGGCTACCTCCTTGCTCTCACATTTTCTTTTTGTTTTCTTGTGATCTTGATCCTATGCCAATATCCCACGCCAGGGGTGGATAAGGCTTTTGTCTGGAGCGGTAAGTATGAGAAAAACGTTTTTTTTCCACTTTCAGCTCAAGTTCAGAGTGACAATGAGTGACACTCATACAGGACTGTCCATTCAACAGGACTGTGGCCAGTTTGGCTGCCCAGTTGGCACTGAATCCGAACCAACCAATCAGAAAGCAGTGTAGACTGCACAGGTGTGTTCGCAATCGTTTTGAGCCTCAGTGACAAAATGTGAGGTGACCTAGAAGTGTGGAGCCTGCTTCAACGTGCAGATTAATTCTCTCAGAGTAAAGGTGACAGACCATTCTGGCTTGTTGTTCCCATCAACAAAGCACAGACAGACATTTGCACAGCAAACTACATCCACCTCTGTCTTTTGATACAAAATACCATGTGAATTGTACTTCCATTTCTTTTTTTTCAATTTGTTTAAAACACAAACTCCACCTATTTTCTAAAACTAAAATGACCATCTAAATACAAAAAAAAAATTATCTTGACACAATCTATAGGAGAACTAACCCATCCCACCTCCTCTCTCCTACATATACACACATACACACACACACACGCAAATGAACAGCATGTATTCTACATCACAGATGCAAAGCAGCTGGGAACTTAGTTATAAGAGAAGAGTTCAGTACGATCCAAACAAACAGGCGTTTAGAGAAGATCACCAAGGGGCAATGACTCTAATAAACATACAAAACAGGGGAGACAAACAGCTCTATGCTCCTTACCAAGCCTTCAGGCGGGGGAGGAAGCTGAGGCACGGGGTTGGTGACCGGTTCCAGCTCCGACAGCGATTTACCTGTCTGGATCTGCTGCATCTGCTCGTTCAGCTGACCCTGATTGAACATACCACCACCCTCATGTTAGATGATGACCACCAAGTGGATAACACCCTCCCCTTGAGAATAACATAAGGTCAGGGGTTCAAGTCTTGCCAAAGGCCTGGGGTGGGTTTTCTCATCTCATTGTTTCGTTTCGTTTAAGTGGGGTGGGGAGGAATGGTGCAGGCGATTGATGTTTCCCCACTGGTGTGAACAGACCAAATAGCACCAATGGTCAGAATCTACAGGCCACATGTACCACAGATATGAACATGCACCAAGTAACACCACAGCAATGAATACTGACTAAGTAACACCACAAGTAACAATACAGACCAAATATACCAGAGGTATGAATACAAACCAAATACAGACTAAATAACATCACTGATAAAAATAAAGAACAAACAGGACTGGTAAGAATGCTAAAAAAAAGACCAAAGGTAAGAATATAAACCAAATCATACCACTGGTAAGAATACAGACTGGATAACATTACACGTAAAAACACAGACCAAATAACATCACAGGTCAAGAATAGTAACAAAATAACACCACAGGTAACAATCAAGAATAATAACACCACTCGTAAGAACACTAACAAAACACCACCACAGGTAAGGATACAGACCAACTTACGTCATACGTAAGAATACAGATCAACCCCATCATAGGCTAAGAACACTGACCAAATTATACACAGGTAAGAATACAAATCAAATAACATAACAGGTAGGAATACAAACCAAGTAACACCATGGGTGAAAATACAGGCCCCTGCCACCCACAAGGAAAAAAAAAAAAAAAAAAAAATGCACTGCAGGCAAGAGCTGAAGCAGAGGTTCAACTAACCAGCACAGAATCCAAGGTGCGGGTGAAGGCGTCTTTCGCCTGGTCGTAATAGTCCACGATGTCCTTGACCTGCTGCTCTGGGGCATGCTGTGAATTGTTCCTCTCCCAACTGCGTCACCAAGCAAGTCAGTGACCAATTCAATCCACAGCCAGTTGGAATAACTTCTTTTTTTTTCATTATTTTGCTATTTCTTTTCTTAAAGTGAGCATGACGCAAACAAAAGACGACAAACATTTAAGACCAAAACATCAAATTCTCCTGTTAAATTGCAAGTGGATTTACAGCCCTGTCGTGTGGTCTCTGACATCCTTATTCAGCACACACACACACACATTTGCTCACACTACACACTCGCACATACACACACGCACACACACTCACACACATACACACACACACACACACACACACACATACCCACACACACACACCCATTCTGTGGCTCTTCACAGAGACACACCTTGGTCTCACAGCAACCTCAGGTCTGATCTCCTCATCATGTAAACGCCTGTGTGGTGTGTTTGTGTCAAAGTCGACATCACTGGCACTTCCTGTGTCAAAGTCCACATCACTGGCACTACACAGGATCTGTTGAAGAACGGACATGGTGGCGCCCCATGGAGGGGAACACTCACTCATCCTGCCTCCATCATCATCGACAGCGAGGGCTCAGCAGGTGCTGTCCTGCATTCATTGGATCAGAACAGTCCCACTGGACAACACTCAAGTGACCCCACAGCACTGCAACGTCCCCCTCTACTGGGACTGCCTCATGACGGCGGACTACTGACCGCTCCCAATGGACTGCTAGTGCTGGGCTGCCGCAGGTCAATGCCTGGGTGTGGCTACGTACAGCGGAGCCAGAACGAGCGGCGTGGGAATAACGCTAGTGGGAGGACTCAGAAAATGTGGAGAAAGAAAAACAGAAAACGGATCCATGTTAACTGTAAAACAAATTATTGTTCACCTAACACAACAATCCAAATATGTTGTCCTTAAACCCTCTTGCATTTGCATTTTCCAGCCCAAAACTGCTGCTAGTATTCGTATTTTTTTTTTTAGAAATCAATGGAATGCAGTCAGTTCACGACCCTAGTCTGTGTGAATGAATTGTTTCCCCCATCCCATACTACTGCTAAGATTTCATTGGACACCTCTCAGGGATGCCCATTTATTTTGGCCAGCCTTGACTTCAAACAAGGCCGCAGTGTGTGACGGAAAGTAACGCAGTACGTGCAGTCGGTTGCAGCCATAACAAACAGCAGGGGAGACAAACAAAGCGGCCAGATACGGGCGAAACAAATGCAAGAGGGTTACAAAAAAAGAACAATTATCAGATTTGCAAATAAAACAAAAGATAATCACTCACACGTCGATTACATTGTTTTCAAAATCAAACAAGCTCCAAATTTTATTTGTGAGCACAAACGGACTGAGTCGTCCCAGCAGCCAAATTTGTCTGACCTGAAATCTGGCCGACCCAAAATTCTGCAGTCGGAGCAAAGAAACCACAGTCCCTTCTGCTCTGAGTAAAGGGCTTACAACTGTGGCTGAAATGTTTGGTCATAGTCGTACAAAGTAGGTACCAGACCCTCTATGTTTCTGTTACAGACAATCTGTGCTTTCGGCCGATACTGGGGGAAGATCCAGTGACAGTGAGGAAAGACCCACTGACTGCAGGGAAAGTCCTGATGACTGTGGGAAAGACTGTACACCAGGATTCTCTTCAGAGAGCACAAAAGACCTCATGGCGAAAGCTTGGTCATGTCTGGAGTTGTACTGTCTTCACTTGTCAGCGGAACAGCAATGAGTGAGGCTGCCGGCTGCACATGGTAGTTGCTTCACAATGGCCTTTTTCACCGGTGGGCTCTCCAGTCGTATGGGCTGGTACACCCCATGGGAACGCTCCTGTGAAGGTTCTGTCGTGTCATACGCAGTCGCCATTACATAATGGCATCTGCCAGGGAGCAATTATGTCTCTTGATGTCTAAACTGAATGCCCTGTGCGTGCCTGCACCCCATGTGAACACAGCACAGGCTTCCAAGGGTGGTACAGGATTGCTCCCAGCTGCTTTGTTGAGGACAGTACTTTTCTGCATCCCACCCACACCTTCGGGGGTATCGTTTTCTTTCCATTTGATTCCAAACCCACTGAGAATCTTGCTCAGCCTTTGACCTTGATTGATTTGAAGCAGACAAAGCTCTGTGCCTGGCCAAGAAATGTACGATGTATGTCAGCCCCTAGGATTGGCTGAAGACAGCTAATGAAATGGTTACTGCTTGCAATGAGTTGGACATGGTACAGTATAATTATGATGCCCATTGTTATTACAATATATATTCCAACTAAGTACAACATTCTATGAAAGGATGTGGTTCTCTGTGTGTGTGTGTGTGTGTGTGTGTGTGTGTGTGTGTGTGTGTGTGTGTGTGTGTGTGTGTGTGTGTGAGTGTGTGTGTGTGAGTGCATGTGCGCGTGCGTGTGTGCATGTGTGTGCAGGATTAATGTTTGCGTAAATGATTTTGTGAACGTCTGTCCTGTGTATATGTATGTGTGTGTGTTGTGTGTGTGTGTGTGTGTGTGTGTGTGTGTGTGTGTGTGTGTGTGTGGTGTTATATATGTGCATACAAATGAGCATGAAAAGAGTGTCTATGTGTGAGAGAGGCGGCATATGCATATGTGTGTGTGTGTGTGTGTGTGTGTGTGTGTGTGTGTGTGTGTGTGTGTGCATGCTTTCATGCGCACATGCATGCATGCGTGGGTGCAAGTGTGTGTATGTGTGACCAGTAGAGAGAGACCCATACTCACTTCAAGACACATTTCATGAACTCCTTCTTACAGTGATCCACCTCCATCACCTTGGACCTCAGCATCAACTTGAAGTTCTGCATCTGCTCCTGAACGACCCGAATCTGTCACAGAGCAGGGGGAATAAAACCACTGAATCAACAGGCCTCCAAGCTCACTGATGCAAAGACTGTATAACCTTTATGTTCACCACCTTAATTAAACTACAACAAAAACAAACAGCGAAAGAATCAAAGCTACGTGTGCAGTCTACTTGATCATCCAAAGCTATGATATAATACACACATTTTCAAGTTCACTGCTGCAAAGCCTGTGCAGACGTTGTGTTCACCACCTTAAACTACAACAAAATACAAACTGTGGAAGAATCAAAACTACCTGTGCGGTCTACTTGATCATCCGAAGCTATGATACAATACACATTTTCAAAGAATCTGAGCCATCTGTGCTGTCTTCATGCAAGGGCACCAAGCAGTCAAAGCCACTTGTATAACCTAAGTGTTCACTGCTTAATATCATGATATAAATGATCAAAAACAATCTGGTTTCTGTGTTCACTATTCAATACTATGACACAAATTATGAAACAATCAAAACTGCTTGTGTGTGCCATCTATGTGTTCACCATCTTAAAATCATAATACAAGTTACAAAACAATCAAGGCTGCTTGAGCTGTAAAGATGTCTGCATGTTCACTATCTAAATCTACGACATAACACAAATCAGAAAATCAGTCAAAACTACTAAAACAGCCTACTTCAGCCGTTTCCTCTCTCTCCCCCTCTCTCTTCACACACACACACACACACACACACACACACACACACACACACACAAGTAAGGTTACGCAGTTCGCCAAATTTTGTCCACTTTTTTTTCCAATGGTGCTTTGTGTTAGCCAACTGCAAGTGTGAGTGTGTGTGTATGTGTGAAAGAGAGAGACAAAGGGAGAGACTCTGTGTGTGTGTGTGTGTGTGTGTGTGTGTGTATTTGTGTGTGTGTATGTGGGCCAGAGAGAGAGAAAGAGAGACAGACAGACAATGTATGTGTGTGTGCATGTGTGTCCGTGTGCGCATACGTGACACAAACCAACACTTTCATACAACCTGACTCTCCGCAACGTGGGATGAAACACGGGGAATGCAAGAGAACTAAAAACACACCGGATGAGAAACAAACTGGACGAGAAACACACCGGATGAGAAACACACTGGATGAGAAACACGATCAGGCACAAGGTAACTGGGCAAAACATAACCAGGTGCACTGCAGCAGTGGGGAAGCCACATGCCCAGACAACTGGCGCTGGGCAAAAACATAACCAGGTGCACTGCAGCAGTGGGGAAGCCACATGCCCAGACAACTGGCGCTGGGCAAAACATAACCAGGTGCACTGCAGCAGTGGGGAAGCCACATGCCCAGACAACTGGCGCTGGGCAAAACATAACCAGGTGCACTGCAGCAGTGGGGAAGCCACATGCCCAGACAACTGGCGCTGGCACTGACCTCGGCCTGCATGGCGCGCTGTCGGTCCTGCTTGGCTTTCTCCTCCAGGGCCTGGCACTTCTGCAGCAGGCTGGTCGTCTCCATGCTGCTCAGGTGACTGGCACAACAAGAGTGTGTCCTCACTGTCATGTGTGCTTTCTCTGAGAGGGAGTGAGAGAAGGAGGAGGAAGAGAGAGATAGAGAGATGAGAGAGAGAGAGAGAGAGAGAGAGAGAGAGAGGGATGAGAGGGAAAGACTAGAGAAAGAAAGAGGGAGAGAGGGGGGAGCGAAGGAGGGAGGGAGAGAGAGGAGAGAGAGTGGGGGAGGGGGAGAGAGAGAGAGAGAGAGAGGGAGAGAGACAGACAGACAGAGAGGGTGTGTGTGGTGTGTGGGAGAGAGAGAGAGAGAGAGGAGAGACAGAAGAAGACAGAAGGACAGAGAGAGAGAGAGAGAGAGAGAGAGAGAGAGAGAGAGAGAGGAGAGAGAGACAGGACAGACAGACAGACAGAGAGAGAGAGGGCAAGACGAAAGACAGACAGACAGAGAGAGAGAGTGAGAGGGAGAGACAGAGAGAGAGAGACAGAGCAAGACACACAGAAAAACCGACAGAGAGGTGTGGAGAGAGAGGGGAGGGAGAGAGGGAGAGAGAGAGAGCAAGACAGAAAGAGAGATAAGAGAGAGAGAGCGAGAGAAAGAGAGTCAAGACAGAAAGAGAGAAAAGAGAGGAGAGAGAGAGAGAAAGAGAGTGCAAGACAGAAAGAGAGATAAAGAGAGAGAGAGAGGAGAAGACAGTCCAAGACAGAAAAGAGATAAAGAGAGAGAGCGAGAGAAAGAGAGTCCAAGACAGAAAGAGAGATAAAGAGAGAGAGAGAGAGAAAGACAGTGCAAGACAGAAGAGAGATAAAGAGAGAGAGCAGAGAAAGAAGTCCAAGACAGAAAAGAGATAAAGAGAGAGAGCGAGAGAAAGAGAGTCCAAGACAGAAAGACAGATAAAGAGAGAGAAGAGAGAAAGACAGTCCAAGACAGAAAAAGAGATAAAGAGAGAGAGAGAGAGAGAAAGAGAGTCCAAGACAGAAAGAGAGATAAAGAGAGAGAGAGAGAGAGAAAGACAGTCCAAGACAGAAAGAGAGATAAAAGAGAGAGAGCGAGAAAGAGAGTCCAAGACAGAAAGAGAGATAAAGAGAGAGAGCGAGAGAAAGAGAGTCAAGACAGAAAGAGAGATAAAGAGAGAGAGGGAGAGAAAGACAGTCCAAGACAGAAGAGAGAGATAAAGAGAGAGAGCGAGAGAAAGAGAGTCCAAGACAGAAAGAGAGATAAAGAGAGAGAGCGAGAGAAAGAGAGTCCAAGACAGAAAAGAGATAAAGAGAGAGAGAGAGAAAGACAGTCCAAGACAGAAAGAGAGATAAAGAGAGAGAGAGAGAGAGAAAGAGAGTCAAGACAGAAAGAGAGATAAGAGAGAGAGAGAGAGAGAGAAAGAAGTCCAAGACAGAAAGAGAGATAAAGAGAGAGAGCGAGAAAGAGAGTCAAGACAGAAAGAGAGATAAAAGAGAGAGAGTGAGAGAAAGAGAGTGCAAGACAGAAAGAGAGATAAAGAGAGAGACGAGAGAAAGAGAGTGCAAGACAGAAAGAGAGATAAAGAGAGAGAGCGAGAGAAAGAGAGTGCAAGACAGAAAGAGAGATAAGAGGGGGGGGGGAGAGAGAGAGAGAGAGAGAAGGAGTCCAAGACAGAAAGAGAGATAAAGAGAGAGAGAGAGAGAAGAGAGTGCAAGACAGAAAGAGAGATAAAGAGAGAGAGAGAAAGAGAGTGCAAGACAGAAAGAGAGATAAAGAGAGAGAAGAGAGAGAAAGAGAGAAGACAGAAAGAGAGATAAGAGAGAGAGAGAGAAAGAGAGTGCAAGACAGAAAGAGAGATAAGAGAGAGGAGAAGAGAGAGAGAAAAGAGAGTCCAAGACAGAAAGAGAGATAAAGAGAGAGAGAGAGAGAAAGAGAGTGCAAGACAGAAAGAGAGATAAAAGAGAGAGAGAGAGAGAGAGAGAGAAAGAGAGTGCAAGACAGAAAGAGAGATAAAGAGAGAGAGAGAGAGGAGAAAGAGAGTCCAAGACAGAAAGAGAGATAAAGAGAGAGAGAGAGAGAAAGAGAGTGCAAGACAGAAAGAGAGATAAAGAGAGATAAGAGAGAGAGAGAGAAAGAGAGTCCAAGACAGAAAGAGAGATAAAGAGAGAGAGAGAGAAAGAGAGTGCAAGACAGAAAGAGAGATAAAGAGAGAGAGAGAGAGAAAGAGAGTCCAAGACAGAAGAAGAACAGACAAAGAGGGTGTGAGAGAGAGAGAGAGGGAGAGAGAGAGAGAGGACAGAGGGAAAAAGACAGAGTAGGAGCGCAAGACAGAAAGAAGAGAGATAAAAGACAGAGAGAGAGAGAGAGAAGAAATGGACAGAGACTGATAATTTATTCCAAAAGGCCATGGCCCCTCATGAAGGGGATGATATATATATATGATGAATGATTACAAGAATTGTACGTCCGTTACAACCAAAATAAGAGACAGACAGAAGGGATGCAGGGAGAGAGAGAGAGAGAGAGAGAGAGAGAGAGAGAGAGAGAGAGAGAGGCAAGACAGGAACAGAGACAGACAGATAAGATAATGTTGCTTATAGCCCAGCCGACCGCAAAGGGCCACATCAGGGCTGGACAGACAGACAGCGAGGGTGAAAGAAAGAAAAAGAGAGAACGGGAGGGAGGGAAAGACAAAGAGAGAGAGGGAGGGAGGGACAGAGAGACAGAGGGAGAGCGGGAGGGAGAGAGGGAGGGGAAGCGAGAGAGAGAGAGAGAAAGAAAGAGCGAGAGAGAGAAAGACTCAGACAGACCGACAGACACAGCCAAACAGGAGATACAGACAAAAAGTAACAGACCGCGAAAAACAGAGAAAGCGAAGGAGTGAAAGTGAGACCGAAGGTTTGGACAGACGGCATACCTCTTCTGTTGCAGAGCATGCAGCTCAGAAATGAGCTGATTCTCTCTCAACGCCTGCTCTTCCTTTAGTCTGCACACACACACACGCAGCTTCTACTTTGGGGTTCACTTCAGCAGCTAGTTTTTTTTTCATTTCACATCTTTTCTTCATCACAGAAATCATTAACGCCAACTGTATCTTTCTTTTCAATAACTTTTTTTTTATTTTTATTTTTTAACCCACGTCCTTGATAACGCAATCTTACCTTCTCAACTCTAAAACGAACGACCTAATAAAAGCCAGGCATTACGAGCACAACACATTTTACTTCCCCCTCCTCACCCCCCCCCCCCCCCCCCCCAACCAACCACTCCCCTCCCACCAATAATCATCTCGAAGCGCTTTCAATGCTACTCGAGGGTAGTTCTGAGGGAACGAGGAGTTCCTGCTCAATCCGATCAACTGAACCCCTGGTGGAGGGGTGACCCTCGACCCTGAGAAACGTCTGTCGAGAGGGGCCACTTACCGCTGATTGCTGACCTCCATGTTCTCCATCTGTTGCACAGCTTTCTTCAGGTCGTTCCTCTGCTCAACCACCTCCCTCTGCCCCGCCTGCCGGTCCTCCTCGCTCTGCTGCAGCTTTTGCTGTGGAGTCACAGGCACAGGCACGGTGTGTACTGACGGGCAGCAGTCGTCGTCGTTATCATCATTGTCGTCATCATCATCATCATATCTTCATCATCATCATCACCACTGTCACTGCCACATCGTCATCGTCATCGTCATCATCACTGCCACCATCACGATGGACAGCAATCATCGTCATCGTCATTATCATGTCATCATCACCATCACCATCAGCACCATCATGAATCATAGCATTCCAAGGAAGGGGTGCTGCCCCTGCGCGCTCACAGTCACACCCTTGCCATCAACCACTGAAACTGACAGCCCTATAGGCCATATACCATACTGTCATTATCTCTTGTTAACCTACCAATGTTAGTAACTCTGTAGTGGTAAACTAATTTTTCTTTCATCGTTTCCCATGTCTTGAACCAAAAGAATGCAAAATTCGATCGTCTATCGACACTGTTTCCACCCATCACATTTTGAACATGAAGATCACCCACCCAACCATGTCACAGATATCTTGCTGACACACTAGCAGACACACTTCACCCTGAAGGCTTAGCTCAGCCGAAAATTTGGTGGCAAAATTATTGACAACAAAAACTGTGTAATGTCTTGTCGTACTAAACAACAGTACTGTCAGCGTCACGACAAATTTTGAACAAAAACTGTGTAATGTCTTGTCGTACTAAACAACAGTACTCTCAGTGTCACGACAAATTTCGATGTCAGTGACAGACATGTTCGACTCTACAGACAGAGCGCCTACATCCAGCCTGTGTCACAGCCCTGCTCTCTTTGCTGCCTGCTCTCCTGAAAGAAAGTGTCACTCCCAAGCAGATTCCTCCAACTACCCCGTACCCAGTGGCACCGACGCTGGTCCCTAACAGCCACAGCAGAGCCAATCCCTGCAGTATACCCACCACTACGACACCATTACTAGGCAACCCACTAAAAGCAGTAGGGGGTGACACTATGCAGCAGCCGAGCCATTTCTGTGGTGTTCCGATTTACCTATCCTGCTCCAACATACGCAGGTAACCACACATTACCTGCGGATGACAATGTTTCCTGAGCCACAAAGCCAGCTCGACTGAGAGGTCCAATCCAGAGAGGCCACCCCGTTCATCCGACGACAATCCCCTTAAAATCCTTATTGATCCTAATGACTTTCAACAAGAACTCAACATCGGCAGGCAGGGACATCAACTGAAGTCGTCTCCATGACAGGCCTGAGAATTTTCAACAAAGACTATGCACTGGGCGTTTTCTATGCATCCCTTCTTCATACATGTTAAACAGGACTGAGAACACAGCCACCCACAGCCTTGGACAAAAAATGTGTACAACACTCTCATACTCATGAGATTTTTTTTTTTTTTTTTTTTTTTTTGCTGTCCCAACCTCTGCGCCACCTCAGAGGCAGTGCAGCCACGCCACTCATTCCGACACCCTGTCCACAGCCACAGCCATACTCATGATACTGTAGAGTGAGGACAAGAGTCATTTGGGAGTACCAGAAGCAGCCGACTTTGTTATATTTTGCGTTTAATGTCAACTGAAAGAAAACCGGTAGCTAAGAGTCACTTTTCCTTTCTTTTTTTTTTCTTTTCCTTCCTTTTGAGATCAGAATTTTCAACCGTTTCCTATCAAGAAGAAAAGCAGCTGACGTGGATCTCTTAGCTGTTGTTTTTTTTGTGTTACTAATTACTATTAGTAATGGACATTAAGTCAAACTAGAGGGTGACTTTTCAGACACCATGCAGATACGCCTAAACTGGTCAGCCAAACTTGTTCAGATGTCAGTTGACGTCAGTTACATATGTCAGTGTGCTCGGTGAACTGAACTGAATTTTAACACGTTTTTTTAACATTCCATTTACAGTCAGGGATGTGCTGCATTAAGGGTATCCCTGCTGACCCTACAAACAACCCGGCCAAATGAAACAAAGATCAGACACTGACCCCGCACCCAGAAATGTCTGCCCCTGAAATTTCTATGTTCTCTCTCTCTCCCTCTCTCTTGTTCTCACACACACACACACATACATACACACTCTCACTTGCACACACACACACACATACACACACACACACATATACTCATACAGACACACACCTACACACACATACACTCACTCACTCGTACAACACACACACACACACAACACAAACACATGACCTAAAAAAAAAAAAACCCTGATCTGCAGGCATGCTGGCTATTATAAAAACAAAACAGACACAAAATCTCACCTGCAGCTGTTCCAGGCGAAACAGTAGCTGACGCTTCTCCTGGGCCAGCTCGTTCAGTGTCTCTTGCTGCATCTGCATCACCATCAGCTGCTGCTGTGTGAGCTCCGTGGACACCTCCACCGACCTGGTCTCCACGCCAACTGTCTGCAACGCCACATCAACCTGCGCCACCACACCCAGCGACCTGCTTTCTACGCCCAGCGAGTCATCCGTGACCGACCAGGGGGAGTTAGAATACGGGAATGATGAGGAAACGGAGGTGGCGGGTGTCGATCGAGGAGGGAGGTCGGTGCCGTAGGTCAGGACGGGCATGGCGACAGGTTCGTCAGGTCGGATGGCCGACGGAAAGCTGTTGCTGGACCAGGTGTCCCCGCCCGGATAGGACGAGGTGGCGCTCCATGGATTGGAGGAAAACGAAGGTAAGACCAGGGAGGTGGAGGAGGAGGGGGACAACTCCCCAACTAACCGTGACGAGGAGGAGGAGGAAGAGAAGAGCTGTGTCAGTGTCGAAGGTTTGAACTCAGTCACCAAGGCCGACGACATGGATAAACTGGGGGTCAAAGTTGATGAGGATGCCGTCTCTTCGCCTGTCGTCATGCCTAGGTAGGAGGAGGTCAATCCTAACGTTACGGAGGATGGGGTGAAGGCCGTGGCTAGTCTGGAGGAGGATAACTCTGGTTCTCCAGCCATCCGACCGTACATGGAAGTGTCTTGCCCAGCGAATGAAGGAAAAGTGGACTGTGAGTTGCCTTTTTCAGGCAGCACCGGCAGGAACAAAGGCGCTTCTGCGTTCAAGCCGGAAGATGACGATGGCACAGCACATGAAGACGACAGAGATTGAGCACTGATTGGATCAGCAGTATTATTCACAGCTGTATTAGCAGCTGCAGACGACATAAACGCAGACAGACTCCTCTTCTCCTCAATAGTGTCCACGTCTACACTGTCACTTAAAAAGGGCACAGCGCTTACACTTCCAGCACCAGTACTTCTGGCAAACACATTCCCACCTCCGACAGCACCGCTGCCAGCAATGAGGCGACTCGTGCTGCCACCTAGGGGGGCTAAGGGCTTCAAGGGTTTCGGGGCGGGAGGTAGATTAACTGAAGGTAAATGTATGGGGTCCATTAGGGAGGAGAAGCCCACCCCTGTGCTGTCCTCCGAGATCATGCCAGAACCAGGCAAAGGGTGGGAGGGGGTGGCGACAGAGCCGGATGTATAACCAGGCCCTGGAGCCCGCTCCGAGTTCACACGCTCCGTCCCCAAAGGGCCACCGTTGCCGACAGGAGATCCCGACTGCCAAGTGAAGTCCCCGCCACGGGCTGTGTGGCTCAGAGCTGGGGAGCCGGTGTCACGCACGCTGAAAGGTGACCCCACGTCGCGCGTGTTCCTGTGGGAGGAGGAGACAGAGGAGCTGGGGGAGGCCGTTCGGTACAGCAAGCCCGTGGAGAGGTCACTGCCCGCCTGGGACAGGTCGGACTGGGAGCTTCGCTGGCTCATTCCGTCCTGCGCCGACGGCAGGGGAGCCACATCTTCCAGGTAAGGGTCGCTCTCTGGTGCAGCGGGCTCCAAGTCCACCTCATCAATGTCGTTAACAGTCCAGCGAATGCGTGGTCACGATCTTGTAACTGGAAGGGGTGTCCTCAGCATCGCTGTCGTCGGCCACCGGGGTTGTAAAACTGTCCAAACCATCCATGCCCCCACTCATGCAAGGCTTGGAGCGCGCCGACTCCTTGGGGGATGTCCCCAGTTCAATGTCATCGATGTCGTTCATCTTAGAGCCTGCTGGCTTGCCCTGCAAGGGCTGGAACTCTGGAGCGGAAGGATTCAGTCCCTGGCTGATTTTGGGCAGAGTCATCTCCCTGCTCTCCACATTCTCACTATAATGCTGACTATCAGCAGTCTTGCTGGTGTTAACACTCGCTGATATCGACCCATTCTCCCATAAGTTTTTAGTTTTTCCCACATTGCCTAGTAAGAGCTGATTCGAATTAGAGGAGTCCGAGTTAAGGTGGCAACTATTAGATGGCCTAGCCGAGGCCAGGCCTACACTGTCTGCCAATCTCTCCACTTTATCGATGTCCTTCCTAATGCCTACAAGTCGCCTCTTACCACAAACTCACAGTTGTTCTCAAAGTACAGGCGAAGTCCGCCGCACTGCTTGATGACGCGAATGGCCTCTTCAGGAATGTCCTGCATCATGTCATGCTGCGGCAGGGCTCTCAGCCGTTGCGGACCCTCTTCCTGCAGGATGTCGTGGAGGAGCCTGCACATCGCACCTCAAGGTCATCCCAGTCCGACCTCAGCATCACCACCCTCCCCCCTCCCTCTTTCCCATTCACTGTTTGGATCAGTGTCAGTGTGATTACCGTGGTGTCACTGCGTGCAGACCTCTCCAGGAACGCTACACATCTGCCGAGCCATGAGACCTCAGTGCGCAGGGCTTACAGATCTATATGTGACTATTCATATATTAATGAATAACTATCCACTGTGCGCAGGTGACTATTCATAAATGAATAACTATCACAGTGCACAGGGTTTACAGACAGGTGACTATTCATAAATGAATAACTACCACAATGCGCAGGGTTTACAGACAGGTGATTATTCATGACAAATAACTACCACAGTGCGCAGGTTTAACAGATAGGTGACTATGAACGAATAACTACCACATAGGTGACTATTCATATGAACGAATAACTACCACATAGGTGACTATTCATAAATGAATAACTACCACAGTGCGCAGGGTTTATAGACAGGTGATTATTCATGACAAATAACTACCACAGTGCGCAGGGTTTACAGACAGGTGACTATGAACGAATAACTACCACAGTGCGCAGGGTTTATAGACAGGTGATTATTCATGACAAATAACTACCACAGTGCGCAGGTTTTACAGATAGGTGACTATGAACGAATAACTACCACAGAGCGCAGGGTTTACAGACAGGTGACTATAAATAACTACCAGTGCGCAGGGTTTTCAGGCAGGTGACCATTCATAATGAATAACTACCACAGTGCACAGGGTTTACAGATAGGTGACTGTAAATAACTACCACAGTGCGCAGGGTTTACAGACAGGTGACCATTCATAATGAATAACTACCACCAGGTTTCGACAGGGTTTAACACGTACAGAGTGACTATGAACGAATAACTACCACAGTGCGCAGGGTTTACAGACAGGTGACTATGAATGAATAACTACCACAGTGCTTAAGGTTTACAGATAAGTGACTGTAAATAACTACCACAGTGTGCAGGGTTTACAGACAGGTGACTATAAATAACTACCACAGTGTGCAGGGTTTACAGACAGGTGACCATTCATAAAGAATAACTACCACAGTGCGCAAAGTTTACAGACAGGTGACTGTAAATAACTACCACAGTGCGCAGGGTTTACAGACAGGTGACTGTAAATAACTACCACAGTGCGCAGGGTTTACAGACAGGCGACTATGAATGAATAACTACCACAGTGCGCAAAGTTTACAGACAGGTGACTGTAAATAACTACCACAGTGCGCAGGGTTTACAGACAGGTTCGGCACAGTTGGGATAAAGTGTCCATAAATGAGTAACTTACCACAGTGCACAGGGTTTATCGACAGGCGATATTACTCATAAATGAACAACTACAGTGAACAGGTTCTAGGGGAAGGGTCTCTTGGACAAGACATGGAGGATGCCAGACCTGTGCATCATCTCATGCTGGTCAGGGCCTTCCCAATGCTCCACAGCGGACACCAGCAGGACCAGCAACAACTGACTGTTTCACTCTGTGAAGAGGTCATCAGGCCTGCTGCTGGATCCCGGTTCACTCTCCGAGTCTGCGTCATCCTAGTTTGTCTTCATGACGTTCACCCTCTCCCTTCACCTTCCCCCGTCACTCTCTCAATCAATGTAAAAAAAAAAAATCCCTTTGACCAGTCATGTACATTTTTTTTTGTTTTTTGTTTTTTGTTGCTGTCCCAACCTCTGCGCCACCTCAGAGGCAGTGCACCCACGCCGCTCATTCCGACACCCCGTCCACAGCCACAGCCCGGTCGGCCCCGCCGCAGCCCAGGCACCAGCAATCCACAGGGAGCAGTCAATGTCAAGTCGCCAAGCGGCAACCCACCAGAGGAGACACTGCACTGCTGCCGAGTCACTTCGGTGGTGTTCAGTGGTGCCTGTTCTGATCTAACATACGCAGGACACCACCTACTAAGCTCCCTACTGACGACAATAATTGCTTAGTCGCGGAGCCGGCGTGAGTGAGCTCTCCCTCCAGAGGGCCCACCACGTCCGTCCAACAACAGCCCCCATGGACTCGCCGATACCGGTGACCCTAACTGAACCACACCAAGGCCACAGGCGTGGAGAGGACACCGAAACTGAGGTCACCATAAGAGCAGGGCCATAAATGGCCACAGAACTTGAGACATTTTTTTTTTATGCTGATCGATGAGAATGCGGGTGATTAAGATGATGCTACAGATTTCCATTTCGGTCTGAGACCACATGACAGGGCTGTACTCTACACTTCCTTTCATAATATATCCCGGCGTCAACCAGGCCCGAGAAATACAGGCACCTGCAGTGTTGGGTCTCACACACACATACACACACACACAACCACGTACATTCACTCACTCACACACAGACACATGAACACACACACATACACACCTAACTTTGACATTCTCAGTTCTACACACACACACACACACACATACATACACACACACACACACAGACCACACTCACACCACACACACATTCACGCTCACACACATACAAACACACCACAGAAAAACACAAAAGCAGACACTCACATTGTAAGAGTCTTCTTGATGGTCTCGTCTTTTTTGGACTGGGAGGGGTTCTGGGAGGGTAAACTGGCCACGATCTTAGAAAAGGATTCCACCGGCTTTTTGGGTGGAGGAGGAGGAGGAAGTAGATACTCCCTCACCACCTGGGTCGACGCTGGTACCGTAACGGATTTCTGCTCACTGCAAGCAAACACAGCCAAATACTTACACACATGAAATAGACACACACACATGGACACATTCACAAACACTCAACCTATATTCATGAATGGTGATATTCCCTGTTTTCAAGGCACTGCTGTGTAACTTTCTACGGGTATCGGTGTGGCTCTGCAGACCAGAGAGAGAGAGGAGAGAGAGAGAGAGAGAGAGAAAGGGAGACAGACAGACAGAGATAAGGAGTAAAAAAGAAAATTCTAGCCTTGATGCCTTGAGAGAGAGAGACAGGCAGACAGACAGACAGAGACAGAGTAAAAAAAATTCTAGCCCTGACAGAGAGAGAGAGTGAAACAGTAAAAAATTATTCTAGCCCTGATGCCTTGAGTGTCCAGACAGTGGTGTAAACGTGGAAAACCGAATTACACTGTCACACATAATCTTAACTTTCAACCACCATTTAGAGAGGGGGTTAGTTACCGCCAAGGACATACATAGACATAGACATATACATAGACAAACAAAGTACAGTACGTGTCTTGTCCTGTACTTCGTCTATGTCCTTGGCGGTAACTGACCCCCTCTCTTTCTAAACTTTGCTTCATTTTCCGCCCTCAGTCACTCCGTTTTGAAATTTCAACCACCACTTTTCTTTCAATCCTAGAATCCAGCGAAGGCCTTTTTCAGGGGACAACAAGGTTTTGACTGATCTGATCTATCACCCTGCTAAACAGTCTCAAGAAGTGTGTCGATTCTGGAATAAACGATGTGTGGATGCAAGAAAATCAGTGCTATACGATCATATTTTGGGTTCACCTAACCCAGTTCTTGTAAACAACTGTATCTGTAAGGACACAAACCAAGCTTAAAGAGAACCTGATAGGAAATCTAAATCTAATATTTATGTCTTTCAGAGCAAAATCTGAAGACAATCACTTTAAGTTGAAAGTCAGTCACTCAATGAACAATAAACCGCATGTGTAGAGGAATCAGAACAAGTATCTGGTGATCTGAAGAAAGGAGGGCTGACTGAGAAATATTACTTTTAAAAATCCATGACTATCTGTCAATGTCACTAACTTCACCCAGGGTTCGGAGGTCACCGTCGCTGTTCTTTCCTCCTCCTCCTCCTCCTCCAGGTCGTAGCCACCCACACGCTCCCTGTCGGGGTTGTCGGTGAAATTGACCTCCACGTTAACAACAGCTTTTTCTTTTTTCTCCTTCTTCTTCTTCTGCTTAACTGTTTTCTGGAAAGACTGCAAAGGAGAACAACACACCATGGAGAAAACATAACAGAAAATAAGAAATGGAAAACTACATAGTAAATACTAAGCTTTGCAGTTTTGCATACACGCATGAGTGACTGAAATACAGCTACTATGTGTTGCAGACATCATCTACAAAATTCACAAGTCGTGTGCTAACCTAACACCTCTGTTGAATATCTACTTTCTGTGCATACTGGTTGTTCTCAGAAACAAGTGTGGTATGAGAGTCATTCAATTAAAGGCTTTCGTTTTTGTTTGTTTTTTTGCCATAAATAAAGTTCTGATACGAAAATAACAGACAAAAAACATGGTGGGTTTGTGGTATGAAGATGTTCACAGTAGACATATCTGTATCACAAAAACAGCAAGCGTTTCTGAGAACAACTCACATGTAATATTTTCCTTATTCTTCTTCTTCAGTACATGTTTTCATCCTCCATCAACATTTTCAATAAAAAAAACAAAAAGAAAAAAAAATCAGTATATTCTGCCTCAAGTTATTGGTACTGAATTACCCAGACGTCACACATCATTCAACACCATCTAGCGGTTATTCACATCATCACATCACTACAGAAATGAAACTTTGATAAATAATTCTTTTTTCTAAGTACATGCAGGAAATAAACAGCTGGCACAGAGCACCCTGAATGCCAATGACACGCTTTCCAAAAGCTCAGACCCAAACAGCAACAATATGTTTGGGAAGAACTGACTAAGATTACATGTAAACTCGCAGTATACTGTTGACCAACAAAAATATACACAATACGCAGCCACATAGCAACAAACACACAGTACACAACACTCATTAAATCCACAACACATTGAGCATACAATCAATTAACAACAAAAAAAAACACACAGCACACAGACATTCAACAAAAACATCAACAAAACACACACAGAGTACACAGTTAATCAATAAGAACAGACAAAAAATACACACAGTACACAATCCTTCTACAACAAACATCAGCAAAAACACACACACACACACACAGTACACAGTCCTTCAACAACACACACACACACACACACACACACACACACACACACACACATTAACACACACACGTTACACAGTCCTTCAACAACAAAACACACACAAATTCCACAGTCCTTCAACAACAAACATCAACAACAACACACATACACACACACACACACCACACATGCGCGCACACACACACACACACACACACACCACACACACACACACACAGTACACAGTCCTTCAACAACAAACATCAACACACACACACACACACACACACACACCACACACACACACACACACACAGTACACAGCCATTCAACAACAAACATCAACAAAACACACACACACACAGTACACAGTCCTTCAACAACAAACATCAACAAAACACACACACACACACACAGTACACAGTCCTTCAACAACAAACATCAACAAAAAACAGACAGACAGTACACATTCCTTCAACAACAAACATCAACAAAACAACACACACACACACACAGTACACAGTCCTTCAACAACAAACATCAACAAAACACACACACACACACACACCACACACACACACACACACACCCACCATCACACACACACACAGTACACATCCTTCAACAACAAACATCAACAAAACACACACACACACACACACACACAGTACACACATCACTTCAACAACAACAACATCAACAAAACAACACAACAACACACACACACAGTACACAGTCTTCAACAACAAACATCAACAAAACACACAACACACACACACAGTACACAGTCCTCAACAACAAACATCAAACAACAAAACAACACAACAACAACCACACCACACACCACACAGTCTCAACACAACATCAAAAACACACACACAACACATCACATCAACAACACAACACACACACACACCACACACATCACACACAACATCACAACACACCACACAACACAGTACACAGTCCTTCAACAACAAACATCAACAAAACACACACACACACACACACACACACACACACACACAGACACAGTCCTTCAACAACAAACATCAACAACAACAAAAACACACACACCACACACACAGTCCTTCAACAACAAACACAACACACACACACACACACACACAGTACACAGTCCTTCAACAACAAACACCAACAAAACACACACACACACACACACACACACACACAGTACACAGTCCTTCAACAACAAACATCAACAAAAACACAACACACACACACAGTACACAGTCCTTCAACAACAAACACCAACAAAAACACACACACACACACACACACACACACACACACACAGTCCTTCAACAACAAACATCAACAAAAACACACACACACACACACAGTACACAGTCCTTCAACAACAAACACCAACAAAACACACACACACACACACACACACACAGCACACAGTCCTTCAACAACAAACATCAACAAAAACACACACACACACACAGTACACAGTCCTTCAACAACAAACACCAACAAAACACACACACACACACACACACACACACACACAGCACACAGTCCTTCAACAACAAACACCAACAAAAAAACACACACACACAGTCCTTCAACAACAAACAACAAACAACACACACACACACACACACAACCACACACACACACACACACACACACACACAGTCCTTCAACAACAAACATCAACAAAACACACACACACACACACACACACACACACACACACACAGTACACAGTCCTTCAACAACAAACATCAACAAAACACACACACACACACACACCACAGTCCTTCAACAACAAACATCAACAAAACACACACACACACACACACACACACACACACACACACACACACAGTACACAGTCCTTCCACAAGAACAGACAGACAGGGAGTTTACACATGTCAACGTTCAGGGCAGGAAGACCACAAGATGAGGGAGTCTTACATTATATTTAGAGCAGTCGTCTTCCTTTTCTTTAGATAACAATACCAGGGAATCTGTTGGTGGCATGGCTGCTGCTGCGAGTACCGATTCATCTGAAAATGAAATCAACGTTGTTGTGTCAGTGTCTCTAAGATATCAGTGGAGGGAGGGAAGTGAGGAGGGGGAGAAGGGGGGTTTATCCCAATCATTAACGTTGTTTGTATCCCAGCCACATCATCAGGGCTGTAAGCAACTTCGACTTAGAACTATGCCCACTTTAACCTTTGAACTTCTAAACTGTTTCGACGTGACAAGTAACAAACTCCCAAACTGGCCGTTTTGAGTGCTAGATACACACATAAACTCAAGAGAGTTGAAAAACAAACCAACAAAATTTCTGTTCAATCTTTAAATCAAATTGCACAAAATTTTGTATGATTTTCTATCGTTTGTGGTTTGTGCGTTCTAACAATGGGTGTAGCATATTTTGCCTGTGTCTGTTTGTGTGTTGTGAATTTTTTTATGGCAAATAATGGTCATTCACCTGCTCTGTGTTGGCTGCCCTTGGGAAAACTTGCCTTTTGAGAACTCCCTATCCTCCACCACCTACCCCTTTTGTTTTTGTATGTTGTAATCTGTGTTGATCATACGGCGCACTGATATCAACCGCTCATAATACTTGAGTGGATAGTGTATTCCGGTGTACTGTATTGAATGTTTTGTATTATACTGTATGATTTTATTGTCAGCTCACATTTCCTGTGAAAAATTTGAACTTATGCTGTATGATTTTATTGTCACATTTCCTGTGAAAAATGTGAACTTATGCTGTATGATTTTATTGTCACATTTCCTGTGAAAAATGTGAACTTATGCTGTACGATTTTATTGTCACATTTCCTGTGAAAAATGTGAACTTATACTGTACGATTTTATTGTCACATTTCCTGTGAAAAATGTGAATTTATACTGCATGATTTTATTGTCATGTCACATTTCCTGTGAAAAATTTGAACTTATACTGTATGATCTTATTGTCACATTGAACTTATACTGTATGATTTTATTGCCACATTTCCTGTGAAAAATTTGAACTTATACTGTACGATTTTATTGTCACCTCACATTTCCTGTGATAAAATCTGAACTTGTACTGTATGATTATATCGTCACATTTCCTGTAAAAAATCTGAACTTATACTGTATGATTTTATTGTCACATTTCCTGTGAAAAATCTGAACTTATACTGTATGATTTTATCGTCACATTTCCTGTGAAAAATCTGAACTTATACTGTATGATTTTATTGTCACATTTCCTGTGAAAAATCTGAACTTATGCTGTATGATTTTATTGTCACATTTCCTGTGAAAAATTTGAACTTATACTGTATGATTTTACTGTCACATTTCCTGTGAAAAATTTGAACTTATACTGTATGATTTTACTGTCACATTTCCTGTGAAAAATTTGAACTTATACAATGTGATTATATGGTCACCTCTCATTTCCTGTGAACAATTTGAACTTATACTGTATAATTTTATCGTCACATTTCCTGTGAAAAATTTGAACTTATGCTATGTGATTATATCATCATCTCTCATTTCCTGTGAACAATTTTAAACTTTTCTCTCCACAGAAAGCACATCTACAGAACAAAGGCTAACGACCATTGTCCCTTAGCTATAGTTCTGCTGGAAATATTTACTGTCGTGTTCATACGGCAATAAGTAGCTTCTGCTAAGAACGTATCGATTCGCTTCACGTACTTTTTGGAATATCTGTGATGTCGCCATTCGACTTTGACGTCATGTTCCGATTGCAAGCGCGATTTCGTCATCGCCATCAGCATGTTGGTTCTGTTAGTTGCCTGGGAATCTTGAGTAGAAGATAGAAACCTGCTTCTCCATTGGACAATGTCAACTTGTGTACAAGTAGCTAGGTTATGCAGTTGTCAGTTGGAGAATCACAGGGACTTCGACTATCGTAGACTGTGGACGCCTGTATTGAGCCGTCTGAGGTAAATAGCAGTTTTAGAGTTTATTTAACCAGGTAGTTGATGTGCAGGTTGAGGTGGACATGATCGAGGGTTGTTTACATTTGTTTAGTTGTTGTTTGCAGGCTTTTTGGTTAGAAAGGCGAGAAACTGCCTGCCTAGGCCTGCCGTTCATCCTCATCGGTTCATATTATTTTTCCATTTCTCTTTTAGGTGCTGGAGAGAGCGACAGAGAAGCCACAGTAGGGCTGTATTGTTATTGTAAAATGTGTGTGGGTGTGGATACAGATCTGTTCATATATGATTTTTCATGGTAACTCAAAAGGGGTGTAAAATTGGGTGTGTGCAGGCTTGGCTTTTATTCTTACTTCTCTGGGTCTTCCTTCGGCCTGGAACTACATCAACGTATCTTCATCTACATCGTTTCTGCTAAGAAGGCTTGGCTTTTATTCCTTCTACTCTGGGTATCCCTTTTGGCCTAGAACTACATGAACGTATCTTCATCTACATCGTTGAACTGACTTTGTCATTTCGTCTCGTATTGACTGGACACCACCCTCGGCGTCGATTGCTGTATTAAGGACGGTGTGACCTGTTGGAAAACCTTAGTTATTATTTATCCAAGCATCAGGAACTTTCTATATGGAACAAGTCGCCACAAGCAAGTAGTTATTTTTAATATTTCACGTTTGTTTACGAAACTGTGATATTCGTGGACTGGGTGTCGATGCGATCAGCTGTTTTCGTCGGACGGTGTGCTGATGTAAACAGTAGTGATATTGATGGAAGGCGTGTTGATGTGAACAACAGTGACTATTTTATTGTTTACATCGAAAAGACATCTGCGAACCGTGTAGTGAAAACGTCGAGAAGCTATAAGAGGGGACAAGCTTGAAAACAGAAAGCTGCTATCGTCATTAGTTTGAAGCATCGTAACAACAGTACTCGGCGAGTCGCCAGATAAGTGAACTTTGTTGTGTTTTTTTTGTTTACACCTCCACCACGACAACACACACGCATTCAGACTCTCAAAACTTTGTACGTGGCGAGTGAACGCGCGAGAGAAAGAGTGAATGAGAGTAGCTATATTCGTTTATTGTCTCGTTTTGTGTTGTAACAACTTATATTCGTTTGCATATTTATCCCCATCATCATAATCATATCACAAACACATTACTCATCCACGTTCTTAATTTCATATCAATAAATTTATTTTAACATTTATCCATTGCTTGTGGGTGTCTCCAAGCTGAGAGGAGAACGTTTGTGGGTGTACACCACATCACACCACTATCGCCACACATCCCCACAAATTGTGCGACATTTACCACAGACAACTCTCTTTTCGCCTGGCTTCTTCTGTATGAGCTACTGAGCAAATGGACAGCTGATTCAGTATGAGGAAGCTTAATTCTTAACAAGCAAGCGCCCACTAGCGCCCAACCGGAAATCACACTGCCAAAAGACTGAGTGCCTGCCAGCACCCGGTAAAACACGTGGCAACAATGGGTGCCGCCATATTTCTCGTAGAAAAGGAAGTCTCGCAAGAATGTGACTTCCTTTTTCCTTTTACAATTCACTTCCGTCTGCAACAAACCGCGACTCGATACATGCTGTAGTTCTTGAGTTATTATTTTTTTAAGTTTTGTGGTCGAAGTGCTGGTTATCACCATGGCTAACCTTGATTTCTGGCATTCTATCATGGGATTCAGTGATGAAGATGAGCTGATTTGTAGGATTTACGGCATAAGACTTAGTGAAAGTGCAGGGTAATGAAGCTGAGAGTGATCTAGATTTTGATTGGGATGACGTTATAGATATGATGAACAACGATTCATAAGAAAGTTCTGAAGAAGATTCCCCCCCCCCCCCCCCCCCCCCCCACATTCTTCAAGCTTATGATATAGCTACATATATATTCGTAGGAATTTTTGAAATTATTTTCATTTCATTATTTCCTTTCCTTTATTTTAAATCAAGTTTTGAATTGGGTAACCATGTTCAAACCACGGAGTTACTTCTCTTGCCGTAGGTTTTCGGCCTAAGCAAGCGCAGGCAAGTGCATACTGAAGAGGGTTAAAACAGCAAAAGGAGAAGGCTGGTTTTCCCCTTACACCGAGCGTTCAGCACAGCAAACCTCTTACGGTTCACTGCCCCTACCACCATCACGCTGCGGACCCTTAACCTCCACCATGCTTCATGCTGCCTCCTCCCACCTTTCTCCTCGTCCTGCTGCGAGGGGGACTCGGGCAAGCACGCTGCTCGTCGTGCTTCCTCTTTCTTTTGCCGCCGGTGTTCTTTGCGCTCCAGCCGCCGGGCTATGGTGCGCTGGCTGCTGGGTTTGACCTTTTCCGGCTTTGGTCGCCGGGGCGGTCTGACTGGCTGCTGGATCGATGGAAATACCACCTGCAAAAAAAAAAAATAAATAAAAAAATAAAGGAAGGTCAAAGTTCATTTGAAATGAAACCGATGGCAGTGTTGCCAGAAAAAGAGGCAAGATATGAATAAACATATAAAACAAGGTGTCAAATAATGCAGATAGCGCCATCCCTGAACAATGCGTACAATTTTCACTAGCAAGTCACCAGACCACAACGATAAAGTTGATGATGAATGATAGGTTTCTTCATACCTTTCAACAGGATTCAAGGCTTTTCAAATCGGGAAATAAAAAGAAGCTTTGGAAAAGTCAGAACAGAAACATCAGACCCATCTCAAGGTTGAGGATCACACACGACAAACTACCCCTCATCCAGCAAGGAGCATGACTGACAGACAAGTTGACAGGAGGAAGAGCGTTACCGGTCTCTTGTTGGCTTTCATGACGCTGATGAAACAGATGAAGGAGCCACAGTCAGGCGTGGGGCAGTCTTTGTCCACCAGGTCCTGCATCCATAGCAACAGCCACACTGTGTCAGCTGTGGGTATTTCTCTGTGTGTGCGAGTGTGTGTGTGTATGTGTGTGTGTGTGTGAGAGAGAGAGAGAGTGTGTGTAGGTGTGTGTGTGTGTGTGTGTGTGTATGTGTGTGCGTGTGTGTGTATGAGTGTGTATGTGTGTGTATGAGTTTGTTTAGGTGTGTCTGTATGTGTGTGTGTGTGTATGAGTGTGTGTGTATAAGTGTGTTTAGGTGTGTCTGTGTATGTGTGCATGTGTCTGTGTATATGTGTGTGTGTGTGTGTATGTGTGTGTGTGTGTGTGTGTGTGTGTGTGTGTGTGTGTGTGTGTGTGTGAGTGTGTGTAGGTGTGTGTCCTTAAACCATTTGTCCTTGAACAGCCTCTGGAATTCCCACAGGGCGAAAATAAACAATACACACATATATCTACAGATAGAATATACAACAGCAAGGCACTGTATATGACGCCAAATACAGGATTAATGAAACTGTAGTTCTACTGTTCCAATCCTTCAACATCTAAGACTCTGCCATACCGAGTCTCCATCACCTATTTTGCTAAAATTCATCACCCACAAACCAAAGATTAAATTCAATCCTCAGACTGCGCAGCAAGCCACATGCGTGAACACATGCTGTGTCAAAATGACAACAACCTCTACATTGGCAGACCTCTCGGAAGAAAATCACCCACTGTTAACAATGTTGCACTAATCCCCCCCCACCAAGCCAACACCCACCTGAGGAAGCTGTCGTCCCCTGTACTGACCTTATCAGACAGTTTGTCGCCCGGGAACTTGCTTTTGTACGCCTTCCAGCAGGTCACGTGGAACTTAAAGCAGCACTTGAGATAGCAGCGCATCGTCACATGACCCTAGAGGACCAACAAACACCCTTCACGATCATCCAATGCATCTACCTGTGTCCAACAACACCCTACATGGTCATCCAATGCATCTACCTGTGTCCAACAACACCCTACATGATCATCCAATGCATCTACCTGTGCCCAACAACACCCTACACGATCATCCAATGCATCTACCTGTGCCCAACACACAACCCTACACGATCATCCAATGCATCTACCTGTGCCCAACACACAACCCTACACGATCATCCAATGCATCTACCTGTGCCCAACACACAACCCTACACGATCATCCAATGCATCTACCTGTGCCCAACAACACCCTTCACGATCATCCAATGCATCTACCTGTGCCCAACACACAACCCTACACGATCATCCAATGCATCTACCTGTGCCCAACACACAACCCTACATGATCATCCAATGCATCTACCTGTGCCCAACAACACCCTTCACGATCATCCAATGCATCTACCTGTGCCCAACACACAACCCTACACGATCATCCAATGCATCTACCTGTGCCCAACACACAACCCTACATGATCATCCAATGCATCTACCTGTGCCCAACAACATCCTACATGATCATCCAATGCATCTACCTGTGCCCAACAACACCCTACATGATCATCCAATGCATCTACCTGTGCCCAACACACAACCCTACACGATCATCCAATGCATCTACCTGTGCCCAACACACAATCCTACATGATCATCCAATGCATCTACCTGTGCCCAACAACACCCTACATGATCATCCAATGCATCTACCTGTGCCCAACACACAACCCTACATGATCATCCAATGCATCTACCTGTGCCCAACACACAACCCTACATGATCATCCAATGCATCTACCTGTGCCCAACAACACCCTACATGATCATCCAATGCATCTACCTGTGCCCAACACACAACCCTACATGATCATCCAATGCATCTACCTGTGCCCAACACACAACCCTACATGATCATCCAATGCATCTACCTGTGCCCAACAACACCCTACACAATCATCCAATGCATCTACCTGTGCCCAACACACAACCCTACACGATCATCCAATGCATCTACCTGTGCCCAACACACAACCCTACACGATCATCCAATGCATCTACCTGTGCCCAACACACAACCCTACACGATCATCCAATGCATCTACCTGTGCCCAACACACAACCCTACACGATCATCCAATGCATCTACCTGTGCCCAACACACAACCCTACACGATCATCCAATGCATCTACCTGTGCCCAACACACAACCCTACACGATCATCCAATGCATCTACCTGTGCCCAACACAACCCTAAACAGTCAGCCAATACATCTACCTGTGCCCAACACACAAGAGAACATCACCACACATGAAGAGAAGAATAAGACGATGAGAATGGGAAGAGAAAGACCTGATGCCATGCAAGGGCAGAAAGAGCATGAAAAATGAAGAAACACAACAAAAAAAATAGATGTGCAAGGTCACAAACAGGTGAGGGGAAAAGTGATGGGAGAAATTCAGATCTTTGAAATCACTCTTTCATCCCATGAATTATTTTTCTTTTTCTTTTGGAGGACAGGACTGTTGGGGGTGAAAAAAAAAAATGGAGCACAAAAAAATGTGTCCAAGAAAAAGAAAAAAAAATCTGGGTATATGTGCTAAGTCACAAATATGAAACAAATCTGAATAAACAATTTAATCACATCATTTCCGCTATCAAAAATAACTGCATAGGAAGTTCATCAGCTTGAGAAGATAATTTTACACTTTTTATAAAAAATATGTTTATAACCTAGAGCACATCACACATCATCTGTTGTTTGTTGTTGCTTTTCATGCAGCAAAAAGACTTTCATGAAAGCCAGACAATCACAATACATGGAATACATCACAAAAGTTTGGGAATCTTTTGGAATATTCTGGTTCTTTTTGGAAGATCTGGGACTCAAACTTCAGTATTATGTCACCTGTGTACATGTCATCTAGCATATTAACAGCACATGGAAAAATCCTTTCAACAATCCAAAGCACTCATGTTGTGTTTACTGCCAAACACAATTAATTTACAGCCCAAGCATTCACGTTGTTTTTTGCCCAGCTGGTTGCGATGGGCCATAATCAAGATTGTCGCTACATCACAAACAACTACACATGTTTTTTTTTATAAATACTCACTATAACCAGAGAATTTCAGATGTTACCCAAAACACCTTCAAACTGGATCTCTCTTTTTCACAAAATCATTGACGAAAGAAAAAAAATTCATCTGCTTTAGACATCAAAAATCACATCCTGAACATGGAACCTGCTGTAAGTAGTTTTGTCTCTAGTTATGTAATTCCTAACACTCTGCAAAAACTTCTTTCAAAGCGAGTGGTTCTTCACACGGCATGCACCACAAAGCCTTTCCACCTTTTAAAAAGACCTGAAAGAGAGAGTAAAAAGAGTGGTCTCAATGCCAAGGGCACAGAAGTTCACAGCCACCAGTGGCAGATGACAGGAGTTCTTTCAGGCATAAATTAAAAAAAAACAACACAAAAATCTGAAAATGCAGAGCCACGCTCAAACCCACAAAAATAAGATCCAAAACAATCCACACTGCACGCACAGCTCCCATGAATCACCACCAGTCTCTACTCACCCCGTAGGTGGGGCTCTCGATGTAGATGGCCTTGGCCTCCTCGCTGTCGACGTGTTCATGACATATGCCTTCCGGTGACGGGGGATAGCGGCACTGCCTTCTCAGCTTCTCCATCTCTTCCTGCAACAGCCAACTGCAAGAATCACACCCAACATCTCACCTTCATCATCATCATCATCATCATCATCATTATCATCCTCACAGGATTGCCACACAGTTCTTTTAGGAGGAATCTCCGTTAACCACCCCTCTGTTTGACGAGTCCCTCCTCAACACAGTAAACTCTTCTGTGCAAAGATTGTCTACCACCTTTCTAATTCAGCATGCAACCCTCCAGTCTATAAAGGCATTTTTCAGTGTGTTAAACTTTCGGTGGGGAAAAAATGGCTCGTATGAAGCTCTTAACAACTACAGTCTTCCTGCCTCGACACTCCGCTGACTCTCGTTTTTTTCTTTCTGCGTACGCAGGCTGATACTCCTGCGGACACTCCCTGTGTAGACAGGCAAGTATTAATCCCATCTACCCAACAAAGGGAGTGGAGTTTCGTGTGTATGACTGTTTTTTTTTTTTTTTATCCCGCCAAAGGCAGCCATACTCCAACTTCGGGGAAGGTGCATGCTATGTGTAATGTGTCATCCATACTAACGGCCAAACTGGCCTTCTCTTCCGAAGGTTGGTGATGGGATTTTACGTGTGTGCAAGAAGTTATGCGTGCGTTCACACACAGAACCTCAGTTTACAGTCTCATTCGAAGGACTGTATGGGAAATGGAGTCAGAACCAATGTTAACTCTGAGGGGAAAATCCCCCTGTACCGGAAATGGCTTGGCGGAGATTCGAACTCGCAACCCCAGGGTCACGAGTCCGGCGTTCTACCAACTGGGCTATTCAGACCCCCCTGCTGACTCTCAACTATCAGTCTCTTCCGTCATGCTTGTTCTTCTGCAGAATGTGATCTGGCAAGACTAACAACTCCTAATCATATGACATTTGACCCTTGTGAGAGGTCATACAGAACAGTGCTGAAGGTACAGTCTGTTATGATGATACTCTCTCTATACACTATTTTGATTAAAAAAAATTTTTAAAAAGGTATGTCACAGAATGCAGTCTGTTAGGTATTCCTCCACAAACTATTTTGAGAAAAAATAAAAGTATGTCACAGCTTTCAAAGCCCATGGAGTGCGCCCAGTTCATTGTACTTCCGTTTGGGTCCACACCTTTCGAAGAGCATGTCAAGGTCAACAACTGTATTGTTCTGGAACGACACCTTCTGCTCCCTCTGTCCTATCTAAGTAATGAAAACGTACCAAGACTCTGGCAGAACATTACTCGTCGTCTTCTGTTCCCTTCATCATTTTTCTACCTTTTGTCATCAAAATACAAATCACCTTTGATCAATAATGTATTTAAATGTCTGTAAATGCATGCGAGATTGCTCTATAACATTCACAATGTGATTTATTTTCAACTTAAAACATCATTTTGGAAAAAAAAGAAAACAACAACAACAAAAGAACTTTGCAAGGATGGGGATTCAAAAATGATTTCCCCCCCCACACACACACACACACCAAAGTCTGATCACTTTTCCTCTTCCACCTATTCCCCGCTCCTCACCCCCACCCCATCCCCCTTCACCCCCACCCCCACAACGCTCATCCCTGCCCCCATCCCTTTTTCCGTCCCACCCACCCCCCTTTCCCACACAGGTTGTAAAATCGGGCCATGTGACTGGCACCCAGTCTTGCTGTGAAAGGTCATGACCCAGTGGTGATGACCAGTGCAGAGACACGCACCTCAAAGACTTCCAGGTTGCTCTCGCGGATGACCTGTTCCGACAGCGGCCAGCAGACCGGCTTCCATGTTTTCCTCATCGCCTTGGTGACCACCGTCTTGACCGCCACCTCTAAAGCTTCCAGGAACCTGTCCAAAATCAAACACTCAAACTGTGTGTGTGTGTGTGTGTGTGTGTGTGTGTGTGTGTGTGTGTGTGTGTGTGTGTATGATTGTTTGTGTGTGTGCATGTGCCCGTGTGTATGTGTGTGTGTTTGTGTGTGTGTGTGTGTGTGTGTGTGTGAGAGAGAGAGAGAGACAGAGAGAGAGAGAGAGAGAGAGAGAGAGAATGTGTGTGTGTGTGTGTGTGTGTGTGTGTGTGTGTGTGTGTGTGTGTGTGTTTTGATTCTAACGGACTTTTGTCTGTGCCTTCTTTCACAGCAAAACCTGCTCGATTTCAGTACTCCGGTTTTAATACTCAGCACCATTTTCATTCTGCTACAATGGACATTGAATGATCCGCACCTTATATGTAACACTGCTTTCCATATTTTGGGTTTGAGAGGTTTTTTTTGTTCGTTTTTTTTTGTTTTTTTTGTTTTTTTTTGTTCTGTTCTCTTTTGTTTTTCTAGCATTCCTGAAGCTTTACAAACAACTGTGGCTCGGTCAGTGCTACTGAGTGGGAGTGGCATGATGTTTATGTAATGTTCGTTTCCAAATGCCTCATACTGAATTATCTCTGTACGCACCAGGGCTAATGTGATCTATGATTTTTTTTTTTTAGTAAGGACATTAAGAAAAAAAAAAAACTGTGATGGTAAGAGATCATTTTTCTGCCTCATACACTGCATGTTCACATGTATACATAAAAAAAAACGTGCACACACCTTCTAACCTTTCCTCTCTTCTTAACATTGGTGTCCCCCTATTCCCCCCCCCCCTCCCCCCCCCCCCAATTCTCACACCCAAGCCCCACGCCTACACCAGCCAACACATACACTTACAATCTCTCTTTCTCTCTACATCTATCTCTAACTGACACACATTCTCTCTTTCCCTCGGTTTTCCACTCTCTTCCTCCCATACAACACAGACATGCACTAACTCCCCTTTCTCTTCTTTGTCTTCTCACATATTTTTCCTCCTATCATCTCACCTATTTTTTTCTCCTAACACCATTACATCCACCCCCCCACACACACACTCTCTCTCTTTCCATCTTTCCCCTTAACTCTGTCATATACACGCATACAGCCCATCCCCTACCCCCCCCCCCTCTCTCTCTCTCTCTCTCTTCGTCTTTCCCACGCTGATACAAAGATGTATAGACATATGTGCACACATACACACACACACATAATCACACACACACACACACACATACTCACATAAACCCACCTTTCCCTGCATTACCTTCACACTCCCACCACAATACTTCACAGAAACCAAACCCCTGGCAAGCCCTAAAACAGCCATCCAGATCGCTACACCAGCAGCACAACAGATCACACACACACACAAGCACACAATTACACACACACACACAATTACACACACACACACACAAACACACACAAGTACACACACACACACACACACACACACACACACACACACACATCACACATCACACACACGTGTACTACCTTACCTGTACACCGCCATGAGAGCACGACACAGACCGTAGTGAACCAGGGGGAAGTTACGGTGCATCCCCTCACGGTACATGGTCTGGAAGATGTGCAGACCCTCCAGTAACTCCCCCTGCCGGACACACAAACACACACACACACACGCACACGCACACACACACACACACACAAGGGCCAGGTCACTGTGTTGCTGTATACCCTGTTCTACTATCTACAATTTTTTTTTTCTCTCACACTCACTTGTCCAAACAAATGCTACACACTGTCTTTCTTATGCCCAGTGAATTCTTCTCCCCTGCAGTGCAGACTCCATGATTTGTGGTTAAACACGTTAATCCTAAAATTCTTAATTTGTCTACTTTTACATTAAAATCAGTGTATTTTCCATAAAGAATGAGTACCGATCTTCCAAATTCTTGTAAACCTTGGGGGGACAGGGGGGGGGGGGGAGGAGGGGGAGGGTGGGGGTGTCCAATCTTCCGAATTTTCATAAAGGAAGGAGGGCGGTTTCATTCCCCCGCCCCCCTCCAACTATGCAGCAGCGGGTAGACTGCTACCCGACCTTGTAGCAACTACAGTAAAACTAGGTTCTTCCAACACACATTACTTTCAAACATGATTCATCAGCATCCTTTGGCTGGTCAGTTTTGTTTTTTCTTGGGGTTTTTTTTGTTTGTTTTTTTTGTTTCAGCGGGAGGGGGGGAGGTGTTCAGTACTTTGGGGCTTACAGTGGCGGCTATTGTTCCTACCTATCAGAATGTTGCTGCGGAAATTGACACAGCCAGACACGATTTCAAGCGCGAGAGTTAGCAAGAGTGGTCACCCTTTGGCAAAAACACATCAAGACAGACACCACCATGGTAAAAACACAGGAAAGTACATTTACCACTCGAGAACTTTGCCCACACATTTTGTATTCAATATCTGCTCCAGCCACACTGGACCTAGGCTTTTCACCACATCAACACCACCAATGTATTGTTCTGGCTTATGGAGTCCACTATCAGTATGAGTTTCGTAGCATGATACCCCATGCTTGTTTTTCTTCTTATCCTGTATTTCAGTTTGCCCCTCAGAACCAGAAAGACAAAGATGGAGAGTGGAAACAAAGAAATCAAGGAAGACAATGACTGGATCAAGATTTGTCTCAGACTGCCATTTCCATACACACATTTCTCCACCACCATTTTGATCTGACTGCATTTCTTTTGTTTGTTTGTTTGTTTGTTTTGCTTCGTTTGTTGCTGCAATGTATACATACCCTGATATCGTCCTGCAATACAGCGTTGATTCCGTGGGCGTAGTGCACAACCATCATGCCTTTGGAATCCATGAATGATCTCTGGAAACAACAGAGCATTTCTCATTAGCATGTACAGAGCTGGAAAAAAGAAAAACATACAAAGGAATGCAGAAAGAAAAAAAAATCTGCAGGAGAAATACAATGCCAAAGATGAAAGGGCAGCCATTTATAATGATACACGTACATCCCCATTCATTTTAGAGTTTCATGTTGATCACAACCAGACCAAGCAATACCAGCAGTTAAGTTTTCAGTAAATCATTTTCACCCACCGACCAAATGACTGTGAATCTCGTTTCTTTTCTCAAAACAAATAAAATTAAGAAACAAAACACAGTGACCCAACATTCTTAAGATCACCAGCCGCTGTGGCGAAGTGGTTAGTGTCGCAGACTCCCAGCTGGGAGGTCGTGGGTTTGAATCCTATCAGAGTCACATGGGTTTTTCTGCCCCGACCGGCTCCTACCCTGAGTTGAGTTTGCAGCGGACTCAGTTGGGAAGACTGGGACCACACAGTCAAGTTTCATCCACTTCATGGATGCATTTCTGACAGTGTTGCTCAAATTTCCTGACCAACACTGCAGGTGCCTGTATCTCTCGGGCCTGGTTGACGCCGAGATATATTATGAAAAGAAGCGTCGAGTACAGCCCTGTCATGTAGTCTCAGACCAAAATGGAAATCTGTAGCATCATCTTAATCATCCTCATTCTCATCGATCAGCATAAAAAAAAAAAAGACTCAAATTCTGTGGCCCTTCATGCCCTGCTCTCATGGTCACCTCAGTTTCGATGTCCTCTCCATGTCTGTGGCCTTGGTTTGGTTCCGTCGGGGTCACCGGTATCGGCGAGTCCATGGGGGCTGTCGTTGGACAGACGTGATGGCGCTCTCCAGAGGGAGAGCTCACTCACGCCGGCTCTGCGACTAAGCAATTATTGTCGACAGTAGGGGGCTTAGTAGGTGGTGTCCTGCGTATGTTAGATCAGAACAGGCGCCACTGAACACCACTGAAGTGACTCGGCAGCAGTGCAGTGTCTCCTCCGGTGGGTTCCCTCATGACAACTTGACATTGACTGCTCCCTGTGGATGGCCGGTGCCAGGGCTGCGGCGGGGCCAACCGGGCTGTGGCTGTGGACGGGGTGTCGGAATGAGCGGCGTGAGTTCACTGCCTCTGAGGTGGCGCAGAGGTTAGGAGAGCAAAAAAAACACAAAAAAAACCTTCTTAAGATCAGAACCAGACCTGAGGCCTCCAATGGAAAGACTGGGACCATACAGTCAGTCGACTGCTGACACACCACAGACAGACCAGCTCAGTGTTCAGACACTCCCCTCAGGCCCAGACACACACAGCCCTACTCCATCACCTCAGGACGGTGCATTACATCCAGACACTTCTTTCTGCTGGACACAATGTGAAACGACTTGACAATAGAGACAAAAAGAAGAGCGTTAATGGAGCTCTGTGCGTGAGGGAAAAGGTGAAAGGGAAGGGAAAGTGTAGGGAAGGAAAGGGAAGAGAGGAAATAAGGGAAATGGGGGGAGGGAGAGACCTTTAACCCCCCCCCCCTCCCCTTCCAAACAAACCCCCCAAAAAACTACTGACCACAGAGGCGTTGCGGTTCCAGAGGTTGACGGCAGCGCTGTACTTGCCAAAGGCGCGCAGACAGTTGTGCAGGTTGACGGCCTCCAGCCCTTCCCTCAGGTTCGTCTGGAACTTCTCCACCTCCGTCGGCTCATACGGCTGCGGGGCACTTTGCTGCTGCTGGTCCACACACACACATACACAGACACAGTACAGAACTTCTGTTTTTGTTCGTACTCCAGGTCTGATCCCCACGCACCTCCCCCACCTTCCCCAAGACCTCCTCGTCCTCGTTACAGGACTCAAGGACTCTACACTGACACTCATACAGTAAAATTTCTCAGTTTAGAGTCCTTCAATTTAACACTTGACAGAGTCTGCAGAACCCTATCTAGAGTACAAATTGTACACATGTTGTATTACCATACATCTACAGAACCCACTCTTCAATACTCAATGTACACTTTTTGTATTACCATACATCTGCAGTGTACACGTTTTGTATTACCATGCATCTGCAGTGTGCACGTTTTGTATTACCATGCATCTGCAGAACATTCTCATTCTGTATTACCATGCATCTGCACAGAGGTCAAGTTTTGCATTACCATGTGTCTGCTGAACTGACTTCTAGTACACAACGTTCACATATTGTTCTAAAATGCATCTGTACTGAGTGTCTGTGTGTTATAGTTTACAATACTTCCACCGAACCCATTCTCACCAGTGCAGAGCGTTTCTGTGTTTGTGCTACAATCATTCTGCCAAACCCACCAAGTTTCAGACCTGCCAACAAAATCACCCACATTCTTTCAAAAGGTAAACTATTTTCTGGCAATCTCTTATTCACATGGCTATTTCTTAAGGTTTTCTTTTTGTTTTTCTTTTTTTTGGGGGGGGGGGAGGGGGGTGGGGGTGGGAGGTGGGGGATGCGCTTTTTTTTCCGGTCTCATCTTCTGAGCCACTTCATTGTCATTGCCCCCCCCCCCCCCCCTCCCCATCCTGTTCATTCCAGCTCCCCATCCACACCCAGGTTTGTCCCCTCTAAGCACTGATACCAAGCAGTCACAGGGAGCTATTGACACCGTCATCAAGAGGCCGCTCTGGTGGGTTGCCTCTGCACTGCTGCCCAGTCACTCTGGCCCAGCTCAGTGGTGCAAATCATGAAGAAGTTCAGATATCGGGCAAAAACTGGGGTCCAGGTGGGCAGAAGGGGGAAAGGAGATTGGGGGGGGGGGGGGGG
>CM065743.1:35035731-35085731 GCA_033310375.1 Conus canariensis
TTTCCTTCCTTTTTCTCTCCGTTCCTCTCACTGTTCCTTCTTCTATCCTTTCTTCTACCCCCAACCCCTATCCCCCCCCCCCCCCAACTCCCCCATCCCACCCCTTCCTCTCTCTCTCTCTTAGTGCCTCACTACGAACTCCTAGGTTCAACTCTAATGAGATTCAATTGCGTGATTTGTGAGCGTGTGTGCTCCTTCGTTTTTTTTTCATTCCTGCATTGAGGTAGCCACACCATTCCGTCTCCAGGAGTTCTTCTTTCCTTCCTTTCCTTTGATCGTCTCGCTCTTCTTCTGCTTTCTCTCCCTTCCCTACTTTCCTCTCCTTCTTTCTTCTCTTTCCTTCCTTCCCGCTCTCCCCCCTCCCCCCAGCCCCTGTTTCTCTCTCTCTCTATTTTTCCTTCCTTTCCATCTCTCTCTTTCCTTTCTTCATCTCTCTTTCCTTCCTTCCCGCTCTCCCCCTCCCCCACCCCCCAGCTCCTGTTTCTCTCTCTCTATTTTTCCTTCCTTTCCATCTCTCTCTTTCCTTTCTTCATCTCTCTTTCTTTCCTTCCAATCTTTTCCTTCCAATCTCTCTCTCTCTCTCTCTCTCTATTTCATTCTCCTTTCCTTCCTTCTTTTCTCACTCTCTCCTTCATGCCAATCTCCTCTTCTTTCTCTCTCCCTGTTTCCTTCCCTTACATTCTTTCTTTCTTTCTTTCCATCCTCCCTCTTTTTCTCTTTCCTATCTCTCTCTCTCTCCTGCCAGCCTTCTCTCTTCCTCCTTCCTTCCTTCCTTCCTTGCTTTCCTCCACACACAGCCACTCTCTCTCTCTCTCTCTCTCACGCGCCTGAACTCTCACTCCCCCCTTCTCTCTTTCCTTTCTCCTTCTCTCCATTTTCTCTTCTCTTTCTTTCCTCTTGGATTGTTATCTCTTTCCCTTCATCCAATCTGTTTCTCTCTCTCTCTCTTTCTTCCTCCCCCTCTCTTTTTCTCCTTCTAAATCTCTCTGTAGTTCTTCTCAGTCTCTCCCTGTATGTTGATCTCCAGTCTCTCACTTGGATTAGTTCCTCTCTCTCTCTCTCTCTCTCTCTCTCTCTCTCTCCTTACTTCATCTCCTTCGAGTACCCACGCACTGACTCAATGACTTCAGGCAACTGACGGTAACAGACCAGTTCCCTACAGCCAATTTTTAGACAAAAATTGTGTGTTTGTAGGGGGTGTGTGTGTGTGTGTGTGTGTGTGTGTGTGTGTGTGTGTGTGTGTGTGTGTGTGTGGTGTACTTTACCATCCTCCAAAGTGAATTTACCAACCAGTCAAACATCTGAAAAGTCTTTTTTTTTTCTTTGTTTTTTTTCTTTTTCTTAATTAAAGCCACTACTTTTAATATATCTCAACAACTTTTAACTGTTGAAAACATTTGCTAAAAAATCTAGACCTTCTAAATACTTGATTTATCACATAAAATTCAATATTTCACAAAGCAGATTTCTGAAAAAATTTCATTATTAAAATTTCAAAAAAGTTGAAGCTTCTAGTTTAATTCAATAATATTCTTCCATATTTAAATCAGAGAATTTAGTCTCAAACAACACATTATCTAAACTTTGCATTCTTTCCATGAATCATAACATTCTTAACAATACATTTGAAAAGCTGATAAATCCAGTATGGGCATTATGCATGAATGTAGTGTATGTGTCCATGTGCGTGTGTATAAATGTGTGTGTGTGCGTGTTTGAGAGAGAGAGAGAGAAAGTGCAAGTTTAAGAACTTTTTACTGGTCAAAACTACAAGATTTTTCTCCTTACGACTAAATTTTCATTTTACATGAGTTGTTACATATGTATACACATACATGTGTGTGTGTGTGTGTGTGTGTGTGTGTGTGTAAGTGTCTGTCTGTGTGTGTCTTTGTGGGCGTGTGTGTGTCTTTTTTGTGAGTGCGCGCGTGTGTGTGTGTGTGTGTGTGTGTGTGTGTGTGTGTGTGTGTGTGTGTGTGTGTGTGTGTGTCTGTGTCTGTGTGTGCGCGCGTGTGCACATGCGCGCGTGCATGCATGGATGCATGCCTGCATTAAAAAAAAGCATTCCCAAGAGTTGCACATGTGTTTGCTTCTTTATGTATTGACCCACAGTTGAAAAGAAAGGGAGACAACTGGTAAGTCAGAGGCGTGCTGGTGGAATGTTTGAAGCGGAAGCGGAAGCAGAAGGGTGGGGGGATGGAGGGGGCAGAAGAAAGGGAAGGGACAGGAAATACAGAGGTGGCTGTGATGGAAATGAAACTCTATAAAAAAAAATAAAAATATTTTAAAACAGAAAAAAAAAAATGAGACTCTTAAAAAATTTTTCGAATTCCCTCATATAAACAGAAAGCAGCACGGCTCTAGAGCATTCTCCTTTTCGGCAGCAACACTCTGGATTTCGCTACCTTTCCATCTACGTCATGCCCCTTCCTTCCCGACTTTCAAGTCTGCACTTGAAACTCTTCTGTTTAAACGGTAGATGCAGAGTACCACCTCAGTCTTTGAACCTACGCATGCTCTCCCCTCCCCCAGCCGCCTCCCTCCTGCACATCCATCCACACACAGACACCAAGCGAGTCACGTGACGACCTACCAGACCAAACCATCATCACCCCCAAGCCTACTTTTGTACTGTCGCCATGATGATGAAAATATACTGTGCACAAAAAGAAACGCATATTTTTTTCGATGAAAATATTAAGGAAAGTTCTGACAGAAACATGCCCCGTATAGCAGGGAGCTCTATCCAGTGTGAATAGTCAGACATAATGAATAGACATAACAGTAGATCGATGTCTTATTTCTTCTGTGGTTGTAATATTTTGAATGCTAAATGATGCATGAAATAACTGAAATAAAAATATGCGTTTCTTTTTGTGCATAGTATATATACGGGACACCCACCACCACCACTGCCACCGCTACCACTTCCACCACCACCACCACTACCACCGCTACACCACTACAAGGGTGACACTTTGAAAATCTGAAAAAACTGAAAATGAGGCAGAGGTCCAGGGGCCGCCCAGGCCCTGGCGGCGAAAACTTTTTCTACCAGCACAATGGCGCGACGTAGGCTAACAAAGATCGCTGGATCTGTGTTGTCTTCAATGATAGAGAGTGCTTCCTCATTTCCGGTCGTCTGCTATAGTGCTGCTTCGGTCATAATACCGCCGATTCAACTGTTTTTAAAAAAAAAAACATTTTTTTTTTTTTTTTGAATAACAAACTTGAAAAACGGAATTTCCGTCTGGGGCCTTGCCGAGAAAACAGATTTCAGTCACCCAGATGGAAGAGTGGCACCATGCCACTATCACAGAGCAGCACTCAACTTTCTTGACAATGCAGAGGCTTCTCTCTCTCTCTTACTCAAACACACATTACAGAACACACACACAAAGACAAGCGCAAGTACACACACACACTTAAAACATTCACTAAATACCTGTGCATGCGCACCCACACACACACACTAAAACATTCACTAAATACATATTATGCACGCACACACACACACACACACATGCACATGCATCCACACACACACACACTGTAACACATTCACTAAATACATGTGCATGTGTGCGCCCGTGCAAACACCAACACGCATCCATGCATGCACACACACCCACACCTACACTCATTAAATACATGTACCCTTCTTTTCCGTGATCTTATTAAGCATCTCAAAAGCAGCACTCTTCCAGTTCAATTTGAATCAATACTGCTCCAAGCACACTGCGAGTAAAAATCAAAAACAGGCACAAAAAAAACACACACACACAACCTCATACATATACACACACACTTACAAAACCCCTCTGACTCTCTCTCTCTCTTTCTCTCCTTGATACTAAATTCAAAAGGACATACCCACACATGCATATGAACATATCAATATGTACATGCAGACATGAACAGGCACATACGTACACCAAACAAACTCTAGACTTTATAAGACCATGAGCATAAACGCACACACACACACTTACACTTTACACACACGCACACCAAGAGGGAGAAAGAGGCAGAGAGTATTTTGGCCCCCTTTGATTTCATGACCATCATAATCAACTTGCTGAACCACACCACACATCGCATCATGCCAAACCACATCACGCCACACTGCTCTGCACCATGATGAAGCTGTGAACTTCCGCAGTTTGGCCTTTTAAGAAGCTCACCTCTTTCTTTTTGGGTTTTGTGTGTGTGAGTATGTGTGTGTGTGTGTGTGTGTGTGTGTGTGTGTGTGTATTTATAAATTTGTGTGTGTGTGAGTGTGTGAGAGAGAGAGACTCATTCATATCCAAACATCTCCATTTTCTTGAACAAGCTTTCGGACAGCTCAGTCACTCTGTGCATGCCCCCCCCCCCCCCCCCCCCCCCGGCCTTTTTTTCAGCCAAGATGAGCAGGCTTCCCTTGACCATAAACTGCCGTCACTGACGGCTCAGTCACTCTGTGCATGCCCCCCCCTGGCCTTTTTTTCAGCCAAGATGAGCAGGCTTCCCTTGACCATAAACTGCCGTCACTGACGGCTCAGTCACTCTGTGCATGCCCCCCCCTGGCCTTTTTTTCAGCCAAGATGAGCAGGCTTCCCTTGATCATAAACTGCCGTCACTGACGGCTCAGTCACTCTGTGCATGCCCCCCCCCTGGCCTTTTTTTCAGCCAAGATGAGCAGGCTTCCCTTGACCATAAACTGCCGTCACTGACGGCTCAGTCACTCTGTGCATGCCCCCCCCCCCCCCCCCCCCCCGGCCTTTTTTTCAGCCAAGATGAGCAGGCTTCCCTTGACCATAAACTGCCGTCACTGACGGCTCAGTCACTCTGTGCATGCCCCCCCCCCCCCCCGGCCTTTTTTTCAGCCAAGATGAGCAGGCTTCCCTTGACCATAAACTGCCGTCACTGACGGCTCAGTCACTCTGTGCATGCCCCCCCCCTGGCCTTTTTTTCAGCCAAGATGAGCAGGCTTCCCTTGACCATAAACTGCCGTCACTGACGGCTCAGTCACTCTGTGCATGCCCCCCCCCTGGCCTTTTTTTCAGCCAAGATGAGCAGGCTTCCCTTGACCATAAACTGCCGTCACTGACGGCTCAGTCACTCTGTGCATGCCCCCCCCTGGCCTTTTTTTCAGCCAAGATGAGCAGGCTTCCCTTGACCATAAACTGCCGTCACTGACGGCTCAGTCACTCTGTGCATGCCCCCCCTGGCCTTTTTTTCAGCCAAGATGAGCAGGCTTCCCTTGACCATAAACTGCCGTCACTGACGGCTCAGTCACTCTGTGCATGCGCCCTTTTCTTTTTAGCCATGAACCACCGTCCTAATGACCATAACCTTGCCCTCGATGACCTCTTACTGTTGTCCAATCCCAGACTGTGATGCTAAAAGGCAGAGCAGGTAAATTATCCAGTTACAACTTTGAGATTTTACCTTTTGAGGACAGAACTAAGCTCTCAATCACTGTCCATAATCGGCTTGGTTGTATTCAACCCTCAGGCAGGTGATTCTCTATGCTTATGTCTACAGCCACCAGAGATCGCTTTACCCTGTCCACCAGTTCGGCCATCAAGCCGAGTGTTGCGGTTATTCAACTTTTTTATGAGCTGCTGACTGGAATTTCTCAACTACCGTTCGGACATTTTATCTCCGATAGGGGGCCAGATCTGACGGACTCTTGACCGTCTTGGAGTTATTGTCGGTGCCGCTCTGAGGGTGACATGTCCTTCTCAACGAACTGCTGGGCAAATTATGAGTATCCGGGTTCCTGTTCATCACACCCCTCCACGGCGACTCTCTGTACAGTTTGGGGAGGAGGATAATTGTTAGCTCCTCTCACCAGTGTTTTAGTTGGTCATGGCTTCCTATATGTCTTGCTTTTCAAAAGCATACACCATTTTTTTTTTTTTTTTTCAGTGAACTGTTTGGGTTCTTTGGAGTGTGCTTGAGTTCCAGTTGGTCGTACCCCTCATGCCGACTCCTGTGCATTTTTGCAGAGAGGTTGCTTGTTAGCTTCTCTCCCCAACACTCTTGGTCGTGCAGTTGGTATCATGACTTCTTTTTTTTTTTGGGGGGGGGGGGGGGGGGGTGGGAGGGGGGGGGAGGTACCATGACTTCATTTTTTTAATTGTTTCACAACTCTACTGCACAATTGGGCTTTACACTGTTCATGCTCACATAATGTCCTTCGACATCCTCTTTGTACACACACACAAATACAACCACACACACAGGCACACACACACACACACAGGCACCAACAAGGTAGACACTGCACATGAAGACACAACTAAAGCTTCTTCGGTGGTGGGGTGTTTAAACAGAGTTCACAGAATTTTCTTTGGCATACTTCAGAAATTGCTGATTAATACAAATGCTTTGACAGTGTCACAGGTTATCCCAAAACAATTGCCGCTCCTTTCAATTTACAGAGGCTGAGGCCTGCCTCGATCTCCATGTGTCGACACAACCACGTTGTCACAAAGATCTCCACAGTTCACCGTACACACCAACAAGCAATCAGCTCAACTCCTCAAGACTGTGGTTGAAGGTGACTGAGCTCCTTTAATCAGTCTTGCGCTTCTCAAATGGTCTTCATGCCCAAACTACGGTCGACAGTGTTTTGCAGAGTGTTGGAAATTCGAGTTTTCGAGGTCTATTCCACCACACACACACACACACACACACACACACACACACACACACACACACACACGATGCACAGAGACTGACAGACACACTCGACACTCGTGTAAACCCTTCCCTCCACTTCCACACACACACACATACACAAAAACGCACTCACACACACGAATATATCATACAAGCATATGCATTACAACCAGCCCATCAAAGAAACATAACCACACATGTGAACAAGCCCTCCAATCAGCGTACAAAACAAGACCTGTACTCACGGCAGAAGCAGCCGCGTTCCCTTCAGCCTTGGATTTCCCTTTGTCCTCCTCCGAACAGAACGGCTTTTCCAGTTCCAGCCGAAGCCGCTGCAGCTCTGGAGTGGTGCTCGTCTGATGTCTAAGAGAAAAAAAATACGTTAAACACAAGGTCATCCAAGGCTAACAAGGTCATCCCATTCGCCCAGATAGGAAATGATACAGGTTTTCTTAACCCTGTAACTAGCAAGCTTTTTTGTTGTTGTTGTTGTTTTAAGAAACATCTCTAGAACTACCAACATTTCAGAGCATAAAACAAACTTCTGAAATTCAGAGCCTTTATCACCAAGCCCCCCCCCCCCCCCCCCCCCCCCAAAATGAATGTCTTAAACACCCACAATTTTTACACCAATTCCTCTGTAATACAAATCAACCTATTTTGTCAGGAACTGGAAGCAAGGAGAACTTCTTAAAACTTGTTTAACTTTGCGAAGACAGAAGAGAAGTCGTGAAGCTGAACAAGAGCCAAAATGGGTGTGCTCCCTTGATGAGGAAAGAAAGGAAACCGACACTCGGTTCCACAGAAGGAAGGGGTTTGAAATAAGGGGGAGTCACCCTGTGAGACTGAAATAAGCGGAGGTCATCCTGGGAAACTGAGTATTACTGGGGCACGCTGAGGACTGGTTTTAGCTCCCTTTCCTCACCTTTTTCTGTTGCTGGGACATCTCGATTATCTAAGGCACTGTTCTCACGAAGTGGGATAAAGGTATTAGCTTGGACAGGTCAGTGTAAGGGAAACCACCAAACGAAGGTCTCACTCACCCCAAGTTTTCTACACCATTTCCCAGATGAGACAAACCAATGTGTTCTGTTAGGAACTGCGTGGCGGGGGGAGGCTTTTTTTCCTTCTGTCCAGTTTTCCAGCCCTCTCAATGGCACTCCCCTCTCCTGGCTCTCTCTCAAACACAACCGCCTGCATGGTCATCATGTCACAGTCTCAGTGCCAACCACCGTGTCTTGCTGTTCAGAGTGTAGCGGACCACATGGGGTGCAACATCAGGGCTGTCCACCAGCGGTCTAAAGGAAGCCGTCGACAAAAGGTTGCCATAGGGTCGCCCGGCAGTGAAAACACTGCACTTGCTGGGTCGGTTTGTTCAGCTGAACCTGTTCTCACCCCTCACACACACATACCCACTCAAGCCCCTTGCTGAGTCACAGAGCGCAGCTTGGTAAGCGTTTCCTTACGCCACCAAGTCTATCGACCGACAATAGCTGCCATATCCATCCAAAGATGGTCCATCGACCGACAATAGCTGCCATATCCATCCAAAGATGGTCCATCGACCGACAATAGCTACCGTATCCATCCAAAGATGGTCCATCGACCGACAATAGCTGCCATATCCATCCAAAGATGGTCCATCGACCGACAATAGCTGCCGTATCCATCCAAAGATGGTCCATCGACCGACAATAGCTGCCGTATCCATCCAAAGATGGTCCATCAACCGACAACAGCTGCCATATCCATCCAAAGATGGTCCATCGACCGACAATAGCTGCCATATCCATCCAAAGATGGTCTCCACACACTTGCCGACTCTGAACATTGTCCACAACCCCTGACCCCTGGCAGGGGCATGACAGGGTGGAAATCAAAGACATTCCCTCCCCTGATCCTGCAAGGATTGACCAGGATGACCATCGTGCCACAACACTGGACGAGGGGCAGGAAAAGCAGAGAGGTGGGGGGGGAACAGAGAGTGATACAGAGGGTGGGCGGAGTGACACACGCACACACACTTGCTTTCAACACCTCGAACTCTATGCGGGCCTTCCTGACCTCTGGGGAACACGTGCAGGTACATGAACACCGCTTGTCCGGGTTGCGCAGGTATTCTTCCACTTCTTTCCTGCAGGTAAGATGCAACAGGTACGACACACTGCCCATGCCGATTTTTTTTAAAAGTCGAACATGCGCAAACCCACACACATGCAAAAACAGGCGCTTGCATGCACACACAAAAACACATCTAAACCTATGAATGTACATTCTCGCACACATTCACATACCATAAGCAAACAAGCGCCATCTACAACAAAGTACACACACACACACACACACACACACACACACACACACACACACACACACACACTCACTCACTCACTCACTCGCATATGCTTTCACACACACACACACACACACACACACACACACACACACACACATACAGAGGCAGACAGACAGAATTGTAGGACCCCTTTGGGTTTTTTCTTCTACAAACACTACCTTACTCTATTTTGTGAACTATCTGAGATTTCATTCTCACAAAAAAAAAAATTCTAAAATACCAAATTAACTTCACTTTTGATGTGAGCCCACAAAGGGATAAATGTGGAGAATGACATGCTGAAATCTGAATGACGTAAGGACAAAATGTTGTTATCCCTACAGGGCCAATACTCCCATTTCTACTGTTCTTTTCTGCACAGGATATTCCACACACATACACCCAGGTGAGAAATCATGTACCTGTGATCTATGACACTGACATATTCTCTTTGACGATGACAGATCTTCCAAAGCCTTTTGCACCACAGGTCAGGCTGCAATGTGACCTCTCTCCACAAATGTTTAGGTCAAGGTCACTGTCTTCTGCATCTATACTTAGGCTGGTTGGCAGCAAGATCATGCCAAAACAGCAAACCCAATTCTCACAAAATCTGGCAGAAAAATGGAATGTGCTTCAAGCATGAACCTATCACATATGGGTACAGATCCAAAGGAAAGGGCAGACCTCGGGAGTTTAACTGTGGTGGAGGTCCTAGCTCTCCCAAGCACCCTTATAATTCCCTGTGGTTCCCCTCTTCTTTTTTTTTTTCTTCTTTCTTTTATCTCAAATATTTCACTTTCCTCACTGTAAATCAGTCAATATTCTCCCCTATTTCTCGTAGTTTACCAAAACTATGTGACATGTGAAATGCGCCAGATCCGCCATATCGTGTATGCTTCTGGCCGCCATGCTGGTGTTTTTTCCACGATTCCGCTCAAAAAGTTTTAGAAAATCATAATCATCTGGGGGGCACAGGTTGGTCAGTCCAGCTCAAAATTAGTATTTTTTATCATTTGTCATTGGTATATACATTGACACTATTATTTTTCAGATTTACAGTGCCGAAATGCATATTCAAGAATACGATAAAGCCAGGTGCTGGCGTGGAGTGAAGAAAAATGGACGAAGATGCATTGCTCCGTGATGACGAACTCGAAATGAGTGAAAGTGAAAAAGAATCGTCCTCTCGACACGAGAGTTCATCAGGCCACAAAAAGTCTCGACACAAGATTGTATCCATCCCTATAGCGGAATGGAAGAAAATGAAGACCCAAAACTCCCGTACCTTGGCATCCCTTAGCAAGACACTTGCACAGGGAAAGGGCAGAACCCAGAACGATGCCAGTGATGATACTGCAAATCAGGATGACACATCCGATGATGACACATCACATCAAAGAGGGGACTCCTCCAAAAAAACGATGCATGAAACGAAAACATCCTGACCTGGATGATAAAGACTTGCAAAGTCTCATTAACGCCAAGAAAGCGAAAACAGATGACTCTGACACACTCCTTGCAATTGAACAGGAGTATGAATCAGGTAGTGACACTGGACCAGAAGTCAATAGCAAATTGGCAGGCATTGTTGAAAAAATGAAATCTGACCAAAAACCGAATGAAAAAATAGAAAGTTATGAAAGACCAGAAAATTCCAATGTCCATGTTCCCAGAGTGAATTCAGAAATCTGGCCTATGATGGAGCGTACTTGCAAGACGAAGGATTAGAGAATCCAAAATGAACAAAAAATGCTGGTCGGGGCAGCCTATGCCCTCACAAAGGTAGCAAATAGTTTGACTGACAAATCACCTGGTGACAACGAAGAGATATTAGAAAATGTCACTGACGCAATGGCACTGATTTTAAAAACCTCGCATGAGCTGTCCGTGGACAGAAAAACAAAAATTTTGAATGCACAGGAATGAACAGAAAATACAAAAAACTAACTTCAAGTGACACTAAATCACAGATCAGTTGTTTGGCAATGATCTGAAGGCATCACTGGCAGCCACTGACTCTGCTACCAAAATTGGTACGGATTTGAGTCACACACAGAAAGAAAGATTCTACTCCAACATGCGCTCAAAAAAACTGGGTGTGGAAAGAGAGAGGACGTGGAAGAGGTCACAGTTGGGGCCAAGCGAGAGGCATGAGAGGCCAATCCTACAGCAGACCGACACTGGGAGTGTATCCACGTCATCCAAAACACTCCCAGGCTTGAACATCATGCAGTCAAAACCAGAAAAGGTAAAAAATCAGGACTGTGGAAGGCCCTTTCAGGCAGGCAGATTAAAGGAATATATTTCCCAAAGGAAAGAGATGACTAGAGATTCTTTCATTCTATCCTTGATACAAGGAGCTGAAACACCATTTCAAGATTTACCCCCCTTACAAGATGATCCAAATATAAAAAATCAAATTCAGGGTAATCTATGGAATGAGGCAGACAAAGAAATTGAAAAATTGTTATCCATGGCAGTCTTAGAAAAATCTTGTCATGAATCTGGTGAAATTGCGTCACCAAATTTTCTTGTTCCAAAAGCAGACCGTACATTCAGGTTGACTGTGAATTTGAAAAGATTTAATGACTGTGTCGCCTATGAACATTTTAAGATGGAGAATCTACAACCTGCTACTAGCATGATGCATAGAGATTGCTACATGGCATCAGTTGATCTTAGACATGCATATTACTCGGTACCAGCTGCATCAGCTTTAAAAAAAATACCTCAAATTTGAATGGAGGGGAAAGCTGTATTCCTACACCTGCCTACCAAATGTTGTCCAAGGTTTTCCACAAAATTGTTAAAACCTGTTTTTGCCCATCTTAGGTCCCAAGGCTTTCTATCAACATCATTTGCTGATGATAACTATCTACAGGCAGCTAGTAAAGAAGAATGCCAGGAAAACATTGAACAGACATTAAATGTGTTCACATCCTTAGGATTTACTGTTCATTTTGATAAGTCTGTTCTAGTACCTACACAAAAATTAAAATTCTTGGGGTTTTATTTGGATTCGAAGTACATGAAGGTCACTTTGCCAGAAGAATGAATAGAAAAGATAAAATCAGCTTGTCAGGGTTTCATCAGAAAAGTCAGATTCACAATTACGGAACTGCCCCAAGTCATTGGTCAGTTCGTAGCAGCCTTTCCTGCAGTACAATGGGGGGCCATTGTATTACAGATGTTTGGAGTACGAAAAAAGTGTGGCACTCAAGCAAAATAATGGATGTTTTTTGGCTGTCATGTCACTTTCAGAAGAAGGCCAAAAGGAACTGGGTTGGTGGATTGACAATGTGCAAGCAGCAACCTTTGGACTACACAGGAAAGAGTCCACTGTGGAGCTGACAACAGATGCCTCAACCTCAGGTGGTTGGGGAGCAAGGTGTGGTTCACATAGAACAGGTGGAAGATGGACTGAGGCAGAAAAGCAATTTCATATAAATGTGCTAGAATTGCTAGCTGTAGATTATGCCTTAAAGTTTTAAGGACAAAGTCTGTGACCAACATGTAAAATATTAACAGCCAGCGTACGCAGAAAGAAAGAAATGAAGGAATATGAAATGATGAAGAAATGTTAAACATAAAATCACGCAAGGCGAAATCTTGAATATAGTATTGCCTCACTTTCTGATGCATGAATGATTGAATGATGACAGAAGGCGCATTTAAAAAACAACCAACTTGGAAGTCTCACATGTCACATAGTTCGGTAAACTGCGAGAAATTGACTTAGAAACTTAAACCAGCACTCACCTTGGGAAGTCGAAGTTTGAGTGAGATTCCATGATGTAGTTTACCGGAACGGAGGGATATGCGCCCGCCCTCCAGAAATTATACCCACCCGTTAAAATTATGAACAAAAATCTAAGGTTCACGAATAGGTTCACTGGTTGTTTTTCTCAATATGAAGAAAACTCTTAAATCAGATCAAATTTGATCTGATCTTTAAAGTACGGCGGATCTGGGCATGCGCATCTCACATATCCCTCCGTTCCGGTAAACTGCATCATGGAATCTCACTCAAACTTCGACTTCCCAAGGTAAGTGCTCGTTTAAGTTTCCAACTAAAAGTCTACAATGAGAGCCGGTTTGCTTTACTTTTGTGCTGATACTCATAAACCGTCTATGTTGATGGTCGCTCATTTCAGACAATTTACCACATAACTCATGACAGGCAGCTGCCACATCAGCAGACTAACAAGATAACTTGGAATAGCGGAGTGTGGTCAGAATCCTTTCACACGTCCGATTATTTTCAAAGTCAGGACCATATTTTCATGCTCCCTTGCATGTCCCTTGCACAACTTCCTCAGAACAATGAATGCATGCTGTCACTGCTTTGGAATGTGAAAATGTCATATTGAGTCGGAATACAGTCGAGTGCCATACCGAGTCAGAACACAATCAAGTGTCAATGCTCTGGTTGCACACAACACAACAACTGAACACACACAGATGATATGGATCTTACTTTTGATAGCAAATGTCATAGGGAACCTGCCGCTAAGCTTCCAAGGAACTGTCGAAGAATGATCAATTCAGGAATCAAAAGTTTTGATTTTATCTTGATCTACCCTCAAACCCAGGAAACATGTTTGTACACAACATTCTTCTCCTTTTTGATATGGCTGCCGCAAAGTTACCTCAGCAACCTACAGACCTGCAAAGGTGTTAACAGCACCAAGTGTAGCATTTTTCAGAGCAGTATTCTAAATTTAGGCATGGCACTCATACATAATGCTCTAAGGAAAACTTAATAGCACGCTCAGTTGCACTTTGTTTCCCACATGACATGGCAGCAACTAAGACAATGAACAACTTGCCAGTTATCACCTGGTTTTCACCTGACCTACACAAAATCAAAATGTCCGACAAGCAAACAAACCGACAAAACGGCAAAATCACAGTCTTCTTCAGTTATTCTTCCTCTGCGTTCCTTCCTCTCCTCACTTAATCTGACCATTTCTTGGCGAAGCAAATCTGAATTCTAAAGATCTACACTCTTTTGGTTCGTTTAATCCGTCAGTTAGTCCACGATGCGTTTGTTTCTTTTTGTTGTTCATTTTTTTGGTGGAGCAGTTTGTTACCAAATAAAGCAGCAGGGACACTGTCTACGAAATCACAGCTCTTGGGAGTTCTGAACAGCATAATTTAGATAGCTTTACAAGCACAGTGACCAGCACATACCTATTGTCCCCCTTACACATACACATGCACATACACACACACATATACATACACACGCACGCATGCACACAAGCACGCACGCGCGCGCACACACACACACACACACACACACACACACACAATTTTCTCTTTGCCCCAACTTTTAACACTATTCAACAAAGCCAAATGTTTGACACTCACTTTGTTTTTTCAATCATTAATTTGTTCTCCTTCTCTTCATGAACTGCAACAAATAAGAAAACAAACATTAATGTTACTTTAAGAAGCACCTGCTCTGACACACTTCACCCCTTTGAGGTTTAAATGCAGAAGACCAACAGAATGCTGAAGTCACCATTCTTGTTATAATTTTGTTTTGAAGCAGAGTAAACTCCCAGTATCATAATTGTAAAACGTAACATCAAAAAACAGATCATTCTTATAATAACTTTGTTTTGAAATAAACTCTCAGTGTAATGATTTTAAAACATAACGTGAAAAAAACATGTCATTCTTAATCAAAAGAACTTTGTTTTGAAATAGAGTAAACTCTCAGTGTAATAACTTTAAAACATAACATGAAAAAAACAGGTCATTCTTATAAGAAATCTGTTTTCAAATAGAGTAAATTCTCAGTCTAATAACTTTAAAACATAACATGAAAAAAAACTGGTCTTTCTTATAACAAATTTGTTTTGAAATAGAATAAATTCTCTGTATAATGATTTTAAAACATGACATGAAAAAAAAAAAGGTCATTCTTATTTTTAGTTTTGAAATAGAATAGACTCTCAGTATAACAAGTGTAAAACATAACATGGAAAAAAAAAGTCATTCTTATTTTTAGTTTTGAAATTGAATAGACTCTCAGTATAACAAGTGTAAAACATAACATGGAAAAAAAAAGTCATTCTTGTAAGAACTCGTTTTGAAACACAGTAAATTCTTAATGTAACAGTTTTAAAAAGATAAGGCGGGAAAAAAATGGTTGTAAAATGGAGACATCACCACAATGCCAGACCAAATTTAGACAGTCACTGGAGCGAGCATCAAGAGCTCAGGAGACTTCACATCAAAGGGCTGTTGCTTCATCAAAACCAACTCTCTGAGTAGTGTTTAAAAGAGAAAAAAAAATTTTGAACTCATTAAACCAGATTTTCTGAAACTGTGTGTATTCTCCACTGGAGAATGTATCCCATATTTCACAAATAATGATAATAATAACAATAAAAATACAACAGTGAACCACTTCAAACTTCAGTGAGGTTTCTTTCTTTCATCTCATCTTCTGTGCTCCCATCAGTGGCTCTACTCCCGTGCTGCTGGTTCCATCTCTCCCCCCTACACAGCCGTACCCAAAAGGAAATCCTGATGCTTCCCAATCTCCAGTCCACACACACAGCAATCAGTGACAAGTCACTGTGAGCCAACTCACCACAGGAGACACTGCACTGCAGCCAAACCACTTCATCAGCTTCATAAAAGTGCCTGTTCTAATCCAACATACACAGGAAACAAATTTCTTACCTTCATATCCACCACAATAATTGCTCTGTGAACTTGCCTCACTTATCAAGCCACAGAAAGGACTTGGTCATCGTTCATCCCCTGAATACACCAGATAGTCTGTCGTCCCAATTCAAAGCAAGCCTGCCACTCTTACACTCATCAATCTTCCTGAAGACACTAACTAGTCCCTCATCCCAGTCCAAAGCAAGCCTACCATTCTTACACTGATCAATCTTGTCCTCCAGTTCGTTGATCTGCTTGAACAACTCTTGGTCCAGCGCGCCCTTTATGTGCACCAGATTAAGCCGCGACTGCTGGACAAACCTCTTTGCCTCGTTGTGGGGGTCTCCCAGCTTCAAGCTGGCTTCGGCCGCACGGTAATAGCCCTGGACAAAGGGAAACAACTGTCACTGCATCGTTTTGAAGATCCATGTGCCCCACGTCTGTTGAACATAATGTTCAGCCATAGCATCCAGTTCACTTCCACTACAGCACAGGAACACAATACTATCTACCCCACTTCCACTATAGCACAGGACTGCACACACTAACACATCAACAGCTACCGTCCCCACTTGTCTGCCCCTGCCTCATTCCGCCATCCCATCTCCTACAAACACATCCCCCTAAACACACACATATGCATGTAAGCATGTGCGTACATATATCTGCTTCTTAGCTCCCACCTTCTTTTCCATTCTGTTTGCTGCAATGCTGATTGATGCATTCCGGGACTGTGACAAGGAGATTTACATCCAGTTGCGTTCACACGGCGAGCTCTTTAACTTTTGACAACTTCAGGCCAAGACCAAAGTATTTGATGCCCTTCTGAGAGAGTTCCTCTTTGCAGATGACTGTGCACTGGCTGCACACACCCATGAAGACATCCAGTACATCACAGATCGCTCTGCAAGGGCCTGTCAATGCTTTGGACTTACAATCAGTCTTGGTAAGACCAAGGCCATGTCCCAATCTTCACCGTCTGCTGCTGGCAGTGCTCCACCATCACCTGTCGTCATCAACAACACAGAGATCAAAACTGTGGACAAGTTCTGCTGTTTGGGCAGCACTGTAAGCAACAATGGATCTCTGGATGCAGAAGTGATGTTGCGCATCTCAAAGGCCAGCTCTGCCTTTGGCAGACTCTCTAAGAGTCTATGGCAAGACCATGGCATCAAATTGCTCACAAAGGTTGCTGTGTACAGAGCTGTGGTTCTGAGTGCTCTCCTCTACTGTTGTGAGACGTGGACCACGTACCGCCGACACATCCAGCAACTCGAACAGTTCCATCAACAATGCATGCACAAGATCTGCAGCATCAAATGGCAAGACAGAGTGTCCAACCTACTGGTCCTGGAGAAGTGTGGCTTACCCAGCACTGAGTATATACTCATCAAAAGCCAGCTCCAATGGACAGGACAAGTTGTCTGTATGAATGACAGCAGAATTCCAAAGATGCTGCTCCATGAACAACTGAAGGAAGGACAACCTGACCAGGGAAGGCCTCTCAAGAGATACAAAGACACTTTGAAGGCCAACTTCAGAAGCTGCAACATCAACACCGCTTCCTGGGAAGATGCTGCCCATGACAGAATACAGCGGAAGCAACAGCGTACCCAGGGCACAAAGACATTTGAGCGCAACAGAGCAGCTGCCATCCAGGGAAAGAGGAATCGGAGAATACGGGGCCCACCCTGGCAGGACTCCGTTCCATGCAGTGTCTGTGGAAAACGTTGTGCCTGAAGAATTGGTCTTCATTCCCACATGAGGACCCACATCAGCAGATGACCTGCCTGCCTACTCATCCATCGGGCACGACGGGAGAATCCACCATCACATATATCAGCACACTACAGCCACTCCGCAATGCAACTGCAGAAGCACAAACAGCGTGACCTGAAAATACCATGCCCTTAAAATCCATGACCAAGCAGAAGAAAAGAACTGCGAATATGAACAGGGTTTTAGCCTGGAAATGAAAGACGCAACTGATGGGTGGATGACAAACTGAAGATGGACGTTCATTCCAAAAAGCTGGACCAAGACGATGAGACAGGAACCATTCTGGTAAGCCGCGTCAGGTTCAACACCCAACCCCACCACAGGTGGCAAGTAAGGCAAGGTAATGTTGCTTATAGCCCAGCCGACCGCAAAGGGCCATATCAGGGCTGTCACCACGTTGAAGTCATTTGCAAAACCCTACAACTTCTAAAAACACACTGGAAATTTTGTTAAATCTTTCTTTTGTAAAATCTTAGATCAGATGAAAAATGTTGACCTCTTTCAGAAATTCAATATCACATCAGGTGGGACATCTCTGAACAAGGTTTTCATGGAGTCGGTTGTAAAATTTTTATGTCTCACATCATGCAAGTCCCAACACTCTAAAAGAATATGTTTCAAAGTGAGTGGTATAGGACATGGAATGCACCAAGGAGCTTCTTCACTCTTTAAAAGAAAGTGTTGTGTGTGTGTGTGTGTGTGTATGTGTGTGTGTGTGTGTGTGTATGTGTGTGTGTGTGTGGTAGGTCAGATAGTAACAAGCATCCCCAACGAGTGACACCTTGACACCCACACCACCAACACGACAATGCCTGAAGATGGAAAGCAAACACAGCGATGTTTCTGTTGGGTGCTATGAACCTGTGTCAACTGACAGCAGCCTGAGAGCTCTCTGCCGCTGTGCCAACCTGACCTATCTGTACAGTTGTGAAGTTTCTGCAGTGATTATGAAGTTTGGGACAGAGAGGGGGGGTTGGCTTGGTAAGATGCTGAACACTATTGTATTGCATTGTAATGTGATGCATTGCAAGGTGTTGTGTTACACTGTGTTGCGCTGTGCTGTGCTGCGCTGTGTTGTTCTGTGCTGTGCTGTGTTGTGGTATGTTGTGTTGTGCTATGTTGTGCAATGCTGTGCTGTGCTGAGTTGTGTGTTGTGTTGTGCTGTGCTGTGTTGTACGGTGTAGTGCTGTGGTGTGGTGTGGTGTGGTGTGGTGTGGTGAGTGTGGTGTGGTGTGGTGTGGTGTGGTGTGGTGTGGTGTGGTGTGGTTGTGGTGTGGTGTTGTGTTGTGGTGTGGTGCGTTGTGGTGTCATGTGGTGCTGTACTGTTGCGTTGTGTTGTATGGAACCATTTTTGCATTGTATCGCACTTCAATGCACTGTCTTGCGCTGCAATGTGTCGTGCTGTTACTGTGCTGTACAGCCTTCAGTGCGCTGCAATGTGTCGTGCTGTTACTGTGCTGTACAGCCTTCAGTGCGCTGCAATGTGTCGTGCTGTTACTGTGCTGTACAGCCTTCAGTGCGCTGCAATGTGTCGTGCTGTTACTGTGCTGTACAGCCTTCAGTGCGCTGCAATGTGTCGTGCTGTTACTGTGTTGTACAGCCTTCAGTGCCTGCACTGTGTCTGCTGTTACTGTGTTGTACAGCCTTCAGTGCGCTGCACTGTGTCGTGCTGTTACTGTGTTGTACAGCCTTCAGTGCGCTGCAATGTGTCGTGCTGTTACTGTGTTGTACAGCCTTCAGTGCGCTGCAATGTGTCGTGCTGTTACTGTGTTGTACAGCCTTCAGTGCGCTGCACTGTGTCGTGCTGTTACTGTGTTGTACAGCCTTCAGTGCGCTGCAATGTGTCGTGCTGTTACTGTGTTGTACAGCCTTCAGTGCGCTGCACTGTGTCGTGCTGTTACTGTGTTGTACAGCCTTCAGTGCGCTGCACTGTGTCGTGCTGTTACTGTGTTGTACAGCCTTCAGTGCGCTGCATGTGTCGTGCTGTTCTGTGTTGTACAGCCTTCAGTGCGCTGCACTGTGTCGTGCTGTTACTGTGTTGTACAGCCTTCAGTGCGCTGCATGTGTCGTGCTGTTCTGTGTTGTACAGCCTTCAGTGCGCTGCAATGTGTCGTGCTGTTACTGTGTTGTACAGCCTTCAGTGTGCTGCACTGTGTCGTGCTGTTACTGTGTTGCACAGCCTTCAGTGCACTGCACTGTGTCATGCTGTTACTGTGTTGTACAGCCTTCAGTGCGCTGCGATGTGTCGTGCTGTTGCTGTGTTGCACAACCTTCAGTGTGCTGCACTCTACCCATGCTGCACTGCCCTGTGCTGTCCTACATCATACAGACCTGAACTGTACTGTAAAGAACAAATGTGCCCTTGAGTTCAATCCATGAGAGCTATATCACTGTGAATGTCTTTAGAAACTAGTTCCCTTCTGGTTCTTTAAACCGAATGACTGAGATGCAGATTTACTGATACTGCACGTGCTGTGGCCCAACAACACAAATACAGCATCCACTATCCTGCACTTGACAAACTAGCAAAAACAAACAGATATAAACAAACGACAGATGCAGATGAAAACACTGTGTCTTTAGTGACGAAATCATAAAACTTGTATAAGCTTTTAAAATTTTCTTTAAAAAAATTATTTCTTAAAAACCACAAAAAAACATACCCCCCCCCCCCCCCAACCAAAAAAAAGAAAAGAAATCGCTCACCTTGTACCACTTCCGATTAACGAATATGGCTCTCCTGCAGTCGCTCAGGGCTTCCCTGGTGAAAAAAAATGTATACGTACATAATTATCTATCTGTCTGTCTGTCAGTCTGTCTCTCTCTCTATTTATCTATCTAATATCACTATTCTTCTTCTTCTGTTCTAACGTAGGTAGCCTGTGTCAATAGACTGACAATCTTCTGTTCTATCGTAGGTAGCCAGTGTCAACAGACTGACAATCTTGCATTTCGCCATTACCATTGCTCAATTCTCAGTCCATTGTGACCCCTCTACAGCGCATTCTGCACTCAGTCGAACTGAGCAGGTATATTACAGTTGATTCCTAGGTTTCAGCTGTCCGGTCTCTGCATCTCCAAGACAGCGCTGGACATTTTCATGCGGCCAGCAATAAGATGAGACACACCGCTGATGGCCAATGAAATTTCACTTAGTTTCATAGCAAATGCTTCCCTTATACAGTGTTTGCTATGACTATTTTTGTCTGAAGCATTCTCTGAATGTGTATCGGGCAGCATCTTGTGTGCTCGGAGTCTACTGTAAGTCGTAGAGTAACCAGGTCTTCAGTGTTTTAACTCTCCTACTACCAAGGTTTCCTGCTGCTTACTTCCTGTTGGAAACCAAGTAATTCTTTAACGTCTGTGAAAATTTTCACTTGCTTTCATTAAAAAAAATTTTTTAATAGTTTTGCATGAATTTGCATTAAATTTTGTGTTCATGTGCACAAATGAATGAATAAAAGTCTGAAATGAAAATAAACTGGATATGAGTTTTCTAATGTTGTCTATTTCAAAATCTCTCAGCCAATGATCAAAATCATAGGCACACACAGATGGATCGCTGTTACTTATCTTCGTCCTCAGAATCACTCAAAAGATCCCCGTAATCAACATTAGCTTCAAAGTTCTGCCACTTCACAATCTTTTTTAATGCGTTGAAGTTCACCTTCACTAATTTCTTCAGCAGTAAAATCCTGAAAGGTTTCGTGGTCGCTGTCTCCGTCTTGTAGGAGCTCTCGCCAGAAGTCTTCGTTCGGTTCCATTGCCAAAATTGCTAAAAAATATGACTTTTTTTCGGTTCAAACCAAAACAATCTGCCATCTGCAAAGCCAGTCCATCCAGAATCAACTGCACATGCGTGTAATAACGGAAAGTGTGATGTAAGTCGCAAAAGAAGGGATGGAAGGGAGAGACCGGAATGGCCGCAGGCCTCGGCGGTTGTGCCCACCCATGGTTCCTGTGTATAGCAGAGATCGTCGGCGGTTCTACCCGCCGACGGCAATAGGAAAGTTAAACGTAATAACAAGGCCTCCTGATAAATAGATAGTCTTTCATCGAACAGATCTTTTTTTTTCTTTGTAACATGAAAAACTGTCCTTTGGCATTTGGCCAGGCGCCAGTGAAGGCGGGGAAGGGAGGAGGGGGTTGGCTATTTTAAATCCACATTTTTGTAGAATCTTGCATTTTATCAAACATTGCTCAAGTTTGATTTATGCAATTTCTTCAACAATTTTATCCAGTTCTATCCAAACACTTCTGATGTTCATATGATGGCCGTCGATTCTGCCATTTTATCTTAAAGTCACCTATAACTAAGCAATCTGAGGGGTCAGCACACCTTCTAACGAAATGTCATCGAAGCACAGATGCAGCCAGACACGATTTCCCACCATGGTCTCAGCACACAAACTTAATTGTTATACAGCACATTTTTAATTACCTGAGCTTTGTTTCAAGATTCTTTCTTCTTTTTTTCTAAAGCTTGTCATATCCATTGTACTTCTGCCAACCACTTTAAAAAACTATGGCGAAATGGTGTGGGTAAACAGGTCTATGCTTGTTGTCCTGCAAGTCAGCAAGTCTTGATTAGTCCTTCGCTCCTCTGAATTTTTGTACAGATGTCTCATGGGGAATCAACAGAACATCATTTGCATGACACCTCTCTCTCTCTCTCTTTCTCTTTCCCTCTCTTTCTACCTCCCTCTCTCTTTCTCTCTCTCTCCCTCTCTCTCTCAGAAATAGTTTCACATTCTGTGTGACTCACAAGTATTCTTCCAGGTTAATGTAGCACTGGGCTCGGTTTCCATACAAGTAACAGTTGTCAAAACTGCACACATAGGAAAGACAGAGAACCACATACATATCAGTTAACAAGGCCACGCAATCATGGTTCAGCAGAGCTACTACCATGGCCTCACAAACACAGAGTGTAGCATGTTGACGTTCTAAGTGCTGTGTTCCAAAATTACATGTCATATGCAATACAAGTCAGACTCAATAACACTTTCAGTCTCTTTCACTTTGCATACAACACGTTATCAGAGTAGAAAGATGGAAATCTTGCTAGTTGTCACGCCGTTTTGACCTGACCAACAAAATAATCAAAATGGGCAACAACAAGACGAATCTAAAAGGCAGCAAAATTGTTATCATCTTAAGCAATTTTTCTCCTGCTTTTTCTTCCTTTTTTTTGTTTTGATCTGGCTATTAACTTATGTAATAACTCAATGGTCTTCAAGATTAAGGTTGATCAGTTCTATCTATGCTGCGGCTCAGTCCATGAAGCATTTTAATGTGGGGGGGGGGGGGGGGTTTAGAAAATGTTGGTTCCCTTATCGGCCCATCTTTGTTGAAACTGAACATACTGCGCAAAATCTTAAACAAATGTTAGCGAACCGCCAAGAGAAATGTGGACAAGGACTGTATGGGAAATGGAGTCAGAACCAATGTTAACTCCAAGGGAAAAATCCCCCTGTACCGAAATGGCCCAGCAGAGATTCGAACCCGCAACCCCAAGATTACGAGTCCGGCGCTCTACCACTGAGCTATTCCGGCCCCCTTTTTACACAAGTAACACCATCCATCACCGGACAGATATTCTGAACAAAACTGAGCTGATGGGTAGAATTAAAAGAAACGAAGCATCCCGACATACAGAGAGTGACATGTCGGAGAAACACACTTTCAATCAAAAGCAGCCCCAGTTTCGCACAGGATAGTCAGCCGTGACAAGAAATCGGCCCACATGTAATACAATACAACCTAACAGCCCGATGAAAAAAAAAAATTAAAAAAAAGAATTACCCATGCGCTAGTCAGTATGTTTTGCTGAAAAATTTTTCTCCTCCAGACCGATTAAAAGGGTAAAGAATTACTCATATGCTAGTCAGTACGTTTTGCTGTAAAGGTTTTCTCCTCTAGACCGATGAAAAGGACAAAGAAATACCCATGCGCTAGTCAGTACGTTCTGCTGAAAAGTTTTTCTCCTGCATTCAACAAGAAAGTGGTCAATTTCAAAGTTAGTGCTGTACAGTAAAATGGTTCAAACCACAGAGTGATGGCGTAACGCTCAACAGATCTTAACCCGATCAGCACACATCACCCAAGGCTTTCTCTCCTGGTATTGTATGAACATGGATGTTTATAGAATCAGTACCATATTTCTCTACGGAAAAATATCAAAGAACTTTTTTTCATTAAATGAAAAGTCAATCAACGCATTCTTCAACAGGAAAGACAAAGGATAAAACATAAAAAGAAAAAAAATATGAACATTAAAAAAGGGAGTGAACTCACTCTTCTTTCATCGCCTTGGTGTAGACATTGATAGCCTCTCTGTACTCTCCCTTCCGGAACAGCTCATTGCCTTTTAATTTCCCATTTTCAGGATTATTGGCATCACTCTCCGGGTCTGTTATGGCACTCTGAAAAACATATCCATCCTGTTTTCTTCTATGTTACTCTGAAAATTCTTCTTTTTTTTTCCTTTTTCGTGAATGAGCAAGTCTCCAAGTATACATGTACAGACACTTGAGTGTGCACAGTGGTATTAAAGTACACAGCATTCTTTAGACTGTACAGGTTGTTCATTCCCAACTTATTTTCTTCATCTGTTTTGTTCGTTCGCTTGTTTTTGCCCTCCTTCTACTTACATGTAATTCGATATTGTTGTCAATACTCTTTCTATGTTGTCAAGAAACAAATCACAACATTTTTGCATCTCAGTTATATATCACTATTCAATCAGAATGTTTCATATTATTTAAATCCATGTCCTAAGCTATACTGTTTTGGTAAATTCTGCATTAGGAAGAAAAACAAAAGTGCCTAGCAAGGGTGAGAACAAAAAAAAAAAAAAATTGCATTTCTCTATAGCAAAAGTGTGTGATCATTTAAGACAAAGAATCAAAATCCTTACTTACACTCATCATTTCTCTGGCAATCTTGGCCGACAGCAGCTCTTTGTGGTGTGCATAGTACATCACATGGTAATGGACTGAAAATCAATGATATGTCAATCAGGTATATGTGACCGAAACTGAAAACCATAACACACTTACCTTGTAAATGTGATGGCAACTTAAAACCTGCGACACATTTACCACTGTAAAAGTGACAAGATCCGAAAACCAATGACACGCTTACCCCTGTAAAAGTGACAAGATCTGAAAACTAATGACACGTTTACCCCTGTAAAAGTGATGAGATCTGAAAAACAATGACACGTTTACCCCTGTAAAAGTGATGAGATCTGAAAAACAATGACACGTTTACCCCTGTAAAAGTGACAAGATCTGAAAACCAATGACACATTTACTGCATAAATGTGATGGGATCTGAAACAAAGAAAAGACATTTACATATATATCTTTTAAATGTGATGGGAACTGACAATGACAACTGTATCCTGTAAATGTGATGGGAACTGACAATGACAACTGTATCCTGTAAACATGATGGGAACTGACAATGACGACTGTATCCTGTAAATGTGATGGGAACTGACAATGATGAGTGTATTCTGTAAACATGATGGGAACTGACAATGACAATTATATCCTGTAAACATGATGGGAACTGACAATGACAACTGTATTCTGTACACATGATGGGAACTGACAATGACAGCTGTATCCTGTAAACATGATGGGAACTGACAATGACAACAGTATCCTGTAAATGTGATGGGAACTGACAATGACTGTATTCTGTAAACATGATGGGAACTGACAATGACAACTGTATCCTGTAAACATGATGGGAACTGACAATGACGACTGTATCCTGTAAACATGATGGGAACTGACAATGACAACTGTATTCTGTAAACATGATGGGAACTGACAATGACAATTGTATTCTGTAAACATGATGGGAACTGACAATGACAACAGTATCCTGTAAATGTGATGGGAACTGACAATGATGACTGTATTCTGTAAACATGATGGGAACTGACAATGACAACTGTATCCTATAAACATGATGGGAACTGACAATGACGACTGTATCCTGTAAACATGATGGGAACTGACAATGACAACTGTATTTGTAAACATGATGGGAACTGACAATGACAATTGTATTCTGTAAACGTGATGGGAACTGACAATGACAGCTGTATCTTGTAAACATGATGGGAACTGCCAATGACAGCTGTGTCCTGTAAAGATGAGGGGAACTGAATGACACATTTACTCAGCAAATGTCATGGGAACTATTTTTAAAAAAACAAAAAAACACACATTTACCCCCTTACCATGATAGTAACTGAAAAACAATCACACATTTACTCTGTAAAAAGTTTAAGGACCTGGACCCTGTGTACATGATGGCAACTGAAAAGCAATCACTCATTTACACTGCGAGTACGGACGGGGACTGAGAACCAAAGGTACAATTACCCTGTTATTATGACAGGAACTGAAAAAAAAAAAAAACCAATCTTACAACTGTCATGGAAATGGAAAAACAATGACACATTTACCCTACAAATGTGACAGGATCTGAATAAACAATGACCCAACAGCTGTGTAATGTTGACAAGACCCGAAACACTGAGACACTACTCAACAAAAACATCACGGAGATCCGCACAGAAAAACTGTGACATAAAATAAGATACACAAAACATAGTCCAAAAAAATTTTTTTTTAATCAACAGAGAAAAAAAAACAGGAAAAAAAGGCACACCATATCAAAGATTTCAACTCTAAAGCAACACTCTCAGATACATAAACTGTCTAAAATCTAATCTTCTCAACTTTTACACAGATTCTTTTTTTTCCCCTTTTTCTTTCAGTCTTTTTCCATTTACTGTTTACAGGACTATAAGCAAGGTTGGGGGAGTCAAGTGGTGGGGATTTGGGGCAGGGTGGGGGGATTTTTCCCCCCACACCATAGCATGGAAAAAGTGATCCATACTTTCCATCAAGTTGTGTCGAACAATGCTCCGACGACCCTTACCCATTTTGCAGTGGAAGACCAAGGAGAACTCCACGGCCGCGGGGTGAACGAAGTCTGAACACACCTCATCCCTGAACTTGGGCATCCGTAGCAGCTGGGCGAGCCTGCTCCTATCGGTGCACAGAAACAGCCCACGTGAGTAGCATCCCCTGACTTACACCAATCACACTTGCCTCTCGTAACATCTCACACTTCACCAGCAGTATTCCCCGACTAAAGGTATCACACTTGTTCTTGTATTCCCTGACTACAGCTATCACACTTGTCTCTGGTAACATCTCACACTTCACCAGCAGTATTCCCTGACTACAGGTATCACACTTGTCTCTTGTATTCCCTGACTACAGCTATCACACTTGTCTCTTGTAACATCTCACCTTCACCAGCAGTATTCCTGACTACAGGTATCACACTTGTCTCTGGTAACACTCACACTTCACAAGCCTCTCTTGGACCTGCCCAGACTCAATTTCTCTTTTTTTGCTGTCCCATCTTCTTCTATGCCACCTCAGTGGCAGTGCACCCACGCTACTCATTCCGACACCCCATCCACAGCCACAGCCCAGCCCGACCAACCGCAGCCCTGGCACTGGCAATCCACAGGGAGCAATCAGTGTCAAGTTGTCAAGAGGCAACCCACTGGAGGAGACACTGCACTGCCGCTGAGTCACTCTGGTGGTGTTCAGTGGCGCCTGTTCTGATCCAACAAACACAGGACACCACCTACTAAGCCCCCTACTGACGACAATAATTACTTAATCGCGGAGCCGGCCTGAGTGAGCTCCCATCCCACAGGGCGCCACCTCATCCGTCCAACGACAGCCCCTATGGACTTGCCGATACCAGTGATCCCGACAGAATCACAGACATGGAGAGGACATTGAAACCGAGGTCAACATGAAAGCAGAGCATGAAGCCCCAATTTCTTCCCCCCCCCCCCACCCACCCACCCATCCCCCTCCTCCTCACCCCCTACTTTCCCTCCACACCCTCCCCAAGCCCTTTTCCTCCTGAACCTGATTTCTAGACCATCCTCCCTTCATCTCTGCAACTAGCTGCAGTAATAAAAGAAAAAAGGTTAAACATGTACATCATCAATAAACACAAGCACACTCTTTAAAGTTTCAGCGTTATTACTATCTGACCAGACATGGCTTTTTTCTGGGCTTTCATCACCCCAATGAGGAAAAAAAAAAGAGTCCTGTCTTATAGCAAAAAAAAAACAAACTACATAAAAAATACACACTAATTCAGACATGCCTTGCTCAAAAGCTTTGCAGCTGGAACACATGATGCAAAAATCAGAACAAACTGACATTCGTAAGAATTTTCCAGAACATTTTCCAGAACACACAATAGTCTTCCTTAAGCTGATGCTGTGCAGATGTACAAGTACGCATATTCGCTACACTCGCATCATCATGGCCATCATGATCAATGGCTGTTGACCATGCACAAAAGTTTTCCCCCTTTCTTCGTTGTAAACATGGCTGCTGTTCATGGTACCGTTTCTTGAAGGTCTGGGGTTGTTCATTTCTTTTTTCTTTTTTCTCTTTAGAAGAGGGACTGGCCATCCAACTTTTTTATCATAAGTCACAATACTGTTGAATAAATAATTCAAGATCACAACAGATTCATGGACAGAGATTTCCATTAGTAGAGTTCAAAGATGGAAACACTTGAAATTGTTATGCACATCTTTTGACACACTTAAAGTCACTTGAATGACAGGCTAGAATAGTATTCGCCATCATTTGGTCAGTAGGAAGAGTGGGCCTCAGTAGTTACTGGACATTCATTATCACTGGAGGAAGAAGACCCCAAAGACAGATTGATTTAGTGATGCAGAATGTGCATTCTGCGTGGTACTGCACTGCACAGGGTAAGTACATGCTCAAGTTCTTTGTCATGAAAAGTCATATTACTGATAAGCTCTGCCTATACTTGTACTGGGGTGAGTAGTACACGCAGCAAATTGGGCACCTGAATAGCTCAGTGGCGGAGCGCCTGACTCGCTATCTTGGTGATCCTGGGGTTGTAGGTTCGACGCTCAGCCCGGTCATATCGGTACAGGGGGATTTTTCCCTCAGAGTTAACATTGGTTCTGACTCCATTTCCCATACAGTCCTTTGAATGAAACTATAAACCGAGGTTCCATGTGTGAACGCATGCATAACATCTTGCACACACGTAAAATCCCGTCACCAGATTTCGGAAGAGAAGGCCAGTTTGGCTGTTGGAATGGATGACACATTACACATAGCATGCACCTTGCATGAGAAATGGAAAGAATGAAGAAAGTAAGGAAATCGAGTGAACGATATTGAACGGTATTCACTGGATGACACAGGAAACGACTGAATGAAGCGCCAGCTGGCAGCTCTTCAGTCAGCACTACCCAGGTAGGCAGCCCATTGTGTAAACGAGTGTGGATTGTAAAGCGCTTAGAGCTCGGTCTCTAGCCGAGAATAGGCGCTATATAAGTATTCATAGCAAATTCTGCCCACTCCATCTGGCTGATCTGGGTGCTGGCCAGCAGAGTTTGACCCTGTTACTTTGGTATGTGGCAATATGGTGATGGCTGGTCTGCCTCGTTGTGTCAGTGACACTGTTGAGAGGACTGCAAGTCACAGGCCTGCTTATATCAACGCTTTCTCCACCTCTCTCTCTCTCTTGGCTTGCTCCCTTGTGTTGGCTTTACTGGTTCTTACTTCGTAACAGATCTACTGGCTTTCATTTTTGTACTTAGTACTACTATGCTTGGAAGCACATGCGTGTATCAGTTGTGCTGAGATCGTGGATTATTCACAGTATGTATGTATGTAGGGGTAAACAGGTCAGTTACAAAACAAGGACACAAACAATGCATCAGGTTACACGACCAGACACATACACAGGTCTGGAAAAAAACAAACTTACAACTGCGTGACGAAGAAGGGGTACTGCCTGGCCTGGGCCACGGCCTCTTGCACCTCCTGTTTGCCGTTCATCCCCATACGTTCAATCTTGTCCACCAGCTCCAGCATGTCTTTCAACATCTGCCTTTTTGGCTGAAAAAGAAAAAAAATCACACACAAATTAGCTCTGTACATCTCTTTCTTTTGGGCTGAAAAAGAAAAAAAAATACACAAAAATTAGCTCTCAACATCTCTTTTTAGCTGAAAAAAGTACACAAAAATCAGCTCTCAATATCTCCCTTTTCGGCTGAAAATTTAATTTAATTACATAAAATTAGCTCTCAACATCTCTCTTTTTGACTGAAAAAAACACACGTAAAAATAAGCTCTCAACATCTCACTTTTTGGCTAAAAAAGCAAAACATTACACAAAAATTAACTCTCAACATCTCTCTTTCTGGCTGAAAAATAAAATATTACACAAAAATTAGCTCTCAACATCTCTCTTTCTGGCCGAAAAAGAAAAAAAAAAATCACAAAATTAGCGCTCAACATCTCTCCTCTTGGCTGAAAAAGAAAACACACACACACACACACACACACACACACACACACACACACACACACACAAATTAGATGCTAAATTTCCCATATTGCACCGTACAGCCTGGTTTCAGGTCAGTGTGGAAGGAGTGGTATCTTAAGTGGACAAAACAGACCGCTGAGCAGATCTGAGATCAATCTGGGAGGAATTACACTGGAACTGAACAAAACAGACTGATGAAGAGAGAGGGAGAAGAAGAAAGGGATGTGGACAGGGGGGGCCACTTACAGAGTAAAATACTTCCCGGGTGAAGTCAAACATGTCACAGAAGAGCTCTGACACGATGTAGTATTTCCTGTTCATGGCACTCAAGCTGTTGAGCCTGCAAACAAACAGCAACACCAGATTTCAGAAAACGCACACACAACATGCTGCCCCAGTTCTGTTCACTTTATAATTTACACACACACACACACACACACACACACACACACACACACACATACACACACACACACATGCAAACACATACACACACACAGAATAAGGAAAAAAATCTCTAACCAGAATACTTTGAATAGTTCCCGCATGCATGCTGTGTGTAACGTGTCATCCATACCAACAGCCAAAATGGCCTTTTCCGAAAGTTGTTGATGGGATTTTATGAGCGTGCAAGATGTTATGCGTGCGTTCAAACACGGAACCTCGGTTTATAGTCTCATTCAAAGGACTGTATGGGAAATGGAGTCAGAACCAATGTTAACTCCAAGGAAAAATACCCCTGTACCGAAACAGCCCGGCGGAGATTCGAACCGGCAACCCCAGGATCACCAAGATTACCAGTCCAGCGCTCTACCACTGAGCTATTCCGGCCCCCCAGAATCTGGACAGCCTGCACTTACAGGACTAACAAACTGTAACTACAGTGTAAGTTACAGCTGTTACTCCTGTTGAGTGCTTAATTGTCAGAATGCCCTGCTGGATTTAACTAAGGGCTGATAAAAGCAGTGGTTCGGTATCCAAATACAATACGAAAATCGCCATGCTAGAGCCAGCAGATTTTCCATCAGTCAGTCTGGGGTGGGTATGGGAATTTCACCCACCTTGCCAGCCCCCCCCCCCCCTACCCCCCATCCCCTCACCCCCCTCCTCTCCCTGCGTATCGAATCAAGAAACCTGGGATCTCATTCAAACCATCCACAGCAAAGTTCACATGAATTGTCGCCTTCTATTTTCTAAGCAGTCGGACTTGCAGATGAAGTCATTCTGCACTGGCTTTTTTCTTTCTTCAAGTTTTGGTGGCCCGCCATTGCCCAAAATAGTTAATCTCAACAAGGCCGTGAAGAAAAAAAAAAAAAGCACAAAATATCCTTTATGAATGAAAAATGATCACGCTGATTCAAAGAATCCTGAAACACCGACAGTCAAGGACAGTAAGGACAGGAGTGTGGTTAGAACTCAACACTGAAGAAGACATCACACAGTGTGCTATATATATTATATAAGCCTTTCACAGCTGATACAGGAGGACAGCTGCTTTGTTGTCGGAAAAAAATCTTTCAAACTAAACATAGGAGAGCATGAAATAAACATTTTTTGAAAACATACATACACGTATAAAACTTCTGGGTTATCACTGTGTTCATGTGTGTGTGTGTGTGTGTGTGTGTGTGTGTGTGTGTGTGTGTGATGTTTTTGTACGTATGGTTATGTGTGTGTGACTGCGAGGAGACAACAGAGAGACTCAGAGAGTGAGTGTGTAAGCGAATGTGTGTGTGTGTAGGTGTATGTGTGTTCCTCAATTTAACGTCTTCTCACTAAAAGAAATATCAGATGATGTGTTAATGGTGTGTGTGGTATGCAGATGCATGCTTATGAAAAGAACCGTGGAGGGATGGGGGAAAAAGTGTGTAGAACTTTGAATACTACCCTCCATCTCTCTGTTTTTACATTTCACTCTTCATCAATTCCCTCACTACATCCCTCTTCTCTCCATGTCTCATTTGGTGAATATTTTTATCAACTCTCTCTCTTTCTCCCCCACCCCTTATTTCTCTCTCTCTCTCTCTTTCCCTCCCTCTTTCTCCCTCTACCCTCCATCCATCTTTCTCTTTTTACCTCTCCCTCTTCATCCATCCCCTCTCTACCTCTCTCTTTTTACCTCTCCCTCTTCATCCATCCCCTCTCTACCTCTCTCTTTTACCTCTCCCTCTTCATCCATCCCCTCTCTACCTCTCTTTTTACCTCTCCCTCTCATCCATCCCCTCTCTACCTCTCTCTTTTACCTCTCCATCTCCATCATCCCCTCTCTACCCTCTCTTTTTACCTCTCATTCTTCATCCATCCCCTCTTTACCTCTCTCTTTTTACCTCTCATTCTTCATCCATCCCCTCTTTACCTCTCTCTTTTTACCTCTCCCTCTCCATCCATCCCCTCTCTCTTTTTACCTCTCACTCTTCATCAATCCCCTCTCTACCTCTCTCTTTTTACCTCTCCCTCTCCATCCATCCCCTCTCTACCTCTCTCTTTTTACCTCTCACTCTTCATCAATCCCCTCTCTACCTCTTTTTACCTCTCACTCTTCATCCATCCCCTCTCTACCTCTCTCTTTTTACCTCTCCCTCTCCATCAATCCCCTCTCTACCTCTCTCTTTTTACCTCTCATTCTTCATCAATCCCCTCTTTACCTCTCTCTTTTTACCTCTCATTCTTCATCCATCCCCTCTTTACCTCTCTCTTTTTACCTCTCACTCTTCATAAATCCCCTCTCTACCTCTCTCTTTTTACCTCTCATTCTTCATCCATCCCCTCTCTACCTCTCTCTTTTTACCTCTCCCTCTTCATCAATCCCCTCTCTACCTCTCTCTTTTTACCTCTCCCTCTCCATCCATCCCCTCTCTACCTCTCTTTTTACCTCTCACTCTTCATCAATCCCCTCTCTACCTCTCTTTTTACCTCTCACTCTTCATCAATCCCCTCTCTACCTCTCTCTTTTTACCTCTCCCTCTCCATCCATCCCCTCTCTACCTCTCTCTTTTTACCTCTCCCTCTCCATCCATCCCCTCTCTACCTCTCTTTTTACCTCTCACTCTTCCTCCATCCCCTCTCTACCTCTCTCTTTTTACCTCTCCCTCTCCATCCATCCCCTCTCTACCTCTCCTTTTACCTCTCACTCTTCATCAATCCCCTCTCTACCTCTCTCCTTTTAGCTCTCACTCTTCCTCCATCCCCTCTCTACCTCTCTCTTTTTACCTCTCACTCTTCATCCATCCCCTCTCTACCTCTCTCTTTTTACCTCTCACTCTTCATCCATCCCCTCTCTACCTCTCTCTGGTCTCTGTTGCCTCACCTCTCCCTGCTCTCCACAGTGCCCACATCGACCATGGCCTTGAACCACATGTCACAGTCAGGGTAGAGGGTCGCCAAGCCCAGAACAAAGACCCCGGCCACCTGGACCCTGATTCGCTCCACCTCCCGATCCATCTCGTACTCATTGATGCTGTTCCAGAGGTCCACCACAGCATCTGACAAAATCAACCACCGTCACTGCTGTCATTACCACTACCACCACTTCATGCCTTCTAACACAGCCATCACCGTTGCTTTGATCATTTTACTTTTCCTTACATCCATCTGGTCACGTCTACCATCTCAATCATCAATGTCTTGATAGATTTTGCCTCTGATCGTCCTCTCTGTGTGTAAGTGTCTGTGTGTGTGCCTGTGTGTTTAAATGGATGTGTCATGCTCTGTGTGTGTGTGTGCATGTGTATGTGTGCGTGCATGTGTGTGTGTATATGTGGTGTGTGTGTGTGTGTGTGTGTGTGTGTGTGTGTGGTGTGTGGGTATGTGCGCACGCATGCGCGCGCTTCACTGTGTGTGTGTATTAACTTAGTTAAATAAAATCTTAGAACCATGTTCATTTTGCTCGCTATTATGTTATTAGTTCCAAAAATCACACTAGAAATTTTCACAGTTCAGGGTGGGCATTCAATAAGTAAATTACACTGTGCACGTTTCTTAAAAATCCAGACTCGGAGGAGGACATTTACCAGTACTGGATGATTACAAGGTAACTTACAGTATAACAACTATTATGTTAGCGCGTGTGTGTGTGCGCGCACGCACGCACACACACACACACACACACACACACCACACACATAATCGAACAGGCACACAACACACACACACATACAATACACACACTCAATAACACACATACACACACGACACACAGAGTGACAGATACTGACTCAGTATCAGTCTGACACACATGATGTAGACAGTCATAACCTGTAAGTATATGAAAGCATGCATGTATACACAGTAATTTCATTCCAAACGCAATATACACACAGTAATTTAATTCCAAACAATGTACTATATGGAACACAAAGAAGAAAAGTTCTCCTCACCATAACTCTTCCCTGGAGATGTTTCCACCTTTTCCGGTACTTTTTCCTCACTGCCACCATCACCAATATTCTGTGTGCGTTCTGCTTCAATCTTTTCCAATAATGTGCGTTCTGCTTCAATCTTTTCCAATAAATTCTTTCTTACATCACATCCACCACCACCACCACCATCACATCCACCATGCGTTAGCTGACATTCCATTTCTTTTTCTTCTTCATCTGCTGAAACATCAGCCGATGACACCAAAGAGGGACAGTCTGAGTCCTCAGCACCACTGTCAGCAGATTTGTCATCCATTTCACTGACCGCCCTTTTCCCAGTTTCTGGTATTTGCTCACTCATACTTCTTGTTTTGAATCTCACAGTGCATTTGTAACCTGAAATCCCACACAACATTTTGAGCTCACTTCAAGTTGTGTTTCGTATCTTTAGACATTGAACACACTAACAACAAAAGATAATACTGGGACAAGAGAATTAGAGACCTTTACAAATCTGATCACCTTTTTTTCCAAAAAAAAACATAATTCATAATCATCATCCATACTTGACCATGATGTTCAAATCACACCTGTGCTTTGGAATCATAACCAACTTGCCCATACCTGTTAGTGTTACCTTGTAGCAGATCAATATTTTTCAAACATTCTTAAAAAGTGTATCAGAATTTTCTTTCTTTTAATGCAAGTTTGCCCTGAACCTAAACTCAACCTCTGAAGTTGCAAACCTTTTCTAAATAAGTGATGCACTTGAAATCTGTATGTTCTTGTTGCAGTATACATTTTCTTAGTCAATGTCGTTTGCTATATCCACAAAATCCAATCCTAATGCACACATGAATGTATCATGTAGTCAGTAGTGTACATTAAACATTAATGATGGAATTCACGTCATAACAAACAAATATTTGGTGATCAACTTGTAAGGATTACTGGCTGAAAACTATGGAAAAGAAAACTTAATTTTATAAATGAGGCAATGTGTATGCTATGTATTCTTTCTGGGAATTCCCCTTCTTTTTCTGCGTTTTGCAAACCTGTTATCAGTTATTAGCGTAAAGTCTGTTCGATTGATCGTTCTTTCTTGCCTCTAGTATTACATAACCTGTTCTTAAATTGTTGTACCATTATCAATCTTCTTATCATGTTGGATCTGACTGTACGAATAGGATTACTGCAATACACAGTGTTAAACAACAGTTCCGCTTGACAAAAAAAAAAAAGAAATACAGGCATAGGCCACGGCCAACTCCGTAAAGTTTCCGGGTCTCGGTTTGTGGTTTCTGTTCGAGTCGGATCTAGTCAATGGTATTTCCCTACTTTCTCAATCTCATCCTGGTTTGGTAACAAAATAAAACCACATGTTTACACCTCTTTTCACAATACTGCGCGAAAGGAACCCAGTTTTTTCATTAATTCAATGTATACGTACACTTACTTTGTATGTTGATCAAAATGCTATTCGCGTTGTGCGGAATTATCGACCAGTTCCAAGATTCCGCTTGCTGATCATGTGAGTCGACTGGTTGCTTGCTTTGCTTTAACTCCCTCTTTCAAAGCATCATGGCGGCAACCATGGCTGTCAAAATATGGTTACCTGAAAATGTCAAAAGAGTAAGTATGAAAAAACTTCGACAAGGAAATAATCACACGCGCTAGTGAGAGAAAGAGGGCATGAGGGGATGGAGTGGTTATCCGAGGGAGAAGTCACAAACAAGAATAGAGAGGAAGTAAAGAAGCGTTTGTAACACTATTGTTGCGTGCGATGATCAGGTATCTGAATCTGATCATTACGTCGCCGTGGCCACATCTTAGGGCATTATTGCGACGGGTCTGGGGTGTGCGCAGCCTAGATATTTTGCTGTTGTGGTGCGATCAGTCTTTTGAAAGTTTCTATGGATGGTGCCCTAACAATATTTTCTTCAAGGTGGTTCCAGTCTCTTGCTGTGCTAACAAAAAATGACTGTTTGAACTGCTCTGACTGGCATCTGCTGACTTGGAATGTTCTTGTGTTGTTTCTAATACAGTCAGAGATTGCACTGGTGGTGTAGTAGTTGCCAGATGTTCGTGGCCTTATGAGTCTTCCTCGTTTATGTGGAATTAGATATTCAGCAGATGGTATGGCCGGTACCAACCCCTCAACCACCTTGTAGAGGAAGATGAGGCGTAAATCACGTCTGCGCTGTTCGAGTGTTGGCAGTTGCAGAGTGTGAAGCATCTTGGTGATGGAGCCGGGTGTTCTGGAATTGTAATCGCCCGTTATGAACCGGGCGGATAGGCGCTGCACTCTTTCGAGTTTGTCGATGTCTTGTTTGAGGTAAGGACTCCAAATGATGGAGCCATGCTCAAGGGCTGGTCTGATAAGAGATAGATAGGCATTCTTCTTGCATTGCAGGGGGCAGAAGCGCAGGTTTCTCCTGAGAAAGCCAAGGGTGCTGTGTGCTTTCTTGCAGGTGTGGGCAAGAAAGCACAAAGAAAAAAAAACGTAGAGTGGAGGATAGCTGTATCTGTCGACGATGTTATGAACTGATCTGTAATGGAGGTCATCTGTTTTTGGTGTTCGTGTTGAGCGAGAGCGACCCCGGCGTTTTCACGGGATAGAAACTGCTAGCAGGCACACACAAGGCGATGTTGTCCCATCAGTCTGCTGGACACTTCAATCTGAGAGGGGAAAAAAAAGCCTGAACGTGGGCGTGAAACAGCGTGCCTGCAACACTTGTAATGCAGAGTCAGTATCCGATCGTTATTCTTGTGTGCAATTCAAATCAAAGATTTGACTCTCTGGATTTATATATTTGATATGTAAACTGAAAAAGGTAACTCTTTTTGTAATGGAGATTCCCCCGTTTATAATAAGAATGATTATTATCATTATGGTATTTACAAGGCGCAAACTCTTGATGAAATCAACTCTAAGCGCACGCTTGTTTGCTGTTGTTGTTGTTTTTCGGAACAGGTCCACTCTAAACTGAAGGCAAATTGTACAGTTTTGAGAGAAGACAAAGAAAATGAATGTTAGCATTCTGCGGATGACATTCAAGACCTAACTGACTTCAGAAATAGACAACTATGTTAATTTTACAAAAGAAATGTGCCCCCTGTCTTTGGAGGAGAAAAAAAAGCAGTATAACTCTGCATACCATCATCCTAGTTCTCTTGCAACATCTGGAACACAGAATCATCAGTGATGCATTGAACCATCTGGAGCCTAATAAAATAAGGCGTCAGGATGAAAACGTATGCAAAACACAACTCATGGCGCTTGCTGACCAAAAGACTGGCAATATGGCAAGTCAATAACAGACTGACATTCTTATAGTGGAATTTCCTAAGTCTTTTGATCACTTGTTGACGAATTGACTGGCAACAGCCTGAGGTGCTTATGATGGACTTCGTCAAAATCTTTGACCGTGTTAACCGGCAAATTCTCCTCACGTATGAACTCGACCACCATAGCATTAAAAGAAACATCAACCAGGGGAATGAAGACTTCCTAGTGATGAGGCGGTAGTGATCAATGGCATCTGCTTTAACTTCACTAGGATATTCTTAGGCTCACTTCAGTGTTTTTATTTCTTCATCATGTACACAAAACAACTCGTTTCACAGCGTGAACTCCTAGACTCATCTGTCCGCGGACAACATCATTTTTTTTAGGATACTGTCCCTTCCCCAGATGACCAAAGCCGGTTACATTAGGAGCTCAGCTGAATCATTGGATGCAAACTATCGTTGGACCATTGTTTTCCTCCTGGGAAAGTACTGTTTGCTTGTCCTGACAGAGTGAATTCACAGCATCATGCGATTGCCTTCATTTCGCCCAGTCATCCATATTTCATTCGAGCTGAGACATCTTTGAAGTCCACTTTCCCACGTGGTCTGTAGTCCCTGTTGGCCTTACTGGATTGTCTTCTGGGTTCTTTTGACATCATCTTCTTCCTTCGCGTGCTATATTACGATGCCTCTCTTATGTATCATGCTTCTCTATAATATAAGAATGAGAGTGGACTGGTATACATTTGGAGAATGACACATGAAAATCTAGACGAAAAGAGAGGATATGCTGGGACGTGATGACCTCACACACACACACACACACACACACACACACACACACACACACACACACACACACACACACACACACACACCAGAGGGAGAGAGACACACACGCACGCACGCATGCACACACGCACGCACACGCATCCCCCACCTCCACATGTACACACTCTCTCTCTCTCTCTCTCTCTCTCTCTCTCTCTCTCTCTCTCTCTCTCTCTCTCGCTCACACACACACACACGCACACACACACACACTCATACACACACACACACACACACACACACACACACACACACACACACACACACACTCATACACACACATCCACACACACACACACACACACACACACACACACACACACACACACACACATCCACACACACACACACACACACACACACACACACACACACACAACACACACACACACACACACACACACTGACGGCAAGTTGCAATGGTAATAGGTGGTGAGAGAAAGATGAGACAAAACAAAACAAACAGACAAGGGCAGAGTGGAAATGTGTTGGATTTATGATGGTGATGGACATACTCTAGCAGGCACAAAAATATGCTGCCTGCAAGGATTATGTGTGTGTGTGTGTGTGTGTGTGCGTGCGTGCGTGCGTGCGTGCGTGCGTGCGTGCGTGCGTGCGTGCGTGCGGGGTGTGTGTGTGTGATTTTGTTGTTGCTGTTGTTGTTATTTTCTCTCTCCACAATCAATTAGGCTTACCTTCACCAACTTCCCTGTCGGCATTCGAAGGGACAACACATCTCCAGAGTCTGAGGACGTCGACACAATATTTGGCCTAACCACGAAAACTTTGGCAATGATTATCTTATGTTATAAGAACACAAACTTAATTTAAACAAAAACAAAATTTCTATTAAAAAAAAGAAAAAAGAAAGAAAAAGAAAAAAGGCCTGGTTGATTCTCGTATTACCATAGTTAATAATGATTTGTATAGCATGCACAAAAATAACTCAGAACAAGGCTGTACAGCCTGAGCTACAGCAGGTTCTTTAGCTGGACCACAAACTGATCCTGGCGCAATAGACGATAATCAGAAATCTGCAATGGGGCGGGTGGGGGGGGGAGGGGGGGTCGGTGACCCGTGTTAGAGCTCGAGTTCAGCAAGAGTGACCCCACCGTTTTCATAGGGCAGTTAGCGCTGGTGAGCACATCCGAAGCAATTTAGGCTCATTAGTGGGCTCAACTGTTCAATCAGAGAGAGAAAAGACTGAAAACATGGACGTAAAATTGTGAGCCTGTTATGCAGATACATGACATCCCGATCATGGTTTTGACAATAATTTCAAATAAAACATTTGATCGTCAAGGTCTATTAGCTTGACTCAAAAACCGAAAAAAAAATGTCACTCTATTTGCAATGGAAATACATGCGTTATCTCCCCCTGTTGAGAGAATGACACGACAAACATGCACGCCTACACAAACAGAAGAAAAACATTGTAGTACAAATTTAGAAAGCACTCGTGATTATCTTAAGAAATTTTACTACTTTTGTTGCGTTAGACTTGCTTTTGGTGTTTATAAGCAATGAATGGAATTTTACTATATGTGGGCATATGTAAAAATATTTTGTCACATACATGGTTCTGTGTTCAGGAAAGAACGGACATTTACACATGTACGAAAACTCATCACCGAGTTCCCTTAAATTTCACATTATGGCATGATCTTTCATTGCGTGGTGTTCTTTGCAATTTTCAGTTTGTTTGGGTAGTCGGAGGTTCAAAAATATAAAACGTTTAAACGAGAAAGCAAGATTTTCATGCAGTATTTCAAGATATTCTTCCACCAAGAGTTAAATTTGAAACACTCTATAAAAAGGAGACAAAATTGTTGAAGATTCACTTGTCTGTTTTGTAGTGTGTGTTTGAAAAAAAAGCAAAAAGCATTACTTTTCATTCTGTTTCAGTGTGTGTTTGTATTTGGGCTTGTTTTCATGACGGCTGCAGTCTTGTTCAGTTTTATTCCCATTCAATTTAGGTGCAGGTCTGCATCGAGGTGCAGAGGGTTTGCCCTTGGAAGAAATCTGTGTTCTTTGGATTTAGAGAGCCCTTGTAGTTTACAACTTGATTTGCCGATGATTTAGTTAAAATAGTAATAATAGTGACGATGACGATGATGATGATGATAACAATAATAACAATAACAATAATAATGATAATAGTAACAATCATCTCATCATCATCATTATCGTCATCATCATCATCATCACAACAACAACATTTATAATAATAAAATATCGTAGTAATAGTAATAATAATTATTATTACTATTATCAAGAGTGCATATATTGCACCTATCCTCGGTTAAAAAATTAGGTCTTAGTGCTTTACACAATCCACGTTCCCAGTTACACAAAAGGCTGCCTACCTCGGTAGAGCCAACCAAAGAGCTGCCTGCTAGTGCCATATTCAGTAGTTTCACATTGTCATTCAATTGAAGTATCAGTCACTCAGTTTTTCAGTTGTGCTTTAATTTTTTTTTTTTTCACTGAGGATGCATGCTATTCATTAACATGTCATCCATGCCGATGGCCAAACTGACCTTCTCTTTCAAATGTTGATGATGGGATTTACATGTGTGCCAGATATTATGTATGTGTTCACACGGAACCTCGATAGATAGTCTTATTTAAAGCACTTAATCCGGAACTAGAGTCAGAACCAATGTTCACTTCGAGGAAGGAGAACAAGAGAAGCATATCAAAATTTGCCACATCAAAAACGACAAACTACAATGAAAGAAGAGTCGTAAAAAATCAAGTCATGCAATAAAGAAAAAAGAGCTGAAAAACACCAGACATGCCCAACGCAAGAGCAAACAACAATTCCATACACATCACCCACCCACCCACCTCCCCTCCCCCACTTCAAGAGCGACAAGAGAAGGAAGAAGGAGATCAACATAGGATGACAAAATGAGAGAGAGAGAGAGAGACAAAGAAAGAGAGAGGGAGAGAGAGAGAGGGGGGGAGAGACAGCCAGACTGAGAGAGAGCGAGAGAGAGAGAGAGAGAGAGAGAGAGAGAGAGAGAGAGAGCAATCACGGCTGTCACCCTCCGAGCAGCCTACTACCAATCTGGTTCTGCAAGGACACGAGAACTAATGGCTTGGAGCTGCGCCTGTTACCCTTCTTTCATATTATTTACTCTTGACAAGTACATTTTACCATAGCCTGGATGGTTGGGGGGGGGGGGGGGTAGGTTTGAGGGGCGATCACTCTAACTTAGAGCACGAGGTTTCGAAAGTCGAATGGTGAAATGCTTCATCACCGTTGTACGGTCCCATCACGTACACACACACGTACACACCCTCTCCGTCCTCTCTTTCCCTCTTCTTCTTCTTCTCCTTCCCCACTCACTCCCTCTCGAAAGCAACAGAATTTGCCACATCGGTAAGAAAAACAAATATCGGATATGTCACTTCAGACCACGAGCTACCATTAGTGAAAAAAAACAAATACAAAACAAAAAAAATCATAGTTGTTTCGCAGAATTGCCGCCCTTGAACTTCAAACCACCATACAATAGTCGCCCTTTGTCTATTTGATCCCCCCCCCCCCCCCCAACCCCCCCCCCAAATATATATATATTGAAATTGGAGACCTTACTTTTCTCTTCTCCGTGGGGAGTTATTGGGGGGACCACATTCACAAGGTTCTTCCTGTTCGCACGGTTGTGTAACAAGGCTTGGGTCAAATTCAAATTCAAATTCAAACGACTTTATTATCACAAACGTGAAATTCAATGTGGCAACGTCTTTTGATTTTTAAAACACATAACACAATTATTTAAAATAAAAAAAAATAAAATAAAAAATAATTACATATCCAATAAAACAGCATTCTATTTATGTCATTTTATGTTATGCACTTCAACACAACACTGTGCACCAAAACACACACACACACACACACACACACACACACACACACACACACACACACACACACACACACACACACAGCGCGCGCGCGCGCGCGCACGCACGTGTCAGTTCAAGTTCTCAATGTTTTCAATCGTCACATGTAAAGAAGAGTTATTTGTTTAAAAGTTGGATGGACATGGGGATAAAACTCTTTTTTGTTCTACTCAGTCTAAATTTGGGGGTTCTATAACGTCTTCCAGATGGCAAAAGTTCGTAGTACCGACTAAGATTATGGCTGCTGTCGCTCACAATCATCTGCGCCTTCCGAACTGCTCTTTGTTCAAACAACACATTCAAACTACTCTGTCTCTCGCCCACAGTCTTGCTACAGACTTTCACCATCTTATTCAACACATTCTTGCTTTTCACAGTTAGACTTCCATACCAACAGATAAAAGAGAAAGTTAAATTAAGATGGACTCAATAAAACATCTGTAAAATCCTTGCAGCATTTTTTTTTTTATTTACATTGAGGCTTCTGAGCTTCTGAAGGCAAAAGATCCTTGATTGACATTTCTTGTGGATAAAATTAGTATTTGCTATAAAATTTAATTTGTCATCAATTATTGTACCTAGATATTTATACACACTCACACGTTCAACTTTCTCACCGCTGATATGAAGGTCCGGAACATCTGGGGGATTTTTACTAAAAATGATCAGCAATTCTTTTGTCTTTTGAACATTTAGGTTGAGATAATTGTCTTCACACCAATCAGCAAACATATTCACACGATCACAGTACACAGAATGAGAGTTTGACAGATCTTGGACAGCAGAGTCATCAGAATATATCACAAGAGGAGTAGTGTCATTGCCAGTACAATCATTTGTGTATAGAGTAAACAACACATGTGAAAGAACAGTACCTTGAGGAGAGCCAGTAGATGTGTTACAAATAGATGAAATAGCTTGCTGAAATCGAACAGACTGTGACCTACTGACAAGGAAACTAATTATCCATAGAACAAGATGAGGATTAACATCATAAGACAACAGTTTTTGGGCCATTAAGTGAGGCTGGATAGTATTGAAGGCAGAGAGAAAATCAATAAACAATATGCGAACAAATGAACCAGGCTTTTCTAAATGAGAGTAAGCATTGTGGAGGAGGGTGAGAGTGGCATCATCAGTACTTCGGTTTGGCTTGTATGCGAATTGATTTGGATCTTGATACGGAGCAGTTTCTAGAATAATTTGTTTTAGAATGAGTCTTTCAAAACATTTCATAACAATAGAAGTGAGAGCAACAGGGCGGTAATCACTGAGAGAGACAGGTTTGGTTTTCTTAGGCACTGGACAAATAAAAGATTTTTTTTTCCACAAGTCAGGCACACAACAATCTTTTATAGACCATGAAAACAATACAATAAAAACATTGCACAACTGTGACGCATAGGATTTTAAAAGCCGCCCACCAATATATCAGGACCTACAGCTTTCTTTGTTTTTAGCTTAAGAAACAGGGTCTCTACTTCTTGTGCCTCAATCTTTACATTTTCATTATCAGTTTCTCTAGAAACACTACTAGAATCATGTAACTTCGTACAAGTTTTCTGTTACTTTCTGTAGATTATCTTTCAAATCGTCACGTTCAAAGCGGCAATAAAAATTTGTTTAGCTTTTCCGAAAACTCTTTCTGTTCTTCTAAAGCCATGACTGATGCGGGACTGTTAATTTTTGTTTGACCTGTGAGAGTTTTTAACCCTTTCCATGCATCAGCCATGTTTCCTTGTTGAAATTGAGATTCTACTTTCTCTTTATAAACATTCCGCTGTTCTTTAATTTGTTTAGCAAGTACTTTTTGAACCGATTTTCTGTCTGGTTTACTACCAGTCTGAAAAGCAGCTTTCTTTTTATTGAGGATCACTTTAAGGGATTTTGTAATCCACGGTTTATTGTTAGGAAATATTTTTACTATCTTTTGGGGGATGATCAGATCTTCACAAAAAGATATGTAATTCGACACGACATCGGTAGCTTCACTAACAGTGTCACATGAAGTTATAAAAACTTCCCATTCAGTACATTCAAAGCATCCTCTCAATTCTTCTACACTTTCAGGCGTCCACACTTTCACACATTTAGTAATAATAGGGTCAGTCTGTATTTTGGGTCTATACTGAGGCAAAAGGAAAATAGTAGCATGGTCTGAATTTCCAATGGGAGGAAGAGCTACGGATTTGTAGGCGTGAGGTATGTTGCCATAGCACAGATCAATAGTTTTGTTTTGACGGGTGGCACATGTAACATATTGATATAGGGCAGGAAGAGAAGTACATAAGTCACAGTGATTAAAATCACCCAATTCGGTGCATCAGGATTGATCAGCTGCAAAGAACGGACAACGTCAGCGATGTCAGCGGCTGCACGTGCAGCACAGGCGGAGGGGTGGACATAACACACTGTAACAAAATGCCCCCCCCCCCCCCACCTCCACCCCCACCTGCACAGCTCTACAATGTTGTCAGTCATCGGTTTTTTTGTTTGTTTGTTGTTTTTTTTTTTTTTGGGGGGGGGGGCTTATTTGGGGGGGGGGGGGGGGGAGGTGGGCGTGTTGGTTTTTTGTTTGTTTTTGGTTTATTTTAGGCGGTTGTTTGTTGTTGTTGTTGTTGTTGTTGCTGTTATTTTGCCTCACAGGTTCCTGGATTGTTTGTGTTAGCAATGCCATTGGATCTTGTTATATTACTATGCCAACGTAGTTTTCTTTACCAGGTCGACGTCGGTAGATCTTCGTACGATCCTATGTGCCACCATTCATAAGAAATGAACAAATCTCAGTAACCCAATTTCCCGCATCTGATCTAAGATTTTACAGAGGAAAGATTTTTAACAAAAATGTCCAGTGTTTTTCGAAAGTGCGTTTTAAAGGGTTGTGTGGATGAGGTAGGTTTTGTTTATTTGTGTTTGTTTTTGCTTTTTCTTTTACATGACTTGTGAGTTGACTTCAACGCGGTGACACCCCTGATATGGCCCTTTGTGGTCGGCTGGGCTTTCAGCCACATTACCTTACCTTACCTTACCTCACCTCACCTTACCTTATCTTACCTCCTATGTGCCGTCTGTTGGTTTCTCGTATTTATTGACTGGCGATGCGAACAGTGCATCCGATTCTTGCTTAGCATCTTGCAGCAAAAATTCATTGCCATGGATTAGATTTTTCTGTGCAGATCCACCGTGACCAGTGTGAAGGTCCAAGTTTTGCATGCGTGCAGGAAGATAGAATATAGCCTACTGATGAACCACCACTCTTCGGTGCTTTTGGCACGCACGCACGCACGCGCACACACACACACACACACACACACACACACACACACACACACACACACACACACACACACACAGAGCGCGCTGAGTGCGTGTGTGTGTGTGTGTGTGTGTGTGTGTGTGTGTGTGTGTGTGTGTGTGTGTGTGTGTGTGTGTGACAGACAGACAGACTCTGTGTGTGTGTGTGTGTGTGTGTGTGTGTGTGTGTGTGTGTGTGTGTGTGTGTGTGTGTGTGAGACAGACAGGCAGACAGAGACAGAGAGAGTTCTCGGATTATATGCGCGTGGTTGGAGTGATCTCTGTGACTTGTATGGATACACGAACTCGGCGGATTCTCATTGCGCTTGTTTTAATCTCGGTAGGATGTGTTTTATGTTTATCAATTGTTTATTATGAGTTTCACACTATGTAGCATTTATCATCAATGAGCCTGTCAATTCACAAACGAATTATTATATGGACTGATAAAGTATTATTGAACTGAGTTTAAGTAATGGCAGTCTCTTGCCCGCTCGATGAGGTGTCTGTCTGAATAATTATAGCTCTGTATGTGTGAATAATAGGAATTCTGTCTCTCCACCACCACCGACAACAACAACAAAAGAGTCCTCTCTTGAACTGCCCTTCCTCCAAACGAGCACACACACACACACACACACACACACACACACACACACACACACACACACACACACACACACACAACACAGAGAGAGAGAGAGAGAGAGAGAGAGAGAGAGAGAGAGAGGGCATTAATTTCAGTATCTAATCACCAGATTACAACAACAACAACAACAACAACAACAACAACAAACAGATGACATGTCATAAATTGTGGAATGTGTTATGAGTCTTTCAGTCCATCATGTGCCTGTGTCCATCCAAAAGATGTATATGCAGCAACCAATGATGTCATGTATAAGACCCCAGGAAAAGGGGTAAGTTCCCGTCTAGCGGAGACAAAGACTTGGCGCTTGGGGCCAGTGCGGACAGAGAAATCTCCCCCGTCCATGGATGGTTGATTGTAGAATAAACCCTGAGACTCTATCCAGTGGTAAGCTTATTCCAGGAGTTTGTATTGTATGTCAGTTATGCAGGGTAATGTTAGCCACAACAACATGGGGGAAAAAAGTGTCAAAGATTGTCCAGAACAGAGGTAGGTGTATGGCCCACAAAGGTAGAAAAAAGAACAGTTGGTGAAAAAAAAAAGAAAAAGAGAAAGACAGACAGAAACAAACAAACAAACATACAAACAAACAAAAAGAAAAGAAAAGAAAGAAAGAAAGAAAGAAAGAAAGGGAAAAAAGAAAAGAAAAGTAGAGTGACAACAAGATTAAGTTACTAGCACACCAGGTATTTCTACTACTTTTAAATTAAAAAAAAAAGAAAAAGAAAAAAAAAAAAAAAAAAACAATATCCCCAAAGGAAGCGATGTGGGGGCTTGGTCTCGAAGTCGGTCATCACAATGTCCTCGTTGTAGAGAGAACCAGGGATGTTCCCCGAGGCAGGGGACCGGAAGAGCTCAGTTGGTAGAGCGCCGGACTCGTAATCCAAGGGTTGCGGGTTCGAATCTCCGCCGGGCCGTTTCGGTACAGGGTTATTTTTTCCCTCGGAGTTAACAGTAGTTCCGACTCCATTTCCCATACAGTCCTTCGTATGAGACTATAAACCGAGGTTCCGTGTGTGAACGCACGCATAACATCTTGCACTCACGTAAAATCCCATCACCAACTTTCGGAAGAGAAGGCCAGTTTGGCTGTTGGTATAGATGACACGTTACACATAGCATGTACCTTCCCCGAAGATAGAGTATGGCTGCCTTAATGGCGGGAAAAAAAAAAAACGGGTCATACATACAAAACTCCACTCCCTTTGTAGGATAGATGGGATTAATACTTGCCTGTCCATATAGGGAGTGTCCGCAGGAGTATCAGCCTGCGTACGCAGAAGAAGAAGTAGTAGTTCCCCAAGGCTTCAACGAGGGTGGAGGTTGGGTGATGGCGATAACTATGTGAGGTCAAGAGTGCTGGGGCTTACGGGCGGGAGTACGTTTTAGTGGGATAAGAAGGCAAGGGGGAGAGAAGTCTTCTAGGGACACTTGTCCCTCTCCGTCTAATGGGTGGTGTGAATGGATTGTCCAGGAGATGAAAGTCGCCGGACAAAATGGCTGCGTGATGTTTCCTGCTGCTGACAGTGACCCTGTCAGACAAGAGAGAGGCACTGAAGTTGACCTCTCTCTCTCTCACACACACACACACACACACACACACACACACACACACACACACACACACACACACACACACACACACACGGTCCTGTCAGACAAGAGAGAGAGGCCAAAGTTTATCACTCTCTTCTCTCTCTCTCTCTCTCTCTCTCTCTCTCTCTCTCTCTTTCAAAACACATACACACACGCGCGCGCGCGCGCACGCACAAAACCGCGTGTGTGGACTCAACATATGCACGCAAACATAGAGACACACATATGCGTATACACACCTCTGCTTACGCGTATGTCCAACCAGCGTGTATGCACGCACATACACACAAACAGGGACAAAAACCAGACAATGAACAGCAACATCCATTTCACGTGAAATGATGTAAGACAGACGGAGGGAGATTGATTGAATGATAGATTGATTGATTGATCTTTCATATGCAAGGATGAAGATTGCAGGCCAAAGCCTAGTCTTACAAACTATCCTTATCAAGCATACATTATTTCAACACATTTTATTCATACTGACAATTCAATATTGCAACACTATAATCAAATTCTACAATGACAAGCAGACTATTCATGAAAGTAATAATGACATAGTGGGCAGTCAAATAGAAGGAAACTTACAAATAAACAAGCAAGCAAACAAGCAAACAAACAAAACTACAGATAGAGAGGTCGGAGGAGGGGGGGGGGGGGAGAGAATGGTAGGTAGGGGGAGGAGAAGAGGGTAGACAGAATGGGAGTGGGGATGAGCGATTTAACGGTGTAGGTTGTATGTTTAGACGGTGTATTCAAGGTATGGTTTGCAGAAGACATTGCGACATACAATGTTTATGTAAATGTTTCTTGAAAAGTTTTACAGTATTCGTATTCTGTAGACTCGGTGGAGGTGAGTTTCAGACATATGGTCCAGAGTAAGCTAGGCTTGTTTTGTATTGATCAATGTGTGGATAGGTGAGAAGGAATTTCTTCGAGCCAGAAAAGCTGTTCGATCTTGTAAAAAGGGGCATTGATATAACATGGCATAGTATCTGTCGAGATTGTAAACATAAATGACGCCTTGTGAATTCCAATAGCTTACTCAGAGGAAGTATGTTCAGCGCTTTTAGTTTTTCATCTGTTGTTAGAGGTACGGGTGGATGGAGTAGTTTTGCTGCACGTCTATGGAGAGAATTCAGCCTTTTTTGCGGACGTCACTACTCCCGTCCCACACTGTTGAAGCGTAATTGATACGTGACATTATGTGTGCATTGAAGAACAATACTGTTGACGTAGCGCTTTAATGGAGATAACAGGAAAAGGTGTTTTATAAAAGGTGTTTTAAGACTATACCTTGCATAGATTGTTGAGATGAGATTGCCGTTTCAATTCTGTATCTATCGTTACACCTAAAACACGATGCTCATCTACCTGTTCGATAGAAGTGTCATTCAACTGAAGTTTCAGGCAAAGAGGAGTCAGTTGGTGCTTTTGGCGGGTAGCTAGAATCATAGATTTGGGTTTGGCTGGGTGTATGACCATTGAGTTTGAATGACAACAGTCTGACACGTCGTTTAGACTTTCCTGGAGAGAGAGAGAGAGAGAGAGAGAGAGAGAGAGAGAGAGGTAAGGTATGGTAATGTTGCTTATAGCCCAGCCGACCGTAAAGGGCCATATCAGGGCTGTCACCGCGTTGAAGTCAACTCACAAGTCATTCATTCACACAATCCTTTAAAACACATCTTCTAAAAACACACTCGAAATTTTGTAAAAAATCTTTCCACTGTAAAATCTCAAATCAGATGTAAAATGGTTAGAGAGAGAGAGAGAGAGAGAGAGAGAGAGAGAGAGAGAGAGAGAGAGAGAGAGAGAGAGAGAGAGAGAGAGAGAGAGGCAGACAGACAGACAGACAGAGACAGAGAGAGACACAGAGAGTTCACTTTCTCTAAATCAAATGTATCTCCGCCCTCGTTTCTTGCCGGGAGCAGAAGTTCGTCCACAAAGAGAAATTAAAAAATAAAAAAGGGAGGGAATTCTACTTAAATTGCAAGCGGTACTTTACTGGCACCTGGAGGAGGAGCTTGCTAAACGAGCTGAGAGCCTCCAACCTGACCCGGGAGGAGATCAGGACCTGTGCCAGGGACAGACGGGGGTGGAAGGTTGCTGTTGAGGCCCTATGCTTCTCAAGGAGCGAAGAGGA